>JAMAJW010000007.1:0-619492 GCA_023628855.1 Coniochaeta sp. PK30-01 | reverse complement strand
GAACCCTGTACTTACTGACTCTCGTGCTTGTAGCTTGCCCTCCAACACCACCCCGATAAGGTCCCCGAGGAGCAGCGCGCCGAATCAGAGGTCAAGTTCAAGGCCGTGACCCAAGCCTACGAGATCCTCCGCGATGAGGAGAAGCGCCACCTGTACGACACGCACGGCATGGCGGCCTTCGACCCGTCGAGAGGCGCCCCCGGCGGCGCCGAGGTCGACCTGAACGACATCCTGTCCCAGATGTTCGGCATGAACATGGGCGGCATGCCCGGTGGACGGGGCGGCGGCCCCAGACGGCCGCAAAGAGGCGAGGACGAGGTCAAGGAGTACAAGGTCTCGCTCGAGGACCTCTACAAGGGCAAGACGGTCAAGTTCGGCGCCACCAAGCAGCTCGTCTGCCCGACCTGCAAGGGCACGGGAGGCAAGGACAAGGTCAAGCCCACCCAGTGCGACCGGTGCAAGGGCGCGGGCATACAGGAGTTCTACCGCCAGGTGGGCCCCGGCCTGATACGGCAGGAGCAGGCCGTGTGCGACCACTGCCACGGGTCCGGGAACTACTACAAGGAGAAGGACCGGTGCAAGAAGTGCAAGGGCCACCGGACCGTCAAGGAGGTCAAGGCGCTCGAGATCTACATCCCGCGCGGCGCCATGAACCACGAGAAGATTGTGCTCGAGGGCGAGGCCGACCAGGAGCCCGACCAGACGCCCGGGGACATCATCTTCGTGCTCGAGGAGGAGCCGCACGACGTCTTCACGCGCATCGGCAACGACCTGTCGGCGGACCTGGACATCACGCTGGCCGAGGCGCTGACGGGTTTTTCGAGGGTGGTGCTCAAGCACCTCGACGGCCGCGGCATCCACGTCGACCACCCGCGCGGCAAGGTCATGCAGCCGGGCCAGGTGCTCAAGGTGGCGGGCGAGGGCATGCCGCTGAAGCGCAGCGACGCCAAGGGCGACCTGTACCTGATCGTCAAGATCGAGTTCCCCGAGGACGGCTGGCTCAAGGACGAGACGGAGTACGACATCCTGGCGAAGCTGCTGCCGCCCCCGGGCCCGCCCATCACGACGGACGAGGTGGACGAGGTGGAGTACGAGTCCGATGTGGACATTCAAGAGGTAAGCATGCATGCCGTAACCAGTGACCTTTCTTTTTGAGATGACCGGCTAACAAGCGGTGTCTAGATGGGCGCACACCAGGGTGATCCCAGATACGGCCAGGAGTGGGAGGACGAGGACGACGACGAGGGCGGCCAGCCGCAGTGCGCCACCCAGTAAGGGAATGATTGTAATGACTCTCGGGACACAGCAGTGCAATAGAATAGAAGGCGGAGACGGAGACGGCGGACGCCGCTTGATTGAGTAACTACGGGGCAGCATGCAGTGCACTATTTTGAGGATTGGAATGAAGCAAGGCACGCCGTCCGGGTACCGTCCGTGTTGCAGGTGTGAGAGCGTGCTGGGACAGTGCATGTGGTAAGTGTGAGAGGCGACCTTGCGTACGATCCACCCTTTCCAGATGCTCTCGGGGTTGCCGGTCTACCTGCCCAGCACGGTGGACTCGTGTCACGGATGTCTAGATACCCACTCGCCCGGGTCTAGAAGGGCGTATCAGGCATGTCCTTCTCCAGGTCCAATGACTACTTTCGCGCTTTAGGCAGTCGTTAGAGCCCAAGGTAGCTGAGCGCAGAAGCGCCAGAGAGTCAGAGAAATGCATATCTGTAGCCAATATTAGCAGATTGTCTGAATGAAGAAAAAACCATGAGCAACCAAGACTGCCAAGGTGATGGTTGTACTGTGGTGCTGTCCATGTCTTGCACCATGGCTGTGTTGGATGGTACTTGGTATCTAAGACTTGCTTACGTCAGCATGCTGCTGCTGGATTTGGCCTGAATACCTCACCTTGCTGTGGTGAAAATATGGGGCAGACAAAGATTGACGGAATCCACGTGATCGTGCACGGACTGCACACACACAAATTGCCCTAAGCCCTCAACTTGGCGTAAAACAATTTGCAAGCCCCGAATTTTTGGCCCGACTCCGTCGAAATCATCCAGGTAAGGCAACACCCATCAAGTCGACAACCGCAAATACCGTCAAGGTTAGATACCACCTCTTCTTCCCAATCCGACGAAACCGAGAGTCGAAAGACGAGAATACTAACAGCTAGCCGTCAAGATGGTTTCCGCAAAGAAGCATGTCCCGATCGTCAAGAAGCGTATGTCGAAGTCCTCCTCTCAGCACCACACCTAGCCTCCCCCTCCCAACGCTCCGAGAATACGGACGACGGACATCGAGTCGAGAATGTCAGGATCGGAATGGTTATATTGACGAGTTTTGTGTGATTTACAGGCACCAAGGGCTTCATGCGCCACCAGAGCGACCGCTTCAAGTGCCTTGACGCGACATGGCGCAAGCCCAAGGGTATCGACAACCGGGTCCGCAGACGGTTCAAGGGTAACCTGGTGATGCCATCGGTATGTTGGGACTCTCTCCGGGAAACGAATTCGCCATCGAACAAGAGGAGGGAACTTGGGAGCATACATGCGGTTCCAGGTCGAGATGGGTTCGGAAGGGGACAAGACGGTGTGAACGGGGAGGCTAACGCGGGTTCAACTTCCAGATCGGCTACGGTTCCAACAAGAAGACCAAGCACATGATGCCCTCGGGCCACAAGGCGTTCGTCGTCAGCAACGTCCGCGACGTCGAGCTCCTCCTGATGCACAACAAGGTCTACGCCGCAGAGTACGTTTACTCCCTTCGATCAGAGTTGTTGGACGAGATTGGCGAAGCGATCGGAACGTAGGGAGCAAAAACTAACATGTTCCGACAGGATCGCCCACAACGTCTCCTCAAGGAAGCGGATCGACATCATTGCACGCGCGAAGCAATTATCCGTCAAGGTCACCAACCCCAAGGCCAAGGTCACGACCGAGGTCTAAGCGGATGGGAAAAAAACTTGGTGATTGGCGGTGTTTTTTTATCCCAACGGATCTTTTTCACGTTTCCTACGGCATCACAGGCGGTCTATCACAACGGGAAAGGGTCTTGCTCTTTGGTCTGCGAAAGGGAAGAGGGGGGTGTGCTTCTTGGTCTGGCATAATACCTCCGATGCTAGAGAGAAATGAAACGCAGCTTGTTCGGTGACAAACTGATTCCCCCTAGTCTGCCAGGTGTCTTATGGGGTGCTCCTTGTGACAGGCCGACCTGCGAGTACCAAGGTGACGCTGTGTCGGTGGTGGCAATCGGGCTACGTTCTCGCCTGGATGGGACATGACACGGCAGCAACTCACGAATCCGTGTCAATGAGCAGTTATCTTAGGCAGAAAGAAACTAAACTGTTGCTATCTTGTAGGGAAACTATCCGAACGCATTCTGGCGGACGAGGAGCGACTAATCATTGCAACATGTTCCTGTGCAACCCGTCCGGTGATGACCTTGGGAGCCGTACCTTATAAACCAACCCAGTCCGTTTCCCAAATCAAGAGAGCACGCATGATACCAAGCCATTACGAAAGAGCGAAAGAGCAAAACAAAGAAAAGGAAAAGAAGGAAAAAAAAGACTGGTTCTCCCAGCGATCGACGCCCACTCAGCGGAAGCAGTTGAACCGTCCGAAACTGAACCTCCACGGACCGCGGCGGGCACCGTGGCGGTCGACCGTGACGTTTGTGCCGAAGTGGCGGCCGCCGAAACCCTTGCTGTAGAAGAAGGGCATCTTTACCTATTTCCCCTTCCTTTTGGGATTTTTCTTCTAACTTTCTATTCTTGTTTCTTGATCAGTTAACTGAGATTCCTCACAAAGTCGTGCGACTACCCTTCTTCTGCACTGGCCGATGCCGCGAGGCGAGCTGCTTCTCCCAGTACCGCGCCTGCTTGGCGGCGTCTCTCTCCTGCTTCTTGCGCTGCGCGCGGACCCAGAGCGGGAGCCGGGACACGGGGCGGAGGAGGGACAGCTCGCTGGCGCTGTCGAAGCTCGCTAATGTGCTTGCGGCCTCGGAGTCGTTGCGGGTGCGGGTGGGACTGTCGTCGACGACCTTGGGCGGTTTGACTTTGACGATGAGGGGGTGGCCCTTTTTGGGCTTTCGGAGCTTATGTTCTGTGGCTGGATGAGGAGGAGGAGGAGGAGATGGTGGTGGTGGTGCTACCCGGGTGGGCGAGTGAGACCGCACGGAAGCGGATGTGGTGGAGGAGTTTGGGACTAGGCGCGGCGGCGGGGTGGACGTCGCTGTCCTAGCTGGGGGACGCTTGCCTCCGAAGGCGATGCAGGGCTCCGGGTCGAGGACCTTGTTCTCGACCTGGTAGACGGCGAGGGCCGGGTCGACGGGCCAGTTGGAGATCTTGCGGCCGGGCTGCCGGGTGCGGATGTGCCAGGTCAGGTGGGACTTTGACGGCGGCTGCTGATCCGGGGTGACAGCGGAGGAGGAGGAGGTGGTGGTGGCGGAGGTGAGGTGGTGGGCGTGGGCGTGGGCGTGGGCGTGGGGTGTTGTTGGTGGCGGGACGTAGGACGGGACGTAGGTCGCGACGTACGAAGTTATCGTGGCTGTGGGGTGGTTAGTGAGATGGTTAGAGAGTGAGAGAGGCTACTACGTACGTCGCCGGTGGTGAGGATTGGGTTGGTGATTGGGGTTGCTGCTCGGCTGGTGAGCTGAACAGTGGTGGCAAGTGATGTGGTGAGTTCTGGTAAGATTGTAATAGAGACTGAGTTGTTCTTGTTGGTTACGAGATGCTTTAGAGACGTGTGCTCAATCTCCTTTATCTAGGAGAAAAGGAAGGTTAAGCAGGGCAATGGGTTGAAACGGCCGCGTGGTGCAAGGTGACTACAACACGTGTGCTGCGTGGTATAGGAAGGCCGTCATAGGTTGTGACGTCAGTTGTTCTTGGCGGTTTCGTACAAAGCACAGTACCATAGTAAATCAAGTAACCAGTAACCACAATTGCTTGGCGAGTCAGACTGCTCCTTTCCCTGGCATATAGTGTACCCCTCGATGTACGTGCCTGCCGCATTGGCAGATGTCACTTGGGCAGTCACGGTGCTACCCTGGAAGCAACGTGGACGGCGAGGGTGTCACGACCGGACTTGTCGACTGTGGCATGGCATTTGCTAGCATTCATCCTGCCTCGTTCCCTGGTTGCTAGATGCTGCAGATGATGTTCCGCGGCAAGAATTATCGCATGGCTGTCCAGTCCAGTTCACAGAGCTGTTCCATTATGTATTCTAGAGATTTGTCATTTTAGACCTTCCGGGAAGAATTTCAATCAAGGAATTCATTACCCTCCGTCTTTTGTGGGCCCCGCATCCGGACGGGAGCCGGAGCCGGCCGAGTGGGTCCCGTCTCTCCGGCCCGGTCGACCAAGTGTTCATAGAGGTACCTAAGTACCGTACCTGACTGCTGTAGGGAAATCAAATTGGTATCTTGCTATCTCAACAACTCAAAAAGTACTCGATCGCACATCACAAGGGCTCTCACAGCTCGCCGTACCCCAGGAACTGTCCCACCGGATGGTCGACGCCAAAGACGAGACCGCCCGCCATGTCCGTCCCAAAGTCGCCGGCGTCCTCAAACCAGGGCATGTGCGAGGTGTCCAGCGGCAGCGTCTCGGACTCGTCCCGGCCGTACTCGTACGACGTCACCGGCGACACGACCGACACGGACGAGACGTCGTCCTGTCCGCCCTGCTGTCCACCGGCCACCTCTCCGCCGCGTCCAGCCATCGTGACCGAGCTCCCCATCTCGGACACGGCACTACCGTTCCCGTTCCCGTTCCCACTCCCAACGTCCGGCACAGCCCTGGCAAGCACCCCAGAGCTCATCGCAATCAGCGCAATCGCCCTCTCGAGAATCTCGGCATTCTTGCTCGACAGCCTCAGCGTCCACCTATACTCGTCCGCCTTGGCCCTGCACCACGCCGCGTCCTCCCCGCTCCGCGCCGTCGCCCACAGCAAGCCGATGAACGTCCCCACCAGCGCAAAGTTATACTCGCTCGCACTATACCAGAAGCTCTGCAGGTGCTCCGGCCGCAGACGGTTCACAAACTCGAGCGCGCCCACCAGCCTCTCGCGCGCCGCCGCCCGGCACACGACCACCAGCTCGCCGCTCTCCTCCCCGCCCAGCGCCTGCACGATGCGCCGGTGCAGCGTCATCTCCGTCGCGTAGTACGCCAGATGCAGATACCCCGTGCTGCTCAGCTTCCGCGCCGCCACGTCCCCCAGTCGCAGACACTCGGGCAGGTCCGCGAACCAGCTCCGCAGCCTCAGCTGCAGCGGCTTCGCCCGCGCCAGCACCCAGCCCACGCCCTCGCCCCGCCTGTCCCTCAGCTCCCTCTCCGCCCGCACACTGTAGAACTGCCCCAGCACATCGGCCAGTATCCCCGTCAACCTCGTCATCTCGCAGAACAGCACCCTCCCCTTCTCCACCTCCGTGCTCCCCTCCTCGTCGTCCTCGTCCGCCGCCCTCTCCGGGAAATCCCCCTCCGCCAGCGGCCGCACCTCCCACTCCCCCTCGGCCACGTGGCTCGGCCGCCCGTGCACCAGACTCCCCCACTTGTCCTGCATGTACACGGCCCACGCGAGCCGCCGCCGCAGCCCCTTCTCCCACGCCGGCACGCGCCAGTCGGCGCAGTCGAGATGCAAGCCCAGGTCCTGCGCCAGCCCCACCACCTGCGTGGTGAGCGCCCACGACCCGCCCTCGGGCCGCTGCAGCAGCAGCAGCCCGGCCTGGATGGTGCTCAGCTTCGGGCGGTGCACCACGTCCGGCCAGGCGCGGAAGGCGACCTCCTCCAGCTTGTCTCTGTCCGGGGGCGGCACGAGGGCCAGCGCGGCGCCGCCGTACGACCACCAGTTCAGCGCGAGCATGTACACCGCCGCCAGCAGCGGGGGGGAGAACTCCCTGGGCGAGCGGGCGTATTTCTCGAGGAAGACGCGCTTGTGCAGGACCGGAAAAGTCGGGTGCACGATGCGGAAGTAGAGGTTGATCAGGCTCCTGCCGTGCGGGTGCACGGTGGCCTCGACGGCGTCGAGGTCGGACAGCTCCCGGGCGTGGTTGCGGGTGCCGGCGTCGGCGGTCAGGAGGAAGGTAGCGGAGGGGGACACCTTGCGGAGGGACACGGGGGAGGAGGAGGAGGAGGAGGAGGAGGAGGAGGATGAGACAGGGGTGGTGGTGAGGAGCGGGATGTCCTCGGTCCGGGAGGGGTCGAAGGGTAGCAGGCGCGGCTCGTAGATCGAGGTCGGCCCCAGGAGGGCGCTGTGCCGGTGGTTCTGCAGGCCGAGCGTCCGTTTTAGGAGGGAGGGGCCGCGCAGGTCGGCGTAGTCGCGCACTTCGTCCGATGACGGCTTTGCCGCGAGAGGGGACTCGATCGAGGCGGTGATGGTTGGGGGGATCGCGGTGGCGCTTCCGTTGGAGGCGGAGTTGGCGCGCAGCAGCCCGGCCGGGGCAGCGCGCTTGGGCTCCGACGACCCGACGCCGCCTTCGCTCGTGCGGCGCTTCTTCTTGGGCGGGTCATGGACGAAGGTGCAGGTCTGCTTGTGGAACTGGCACAGCACGCAGACGGAGTCGCCGTCCGGCAGCTCGCAGCGGGACTTGCGCTTGCGGCAGGCGTCGCAGGGCCGGTGCGGGCGGGTCTTGGGCGGAGGAGCAGCGCCGGTGCCGGTGCCGGTGCCGGTGCCGGTGGCTGTGCCTGTGCCGGGCCCGGGGCATTCTGCGGACATGGACGAGATGGCGTCGGACTCGTACCCCATTGCGGACCGGGTGCATCGTCTTGCATGCGGTGCGGAGCTGAGGTGAGACTGACGACCCAGACGGATAAGAGCTCACAGATAAGGTGAAGAAGATAGCTGGCTGTGAGTTTGTTAGCGTGCACTGGCTGAGGGCTACACGGAATGCTCACCAGAAGTTTGCTTTCCTATCTCACGGCAGCGACTTACAAGACGGCGATGGTTACATTGGGGGCAGACAGACAGCACGGTAAGAGAGGTCGTTGCGTTCCTTATCGCGCGGCGACCAGGATGACCAGCCATGATTGATAATGCAAAGGCCGCATATCAGCCCCCCAAGCCACACCCGCGCCTAGGTATCTATCGAGGGGTCGGTACGGTTAAGGGCATGAAGCGGTCATGAATGATAGGCGGATGTGAATGCTACTTGAGTGAGAGATGCTTACATGCTTTGTCAGGATTGAGACGACAGCTATATAACTCGTGGTGTGAATTGCATCATGTGTGGCTGGTGTAAGTGAGGACACTCGGCGTCGTGAGTCGTGTGAGACACGATGTATCATTTCCAGAACGCATATATATATATATATATATATATATATCTCACGTAGCATCAAGAGAGATTAAATATCAATCTCACAACGTTAAGAGAATATAAATGCCAATATCATCCCAGCTCATACCTAAGCTATCCTTCTACTATACCCACGGTACAAAACCATAGGACTATCCCCCAACCCTATACTCATGCCTCCCACCCCCAACCCTCACCACGACAAAGCCATCCCCATACCTCGCCTCGTACACACCCCCCTCCCCGGCCGGATACACCACCTGCCCATCCACCGTGACCCTCGTCCCCTCGTCCCCAACCGGCAACCACACCTCCCCCGCCGTCCCCTCCGGCGCGTCAACACTAACCGCCAGCGCCCCCTCCTCATCCGTCCAACTCACCTCCATCTGTCCCCGCGGAGTCGGCACCGTCCCCCTCGCCCAGCTCACTCCTCCCCTCTCCCCCCGCAACACCTTCACCTCCCACGTCTCAAACCCTTTCCCCGTCGGCCTGACCCCGAGCACAAACGAGCTCAACAGCGGCACGACCCCCGTCGACCACCCATGGCACATACTCGTGAAACCCTGTTCATACGGCGTCCCGCCGGCCGCAATGCCCTCCCACATCGTCACCCCCGGGTCCGACCGCGCCATAGTCCCGTACAGCCTCCTCAACTGATCGAACGCCGTCGCCACCGTCTCGCTGTCTGCAGACTCGAACCGCGCGGCCAGCTCGAAGGAGGAGACGAACGGGTAGACCCGCTCCGCAAACCCGGCGCCGGGGGACAGCAAGTCGTTGTCGAAGAAGGCGTTGCCGTAGGGGCGGGACGTGGCGGAGGAGGACAGGTAGGAGAGGATGGCTTCTGCCTTGGGACGGTCCGCGATGCGCGAGAGGATGGAGAGGGCGTTGGCGTCTTGGGGGTGGGTTGGGAGCAGCTGCCCGGCGGAGTCCGGGGTGCCGTCGAAGAAGGCGCCGACGGAGGGGTCGAAGTTGTGACTCAGGAGAGAGGCGGAGACGGCGTCGGCGCGGGCGCGCCAGCGGGCGGAATCGGAGGGAGCAGAAAGGATGTCGGCTAGCTCGGCCGCGCGGCGCAGGGCGAGGACGTACAGCGCGTTGTAGTAGCTGCCCGCGCCGCTGCGCGGGAGGAAGGCGTAGTCGCCGTAGCCGTCGGGCTTGACTAGTAAGGAAGTGGAGGCGGCGGTGGCGGCGGGGTAGTAGACGTCCAGCACGCGGAGGAGGACGGGGTAGTACCGTGTCAGGAAGGCGGTGTCGCCCGTGTAGAGGACGAGGTTGTGGGTGCACACCACCCACCAGAGGGGGTAGTCGAACAGGGGCAGGGTGTAGGAGCGGCTGTGCATGTCAGTGTGATTGGCCGGTGGATAGATCTGGGCAAGAAGTAAAAAGGGGTGTGTAGGGGGGGGGGGGCTTACATGCTCGCCGGCGGTATCCAGCCGTCGTCGCGCTGGTGCTCGGCCAGGTCGGCCAGCACGTTCCGCGCCGCCTCGGGGGTATTGTGCGAGAGGTACGACGTCAGCGCCGAGACGGCCAGGTCGCCCACGTAGGGATCGCGGTCGCGCTTCGCGCCGTCGTGGAGCACCAGCTTGCCGAGCAGCGACGGGCTGAGCGCCTGCCGCGGCTCGGTATCGTCGGCGCGGAACACGTCGGTGGCGAGGTCGTTGGTGTAGACGCCGTCGTACCACCACTGCGTCAGGTCCGCGTCCGAGCACTCGAACCAGCCGGCCAAGGTGTCCGGGGTGCCGCGGAGGCCGGAGAATGTGAGGGTTGCGGACGAGATGGACACGGTGCCGAGCGAGGTCGTGTACGGCGCGTCTTCTGGCAGAGCGTCGAGCGAGATCTTGACGTAGCGGAAGCCGTGGAGGCCGTCGGAGCAGACCTTGCTCCCGTACGCGCAGCCGAGCTTGTCGGTCCAGGTGTACTCCTTGGCTTGCACGGCTATCTAGTCGTGGTTACTGCTGTGTGTCTTCCGACCACTCGTGCTCACGGGGGGGCTTACTTGGTCGGTGCCGTTGAAGACGACCTTGTTGACCGTCTGTGAGAGTCTTAGCACACGAAGCGATACTGTCCGACTGGCGGGTCTCTTACATCGCCGCTGTCCGCATTGTCGGATCGCGTGAAGTCACTCCTGTCCGTGAGATACTGCAGCGTCTCCGAGAAGGCGAGCCGGAGGCCCGGCAGCGCGTCGGACGAGTTCGAGCTGCCCTTCAACGTGAGGTTCAGGTGCCCGGCCAGATTCTGGCCGAAGTCGACGACCAGAGACGGCACGGGATCGCTCGAGTGCAGACGACTCAGCACAGTTGCCCCCGACCCGTCGACCAGGCCAGAAGGGTTACTGACGCCGCCGGTCACGGAGCCGGAGACGATGCCCTTTGGAGTGACGGTGGCACTAGACGGTGCCCTGACGTACTTGTGCCAGCTGGTGTTGCCCGGTGCGTCACGGCCGTCGATGTTTGCTCCGGAAGAGTCCCGAGTCCCTGCGGCTGGCATGAGTGGGATGCATGATGATATCTCGGCAGCGAGGAGACAGGCGAGAACGGCGAGAACGGCCGGAACGGAGCAGAGAGACGGCATCGTACCTTGACCTCCAGCATGCGCTTGAGAGTCGCGCAGAAGGGACTCGTCGAAATCCGGGATATAGTCCCCCATTTTAATGCTCGTTAATATTTGCTTCGTTATCGACACGGGTAGGTGCCCTATGCGGCACGATGTGAAGAGCAAACATTGTGCCGATTAAGGTAGTATAGCCCAGATCTGCCTGCGGGGAACCCAGCGGGTGGTGGCCAGGGGGGGCGGGCGCTAAGGGGAGTTGCATGAACTGAACACTGGGTCGTATAACAGGGATGAGAGCTCCGGCAGTAGACATATATGCTGGTGGACATGATGGCTCTCCTGTATTCTCATGCCTCACACGGGCTTATCTAGACCGAGGAGATCGCCGGTGAGATGCTTCAATTAAAACTCCTCAATGCTACAGTAGCGATCTGTGGTCGTCACGCGATGACTCCGATGCTACCATATATAGTGTCTGATATCAGCTTCAGGAAGGTAGTCAACTGTTCGGGGTCAGAACGGTGCTCCATGTCTCTTCTGCCATTCTTATCCCCGTCTCTACCTTGGGGGACGATGATCTCGGCATGTGAGAAGTCGAACCCGCATCCGCGGCGATTGCAGCATGTGCAACATCGGACGACGAACACACATACAGGTAGCCGGCTGCGGAACACATCGGACAGCTTATGTGGGCTGCAATGCTGATGCGGGCTAGATATACGAGTTTGGACGTGAATAATGTCGTGTCTGAGCTTGAAACCAGTCGAGCTTTAGCAATGATGAGCCGGGTAACTTTGGTATCATCTGACATCAGATATGTCAGAGTTTGACACGAGAGAAGTCGATTATAAATTGTCGCAATGTTGTACATGACAAAAGATACCAGCGATTCAAGTGCTGGCTAGGTCGGCCAGGCGGTCGATCTTTAAATAGGTGGGGAAAAAAAAAGGGATGCACCATGGCTATGTATCGAGTCACAACCTCGCCTCGCGGCAGACCGCAAGCGCCTCCGCGAAAGCGTCGACAAAGTCCACGCAGTCCTCGTACGTGTTGTACAGCGGCGCCGGAGCCACCCGGATGACGTCGGGCTTCCTCTCGTCGACAATGACCCCCCGCGCCTCGAGCTCCTTCATGACCGTGTGGAGGAGCCCCGCGGCCAACATGACGCTCAGCTGGGCGCCCCTCTGCTCCGGGTCCGACGGCGTGATGATGCGGAACAGCTCCCTGTCCGCGGCGGGCATCTCGTGCAGGAGCGCCTCGAGGAAGCCCGTCAGCGCCAGCGACTTCTTCCGCAGCTCCGACACGCCGCCGGCGAGTTCGAACACCTCCAGAGACGCGGTCAGGCTGGTGATGTCGAGGATGCTCGGGTTGCTGAGCTGGAAGCCCGCGGCGCCGCCGACGGGGTGGAACCGGTTGGCCATCTCGAACCGCGTCTCCTTGCTGTTCCCCCACCAGCCGGCCAGGCGGTTCAGATAGCCGTCCTCCGGCCGGTCGTCCATGGGGCCGGTGCACACTATGCTGTTGCGCGCGTGCACGAACAGGCCGCCGATGCAGCCCGGCCCGCCGTTGAGGTACTTGTAGGTGCACCACGCGGCGGCGTCGACGTCCCAGTCGTGCAGGGCCAGCGGCACGTTGCCGACGGCGTGGGCGAGGTCCCAGATGACGAAGATGCCGTGCTCGCGCGCGCAGGCCGTGATGGTGCGGATGTCGAGCAGCTGGCCCGTGTAGTACTGGATGCCGGGCAGCAGGATGAGGGCGGTGGTGGCCGCGTGCTCTTCGATGGCCGACGTGATGTCGGCCGTGGTGAGCACGTTGTCCTGTGAGCGCGGTGATTTGAGCGTGATCATGGACGTCTTCGGGGACAGCCCGTGGTGCCGCAGCTGTGTCTCCACGGCAAACTGACGCGGGATATTAGTCCTTGTGTAAAGGCGTAAGGCAAACGAGGATCGTACAAGCGGCACTGAGCAGGGAGGACAAGGAAGGACAAGGAAACGTACGTGGTCACTCGGGAACGCCTTGCTCTCGAGGATGATCTTGTGCCTGCCGTGGATGTCGGGACGGTAGAAGGCGGACATCAGGAAGTGCAGATTGGCCGTCAGGGTCTGCATGGCGGCCACCTCGGAGCTGTCGGCACCGACGATGGGTGCGAGCAGCTGGGCGGCGCGCGCATCCGCGTCCAGCCAGGTGGGGAGGGGAGAGTCGTCCAGCCGCTTGAAGTGGCCCTGGACGCCCTGGGTGGCCCAGGTGCTCAGATACTGGTTGATGCGCGTGATGGTCCTCTTTGGCTGCAGACCGAGAGAGTTCCCGCAGAGGTAGACGCACTTTTCCGCGTCCGGGGGGGACGGCGACTCGCTCACGGATCCTGCTGTGTGTCAGTGCACAAGATTCATCGGGTGGATCGTCAGAGGGTCAGAGAGAGAGAGAGAGAGAGAGAGATACTGAAAGAGTGAGAGGCGGGACTTCCTACTCTTGTCGACGAGACGGGTGCTTGCTATGTCGTCCTTGGAGGGGATGTTGAACTCGGTCCTCGTCAATGCCAGGACATCCTCCCTGTCCAGCTCGCACGCTTTCTCTCGGCGGTGAGACGACGCCATTTCGGCCAAGCCCGCGTAGGTGATGTCGCTGGAGATCGATGCTAGATGCCAAGCCACATCGGGTGTCCAATCAATGTCACAGTATAGCTGTGAGGCTGTCGACAGCCACGCCGGATCTAGCTCCGTGTCAAACCACGCAGAAGAGCAAAAAGGTCGGCACCGTCTTCCGGATCACGGGTCACGGATCGATCGGTGTTCGGAGATACCTAGGTCTTTCCGCGGGTGGCTTCGAACCCCGTGATGTGTGAGTTTTTTTGGTTCCTTTAAAAAGTCTCAGCACTTCCGGCTCTTCTGGCAGCTTCGACTCCCTCGTGGTGGCCAGGTGGCGTATGGATTCTGTCTGTTAAGAGTCACAAGAGAACCTGAGTTCGCGATGATGGCGGAAGCCGTATCCACCGTTTGGTGAAGCCGCGGAGTCGGCGCCTATCACGGCCGGCAGCACGCTAGACTCACCTAAGGTAAGCCTTCTGTTTTTACTGTGGTTAGAGGTGTCTAGAACGGCACCGGCCGCTGGTCGGCACTCCGGCACTTACAGTGGCCGGCAGCTGGCATGTGCTGCCTGCTTCCATGCTCCTGTGCTTACTAAGTTACAGTGAGGCAGGTACGTACCTATCAGTACCTTGACACAGTAAGGTAAGGTACGTACCTATCAGTGCCTTGACACAGTAAGGTAAGGTAGACTCAGTATGTACCTCGCTGATACTGTGCAATGTCGAGTGCAGCAAACTTTCAAGGCCGGCAACACATATAAAACGTCAGTATGACTCCGGGGGAAGTGCTCCGCCTCCGTGCAAGATTGGCATCGTCAAACAACGGCTCTGGCCGTGGTTGGTTGCAGATTGAGTGATGATTGACGGCCAAGGTAGTACCTGGTGGTGCCCTGAGGTCAGCGAGGTGCCAGCGGGTTATAACTGCTGTAGTAAGGCACAGTTACTGCCTTTTCAGTGGTCTAGCCTGTCTAAACCTGCCGTTTTAGTGGCTCCTGGCCTACTGGCCTACCACAGTACTGGGGGCAAATGCCGGCATGATGTCATGGCGCCAGGAACGGACGCTATGAATAAACCGAGAAGCGAGAGAAAGCAAAAACCGGGCCGAGGAGCAACTTGTCCTTCTGTCCTGTGACAGTCGCGTCAATGATTCGCATATATTTTTGTGTGTTTTGAAGGACGTAGATATTCCTTCATCATTACCACATCACCGTCTTGTGCTCCTTTGACTCTGGAAAACAACAACACTTCACGTCGACAATGTTCGCCACCAGTTGAACTCTTGGCCTACACGGTACATACCTCATGCATGTGAAAGTCTGCTATACGAGCCTACCTACTCTAGACACTAGACACTAGACACTAGACACTAGACACTAGACACTAGACACTAGACACTAGACACAGCGGAAGAGTATCCAAGCAGACTTCTTCTCGACACCTCTCGTCTCTTCTCACCTCTCATCTCCTCGCCTGCGGACCATCACACCCGCAATGGCTACCCTCGCTACCCTCACGGCCACCACGCCGGACGAGGAAGACGGCCACAGGTCACCCATACACCTCGAGGCCACCACCAACGCCCAGGGACAGCCGGCCACAGTCGCGCGCGACTCCCACGAGAATATCGTCTATCCCACCTTCGTGCCGCCGACCACCGAAGACCAAGGTCTCTCGCCCACGAGTCGCGAGTCATCCGCCTCCGACCGGCTGCCCTACGAACGCAGTGCACAGAAGAGCAAGGATGCACAGAAGAGCAAGGATGCACAGAAGAGCAAGGATGCACAGCATAGCAAGGATGGAACAGCCCGGAAGACCTCACAGCACAAGACGCGGCCGAGGGGCATGAGCAAATACAACACCGAACTGCCTCGCCCCAGCGGCGAGAGGCGCCTATCCCCCTTCCCCTCCGCCCTCAAGCGCGCCAGCACCAACATCTCACACCGTGGTGGCCGCCGCCAGCACCACGCGGACGACGACTCGAGCAGCGACTCCTCCTCGTCGTCTTCGTCCTCCTCGTCAGATTCGGACGACGACGAGCACGACGACAACCATGCCAGGGACCACTACCGCCGCTTCAAGGTCGGAAACCACCACTACCGCACCAGAGGCAAGGTGTCGAAGCGCGACGGAAGGCTGAACATCTCGCTCAAAGACACGAGCAACACCGGATACCTCGCCAAGGCCCTCGGCATGGCCGTCAAGAAGGTCGTGGCGCCCGCCGACGACAACACCGACCAGAAGGATCACTCCGGAAAACACCACGAGGACATGCCCAACGTCATCTCGCGTCTCTCGTCGGCCTCCACCACGGCCGGCAAGGACGTCATCTCGTGCCCGCGGCTCAACATCGTCATCATGGTCATCGGCTCGCGCGGCGACGCGCAGCCCTTCCTCAAGATCGGCAAGGTGCTCAAGGAGCAGTACGGCCACCGCGTGCGCATCGCCACCCACCCGGCCTTCCGCGACTTCGTCGAGAAGGACTCCGGGCTCGAGTTCTTCTCCGTCGGCGGCGACCCCTCGGAGCTGATGGCCTTCATGGTCAAGAACCCGGGCATGATCCCCACCCTCGAGACCGTCAAGGCCGGCGACATCGGCCGCCGCCGCGCCGCCATGGCCGAGATGTTCGAGGGGTTCTGGAAGGCCTGCACGCGCGCCACCGACGACGACCGCGACGTGGCGAACCTCAAGATGATGGGCGACCGCGAGCCCTTCGTGGCCGACGCCATCATCGCCAACCCGCCCAGCTTCGCCCACATCCACTGCGCCGAGGCCCTCGGCATCCCGCTGCACCTCATGTTCACCTTCCCCTACACGCCCACCACGGCGTTCCCCCACCCGCTCGCCAGCATCAAGAAGTCCAACGTCGACCCCGGGTACACCAACTGGATCTCGTACCCGCTCGTCGAGATGATGGTGTGGCAGGGGCTGGGCGACCTCGTCAACGACTTCCGCATGAAGACGCTCGGGCTCGATCCCGTCTCGACCCTGTGGGCACCGGGCGCCACCTACCGCCTCCACGTGCCCTTCACCTACATGTGGAGTCCCGGTCTCGTCCCCAAACCCGCGGACTGGGGTCCGGAGATCGACGTGGCGGGCTTCGTCTTCCTCGACCTGGCCTCTACCTTCAAACCCCCCAAGGAACTCACCAAATTCCTCGACGCCGGCGAGCCGCCCATCTACATCGGCTTCGGGTCCATCGTCGTCGACGACGCCGACAAATTCACCAAGATGATCTTCGAGGCCGTCAAGCTTGCGGGGGTGCGCGCGCTCGTGTCGAAAGGGTGGGGCGGCATCGGCGGCGACGAGCTCGACGTGCCCGAAAACGTGCATTTGCTCGACAACGTCCCCCACGACTGGCTGTTCCCCCGGGTGCGCGCGTGCGTCATCCACGGCGGCGCCGGGACGACGGCCATCGCGCTGAAGTGCGCGAAGCCCACCATGATCGTGCCGTTTTTCGGTGACCAGCACTTCTGGGGCAGCATGGTGGCCAACGCGGGGGCCGGGCCGGAGCCGGTGCCGTACAAGAACCTGACTGCCGAGAAACTGGCGGAGGGGATACGGTACTGCCTCACGGAAGAAGCGGTCGAGGCCGTCAGCAAGATTGCGAAGAGCATCGAGCTCGAGGGCGACGGGGCCGAGAACGCGTGCAAGGCGTTCCACCACCACCTGACGCTGTCGGGCCAGAACTCGATGCGGTGTTCTATCCTCGAGGACCGCGTGGCGGTGTGGAAGCTGAAGGACACCAACATGCGGCTCAGCGCGGTGGCGGCGGACATCCTGGTCGAGAAGGGCCAGCTGAGCTGGAAGAAGCTGCGGCTGCTGCGGCACAACGAGTGGAACGACTTCGAGGGCCCCGGGGAGCCGGTCACGGGCGTGGCGGGCTCGGTGGGGCGGTCGATCGGGAACATATTCGGCGGGATCGGGGGGATCCCGTTCCGGATCGGGAAGGCGAAGCGGAAGCGGAGGGAGAAGGAGGAGGCGAGGCGGAAGAGGCACCAGGACAAGCGGGAGAGGCATGAGAAGAAGAAAGCTGCCAAGAAGGCCGCGCAAGAGGAACAGGAACAGGGACAGGGACAGGGACAGGGACAGGGACAGGGACAGGGACAGGGACAGGGGGAGAACGGCCATGCGAATGGTACTGCACTTCAACCGTCTCACTCCGCTGCCGGCCTGCCTACCGAAGCCAAAGACCACGCCACCGACTCCCACCACGTCGTCCAGGCGAACGGCTCCGCGGGACACCCCGGCGAACAACACCACCACCACCAGCACGCGTCCCACTCCCGCACGCGCATGCACCGCAGCGACACGGCCGACACGGTCGCCACGGCCTCCACCGTCGAGAGCGCCCACCCGGCCGAAGAGGCAATCCACCACATCGGCTCGGGCACCATCAAGTCCGCGCGCGCCCTGGCACGGGCACCAATCGACCTGTCCATGGCGGTGGCGCAGGGGTTCCACAACGCGCCGCGCCTGTACGGCGACGACACCGTGCGACGGCCCCCCAGAGTAACGGGGATCCACTCGGGCCTGCGGGCTGCGGGCCGCGAGTTCGTGTACGGCGTGTACGACGGCGTGACGGGGGTCGTGCGCCTGCCCGTGCGGGGCGCGAAGAGGGACGGCGTACGGGGTTTCGTCAAGGGCGTCGGCATGGGCCTGACGGGGTTCGTGCTCAAGGACATCTCGGCCGTGGTGAGCCCCGTGGGGTACACGCTCAAGGGCATCGGGAAGCAGGTCACGCGGCGGGAGCAGCCGGTGGGGCAGGTGCGGCGGGCGAGGATCGCGCAGGGGCAGAGGGAGGTGAGGGCGCTCGGCGCGGAGGAGAGGGAGGCGCTGGCGAGGGATGTGGGGAGGGGGTGGGAGGTGATGAGGAGCTTGTGGGAGGTGCTCGAGGAGAGGGAGCGGGAGAGGCTCGGGGGCAGGCCGCTGTGGCGGCTGCATAGACGCAGGATCAGGGGGTTGGGCGCGCCGTTCGAGAGTGTGGCGATTGCGGAACGGGCGCTGGCGGCTGCGAGGAGGGGGGAGGACGTGGACGCCGTGCTGGGGAAGAGGGCGCGGCTGAGCGACGATTTTGGGAGGAACGGGAAGGGGCTCACGGCGAGGGACGAGCATAGGGAGGAGGAGAAGGCGGTCGGTGACAGGGGGTCCGCGGGGGAGGTGCGGAAGGAGTTGTCTGACATCCGCGAGCCGGCGCGGCCGGTGGCGGAGGTGAAGAAGGAGGCGACGCGGCGGGCCACCAATGCGGTAACAGCGGAGGCGGTGCAGACGCCGGCGGAGGAGAAGGTGAACCCGTTCTCGGCGAGCCTGAGGGCCATGGAGGAGAACAAGAAGGCGAGCGCGCACGAGCAGGAGCGGTTGTCGACTGCGCGGGTCTAGGAGGCTGGTGGTTGTGGGTTTGCAAAAGGGTTCTGCACAGGGTGTTGGTGACGGTTTTATGCTTCGGATGGACGTTTGTTGCGCTTGCGAGCATGCGAGCAGAGCAGAGCATTGCACGGCGCTGGTGGATCTTCCTTCTTGCTGGCAGGATTCTTGAGGCAACAATACCCCTTTTCGCTTTTGCTTGGTGGGTGCTTTCCTACCTGGTGAGTTGGTGGTTACTAGAGATACATACCCCTATTTATTTATATAGTATACGATGGTTCCTGTGCATGTCCTGAGGGACCTTGTAATTGTAATGCTTGTCTTGGTGAATATCGCTGTTGTAGCTGTATCTGCCCCTTGCTTGCTATGTGTTATCCATGTGTTCCAGCATAAGACAGGCGAACAGCAGTCTCTGCTTTGGCTTCAACTGCTTGTTCCCTCGACCAGCTCTGACTTCGGTCCTGATTGAGGCACTCTGGCGCATGAACGACATCGAGAGCCACTACGTCTCGCATCTCCGTCACACTGTTTGGATTTCACAGTCATCACAGAACGATGATCCTCGCTCGCCGATTCAGACACGGCAGATGTTTCCGTCTCGTAGGATCTCTCGTCTAAGAGCATCAGAAGGCTTTCCAGTGGTATTATCCCCGGATTGACTCTCACCTCCGACTACATGTGTGCTATTAAGAGACGTGTTAAGAGACTTTTCTTCCCTTCTGGAGTCCCTAGATCTCGTCATCCTCGTCCCATGCGGATCATCAGTGCGCTGGCGTTCCCGGCTCAATCAGCACGGCGGGACGGAGGCAGGGGGGGGGGGGCATGTAAGTCTGACATGCAGTGGTTGAGAGTCCTCTTTCGGGCCTTTCTCCTCGTTACACTACCTATAACACCCCCATTAATACGACCCTAATAAGCCGGGGAGGTGTAGATCTGGGGAGGGGTGTAGAGTGGTACTTCATTTGTTCAACTTGCCATCCAATATACATACATACCGAGCTTACATTTCTCATTTGCACCTGTTCTCATCATCCCTTTTTTTTGTGTTCTAGGTTCTTTTTTTTCTCCATGACAGTCTGATTAAAAGATCCGTGATCTTCTATCGTGCATGATCGTTTCCTCGACCATGCCCAAAGACACACCACTGTCACGGTAACAGCCAGCCAGCCAGCCCGCCGGAACCATTGGAAGCTGTGCGCCTATAGAATAGGCGCGGGGGCGTAGCAGAGAAATGGACTTCAAGAAGCAACCCGACCCCGTCGTCATCGCACAGCAGCACCCCGGCATCGAGCTGTCCCCCAAGGGCGGAGGCGGCGACAGGCGCAGCCAGCCGGGGCTGGAGGTGGTCGACTACTCCGACCTCGAGGTCGTCTCGCCGCGGACAGCCGGACTGTCGCACGCCCGGCCGTGGGAGAAAGGCAGCGGCGGTAGCAGCTTGCCGCAGGTGAGCGAGCCGCTGCATCAGGGATACGAGCACGCGAGCCGCTACCACCACCACCACCACGGCGGCGAAGGGTATGTGGTAGGCGCACCGCCGGCGAGGGACGGGTTCTTCGCGCGGGACGCCATCTGCGGCGTCAGGAGGCAGACGTTCTGGGTCGTCATGGCGGTCGGCGTGTTTGTCGTCGTTGCTGCTATTGCGGTCGGGGTCGGGCTGGGGGTTGCGCTGCACAAGAGCGGCGATGGTGTGAGGTGAGATTCCTTCTTCTTTTCTTTTTTTGTTGTGTGTCTTTCTGATGGGTAGAGTATGGGTCGGGGGGAAGTTAGCGTTGCTTCTGGGATCATACTCTTGGTGACCAGACGATAGACGGTACTGAACATCCTTTTCCAGCAATCCACCCCCGAGCAGCAGCAGCAGCAGCAGCAGCACTCCGACGACGACGACGACGACCCTACCCGCGCCGACGGCGACGGGGGCGACGGGACCCGAGGCCGTGATCCGGTGTCCGGCAAACAACCGGACGCTGTACTCGACGACGGCGAACAGCGCCAAGGCGAAGTCGTTCCTCCTGCTGTGCGGGCGCGACTACTCGTCCGTCGACGGCGCCGTCGACCTGTTCCACGAGGTGCTGGACAGCATGTCGAGTTGCATCGACGAGTGCGCGCGGCGGGCGGGCTGCACGGGGGCGGGATGGGGACCCTACAACAACCAGAGCACGTGCTGGCTGAAGAGCAGGCTGGGGAGGGCCAACGTCACGCCCAACTGGTACTTTGCCGTCGAGGACGAGGGGGCGCTAGGGGGGTGATGCTGTGGGCGGTGATAGTATGGATGGAGGGTAGTGCTGTGGACGGTGATAGTATGGAGGGTGGTGCTGTGGACGGTGATGATGGACGGTGGTGCTATGACGGTGACGTACATGGGATTTCAAGGGGAACCTGGGCTTGATAAACAGGAATGGGAAGAAGAGCGCGGCGTTTGGGAGGAGAAGATGGCTTACTTGGTCACTTGGGATACTTGGTGATAGGCGAGGTTGTATTTGGAAAGGATAACGATAGATTCTTGGATGCTAACTGTGGTGCTCTGCTTGTGCAGACGTGGTTGTCTACGTGACGCAGGTGCTCGCATGGTGACGCACAGGTCTGGGAGTTGACCCAGGTGAGAGCACTGGCGGTCTGGGGTTTAAGAAGTCAAATGGGGTCTCAAGTCAGTAACCAAGTCAGCACCCGGTCAGGGAGTCGGGTCGTTTGCCGGACTGCGGGTAGGCGGTGGGCTTCGAGCAGATACCCGCCTCCTTAACCGCACAAGGTCGACGGTTCGATTCCCTGTGCTGACCGCGGTTGGCCCGGCGTTTTTTCCCTCTTCTTTTTATTTTTATTTTTATTTTTTTCATTTTCTTATTTTCCTTCTTCTTTTTCCTTCTCACCCTCTCTTTTTTTGACCTGTCATATGCCAAGGTGAGTGAGAGGGGATATGGTAAAGTGAAGAAAAGGTGGTATGCCATGAATGTCTATGAAGCTCAAGTAACGCCATACTCCTCCTTTTCCTAATCACCGTCTTCTTTCCATCACGTCCTTATTCCTCACGGGCGCTCGTCCGGATATACAATTCCAACGCCAGACACCTCTATACAACCACCTGAGACAGACACTTGATCACCTTGACAAACACTCGAACACACCCAGCCATCACCTACCTCCTCAACATCAGCACCGCCCACGCAGCAATCCGATACCCCGCGATAATGCCCATCATGATCCCGACATCCTTCCCCATATACCCCGGCCGGTACCCATACTGGTCCAGCACCGCCTGCCCGGCAATCCTGCACTCCGCCGCCAGCTCAGACTGGAACATGCAGAAACACCCCGTGTCTCCCCCTCCCCCAAGCACCCCCCTGGCACACTCGTAGGTCCTCCCGGCGAACTCGTTGACCATCATGTTCTCGAACACGTACTTCTGATAGTCCCAGTAGTGGAACACATACCGATAAAACACATTCAACTGGCCCGGCGGCACCAGAAACCCGTCGACCGCCATCCACAGCCCGTTCGCGAACGCCACGACGGCGAGACCCACGACAAAAGAAGGGAACGCCGACGCGACCAGCACCACCAGGCTCTCGGCGGCCAGGAGGTCGAGGAAGAGCCACAGCACCCAGACGAAGAAGGCCGAGCCCCCGGGGCGGCAGTTGGACAGCCAGTACGACACGGCGCTGAAGAGGAGGGAGAACAGGAAGAGGTATGGTATGCCGACGAGGAAGTTGGAGGCCACCAGGTGGAAGGCGCCGTACAGTCCGTTGTGGTGCTCCTTGACGTACTGGTGCCGGTCTTCGAGGAAGGCGGGCACGTAGGCGACGGCCATGAAGGACATGAAGGCCGAGCCGTAGAACTGGGACATTGTTAACCAGGTGCTTGTGGAGGAGGGAGAGAGAGAGAGAGAGAGAGAGAGAGAGAGAGAGGAGAGAGAGAGAGAGAGAGAGAGAAGAGAGAGAGAGAGAGAGAGAGAGAGAGAGAGAGAGAGAGAGAGAGAGAGAGAGAGAGAGAGAGAGAAGGAAAACGTACAATGGCGTTGGTCAGCGGGATGATGGACGACTGGTCGGTGGAGAGGCGCAACCAGACGGTGCCCATCATGATGGCGAGACCTGTGCGCATGTTAGCTGTATTGTTCGTTTTGCGTTGAGGTCGAGACGGGGAGACCGACCGAGATACATCGCCAACCGGATCCCGTACACGACCACATCGCGATAGCTCTTGATGAAGCTGCGGTGCAGCAGCGTCAGCACCACGCCGGGCAGGCTCGGCCTCCTCTCCTCCTCCTCCTCCTCCTCCTCCTCGACCACCACTTCCTCTCCCGCCCGGCTCTCCACCTCCGCCACAGCAGCAGACAACTCCCTCGCCCGCGGCGACCCCTCCCACGCGCGACGCATATCCTCCAGCCTCGCCTCGGCCCCCGCGTCCCCTCTCCCCCTCGCAAAGTCCACATTGACCAGCTCAAGCAGCCACTCGGCCGGGTTCACATGCAGCGGCACCTCCCTCCCCAACGAAGCATAATGCTCGCTCACTCGCTCCACTGCTCCAAAATAGTGCGTCCTGCCGCCGGACAACAGCAGCAGCTTGTCGAACAGCGCGAACGTCGACTGCCCGGGCTGGTGGATGCTGGCCACGACCAGCAGGCCGTCGCGCCGCGCCACGGCGCGCAGGTGCGACACCACCTCCCAGCTGGCGGCCGAGTCGAGCCCGCTGGTGGGCTCGTCGAGGAACAGGATCTTGGGATGAGTAATAAGCTGGCTCGCCACGCCGAGCCGGCGCTTCTGGCCCCCGCTGATGCCCTTCCGCAGCGGGGTGCCGACGAGGGTGTCGGCTTGCTCTGCCAGGCCGAAGGAGGAGAGGAGTCCGTCGATAAGAGCTACGCGGTCGGCCGCCGCCCGGCTGGTAGACAGGCGGGAGGCGAAGGCGAGGGTCTCGCGGACCGTGAGGGCGCCGATCAGGGCGTCGTCCTGCTCGACGAAGCGCGAGGTGGAGCGGAAGGCGGCCTTGGACGGCGGGCGGCCGTTGACGAGCACGGTGGCCGAGACGCTCTGCGCGCCGGTGGGCCGCGAGGCGAGCACGTTGAGGAGGGTGGTCTTGCCGCTGCCTGAGGGGCCCATGAGGGCGAGCAGTTCCCCTGAAGGGTGGTTAGAGGGGCGGAGTTTTTGGGGGGAGGGGGGGGGGGGAACAGGGAGGAAACGCACCTGCGTGCACCATGCCTTCTACATTCTCGACGATGGCCTTGGGCAACTTGGTCTCTCTGTCCTTGACGGTGACGGTGACGTTCCTCCATGACAGAGAGTGCACAGTCGTGTTTCTGAGGCGGTCTTCGGCCACGGCCCCTTTCTCGACATCGACGGCGGGCATCTGCTTCTGCGCGCTCTGCTCGGTGTCCGTCGTGTAAGACGGCGGTGATGCCGTACCAGCCATGTTTACGAATTCTGTCCCGGAGCTATGGATCGTGGGAGGTGTGAGTGTGAGGAGAGACGGCATGGCACAGACAGCAGCGGGACGGCACGCGGATGGCTTCCTTTATGTACGAGAGGTGTCATATCCGACCGCAGTTTCAGGCTGTGTCCTGTTTCTAGACCTCACTCCTGTAGGTACTGTACCTCATAACGCGCATAGCTCCTGCATGTAGGAGAATAGTTCTAACCATTGCAATGCGCTCGCTGCGCACCGGGTGAGCAGCCATACGGACTCACCGCGGCGGAAGTACACATCGAATTCCTGCTGCCATCGTGTGCCTTGCTGGTACAGTAAGCGCCAAGCCGGCGACATTCCACTCGAAGACTAGCATAGTGCCTCTTTCTCTCCCTTTCGGAGGCTCTAGCAAAGAGCAACCGGCCGTGTTATCGTTGTCGACGAGAAATGCCCCTGATTCGGTGTGCCGTGTCGTGGCGTCGCCGTCCGCCTCTGCTCAATCCCATCCGCTTCGTTCATTCAGCGAGACATGGCTCGGAGACAGACGACGCATGCCTGCTTGCCCGCTTACTGCATAGATGAAAATGCTAGGCGTGTTTAGCCTGCTGCGGCTGGAATAATTGGCCGCTGACGGCCCGGTAGGGCACCCATTATGCGGACAGTCGCCGATATTACACTTGCTGCGGGAGACCGCAAAGGTGCCTATGTGAAGCGGCCGAAAGGAGGCATATACACTGGATATACTATGCAGTAGTATGCAGTAGTATAGACTTCCAATGCAGGATTGCTCGCCGACTCCCGGTATAAACTTAGCAGCCAGGACAGCGACTCCCGCTTACTGCGGACATTAGTATAAGTCGATCGATGCGCCGAAATGCCTCTCCCCCTGAATTCCCTGGACGTCCTATTAGACTACTGAAGGAGTTCCCGATTCTGGGTCGATGCTTAATCGTACGATCGGGTGCCGCCAAGACAAGACGACGGGCGCTAGTTCAGCCCTGTCGGGGCCCTGTCGCAGTGTGTCCGAGACGGCGATCTGGGACCAAACAACAACGTCGTTCCCCGGGTGGAGAAACGCCGATTCGGCTCGGCTTGCCCGAGCTGTGTCCCCTTTCCAAGTTCCTTGGCACCCCTTTGCTTGTCGGTACAGAGGAGGTCGGCGATGACTGGGACTCTGCAGCAGAGCCCGGCGACTTCACAGACTATAGACTGTACAGTGCTCAGCAACGGCAGCTTGCTTCGGAACAAGCATGTCCTCGGTGCGTGTAGGGTGGAGAAACCCATGCCACGTTGCAGCTCGTATAGAGTGGTATAGTCGGCGACCAGAGGAGTGAATGTTTGAGTCGGTCTACTCGGGTGTCTCGACGTCAATACTCAATATCTCATGGCCTTCAAGACTCTTCTGCTGTGCCCTCATCATCCACGGGAGACAGTGTCTGCCATTGCTTAAACTCTCGCTGATCTCAGCTTGTCGTTCCATGTTCTTCCCGCAGACCAAGCCCCTGGCACCGACCCGTTCTAGTGCTGGTTAAACCTGCCGAACCAACAAGTCCTAGGCCTGTTGGCAGGGCTTAGTCCCTGTGGAGTGCATATCGGCCTCATTTAGTCTCGAGGCGGATGCTGGCCAGACCGGTCTGAACATACTGTTCGCATTTTTTTTTTTTAAACGCAGCAGGGGCGCCAGGGGCATCAGAGCGTCTGATCCCCTAGGCGCCGGCCGGCCCTCGTTCTCTCATTAAAAGGTCACGCTATCGCAACCCGTCCCAACGAATGTCATCTACAAAATGCCGGTGTTTTTTTTTTTTTCGCACGCTCAAACCCAAAGTCGTCAAGATTGCCGCCCATTATATTCCCTACTTTTCCCCCGTTTCCCATGTCGTCATATGTGCCCCCCTCTGCCCGATATATAGGTACTCGGTACCACAAGGGAGCTCAGCAAGTGCAAGCTCGGCAAGTGCTCCTCACGGCCCCTGGCTCACGGCCAGCATCGTGTCGAACTCGGCCATGATCCCCTCGTCAGCATTAATGGAGCTGATCATCTGCTCCTGCGTGAACCCGACCCAGAAGGCCGGGTTGATCTGCTGCGCCTTCTTGGCGCGGTAGATCTCCTGCGCCACGGCTTTCACCTGGCCGCACGCCGTGTTGGCCGCCTTCCACACCTCGCTGATCTTGGTGAGCGCGCCGATGTTGAGCCGGATCTGCTGCCGCAGGTCCTCCTCGTCGTGCACGAAGTACAGCGCCCACTTGCTCAGGTGCACGATGGAGGCGAGCGTCACGACGCACGTGAAGAAGTGCGTGTGGCTCAGCACCGGGACGGGCATCGTGATCATCTGGCTGATCTCGTACGCCGCCGTCACCGTGTGCTGCGTGTGCACGTTGAACTCCTGGCCCGTCGCCACGGGGCGGTGCGGCGCGCAGGACGTCACCGCCCGCGTCGGCGAGGAGTCGAGCTGCGAGAGCGGCTGGTGGAGCATGATGGAGCAGCTGCGATTCATGTTCAGGTTAGTAACTTCCGGGAGAACCGCTGTTGGATAAAAAGAAGAAACCTACGCGTGTGTGATGAAATGTCCCTGGAACATCATCTCGTCCAGTTTGCATTTCTTGTTGATGTTGTGCCGCTTGGACTCCGGGAGGTGGATGCGCCAGTTGGTCAGCAGCGACTCGATCTTGGCCACGTTCTCGTCTCCCGGGAACAGGGTTATGGGCGTCCGCATGAAGCGGCCGAGGTTACGTGCAGCGGCGATCCGATACGCGAACGACGAGAACGGCCGGTCCTCGCCAGAGAAGATCTGATCGTCAAAGTCTTCCATGTACATGGGCTGCGGGATGTCCTATTTGGCCAGGATTTAGCACATGCCCTTTTTTTTTTTTTTTTTTTCCTTCTTCTTTTTTCTTTTGGATAAAAATACACTTACCCCGGTGAGGTACTGGTGCTCTTCGCACGGCAGCGCCACGTCGGCGGCGATGTCGAAGAGTAAGAAGTTCGTGACGCGGTGCACCCCGGCAATCATGCCGTCGCAGACGTACAAGTCCCACCACGTGCGGCGCCAGCTCTCCTCGAGCACGGCATTCCCGCCGCCGTGCATGGCGGCGAACGATCGCGTGTTGAGGTTGATCTCGAGCGCTATGCGCTCGCAGTCGGCGAGCAGCTCACGTGCCCGCTCCTGCTGGCAGCTGCCGTCGAGCCCGATGATGACCAGGAGCAGCGCCTGGATGAGGAAGCCGTCCTTGGGAGTACTGGGCAGATAGCACAGGCGGATCGCCTCGTCCAGGTAGATAGCTCGCGCGGGGCCGGCGTCGATGTACAGCGATCCGATCCACCGCATAGCCGTCACTAGAGCGTCTAGTTGTATTTTACCCTCGTTCATGAGCCGTAGCATCTGCTCCCTGGGCAGGACGAACGGGTGGCCGGCATGGAAGAAGTGATAGAAAGCCTCGAAGCAGCGCTCCGGGAGGGTGGGGGGCATCTGCTGGGCGGCGGACGGCGTCGTCGCCATGCCCATGGGCCGGGAGACGCCATTAGTGTTGAGAAAGGGGTTCCGGAAGACCTGCAGGCTCGCCAGTCCTCCCGGAGGGCCCGAGAACGGCGAGACGGGATCGGCCTCCGGGAGGATGATGGCCGGGTTGAAGCCCGAGACGGACATGGTGGTAACCGGCACCGGCATGGGTGTATGTCCGAGGAGCATGGGGCAGCTGTCTCCGTTCGTCGAGACCGGGGGCGAGTCGGATGCGTGCCGCTTGTTCGGATTGGCGGCAGTGTTGCGTCGTGGGCCCTTGTAGCCGCGACGCGAGGCGACGTAGATGCATTCAGAGTTGGAACTAAGGCATCGTGAACATGGCGTCATGCCGTCACACTTGAGATGCTTGCTTCGCTATAGTCGGCGACCATACGGACACATTAATTAGCATTCCCAAACCCGGATACGGGGGACTTTGACGAATTGGAGCCTTTTTCAACGGCATGACATACACAGGCTAAACAAGCCGCAGGCACCGATGGAGGAGGGGGCGGCTGCGAGCCTTTGCCATCGCTGCTCCCCGGCGGGCCGCCTGGCGTGGTGGTCGAGGGTCCGTCGTTGAACTGCGTCGGCGAGCTGCTGCTGTTGGTCGCCGAGGACATCGCCGACCCATTTTCGGGCGAAAAGGAGTCCATTCTGGGGTGGGTGAAACGATGAAACGATGAAACGATGAAACGACGTGCGGTAACACGCAGCTAATAATGCAAACTTTGTGCTCAATGCCCGCCAATATCTGCGGTGGAGAAAGCAGATAGATTGATTGTGCTGGCGACAAACGTGGTTGATTAGACAGAATGAATAACTGGACGGGCGATTCTCGGGTGTCATGCTCGCATCGCAAGCTACCTACCCGTCCGTACTTGTGCGTTGCAGCCACGGGGGTTCCGGAATAGAGAGAGAGACAACGGCGACTTCGAAGCAGTCACCGTCAAGATGCCTCTACCGGGCTCGAGCTCGAACACGGCGTTGCAAGGGGCAATAGGAGAGGCGGCGTTCCGGACACCGTGTGAGGTGATGATCGGGGAGGAATGAGATGACAATGTCCCGACGGAGGCAGGGCTTCGTAAATTCTTTGTGCGCCGGCGGGCAACCCCGGGTTCGAAGAGTCAAGGGACGCACCGTCTCAGCCGTACCGGTATCTCCAGTCTTCAGGTTCAAATCGGTTCTGGAGTTGGAGTTGTGACTTTGCTTGTGACCAGGAATACTGCGATAGATCTCAACGATCGATGCTGGCGAGTCAGGTCGTCGCCGCCAATTGGTACAAACTTGGCCAAGTCTCACAAGTCTTGCAGCATTTTGTAACAAGGAAATTGGGGGGTTGTTCTCCCGCATGGCTAGCACGAAGCAAGATGGCGACGTCCCCGCAGCTCCCCCAACGGTCGAGGATGATGGCGTCGAGTTAGGCGCTTTTCTGCCTCTCCACCATCCCGGCTCTCCCACGGATCAGCTCGCTTCTGTGCTATCCATGCAGGCGGCCATGCCACGGCGTTAACAGTGGAAACAGCTTCGTCGTTTGGTGCAGCAGGATGGGCATGCCAGGGCGGGAAGCACGGTGCTGATCCCCAACCCAGGCTGGCAGGCTGGCAGGCTGGCAGGCTGGCGCGGAAACCATTGCAGCGGTCGCTTCAACGCTCTGAACTGCTAGTGGGTGATTGGGCCTGCAATCTGGGAGGTCCCCTGCAGGAGATTTAGGTTCTGCGAGAAACTTGGTAGACAGGCCTCGGATCGAAGGGCTGGAATAGGTGCCAGATCACCGTACCGGTATCACTGGCACGTTTTGATGTGGCATCCTGCAATGATTTTGCCTGATGTCCATTCGATCATCAGCATGGGGATACTACGCAGTACAACAACCAGTACAACAACCACCATACTGCCCCTGACACGCACGCCATAGATGCCAGCCTGCCAGCCTGCCAGCCCAGCTGTTGAGACGCTTCGTGTTGCCTCAGCTGGGTTCGCATATCCTGGTTTCAGCTCTCGACATAATTAAACAAACACCGTCTTATTCTGTCCAAAGCCTTGCCCAGTCCCGAAAGATACGATTTACCGGGTACCGCTGCTAGGCCAGGCATCTCGAGGAGTTGAGGTTTCATTCCAAGTTTCGTTCGACACACTAGCTGAACTGGAGACCGAAGACTGGAGACGGTGCCCATCGAGACCTCTTGGTCGCAAGATGACGCTAGACTCAGTCCGGATACACGTACTGGCGTTCGACGCACTCTCCACATCAGCAAAAAAAGCAAGTCATCCAACTGCTTACGATAAAGTAAGAGCCGGACTGGAAGCTATCCGTCGTCTGGGGACCACAGTCGGCACCTTGAGGCTGAAGCTGCAAATGTATGTACATACTATGCATACATGGCCTGCGTCGCATCATCAACGCAGCCAGTGTCGCAATATGCGCTCAGACTCGGATCGTGACATGTCTGTCGGCGTGAAGACGATGAATTGAAGACGATGAATTGAAGACGATGAATTGAAGGCGCCGCCCAGTGTATCAGAGGAAGCTGTGGTAACAGTGGTTTGTGGCTGCCTCGGCTGGACTAGCCCTAGAATTATTACTGTGTACATGTACATCCAGTACATAGTAGGTATGTCTTAACACTGCTGTTAAACACACAGCACGGTTGTTCCTGCCATTTGTCGACCTTACCTTCGATAGGCACTTCGAGTTCAGTGGGACGCAACTTTCCGTCAAAAGATGTTGAAATAAGGGTAGTACCTCTATACCTCTACGTATTTACATCGCAATCAGTGACCTCAAGTTCCTTGGAAGTCACACGCCCAAATGCTGAGAGATTGCATCCTCCAGGTTTCCAATGGTGGATGCAAGTATTTTCTATGGTGGATGAGAGTAATACAAGGCACATGCAGTACTTTACCGAAACATGCTTCTTCCTACGGTGCTTATTTACGGCAAATAACTGCAAGGTATGCATGATATGCACTGCTGCCGGGGGGGGGAGGGGGGATGTTTGGAGATGATGCGCTCTCCCATTCGCGTCATCTCCCTCTCGAACGCACTTGGCATCAGCCCGGTCTGATCAGTATCGTAACCACTCATTACGCCAGGGAGCTACTGAGCTACCAGCTGAAAATAGGATTTGAGACTATCAAGTCTACGCTTCCTATCATACTACAGTTATCTTGCAAAGTGTCGGGACGATAACAACCATGGATCCGGTTTCTGCGGCTGGACTCGCCCTTGGCGTCGCCTCCATCAGCCTCCAGATCTATACCGGATGCATCCAGGGTAGGAGGCCTCTCTGCTAGCGACAGACCACCAGTGGCATGCTTAGCTAACGGTGCTAGGCATCCAGCTCTTGATTACCGCAAAGAACTTCCCAGAGGATTGCGGATATCTGAACTTGAGGTTGCGCATGGAACAGCAGAGACTGTTTGCATGGAGCGAGACATCAGGCCTCCTGGATCTAGACGTTCAGAACCAGAAGAAAGTGCTCGAGTCCAACACATTTGTCCTCCATCGCCAAACGGTGTTGGATCTACTGGTCCAGGTCCAGTGCTTGTTCCGTGAGTTCGAGGACAAGCAAAAACGCTATCGGAATCTGCAAACGGCCGCCGAGCAGGATGATGTCTTGGAGCGGCCAGAGAAGGACGCCGCTGAGGCGAAATTCCCGTTGGCAGCTCGGAGGAGAGACTTCATCAAGAAGGCCATGACCGGCCTCAGACAGTCCTCCAAAGAAGCAGCTACAAGGCTTCGATGGGTATCTTTCGACAAGGTCGCATTCGAGACACTGCTGTCCAGGTTTGCCACACTAAACGACAATATGACTGACATCCTAGACGCCCGTATGCAGGTGGAGATACACCATACGGTGCAAGACACGAATCGAGGCGTGCTGCAGCTGCATCACAAGATTGCCGACCTTGGGCGACTGGTCATGGCTCTCAACGTCAAGCTTGAGGCCACCGTGCCCACTCCGCTGTCTCACATGTCGGTGTCCCAGAAAGAGGCCAATGCATCCGGGCTGCAGCTGCTCGCCCAGCTGGCCAAGTTCAAGGCCTTCAACGAGTCCATGGAGTCGGAGACGAAGGCACCGTGGGATCAGGCCACGGCACTCTGTTTGGATCTGGGAAATCCGGACAAGCAGAAAGACCTGATGCTTGATCGCTCACTGATCAAGCTTGACCCCGCGGCGAACGAGGCTGATCTACCGAGATGCGAGGCTCTGCTCACCCTACCATCAGGGGGCGAGAAGAGGGTCTGGGTCGAGTGGAAGGAGTACGACCGCCAGAAGCCCGGCGACCTGTCGCCGCCCAAGGAGGTAATCATTGAACGCGTGGGGAAGCTCGCAGCCTTGTTGAACCACAGCCCCAAGCCGGAAGCTTTCCGGACGCCTCACTGCCTGGGGTTCTTCGACAAAGCCTCCCGGACGCCAGAAGCCGATGAGGAAGAGGAAGATGTACTGGACTTCCGCCTCGGCCTTGTCTTCGAACGGCCATTGGACGAGAGTCTTGACGCATCATTGCCGCCCGTCTCCCTGCGCGAACTGCTTGTTTCCGCGCGGAAACCACGGGTCACGGAAAGGATCAAGCTCGCTCTGGCCATCAGCAACTGTCTCCTGTATCTACACGCCGTCAACTGGCTGCACAAGGGCTTACGGAGCCACAACATTGTCTTTTTCCAGACGTCCAAGGGACAGGTCGACTACAGCAGACCCTACCTTTCCGGCTTCGATTTCTCGAGGCCGGCACGTCCCGAGGAAATGACCGACATCCCAGGCGACGACGCCGAATTTGACCTCTACCGCCATCCCCAGGCCCAGTCCACCAGCCCCGGGGAGAGGACGCGCTTCAAGAAGAGCTTCGACATCTACAGCCTGGGCGTATTGCTCGTGGAGATGGCGCACTGGGACACGATTGACCGCATTCTCCGCATCAACCTTAGCGTAGCTCGGAGTCGCCCATCCATAGCCCTCCGGCTGAAGTCGAGTCTCCTCGCCGCCGACATGATGGCAGCAATCGGAGCAGCCGTGGGCCAAGTTTACGAGAAGGCCACTGGCATCTGTATATCTGGCGGCCCCTCCCTCGGCCTTGAAGAGGGAGACGACGAGACCGACGGCGCTGTAGCCGCGAGGCTCTCGATGGCTTTCTATGAAAATGTTGTCAGGGCGCTGGATAGCGTGAGAGTTTAGTATAGGTTACGGTTAACGAGATGTCTGGAAACCTGGTTCTCTTACAAGGGGCGGTACGCGGCTCGCCAATCAGCGCGGTGCTCTCGTGAGGCATCTCGATTAGGAAGCCCGTGAGCGATGTTGCAATGCACTCACCAATGTGGACCCCCACACATGCTTATCCTAGACTTTATTGCAGGGTTTCAAGAGCACCTGGTCCCGCCAGCTTGGACTGATGTGTGATACTTTAAGGTGATCTTCTGAAAACTGGTGGTTCAGCCCAAGATCTTGACTTGAACGAACGCGATGGCGACGCTTGGCTTCATCACCGGCACCATCGCCGTTGAAGCAGCGGCGCTCTTGGTAGGCTTTTAGAGGCTAGACTCTCTGGGTGGAGGCTAGTTGCCGGATTGCTGATCGTATCTAGGCCGTGACATTGGTTCTGCTTTCAATCGCACGACGACTGTTCTTCCATCCTCTATCCACGTTCCCAGGTCCTTGGTTGAACGCGATCTCCGAGATCCCGGAAGCTTACCATCTTAGCAGAGGCCGGCAGCATTCTTATCACCGAAGGTTGCATGACAAGTATGGTATGACTGACACTCTCTGCCTCTGCCTGGATGTTCTGCGAATGTGAAGGACTAACTTGTTCAAGGGCCCGTCGTCCGCATCGCCCCTAATGAACTTGCCTTCTGTAGCGCGAAAGCGTGGGACGACATCTACGGAAACAAGGTTGGTGTCGGAACAAATGCAGATATAATGGAACGGCTAGGTTCTAATTGCCATGTCGCCATTGTAGCCAGGGAAGCCGGACATGGAGAAGTCGCCCCTGGCAGCAGGAGGACTCCCGCCAACACTGAAGGCGCGCGCCCTGACGTTGGCATCGTGGGAGGATCATGCGCGACAGCGAAAAGCATTCGCCTACCCCTTCTCCAACACCGCACTTCTGCAACAGGAGCCCCTGATACAAGGGTGGGTTGATAAGCTCGTAGCAGCCCTGGGCAGGTTTGCGGACGAAGGCAAACCTGCCAACATCACCGCCTGGTTCACCTACACCACGTTTGACATAATCGGCGACCTGTGCTTCGACGAGCCGTTCGGGTGCTTAGATGCCGGACAGGCGACGGACTGGTCTAAGAACATCGCCAACATCGCCACTGCGGGAGCCTTCGAGCAGGCGACGAGGCGTGTCGCCGGCGTCGGCACCTGGCTTCAGGGCCAGATGGCCAAGTGGCTCGTCCCCAGCGTCCATCGCACGTGGAGGGCGAAGCATTTCGCCCTCAGCGCGGAGAAAACGAAGCGCCGGATTGCGGACAAGGACAAGGAGCACAAGGACTTTATCTACTACATCCTGAAGAACAACGAGTCAAAATCCCGGCTCTCGGATCTGGAGATCATCATGAACTCAGCCTTGTTCATGTGAGTATGACGAGCGTTGAGCCCCCAATACGTACTTACTGGGTCCCCCACGAATTTCCCGCAGTGGCTGACTATGGTGTTACACAGCGGTGCGGGTAGTGACACAACAGCGATCGCCCTGAGTGCATGGATGTATCTGATGCTCACCAATGACAACGCTTACAAGAAACTTGTGGCTGAAATCCGGGGAGCTTTCAAGTCGCGCGAGGACATCGCGTGGAGCGGCACCAAGAACCTCCCCTACCTGGAAGCATGCATCAACGAGTCTCTGAGAATGTTTCCTCCCGTCCCAGGCAACTTGAATCGGGTTGTGCCCTCGGAAGGAGCCCTGATAGACGGCAAATGGGTTGCTGGCGAGGTGAGCAACACTCTGACTACACCCAGACTGGGCCTGAAAACACATGGCATACTGATGTCCAACCCAGACAACCGTCTCAGTCTCTTCGTGGGCCGCGTCGCATTCGCCCCAGAGCTTCACCGACCCCCTCGCCTTTGCTCCCGAACGCTGGCTCGAATCCGAGAGGCACAAGTACCCGCTGCACGTCAAGGAGGCCTCGCAGCCGTTCCTGTGGGGACCGAGAGGCTGCATCGGCAAGAACCTATCCTACATCGAACAGCGCCTAATTATATGCCACCTGCTCTGGAACTTTGACCTCGAGCTGGCGAGCGAAGCCAGCGAGGCGAACAAGCTGTGGACTGTCCAAGACGATATGAAGCACATGGTGTCGTACCTCATCTGGGAGAAACCGGACCTCTGGGTCAAGTTGAAGAGGGTCGAGAGGTGAGGACAATAGTGCCACTGATGGGGGAAGGGCGGCGGGAGGAAAGGTTCTCCGCATCTCTTGGCAGGGGTTCATGTGCTATTTCCTTCTTGAACCAGCTTTCGACAGCAATTCAGGTGTGGCTGCGACTCGTCATGATGTGCTCAACATCACCACCACCAGGCGCGCGCGCGCCCGGTTGAAGTCGTTGGAGCCCCAACCTCGGAGGAGCGGGTGTGTTCTTGTTGGCTTTTTTGGAACTCGGTTGGGTATTGCAACCTTCTCCAAATCTCCGCTCGTTTCTTCCACCTGTTTTTTTTTCTTCTTTTGACAAGCAGATTCGATTTCCCACCAAACGCCCGAATTTAGCCTAAAGAAGCAGCAGGATGTTGATGTCACTTCACGATGCGGGCAGCGGGGAAGGACAAGATTCTCCAGTGAGGACCGATGTCGACTCTGGCGCCGGTACCTTAATATCGAGCCGGATATGGACCTTCCTTCGTGGTGCTGACTTGGGGGGGGGGATGGAGAAGTTCGCCCCAATGGGGAACAGGAGGTTGAAGCACCGCTGCTGCGCAGGTCCCGGCAACTCGTTCCCATAGATTGAGGTGCGGAGATCGGGGCGACGTGGTCGCTTGGCGATATTAAAAGGATCTGCTTGGTAGGTAGCCTCTGCATGCAATGCCAGTCTTGTTGTTCCTCTCAGAGGGTGTTCGCAACCGGGGTCTCTTATCATGGTTGGTCTTCTCGGGAGTGTGGCACTTTTGGCTGCGCTCGTCGCCGGCGCCCCGTCGCCTCAGAGCTTGAAGTCGAGCATCTCGCTCCTGATGGACAATGACCTCCAAGGTGAGTACTTCTCCCCGTTACCGACGATCTCGTAACAACAGGCTGACAAGGGTTGTAGGCGCCAGTAGCCCCTCTGCCACCTCGGCCGTGATCCTCCTGAGCCGGCGGTCGCAGAGCGATGCTGCTGCTGCGTGCCAGGCTCTAGGCGAGCGGCTGTGGTCTCCGGAGCTCAAGACGGCGAGCATCCAGCCGAATCTCGACTACCTCAAGTACCAGGGCAAGATTGGCGACTCGACGCTGCTGTGGATTGGGTCCGCGAACAACGAGTCCCGCGCAATCGGGGCCAGCGGGGAGGTTACTGATGTCGACGCCGGGCTGCGCTTGCCGGCGCTGTGTACCCAGACGGCACCATTCGCAACCGCGTCGTCGCAGCCGAACACGGACGCGCAATATCAGGTCTCGGTGCATTCAAACAACGAAGACTATACTGGGTGCGAGAATCAGCATCTCCCCTGAGCAGAGACGCCACTTACACCGTGCCATAGGTTCCGCGACCGCCTGGCCTTCCGGTTCTTCGGCATCCGGTACGCACCGCAGCCAAAGAGGTTCACGTACTCCACGCCGTACAAGGGCTCGGGCGGCTCAGTCTCGGCCCTGGACTACGGCTCGCAGTGCGTCCAGGGCAACAGCGGCTCCGAAGACTGCCTGTTCCTCAACATCTGGACCAACTACCTGCCCAAAGCCGGCTGCAAGCCCAACAAGGCCAACCTCAAGCCCGTCATGTTCTGGATCCACGGCGGCGCCTTCACGGGCGGCACGGCCAACGACAACACCTTCGACGGCGGCAACATCGTCTCCCGCGGCGACGTCGTCCTGGTCGCCATCAACTACCGCCTGACGACCCTCGGGTTCCTGGCGCTCAACGACGGCGTCACGAACGGCAACTTCGGCCTGGCCGACCAGATCAACGCCCTCGACTGGGTGCGGGCCAACATCCAGGACTTCGGCGGCGACCCGGACCGGATCACCATCTTCGGGCAGTCCGCCGGCGCGGGATCCGTGCGCGCCATGATGGCCTCCCCGAAGGCCGTCGGGAAGTTCGCCAACGCCATCCCGCTGAGCAACCTGGGCGGCATCAACTACGGCACCACCTACTCGCTCTACTACACCATCGACCAGGAAGTGGCCGCGGCCGCCACCGCCATCCTCGCCGCGACGAACTGCACCGACGCGCCCTCGCAGGTCGACTGTCTGCGCGGTGTGCCCGCCACGACGCTCGCCAGCCTCCCCACGCCCGCCCGCTTCCTCGTCGTGGACGGGACGTACCTCACCTCCAACCAACTGCAGCTCTCCTCGGGTCCCCGACTCCCCTTCAACCTGCTCATGGGCACCATGCGCGACGACGGCGGGCCCTTCATCACGTACCCGCGCACGACCAACTCGTCGGCCTACCTCGCCTCCTCCGGCTTCTCCGCTCCCCCGCCAGACCTCTTCCCCATCCCCACCACGGGCACCAACCAGACCCTCGACCTGTACAACATGACCTCCCGCCTCGCCACGGACGGCATCTTCCGCTGCGTCGACGAGGCGACCGTCAAGCGGGGGCTGGAAACCGGCCGTCTGGGAGACGAGGTCTACTACTACGAGTTCGACCGCAGCTACCAGACCCGCGGCTGGCCGGGGACGGACGTGTGCGACCCGCCCCGCACACCCCTCCACCCGGACGGGGACCCGAGCCGGCCGTATTTCAAGTGCCACTCGGGAGAGCTTTACTACGTCTTCGGCAACCTGGCGTTTCAGGGACTGCCGTACCGGGACGCGGCCGACCTGCCGTTCGAGCGCTTCGTGCTCGACTCGTTCGCGGCCTTCGCGCGGACGGGGGATCCGAACCCGGACAAGGGGTTCTTGGAGGCGAGGGGGTTTGAGGATACGGCTGCCGAGATTGCCGCTGCGGGCGAGTGGAGGCCGGCTACGAGGGGGGAACTGACGATGAGGGTGCTTGACTGGCCGAGTAGTCAGGCTGGGTTTAGGGAGGTGCCGCAGTGTGAGGGATTGGGGCTGGGGTTGGATTATTATGGGTAGGTGTGCGGACGTATTTTTGTGGAATATAATGCATAAATGGTGATGGCTATAAGGTCATTCAGCTGTGATACATGTTTGGAAAGCTCACAAAAGAAAACAATGGAACATGGTACTTGTGGGAGAGATGGTTGCGCGAGTGGCTGGACATGTACATACATAGTCTGCCGAGCTTTATGACCACCATCAATCCACGACCAAATATGGTCACAGATCCCGGGAGACAGCTGACCTTTCATAGGTATCTTTCTCTTGAAGAACCGAACAGAGTGAGGCCCTTGCTATGTTGAAGCGATCGGGAAACTGCGTCGGTGAATGCTAAGAACTAATGTCAGGGGCATGATACACTCGGAGACGACCCAACCCCCCCCCTCCACCCCCCCTCTCCGTGCTTACAGAGCGAGGTGGCAAGGTTGATACACCTGGAGCCTGAATCCAAACGTCACTTGCGCCTCGCGATATCGTTGTTTGTTCGATGCTGTCATTATGATCCGAGACTCGTCATGGTCCTCCATTACGCTTGGATGGAGGTCAGGATACGCTTAATGTATGGTTCTAGGGTGAGATATGGTGTCTGCCAATGTCGATGGATATCCCTATGCCACGTCAAGCTCCGGACCGTAGTCCGTCCTACATTTAGGATATCCATCTCTAAATCTAAAATGGCGTGTCCCGACAGAACGGCAACATCGATGATTAGCCTGCGCTAGACATACACTTTAGTATGTCACATTGCTAGAAAGGGGTAGATAATGAGGTGTGATTGGGAGACCTTGCTGCATCGTATTCTTGGCCGCTGTGCGTTTAGGCAGCAGGACGTAAGAATATTTGGGCTTCAAGGCGATGGGCACCCATCTTGAGACCCATTGGCCAAGGATAAATGCCACATGTCCTCGATCTTGAGACGAGAGAGAAGTCCTCCCACAACCCCCTACCTGTGTACTGCACCCCCACAGAGTGGACGCGCGGGAGATCTCGACAGGCAAAGCCCACTGCCAGCAGTAGTCGGCCTCCTTACTGTATTTCTGGTCTCTGCCATTCGACGTCTGCCGTTAAAACCCCAGATCGACTACCTCTCTCGGTTTATATCTGTCCAAACACAACAAGGGCGTATGGTTTCTGATATACTGAGGCTCTAGCTGGCTGGGTCACTTGGGTATTTCGTTCCTTGTTCCTTGCCTCGCACCGATACGTATAATTTTCAATGTTGCTCCTGCATCAATCACAGTCAAAAGACTGGGGAATAGGTGAATAGCAGTCAATCGGATCCTGGAAGACCTGCTACGGACTTGGCTTAGGGTACACCATATGAACACCTGGACGATAACCCAAGGTAGTGTGGCTAGGTACGTACCACCTGGTCTCCATCGCCCACCTCGATCATCTGTGTTTCTTGTGCTCAGCCGCAGAGTCCAACCCGGTCATGAAAACATCGCGACCAGGGCGGCCGTTTGTCCAAACGCAGTAACATCGTTCTCGGCATAGTTACCGCTGGGGCTGGGTGTCGAGCATCTGGAGTGGGCAACCGAGTCAACAAAAGACAGAAAAGGACACACAAAGACATTCAATGCAACAATCCTTTCCAGATTGTTCGAGGTCATTTATGCCTTTTATCGAGTCGTAACAAAGCAAAGGCGAGACTTCCCGGCCCGGCCCGGAGGTTGACGTGATTTAGTACCGAGAACTTCCCGCAGTGGGGCCGGATAAGGAACTGATAAGAAGCGGGGCACGCCCGGCGGCATCCCGGCGGGCCGGGGCCCTCCGGTCGAGCCCCACCGTCCCGAGCAGCATCTCCTCCGACTGGGGCGGCTCGAAGTGGCCGACGGCGAGTACTGTCAGGGTCCCTTCTCTCGAAATCATAAGAGTCTTTTGAGCTCGACAGCTGTGCCAGATCAGACATACTGAACTTATCTGTCTGACGCTCTCGACTCTCTTTCTTGTCCTCTTCCACGCATCTCTCAAGACACTACATATCATAGCAGCTCAGTGATTCACACACAGCCAGGATGGGCTTGCACGACACGGCCGCCGTCTCGGACACGCTCACCATCGAGGCGAAGCCCTACGCCTACTCCTTCCCGCGATCCCGCACGGCGCTGCTCATCATCGACATGCAGCGCGACTTCCTCCTCGCCGACGGCTTCGGCGACATCCAGGGCGGCAACCTGTCCGCCGTGCAGGCCTCCGTCGAGCCCACGCGCCGGCTCCTCGAGGCGTGCCGCGCCGCGGGGCTCGCCGTCTTCCACACCCGCGAGGGCCACCTGCCGGACCTGTCCGACTGCCCCTCCAGCAAGCTGGTCCGCCAGGCCGCCGCGCCGGGCAACACGCAGCACACGCTCGTCATCGGCGACCGCGGCAGGATGGGCCGCCTGCTCGTGCGCGGCGAGTACGGCCACGACATCGTCGACGAGCTGAAGCCCATCCCGGGAGAGGTGGTCGTCGACAAGCCCGGCAAGGGCGCCTTCTGGAACACGGCGCTCATGCACAAGCTGAAGGCGCACGGCATCACGCATCTCATCCTGGCCGGCGTGACGACCGAGTGCTGCGTGACCACCACCTTCCGCGAAGCCAACGACCGCGGGTTCGAGTGCTGCGCCATCGCCGAAGCAACAGCAGGCTACAACGACGCCGTCTTCAAGGCCGTCAGCCTCGACATGCTGCACTGGTCCAAGGGCCTCTTCGGCTTCGTCGCCTCGCTGCAGCCGCTGCTCGACGCCCTGCAGCCCCTGTCCCCCTATCACCCATCCCTCCACGATGATCTCTCGTCCCCGCCGCAGACACCCCCCGAATGGGACGGCGACATCCGCATCTCGTCCCTCCAGCGCGCCTACCGCGCCGGCCTCTCCCCCGCCAGCGTGATCGAGTCCCTCTACTCCCGGATCGCAGCCTACGAGGCCCTCAACCCGGGCGCCTGGATCCACCTCGTGCCCAAGGACACCGCCCTCGCCGCGGCCCGGGACCTGATGGCCGCTTACCCGTCGCGGTCCGCCCTCCCGCCACTCTTCGGCATCCCCTTCACCGTCAAGGACAGCATCGACGTCGCCGGCCTGCCCACAACCACCGCCTGCGCGGCCCTGAGTCGCGTCCCCTCCGCCTCTGCCCCGATCTTCTCCCTCGCCGTCGAGGCCGGGGCCCTGTTCCTGGGGAAAGTCAACCTCGACCAGCTCGCCACGGGGCTGTCCGGGTGCCGCTCCCCGTACGGCACGTGCTCCTCCGTCTTCCACCCCGCCTTCATCTCAGGCGGCTCGTCCTCGGGAAGCGCCGTCACCGTCGGCGCGCGCCTCGCCTCCTTCAGCCTCGCCACCGACACCGCGGGGTCGGGCCGCGTGCCGGCCCTCTTCAACGGCGTCGTCGGCCTCAAGCCCACGCGCGGCACCCTGCCCTTCGTCGGGATAACCCCGGCCTGTCTGAGCCTCGACTGCGTCGCCGTCGTCGCCCGCACCGTCCCCGACGCCAGGGCGGTCTGGCGCGTCCTCGAGGCCTTCGACCCGCGCGACCCCTACGCCAAACCTCCCCTGTCCACCACCCAGAAACCAATCCACTCCCTCGGCCCCCAGTCAACCACCTTCCGCTTCGGCATCCCCCCTCCCGAAGCCCTGTCTGTCCTCTCCCCGCCTTACCGCCGGCTCTTCCTGTCCGCCGTGTCCAAACTCCAACTCCTCGGCGGCCAGCTGTGCGACATCGACTACACCCCCTTCGCCTCCGCCGGCCGCCTCCTGTACGACGGCTCCTTCGTCTCCGAGCGGCTCGCCTCCCTGCCGCAACCACCAGACCAGTGGCTCGAGCGCACAAAACCGGACCTCCACCCCGTCATAGCCGACATCTTCGCCGCCGTGCTGGCCCGCACCGCCACGCCCGCCGACGTCTACCGCGACCTGCAGGCCCAGGCACGCTTAACAGCCGCCGTCAGAAACTCCGTGTTTTCTGCGAGAGAGGGCGGGGTGGACGTCGTCGTGGTCCCCACGGCGCCGACGCACTTCACGCTCGCGGAGATGGCGGCCGACCCGGTGGGGCGGAATAGCTTCCTGGGCACGTTCACGCACTGCGGTAATGTGCTGGACCTGTGCGCCGTGGCGGTGCCGGCGGGGACGTACGAGGCCGGGGAGCTGGGGGGTGGGGGGGAAGAGGGAAAGTTGCCGTTCGGCGTGATGTTTTTGGGGGTCGGGGGTGCGGATGCGGAGGTGCTTGAGATTGCGAGGAGGTTTGAGGGGGTTATTGGGGAGGAATAGGGGGTGGATCGGATCAGGGCTTTGGGAGTGAGTCTTTGTGAGGTTGATATTGATATTGATTGCATCACTTTCGTGACTTGACGGTATCTAATGGATGATAATGTTGCAATTATGATTCATGGTATCATCCATCGCCCGAATACATGCAACTTGCATCGGAATGAGCAGAAAGAAAGACGCGAAGCGAAACGACCAGCAGGTAGGTAGTCCAAGGCAACCCAAGGGTGTTCACAGTTACATATCTGATACCGTGATGCTTCAGAACAATGTCTCTGGCCGAGGACAGGTCGTCACACCCCAACATCATCTTGGCACCTTATATACTGCTGTCCACTAAACAGCGGGTTCGCACAGCCAGATCGCCATCTCTGAGCTGGCGGATGAAGATCTCTGGTGAGCGCAGTGAGGGGGAGTGATCAATGAGAAGATTCGCGAGTAAAGAGAGTGATGAATGGGAACATATCCATCTCAGGATAGTCCCGGTCTCAGAGACCATCAGTGCCTCAAATGTCCAATATAAACAGCGCATGACATCTCACAAACAGGACAGCGGCTCAACCGTCAGTGCTCTCTTTGATCGTCACGGCAGTCAACCGACCGCTCAGACCCGGCCACGGCAGTTCGCTGGAGGTTATATCCTCAAACGGCGAACACGGCCAGCGAACTGCTTCGCGACCGGTAGATTTTGCTTCGTCATCCGGCTGCCCGTCTGTCCTGGGTCACTCCTCCTGCAAAGGAAGAATAGGGGCGGAGCCCATGTTAGATCCCTGATCTGGTATTTTTTTTTTTTTTTGTTATTTGACCTGCTTCAGCTCGGCGGCTAATGCTTCTTCCTAGAAGTACTACCGACCAGCTTCTTCTTCATATGCTTGGGCATCTTGTCCTTCCGCTTCTCGCGCTTCTCTTCCTTGACCGCCGCCTTGTGTGCCTGTTGTCTTGTCAGTTAACCGTTTATCTCGATACCATGGGTACCACACAGAACATACCTTCTTGTCGTTCTTGTCCACAAACCTCTTGCCCCGCGGCGTGCCCTTCTCGAACCTGCTCTCGTCGTCCTCCTCCGAGTCGTCGCCGTCCAGCGACGCGCCCTCGTCCGAGCCGTCCTCGCTCTCTTCCTCCTCCCCGTCCTTCTTCACCACCACGACCTGGTCTGCCAGCAGGTTCCGGTAGACCAGGTCCTCCCCCCCTCCCTCGCCGATTCTCCGCGCGTCCTTCTCGATGTCGTACACCTGCTCCAGCGTCTGCGGGATGTACTGGTTCCGGAAGACCTCGTTGTCGACCTCCCGCTCGGCGGCGGCCGCCTCGTCGTCGTCATTTATCTGCCGCGCCTCGTACAGCCGCTCCACCGCCGCCGCCATCGCGGGGCCCTCCTCCGTCGGCCCCTCCGGCGCCGTGATGAAGCCAAACACCGCCCGCTCGGGCAGCACGTCCACCCCTTGCCGCCGGAAGTAGTCCCCGACGTTCTTGATGTCCATGCGCAGGAACTCGAGCGACCGCGGGTGGTCGTGCTCCACGCTCTGCGACACGTCGATGATGTACAGCCTGCCCGCGTGGTACAAAATATTATACTCGCTCAGATCCGCGTGCACGAGCCGGCACACCTGGTACATCCGGCGCATGATCCCCAGCAGCTGCGCGTACAGCGCCCTCCACTGCGCCTCCTGGTCGTCCCCCGATAATCTCGCGTCGCGCAGCCGCGGGTACGCCCAGCCCTTGCGGTCCCCCAGGAACTCCATCACGAGCACGTGCAGCTTGAGCTTGACGGGCTCCGGACACGCTATCCCCGCCGCGTGCAGGCGCCGCAGGTTGCGGAACTCCTTCTCGGCCCACAGCTTGACCATCTTCCTGTTGTTGCCCTTCTCGGCGCCCGCGCGGAACCGGTGCTCGCCCGTGATGTACTTCTCGCGGTCCTTGAACACGAGGATGGACGTCTTGTAGATCTTGACCGCGCGGTGGAGGCTGGGCCGCTCGCCGTCCTCCTCCGGGTGAAGTACGGCCCCGTAGACGTTGGCCTCCTTGCCCGTGCTGATGGCGCCGTGGATCTCGCTCACGACGCCGCGGTTGATCATCTGCAGCAGGATCATGCGCGTGCGCTGGTCCAGCACGAGTTCCTGCGTGGCGCGGTCCGACTTGTCCTTGTCGCGGTCCTGCGCCTGCTTGACGTTGTCGAGCCGGATCTTGGCCGCGTGCTTGCTCAGCTCCGACACCTGGTCGTCGATGCTCGCCAGCGTGTTGGCCTTGGGCTTCTGCGGGTTGGACCGCGCCGCGGGGCCGCCGTCGGTCTGCGAGTTCATCTGTTGGCGCTGGCGGTTGTAGGACTTGGTGAGGTCGGAGGAGGCGGAGGCGTCCCACTCGGCCTCGTCGAGGTCCGAGTCGTCGTCGAAGACGTCGTCGAGGAAGTCGTCCTGCTCATCGTCGATCAGGCCGCCGTCTTGGGGCCGGGTGCCGTTGGAGAGGTACTCTGGGACGGGCTCGGTGGGGAGGTAGCCCTGGTTTGCGGTGTAGACGTAGGGTGGCTCGTGGGGCGTTGCCATGGCTGTGTGCTCCCTGGGGGTGTTCTCTTTCTATGCTACTGCACAGTAGACCGACCTTATTGTCTATATCAGCCTTGGGTCCTTGAATCGTCAGAACAAGCTGGTCTTAGTTGGAATGTGGAGCTATTTGCGAGCGGTATGGCGGGAGGTAGGTCGAGAAATGGGTTACCCTTTTTCTCCGTCACTATGAAATTCACACTGCTATTTTTCTTGCCCCTCCTAAAATTTCACGACGCAGGTACCGTAGCGCCTTATCTTATCGGATGGAGGGGTAGGTACCCAAGTACAGTACGTACTCTCTGGGCTCCCATCCCGGTGGGTCCTGCAGCTGTCAGAGCTGGCACGATTAATTGCCTATTAAGGCAATTATCTAATGAATTAATTAATTGATTAATTCCCATTGGACGAAGCTCCCAGTTCCGCGAGATCGAATCGAGCTTCAACTCCGTCATCCAACCTTTTTTTTTTTTTCTTCTCGACTCTCTCCGATGCATTCGGATCGTCCGCAACACTAGTCCCGATGTCGCTGAGAAACGTGTCGCCGTTTGTCAAGATATGGTATAAGTGGAAGACCCTGCCATTGCCATGGAGGCGGCAGGTCCTGGCCGGTACGTTCCTTACCTCTCCCCCAAACCTCCATTTCTCTCTCTGCTTCTACACCAAGTGCCAAATGCTAACGTACAGCAAAGGCATCGACCTCAAGGGCAACACCTACTGGGAACTCCGCGACTCGCGCGCCGCCGAGCTCGGCCGCGTCCGCCGCACCGTCAAGACGCCCCGCTCGACGCACTACGGCGACGTCGCCGTCTCGCCGGCCTGGCACCAGTGGCTGCGCCACACGCGCCGCGACCCGCCCTCCGTCGACGAGCAGCGCGCCGACGTCGCCCGCCAGGAGAGGCTGAAGCTCCTCGCCGCGCAGGCCGACGCCCGTTGGGCCGCCTCCCGTGCCGTGAGTGACGGCCCCGAGGTGGCGCAGGCCGTGCCGCCGCTGCGGAGCGCGGCGGGGAAGACGCCGGTCGCGGGCGCGCTGGCGGAGGATGTAAGGGAGTCGATGGGCGGCGGGGAGGGGGCTGCGAGTGGGAAGGAGGAGACTGCGGGAGTGTCGCGGGAGGAAGATAGAGAAGCGGTGCGGACGGGCAAGGTGGCTGCGGCAGCGAGCCCGTGGAAGCAACCGACCACGGGGAACCCGGGGCAGAATTGGCAGCCGCAGGGTTGGAATCCGTCGGTCTCTAAGAAGGGGCGGTGACGGCCGTTGAGACATTCGTCTGTGTCGAGATAGAGCACGTCTTGTACCATATTGTATTACATATAACGAATGACTCGGCATGATGTCAGCAGCTTTGATGAGAAGCTCACCAAACTCTTGTATTCCCGAAAAGCATCGTGCTGGCACGGTCATGTCTTTGATCTCTCATAATCCGTACACTCGGGTATCTCTGTTAGTTCCTACCGCATACCATACTCCGTTCCGATCCCTGAAGCCACAGTAGGGAAATAACACACAGCAAAGCGTCACTACGGCTGTCCCAACACTCATGCTCGACATGTATGTTCCAACACTCATGCTCCAAAAGTCGAGACCCCAGATTAAAAAAAAAAAAACCATCTACTTCCACCCCAGAAAGTCGGCCCCCAGCTGCTCGCCATCCGACAACGCCTCCCTCTCCGCCGCCTTCTCAAGCAGCAGCCTGAACTTCAAGTGCGCGAGCCGCAGCACGTTCGCGGGGGCATACCGATCCTTCTCGATGACAGCCATCTTCTCCTCCGCCCAGTCCGGGTCATCGGCAGACCACCCCTCGTTTCTCAGCTTCGACTTGCGCTCCCTCGCCTCGATACCCGCCAGTATCGCCCCCCTCATCTCCTCCGTAACTCTGTCCGGCCCCACCTCGCTCTCCTCGACCCGCCACAGGTACGACAGCAGCTCCCACAGCACCACCGCCAACCTCGCATTGTCGGCCACCACCGAGCTCGCCGCCCACGGCAGGAAGCACCGCTCCATCATGGCACCCGAGACGTAGCCGTTAGCCTCCGTCTCTGCGTCCACGTCGAGCGGCTGCGGCACCCCGGGCGGCAGCAGGCGCGCCAGCACGTGCCGCGCCAACGTCACGTACACGGACCCCTCCAGTTCGGGAGCGTCCGACCACACGAGCCGCGGGAACACGTCCAGCGGCAGGTCGCGCACGTGCTCCGCGAACCGCTCGTAGAGGTCGAACACGGCAAAGGGCGCGTCGCGGGGCGGCAGCTCGTAGCATAGGCGGGATAGCAGCGCGAAGATGCGTCGGCGGATGGGGATGGTCTCTTCGAGCAACGGGTTCTCGACGAGCGGGAGGGGCTGTCTCTTCTTACTGCGCGGTTGCGCCACCCTGGCCTTGCCCTTCCTCCTCGCCGGTGTGGGTGAGGTGCTCCTCGCGTCGCCGATGTATGGGTCGGCGAAGATGGTGTCGTTGTCGTCGTCCTCGAACCAGTCGCCGTACTCGTCCCGCTCGACGTCGACCACGATGGCGGCCCTGGCATTTTCCTCGTCGCGCTTGCGCTTGTTAGTCGCGGCGGCGGAGGAGGAGGAGGAGGCAGGGATCTGCGTCTCCCGGGGCCATATCTCCTGGTACGAGTAGGCGTCGTCGCCGTCTATGTACGCGAACAGCACGCGCATGATGTGACCGAGCTGGTGCTCGCCGACGTACGACGCTAGTATCGAGTCCCGGAGCATGTTGCGCGGCTGGCCGTCCCCCTGGTCGTCGTCCAGCGCCTTGCGCTCCGCCACGTCGCGCTCCATGACGTCGAGCAGCAGCTCGAGCCACAGCTTCCAGTGCGGCCAGCGCTCCGGGTGGCGGGCGGCGCAGCTGAAGGCCCAGCCGAGCATGGTCCAGAAGTCCGGCACGCGGTTCCAGAGGCTGTCGGCGTCGGCGAGCGGGGTGGTGAGGTCGTCGTCTCGGTTTTGAGCTGCGGGGTCGGACTCGTCCGGGGAGTGTGCTCGTCGTCGCCGGCTGGCCCGGGACGAGCGGTCGCGGAAGGCGAAGGCCGTCCTGAAGTGGCCGTTTACGGGGCCGACGGACCGCAGGACGTCGAGGAGGTACTGGTAGGCCCGGACGGCGACGATCTTCTTGTTCTTGGTGTCGTCGACGGTGGCCCAGGTGGTGTGGAGCGGGTGGATGACGAGGGTGCCGAGGAAGGCGATGTGGGCGGGCGGCGCGACCCACCACGGGGTGTCGAGGGGGCGGTAGGACTGAGCGAAGAGGTTGGTCTGGAGGGACTGGATGGCGAGGTAGTAGAGGCCCTCCTCGAGGAGGATCTGGGTCTGCTCCTTGAAGTTGTCGGGGGCTTCTGTCGAGTCGCGGTAGCGGCGGCGGGGCGGCGGTGCACTGCTCGATTCGTGTTTGGGGGAGTCGGTCGGACAGCAGGCGAGACCTGCAGGAATGGTGTCGTCGAGACCTGTGGGAGTGGTGTCGGCGGAGGACTGCAACGACCGTGACGAGCGGATTCCTTTCCTCCTCATGAAGTTGGAGGCGCTGGATTCGGCTGACGACAACAGGCCTGACGAGTCGTCGGACCTGGCAGACGCGGCCCTGAACGCCGCAGCCATGATGTCGGGCGTGGTGGTGGTGACATGGACACAGAGTGTTGGATGTTTATGACGGACGGGCCCCTCTGTCGCGTCGAAGTCGGAAGACGCGATGTTCGAGCATGAAACTTTTGAGGTACCAGGTACCGATATGTGGGTCTGAACAGAGGGGTAGATGCCCGTGGACCTAGCCTGGAAGTATACTTCAGGACATGTACCAGGTACGTACAGTATTTCAGGCCTGCATCAACATACTGCCCTGCTATTTGTACAGTACAGTACAGTACAGTGTCGCTCATGCTCAACTACTAGTAGCATACCATTATTAAGTACGCAGTAAGGCAGCTGCGCAGGAAGATGGATACCTGTGCTTGTCCAGATAGAAACTGTTCGAGATAGACATGTTGCGGTTCGACTCACCGGCGTTCGTACTGAAGGACACTTGTCGAAGCCTGCAAATACACGACAAAGAGTCGCCTGTTCTTCCTGTAAAGGCTGGCAGACGCAGCATCTACCTGGCTGCTGATGCACAGTATATCGCGTTCAGCTAGATAAGGCACCTTACGGTAATAATGTACGTAGAAGCAAGTATGAGGCTATCACAGTATATCGCGTTCAGCTAGATAAGGCACCTTATGGAAAGGTACGTAGAAGCAAGTATGAGGCTATCGCAGTCTATCATATCTTCGTCTGTACCTGCCTTGGATGTGACGAGGTTGCCGGCTACACCTTCCCAAGTTGAGCTACTATTATGTATGTAGAAGTCAGCCTCAGACAAGATGTCCACCTCCACCTATGTACAGTACATTTACTATGTACCTCAGTTATTACCTATCATAGTAGATGAACAACCTGTGTTTTTGCCTTTTCTTACACTACCTCTCACCTCTGAAGCGTTGAAATCAACGGCGTTAATGTGTGGATGTCTTGGAAATAGATTCCTTCGATATCCTTGCCGAGCTCAACTTACAGATGTGACGAGTCGTATCATTCATTCCGTGTCTCTCCTGGCAGCGACTCGTGCTGAAGTCGGGGCATCGATATGCTCACAGTCTTCAGTCTCGCAGTCTCGCAGTCTCGCAGTCTCGCAGTCTCGCAGTCTCGCCTCGCTGCCATCACGGCATCAAGGCATCAAGGCGTCATGGTATGTACCGTATTATCTACGCGTCCATACCTTAAGTAACGACAGTTTCAGGTCCGACTCGACACAACCGCTACCGGATGCATCACCGCTGATACCTAACCCCCCTACATAGTACCACAGTACGGCGCAGCAGTGAAGCATCCCGGCAGCCCGCGCATCCGCTATGCAAATCACTACCGCGAAGATGGCGTAATGGCACGCTACCGCCGCGCTAGTCTACGCAGTTATTAGTGACAGACAGCAAAAATCCGGGAGTTAGTCCACGTTTATCTCCGGGTCCGGCAAACACGGCAAACCGCAGCGGTTCCTCTCGTGGGACTCAGGTGGTGCAGTTAGTTACTGTCCCGAACTGCTGCGCTACAGCGCTCCCGCGCTCCCGAGGTGGTGGTGGTGACTATGGTGACTGATGGAGAAACGCCGAAAAGGCGCGGGTAGTTCAGTGTGGTGTGGCTATACTGCACCCTGGCTATTTGTTGCATTTCGGGCGACGATCCCCTCCTCCGCTCCCCCTGCCTGCTATATGAGAAGGAGAATGACTCCCACATTTCCATCCTTACCGCTACTTCTCTCGACTGCTCGACTGCTCGACTGAGTGCGAGTGCGAGTGCGAGTGCGAGTGCTCTTGACTGTTAATTTGTCGTCGAGTGGAAATGCTTCAGAAAGTAGTGCTGCCACCTCACAGTATCAGCACAAGATGGGTGAAGGAGGCGAACATGCCAGCTTTACCGACGGCGATGAGAAGACCGAGCACGGCCGGCCGGTGACAAACTCATCGTCCACGGAAGCCGAATTGGACGACGATAGACACTCCAGGGCCGGTGATGGCGCCCACGCCACAGCCCATCATAAAGAAACCGAATACCTCGGCACACCCGACATTGACCACGACGAGATCGAGGAGGCAGTCCCCGGTCATGAGTTGGACGTCGAACTAGCAAAGGTAGGAGGATATCCTGATGGAGCACGACTATTATTATTATTATCGAATCCAATATCTCTTGGCCCTCTTTGCATCTTCAGAGGAAAACTTCCCCAGGTCTTGGCGAAAGCCATGACTCGAGACTCAGATCGACCCCAGATTCCCCAGCTTTTGACCCTTTCTCCATTCTTTTTGGCCCGCCGGAAGACACTAACACACAACAGGGACGCCATGGCATCGCCGAGCTCCAGCGCCTCGAGACGCGCAACAGCGTGCGGAGCAAGGTCTCGCGCGTCTCCCGCGCCATCAGCGGCATCAGCAGCAGCCGCCGCCGCAAGGCCAAGGACCGCATCCCCTTCGCCCCGCTGCCGCTCTCCGACCTGTCCGCCGGCGTGGTCGGCTGGGAATCGCAGGACGACCCGGCCATGCCCCTCAACTTTCCGACCCGGAAGAAGTGGCTGATCGTCGGCCTGCTGTCGTCCATCACCCTCGTCACCCCGTTTGCCTCGTCCATCCTGGCCCCCGGCATCGGCAGTCTCAGCGCCGAGTTCCACAACGAGAACAACATCATCGGCGCCATGACCGTGAGCATCTACCTGCTGGGCTACGTCATCGGCCCGCTGTTCCTGGCGCCGCTGTCCGAGATCTACGGGAGGAAGCCCGTCCTGGGCGCCGCCAACGTCTTCTTTTGCCTGTGGCAGATCGGATGCGCGCTGGCGCCCAACATATCCGCCCTGATCGTGTTCCGCTTCTTTTCCGGCATCGGCGGCGCCGGATGCCTGGTAAGTCCCCACTCGCCCGTTAACTTCTGACAGGGAAGAACTGACTGACATTGGACTCGCAGACCCTCGGTGCCGGCGTCATCAGCGACGTCTTCCGCACCGACGAGCGCGGCTTCGCCATGGGCATCTACACCCTCGGCCCGCTCGTGGGCCCCACCATCGGGCCCCTCATCGGCGGCTTCCTGGCCCAGACCATCGGCTGGCGCTGGGACTTCTGGATCGTGCTCATCGTCGCCGTCTCCATCACGGCCGCCACCGAGATCTTCAACAGCGAGACCAACCCGCGCGTGCTCATCGAGCGCAAGGTCGCCCGCCTCCGCCGCGAGCTGGGCCGCGACGACCTGCGCAGCTGCTACGTGCTGGCCGGCCCGCAGCCGTCGGGCAAGCGCATCCTGCTCAACGGCCTCGTGCGCCCGACCAAGATGCTCGTCCTCTCGCCGCTCGTCTTCTTCCTCTCGCTCTACATCGCCTTCACCTACGGCGTGCTCTACCTCCTCTTCACCACCATCCCCATCGTCTTCGAGGAGACGTACGGCTGGGGCGTCGGCGTCACGGGGCTCGTCTACATCGCCCTGGGCGCCGGCAACCTCGCCGGGTGGGCCATCATCACGCTGCGCTCCGACCGCGACGTGGTCCGCCGCACGCGCGCCAACGGCGGCGTCTTCGAGCCCGAGATGCGCCTGCCCGTCAGCGTCTACTTCGGCGCCCTCTTGCCCATCACCTTCTTCTGGTACGGCTGGACCACGCAGTTCCGCGCGCACTGGGCCTCGGCCGTCTTCGCCCTCGTGCCCTTCGCCTTTGGGATCATTGGGGTGTTCCTGCCCATCACCACCTACCTCGTCGACTGCTACCCGACGTACGCCGCGTCGGCCGTCGCCGCCAACACGGTGCTGCGCAGTCTTGTGGGCATGCTGCTGCCCCTCGCGGGGCCGAGCATGTACGCCACGCTGGGCCTCGGCTGGGGCAACTCGCTGCTCGGCTTCCTGTGCATCGCCATGATCCCCGTGCCGCTGCTCATCTGGAAGTTTGGCGCGCGCCTGCGGAAGGCGCAGAAGTTTGTGCTCTGATTCCGCATTCCTCGCACTTGGGATGACGGCGGTTCTTGTCTCTTTTTGACGGTATCAAGGGGACCATAAAAAAAGGAACCCAGAAGGGGCCATGGAAAGAGACCGTGGTGTACTATATTTCCAACTGTACATGGGATTTGGCTCTCATCTGTCTGGGTATCTGCCGGCATTGAAGCATATAGAACGGGCCAACGGTGTTCATAATCAAGCATAGGTAGCGCAGTCAAAGAAACGAAACCTGATATAGTCTGTCTGTTCAGCCAACAGCTTCGCCACCAGGCATGCATGGTATGCAGATGCCCTGCACCAGCTCTGGCACTGGTATTCCCAAGTCCAACCACACGCCGTACCCAAGCCCTGTCGGGGAGAAACGCCATACACTAACTACCCAAGCAGCGACCCAAAAATGACCAGACACCCAACCAACGCCGCAAAACGCAGAAAGAACCCTGATACTAAGCTCTAGATAGATCCCATGTCCAAGCTCTCCCCCTCCGTCACCAGAAATCCCCCTTATGATGTCCCCTCGTCCCCCTCGCCACCCTCCTCCTCAACAGGCACAATCTCCCACCTCCCCACCGGCCGATCCATGCCCGCCCACAGGTCCGTAGGTAAAAACTCCCCAATCTCCTCCCGGAACGCCTCCCTCTCGCGCCGGTCCGCCTCGACGATGCGCTCCACGCCCTCGCGCGCCTTCCGCAGCACCCCGCGGATCTTGTCCTCCACGGCCCTGCGCCTCTCCGCCTCAAGCAGCAGACTGTCGTACGCAGACGCGTACCCCTCGTAGAACCGCCCCAGCTCCTCCATCTCCTCCAGTCTCAAAAAGACCACCTCCCGCTCGTCCTCCCACCGCCGCGCGCACTCCGCCTCCGCCGCCACGTACCCCCTCAGCCGGCCCCCGCCGGCGCTGCCGATCTCTTCCAGGGCCGCGAACGCCGTCCCCGCCGCCGCGGCGTAGGTCTCCCTTACGCGCTCCGCGCGAGCAGACAGCAGGTCGAAGTCGCCCTCCATCTGCCGCAGCGACGCCTCCAGCTCGGCCACCACCTCGTCCACCTCCGGCGCGTCCTGCACCACCACGGCCACCACCTCCGCGCGCTCCTCGGCGCTCATGGGTTCTTGCTGGTGGTGGTGGTGGTGGTGGTGGTCTGCCGAGGACGAGGTGGCCGAGTGCTGCGATCTCATCACGCCCGAGATGGACACCACCCCATCTTCTTCTCCCTCGTCGCCGTGGCTGCCCGCAGCCGCCTTGCGCAGCGCCAGGGCCGCGCCGCCCTCCGTCGCCCGCACGGCCGTGACGCACATGTCGAAGTGGCGCGTCAGGGAGGCGAGGTGCTCGGCCATGGCCTGCGAGTGGGAGGTTAGCGAGGCGAGGAGGTCGGTGGTGTCGGGTTCACCGTGGTGCGAGCTCGAGGGTGAGGATGGGGAGGAGGAGAGCGGGGAAGAGCAGGAGGATAGGGCGGACTTGAGGGCGCGCAGGTCGTCGTCGAAGCGGAGGAGGTCGCTGTCGAAGGAGGTTTGGATGGCCTGTATTAGCACAATGTTTTAGTACTTTTTTGAAGAGGATAAAAACTACTTCATAATAAAGATAAAGCTTGACATACCTGCATCTCGGCCACGCTCTCCTTCAGCGCCTCCCTCATCCGCTCGACGCTCTTCTCGTCCACAAAGTCCATCAGCGTCTTCCTCTCCTCCCCCTGTCCACTCTTACGACTAAACAGCGCCGCGTCGACCGGCGTCCCGCGCAGCATGGCCATGGTGTTCTGCAGCCTCCCGTCGGCGGCGTCGAGCGTCTTGATGAGGTGGCGGAACTCGCGGGCGCGGGCGTCGTAGGCGGCGCCCATCCCCGACCTCACGCGGGCCAGGACGCGGAGCTGTTGTGCGGCGCCGCGGCGCAGGAAGGCGGTCTGGGCGGACAGCACGGCGGCGTCCTCGTGGCGGCGGCGCGCGAGCACGGCCAGCTCGTGGCCGCGCAGCACCAGGGCGATGGAGGAGAGGGAGCGCTTGGCGGCCAGGAGGTGCTCGACCAGGACCTCGACGGGGACGGAGTCCGGGTCTAGTTGGTGGTGGTGGTGGTGGTGGTGGTGGTGGTCTCCTGTGGCGCTGGGGGAACTGGAGGGCTGGCGGGAGTGGCTGGTCCGGGCCGAGGACGAGGCTGGGCTGGCCATGGTGAGAGAGAGAGATTGTTTGCTCTTTTTTATCTTTGGTTTAGGGGATGAAATGGCGGGATATGACAGACAGCACTACTGCCGTCACATCTTGATGAAACCGCTTAGTGAGAGTGGTTTTGTTGAAAGATAGAGGAGGATGGAGGTGAAGGAGAGAGAGAGAGAGTATAGGCCGGTTTAAGCTTGGGAGTACGCGATAAGGAGCTTGACGTTATCGGGGCAGCTGTCCCGGCCGTCACGCTAGTGCTCGGACTAGCGATGCACGGGGCTCTTAGCGCCTGATATGTACACCCCCCGCTGTATATCCACTGTATGCTGGATCTGATACATGATCACTCAGGGCGAAATAGTACCTTTCAGGAAGTAACAGCTCTGTAAACCCAGGGGTAAATCAGAGGTAAATCAGAGGTAAATCAGAGCTAACTCTCCACCTAGGCAGGCGATGTGATTACTGATATCCCAGAGGTACCCATCTTCAGCACGTCCATCTCACATCTGACTTCAGACGGCTCTCTTCCCCTTGCAATGCACTTTCAAGAGTAGACCTCACGGTCTCTGATGGGATTCCCCTGCCAGGACCGCGGAAGACACGGCACAGGACGCTGTCGACAAGCGTCTTCCTAACCTCATCAGGCTCGTCCGTCTTGGAGCCATCCACCTTAGTGCCGCTATAAAGCCCGCCTCGTCTGCTCCTGGTCTTGGTCTTGGTCTTGGTCTTGCTCTTCCTCTTCCTCTTGTGCTCGCATGTTCTGCTCTCTCATCCACGTTCTTGTCAGTTCTGGTCAGGTCAGGGCATTACGCGTGGCACTCTCGACTCTTACAGACTCGACTACGTATAACATCTCTACATCACATACATCACATAGTTCTCATCCTATCGAGCTGACAAGAGCAGAGGATTGCGATAAGTAAACATCATCATTCACTCGAAAAAAGGCTACATGCGAGAGCCATATCAGAGAACGTCCGTCTCGCTCAGGTGATGTACCGGAAGTTGGGATGCCTGTACCCCAGATCCATCTCCTCCTGCGGCGACAGGCCGTCGAGCCTGCGGTCGCGCTTGCCCGCCGCCCGCTGCCTGTTCTCCCACTTGCAGTACAGGATGCCCCAGATGGACAGGAGCACCACCGCGATCTGCCCGCAGAGGTTGATCGTGTGGCCCGTGGGGTACTTTGGCGCGTCGTTCTTGGTGTACGTCCACCTGTGCGGCGCGTTAGTTCCGACACTCCTACGTTCCGAGAAGAGGAGAGAGGAGAGGAGAAGATAAACATACGTGGCGACGATGCCTCCGATGGTTCCGAGCGTGACGACATAGCCGCTGGATACGGCTCTGACAGCCGGACCAGCCGAGTCTGCACACACCACTTGTTAGATCGACGCAAGTTGCGAGGGGGGAGAGAGAGGGGAAACTCACTGTTGATAGCCCAGCTCAGGAACCCCGGCCCGCCGGGGAACGCGCCGACGCACACAAAGAACACGGCCATGTACCGGATGTTCGGGTCCGTGTGCCACCGCAGCAGCGCGAAGCCGACGACGGCCAGCGTCGAGAAGCCGGCGAGGTACACGCCGCGCCGCTTCGTCTTGTCGCTGACGTACGCCACGGCGATGGCCATCAGGCACGCCGCCGCGTACACGGGAACCGTCATCAGCTGCGCCTTGATCGCCGTCCACCCCAAATCGTTAAGGATGGTCGGCATGAACACCGACAGGCCCTGCACCGTGATGTTGATGAGGAAGAAGCCCAGCGCGCACGTGTAGTTGTGCACGCAGAAGATGGCCCGCCGCATGTGCACCCACGTGACGTGCTCGGCCGGGTTGGCCTTGTGCTCGATGACGAGCCGCGCCGCGGCGATGTGCCGCTCGCGCGGGGTGAGGAACGGCGCCGTCTCGGGCGAGTGCGGCATCCAGATGGGCGCCAGGAGCCCCACGATCATGGTGATTATCCCTTCGAAGAAGAAGATGTTGCGCCACTCGTGGACCACATGGCCGGACGCGCCCCACGGCGGGATCCTGGACAGGCCCGTCGCCAGCAGACCGCCGAAGGCCCCCGCCATGGACGCCGCCGACACGTAGATGCCGATGCGGAAGAGGAGCTCCTCGCGGCGGTAGAAGGTGCTGAGGAAGAAGGCCATGCCCGGCATGGCGCCGCCCTCGAACACGCCGAGGAAGGACCGCGCCACCATGATGCCCGCGAAGGATGTGACGAAGGCCGTGCACATGGACACGAGCCCGAAGCCGACCACCAGCAACGGCAGGAAGAAGCGCGGGCCGATGCGCTTGAGCACGACGTTGCTGGGCACCTCGAAGAGCAGGTAGATGATGTAGAAGATGGACAGCGCCCAGTTGAACCGCACGCCCTTGTCCAGGTCCAGGTCGCGCGCGAGGCCCTGGATGCGCGCGTTGCCGATGTTGACGCGGTCGAGGAACTGCAGTGTGTGGCAAATCAGTCTCATTTCCACCTTCATTCTCTTGATGCTTGCAGGACATACGCAGAGGAGATACAGGAGCGTGACCAGAGGCACGATGCGCCGGTCGATCTTGCGCCGCAGCGCCGTCTCTTCCTCCTGAGTCCAGTCCTGGGTGATGTCCTCCAGGTCGGACTTGGAGTCCGCCTTGGAGTCTTTCGACCCTACCACCTCGCGGTTCTCATACTGGACTGCGGTCCCAAAGTCAGTGCCGGCTGCTCCAGCTGGGTGTTGCTTCTCGGCTGAGCTCACCTTCTTTCTCGAGGTCCAGTTTCTCGTGGTCGAGAATCTTGCCCATCTTGGCTTGCTGGTGGTCCTGTAGAGGGACTTCAAGGCAGTTGTCCCAGGATAACAACGACAATACGAGGCTATGGAGACACACGGATCAGCGGAGAGGCGAGAGAGAGAAACGCGAACCCAGTTTCTGTGCGACTGGCATTCTATTTAGTCTCGTCCACTGGCACCAGCACATCTATCCCTTCTACGCGGCCCAGTGTAACCATAGACGGCTTGGACGCAGCATCCCTGGACCCGAGGAACTTCACCCCAAGTCCAAGTCGCCTGCCCTCCTTCGAGACCGTTCCCAAAGGCATGCCGGATGCTCCTTTCGGCAGATATAATTTGATGGTTAAGGTCATATTACCAGCAGGTTTAAGTGGTTGGAGACGCGGGGTAGAGTAGGGTTAAGGCTCTTGGCAGAGGCAACGACTTTCTTGGGCTCCCTGGCTCCCTGGCTCTCTGGGGTGGTGTGTCGTTGGCGTGGACGATCCGTCAGTCAATTCCTCGTAAACTCTGCCGAGGTCTAGACCGACAGGGCTCCGGCTAGCATCTCACTGACTACCGGTACACTTACACAGTCGACCAGCCCTTAACTCCTATCACATCGACACCACTGCACAACACGAGCAAGACAAAGCAGCACAAAGCAAAGAATAGCACAACAGGACCAGGGGACGGATGCTTGGCTTCCCCACACATCTTGGCAAATACCCCAACATCTCGCCCTGGCTCGGGAGTTGGCTCTTAGACGTTGGACAATGGACATGTGGGCTCGCAACACTTCGCATTCTTCAAAGGCGGCTCGTTATTGCAAAGCTTGATCACACAGTATCTCCATCTGGCGAACGGCACGGCCGGACCAACGCACGCTGCGGTTCGTACCACTTACACTGCTGAGGTATATGCAGTGGCAAGAGCAAGAAAGCACCGATATCACAGGGTCGGATCCTTAACCAACACTGACAACCCGCCATCTAACAGTAAGCTGCACGCTTCTGCCGCAATGACACCCAGATTAAACACGGAGATCCGTGATTGGCCCGCTGGCCTTGCTTCCAGAAAGCAGGCGATTCAGCCGACGCAACATCGAGAAGACGTATTACCCGGGACCGGACGCTGCGGGAGCGTCTTGGCAGCCGACCACGAGGCACGGAGGGTGGTGTGGTTGCTCTCGTCTCTGGCTGTTGGTTTGCCGGGGCTTCATTTGCGACCGGCTCGCGCCTGGCGGTTCATCTGGGACCCGGGCAGAACAGACAATGCCATGGATGACAACGAAGCTATCACCACATCCGGAAGGATTGGTTGTGGTCGTCGAAACATACGACATGTCCTGTGATGCGTGGGATGGTTGCGACTGGGCGTTTGCTCAGTTGACGTCTACTGGAACAGTCTTGGATCCCATGCCCAGGTTGTCGGCGTCGACGTCGCATTCGATCGCCGTCACGGTCCCGAGGTTCTGAAAGCGTTACGTGGGGGATTTTCAAGGTCACGGCATGAGAATTGATCGCCATGGTAGTCTGTCTGCTCCTAAGTACGATCTATCATGCAGACTATCTGAACACTACATCGCCCTTTCTGGACTGTGACACCCCCGTTTATGGCTTGATACGTCGCCCAACATTACGGCAACGCCTTCGCTCCTCGACCATAGACCCAGGTTCGAGAAGCTCTAGCCACTCGTTTGGGATGCCATTGTTGGATCACGTAACGGGCCTCGTTGAAATCTGCGCAGCACATGAACTCGGTAGGTCCAGGGGTCAAATGCTCAAGGGTACTGCTCTACCTGTGAAAGGATATGGCTAACTGTCGAACAGGGGTCCAATGCTCAAGGGTACTGCTCTCCCTGTGAAAGGATGTGGCTTACTGTCGGATAGAGCCAATGTTGTCTGCCTCCACGCCTTGCTGTTCAATGGGGATAGACCAATGGTCGAGAATGCATGCTTCTGTTTGTCAAAGGCATAGCCCGACAGCATCATTATCACGTCCCTCCACAGGGTAGGTGAAAGGACCTGTGTGCTTTGAGAAGATCTCAAGAATGGACTTGAACCGAGGAAGAATGGGAGTGTCCTCATCGAGGCTATCAAAGGGACATCCGTCGAGGACTCACCGTCAAAAAGTATAAGAATTGTTGACCACCACCGCCTTACTGCTGCTTCTCTCCACCACCAGCAAACGACACACACTCAGAATACAAATACTCAACTGTCTTCGGCCAACTTCAGACACACTTCGACAACTCATCGACTCATCAACTCAACATCGGCCTGAGCTGGTCTCCAGCCGACAACCCGACTCCTTTCACAGGTAACCCCTTTTACCCCCAAAATGGCGCCTGCTAACAAGCCCTTCCGCCTTAGCGCGCTCCCAACTGAGTTGCAAGACCAGGTCTGGGAGACCACGGTCGGCTTGGATGGACCTCCACTCATGCAATGTCTTGAGGCGGACTTCCTTGACGGCTATCAAGACCCCCCAGGTTGGTTTGAAGGCGCGCACCGCCCGACCCTCTTCATTCCCACCCCCCGCTTCGGCGGCGCCGGCACCGCTACCGCGTCGCATTTCCTCCATGTGCAAGAAGTCGCTAAATCCAGCACTGAAGCCCGGGAAGCGATTGAGCATCTGCAAGCGACCCTGCGTCTGCGGAATCCAGGCAACGTCCTCGAGTTGAAGGCCAAGAAGCGCCGCCGCGATATCTCGTCGCCGGAGGACGCCGCAGAGGTGACCGTCTCTCTTCGGACGGACCGTGATGTCCTCTGCCTGCAGTGCCCTAGCCAGATGTACACCCGTGCGCTGCCTTTCGGATTGGAGCAGCGCGATTGGTTTGACATCAACTCGCCGCTCGGGTACGTCAAGATCTCGTGGTTCTCTCCGCAGCGCATGTACGACTACGACATCTGGCACATGTTCCGCCCCCTGCCCTTCTTCGGCCTCGACCGCATGCAGCGGGTCGCCATTGACTACCAGTGCGAGATGGCCCGGCACTCCCTCCGCCGCACCTGTGGTGTGGGTGCGTGCCACATGCTCCGGCTGGCTTACCACGTTCACGTGTACCGCACCCCTTGCCGAGAGCGCCGATGGTGTGGTAAGTGTTTGGGAGGGTATCTTGACGGATTCAACAAGGGCACCCCAGCCCAGAACGGCCGACGTGGCATGCGCCTGCTTCTATTTCAATTGAACCTGCTGTTCTACGTGACTAAGCCTGACGAATGGGACCGGGTATTGCCACCTGATGAACCCGGCACCTTCACCTGCGAATCCTGCCGCCACGAGTTCCCCGCCGGCCACGACCGGTTGGAGGAGGTCTCTGCAGGGACATGGCCATTCGACATCATGCAGCACGCGGGATGGCAGCCTAAGTGTCTCGGTTGGCATCACCCGGTGCTGATTTCGGACATCGACACTCTGCTCATGGGCCGCCTGCCGTCGCTCAAGGCCTTCTACATCATCGACAACACGGTCAAGCTGAAGCCTGGTATGCAGCCCCAACTTCCCTACGAGGAGTTCGCCGGCAACGGCTGCAAGTTCGTCGAGGTGAACATCGACGACCGCGCGTGGGACATCAGCCCTCGGGCGTATCGGCCGTTCCACCCCGAGACCAACCCGGTCCCGTCCAACTCCTTCGCCTACGCCGACCTCCTGCAGTGCGTCGCCTGGGACGCCGCATCCCGCCGGCACACGAAGGCGGTGATGGAGGAGGAGCAGCAGCGGGCCGCCGCCGCCGCCCTGGACGATCTCCCGACCGAGCAGTTGCTTGCCAACTTGGTGAATGAGACCGGGAGCGCGGTTCAATCCGAGCAGCCGCTGGACCGGCGACTTCAGGGCCGTATTCAGGGCGTTGATTATGAAGCTCTGGAGGATGTCAACTACCCAGCTATGAATCTGAACATCTATCTTAGGCTGCACCAGTGGTCCTGGCGGGAGTCGCTGCTGCCCGTCAAGGTCAAGGTTATGGCGCGCATCGATACCTCTCCGCGTGATGAGCAGAGCGAGACTCGGGACGACGGTGATATCATCTTCTCCTCGTTTGGTATGCTCTCGCGGCATTAGACAGGGTTTTGGGATATCGGTAAGTATTGTTTGGTTTTTGTTTTCCTTGGAGTTGTTGGATTCGATATCGAGATTGATATCATTCTCCTTTTCTCCTTTTTATCTCCTTGGATTCGATGATTGATATCATCATTCTCCTTTTGTCTCTTGGAAGTGGTTTGGATAGACGAAAAAAATGAAAAGCAAAAAAAAAGAGTTGAAAATCAATCCTCCCTCTTCATATGCTATGTGAGTCCGTGACTGTGAACCCTAGACAACAACATCCCTGAACCCGTGTGAGCATAGAAAATGCACAGGCTGACATAACAGCTCGAGATTCATCTTGAATCGTTGCCCGGCCGATGAGAGTTTTCCTTCTCACGGTGATCCGCCAATATATGGCCTATCATTTGTATACACATACTTCACAACTTCGACAAGGTTCGAAATGTTGCTTCGAGGCAGCCCATACCTCTCCAGTGACGCGATCACAGACATAGGGTCAGCTATGAAGAACCTAACAAAGAGAATTCATTTAACGAGTATGGACGCCCAAATGCCCAGGACAGCGTAGTAAATGTATTTACTGTTACACACTCTCTCCAGCCCTGCATACGCCACAAATCAAGCCCAGAGAGGACAATAGAGACGTCTCATTGGGAAAGCATGCTGACACATCAAGCACTTATTTCCCTCATCCCCCATCTACAGTCGTGTGTACGCTCCCACAAACGCTGCTCGGCTTTCACCCCATAGATGCCCTTCAGAAACGGTGGCTCCTCTTGCTGTTCGTCCGCCACGCGGTATATCCCACGTACCCGCCTCCGATGGCGAGGAAGAACAGCACCGTCTTGACGAGGAACCACGTCCAGCTGCCGCCGCTCTTCGGCTTCTGCGCCTTCCGGCCGGCCCCCCTGCCGCTACCGGGGGTGGCCTTGGCGGTCGGCTGCGTGGTGTACAGGTTCTTGGCGCCGACCGAGATGATGTCGTGGTTGTCGCTCAGCTCGCCCGTCTCGGCGCTGAAGCCGAGGTAGGCCACCTGCGGGATCGTGGGCGGCTCGTTGGTCTCGAAGCACAGCGTCCACTCGCCCTCGGACCGGTACTGCAGCTCGAGCTTCAGGTACTTGTCCTGGAAGTACGTCAGCCGGAACTTGGTCGGCACGCTGGCGTGCCGGATCCCCCGCGCCGAGCAGCCCGCGAACTCCGTGTCCTTGCCGTCCGTCTCCTTGTCGTACGACGTCTTGCCGTCGCCCACCATGGCCATGACGTAGGGGAACACCACCCCGGGCCGGTTGTTCTTGTACGTGTCGAAGAAGATGCCGAGGCCCTCGAACCTGTCCGCGCCGCCGAACACGGGGCCCGTCTTGGCGCGGTCCTTGGTGAGCCACATGGCGAAGCCGTCGCCGTACAGCTGGTTCTTGCCGTGGATCTTGAACTCGACCTCGATCTCCCAGTTGGTGGCCGTCAGGGGCACCTTCGACCATAGCCAGCCTGTCTGTGACGGTCGGTCGGACGTCAGGCGGATGTACCTAGATGTTTCCCCGTTGTCAACAATCGCGCTCCTCGCTACCTGCCGCTGCAATGCTGAGTCAAGGGGGCCCGGGTGACTGACTGATCTGTCCTGATAACGGTGTCCCCTCCGAAATCATACCACCGGCTTTGCATGTCCGAGTCGAGGTAGGGCTATGGCAGAGCATCTGGTTAGCTGCGTGTAGAGATTCGGTGGTCGGTCGGAGTTGGAGATGCTCACCTGGGTAAGCGTGTGCGTCCGCAGCTGCGACGAGGAGGGTTAGCTGGACATTTCCCGACACGGAGCAGCACACCGCAGAGAGTCGATCAAACCTACGCCTATACTCTTGACTGTGCCATCCTCGTCCGTAGCAATGGCCGCCCAAGCTGCAGTGGCCAGCCATAGGGCCGCCGACAATGACGATGTCAGCCACATCGCAGTCCCCCACTCGGTCGTCAGACTTCACGACTGTTCGAAGAGGATGAAGGAAATAGGCCAGGGAGAAGACAAAAGAACAGAACAAGGGAAAGGAAGAAGTCGAGTAGAGATCGAGTAGTCGGTGGTCGTGCGGGGGGACACAAGCACAAGAAAGAAGAAAGGGGAAGGGAAAAAAAAAGGTGCGACGGTGCGACAGTTGGGAACTTGAGGTTGTATCGTCAGCGTGATGCTGCTGTCGTTAACCGTCTAGCTGGCCTTTTGCCCCGTGCCGTTCTCCATTCGAGCAACAAATCCGGGGTCGATTCCGCCTGCCTGAACCGAGCTACCCCTGCACGAGAGCCCCACTTGGTGCTCAGAGATGTGGATCCCAGCCTCAGTCAAGCCACAACTTTAAATTCTTCACTTGCAGAGGAAGGTACGACATCATCATCAGCCTCAAACTCCGAAAAATATCATTAACGACGACCTCAAACTACAAATCCCCCCCGAACACCCTCGGTCCTTCTCCCGACGTCGCCATCATGTCGTCCTCCGAATCCGTCAAGCAGGCCCTCATCAAGCAGATCCTCCTCGAGTCCAACACTGCCAATGCGCGGCAACTCATCGAGGTTGGTCCCTTTTCAACTTTCTTCGCCCGCTGGTAGGTACAAGGATGCTAACCCTCTTGCGCAGAAAATGAACGAGAACTGCTTCGAGAAGTGCATTCCCAAGCCCGGTAGCTCCATCTCCAGCAGCGAACAGACGTGCATAACGCAGTGCACGGAGAAGTACATGGCGGCGTGGAACCAGGTCCACCAGGCCTACGTGGCGCGGATACGGCAGGAGGTCGGCAACAACAGCTTCTCGACGGTATGATGACCGATGGCCTCGGAGGAGGACGCAGTCTCTGCTGTACAATTAGTCGTCGACCAAGGACACGCATCGGATTGCCCTAGCTTATGCATAATATGGACGGGGCATGGCAGCGGATGGGTTATAGACGGCAGCATGGGAGGGCTATCCGCGCTGTATGATAGAGACATTGTGCACTGTACAACTACATAAACAGACACGACTGTAAGATTAGACGACGGAGAATCAAGAAACACTCTGATCGCGGCTCATGTGGCAGTTTTCTCAGCCTCTTGGGACCCTGCCCTCCATATGGGTATCATTTCCGCCGCTACGCGACGCCAGGAGAATTGTCGCCGGTTTTGTCCGCCGCTATCGCTGCCAACCTCTTGCGCGCGAGGTACCTCTCCCTCGCACTCGAGATCTCGGCCTCTGTCTTGCGGCTCTTGGCCACCAGCTCGAGCTTTTCCTTCGCCTCTTCCTCCTCCTCCCTCGCGCGCTTCAGGCTCTGCTCCAGCTGCGCCTCGAGCATGCGCGTCTGGCGCTCGCGCATGGCCTGCTTGCCCCCGACGAAGACACCGCCCTTCGCCTGCTGCTGGCTCTCCTGCCCGGCCGCAAGCCGGCTCTTCTCCCTCAGCGCCTCGGCCTTCTTCCTGGCGCCCACGTTGAGGCCGCCCTGCAGCAGCTCTCTCTTGTCGACGACCTGCCCGTCCTCGTTGATCGTGATCTTCTTCCCCTTCCGCAGCAGTTCCTTCGCCAGTTCTTCCTCGGTCTTCGCCTCCTCACCCCCCTGCTTATCTTCCTTTTCCTCCCCGGTCTCGACCGCCCCCTGCTTCTTCCTCTGCAGCGTCTCCTCCACAGCCCTCAGCACCTCCTCGTGGTCCCTCTCCCCACGGTCCAGCATATCCTTGTACCACCCCGCCATCCCCTTCCCCTCGTTGCGCCTCCTCTCCTCCTCCTCCCGGACCTTCTCCTCCGCCTCCGCCCGCCTCACCTCCTCCTGCTGCCGGCGGTACGCCTCCGTCACGAACTTTTCCTTATCCTTGTACTCCTCCCCCTCCGCCTCCCGCTCCCGCGCCAGCCTCTTCTCCTCCGCCGCGAGCCGGTCCCGCTCCCGCACCGCCGCCGCGCCCAGCACCGACGCCATGTACCGCGGCCGCGACCGCTCCTCCTCCTCCGCCGCCCTCGCGGCCTCCTTCTTCTTCCGCGACGCCGCCTTGAGACTGTCGTACACCTCGTCGTAGTCGTACACCGTCGGGTCCAGGTCCGCAGCCGCCTCGGCGTGCCGTCGCGAGGACAGCGCGCTCGACAGGTCCCCGAACTGGGAGTGAGGTGGGGCGGTGTCGGTGCTCGCGGAGAGTTTGGGCGGGGGCGGCGCCGCGGCCGTGAGGGGCTTGGATTTCGGCTTCCTGGTTGGAGAGGGCGGTGCGGCTGCTGGGGCCTGGGCTGTGGACAGGGCATCTAGCTCTGTTATGGCGACTTCTTGTACGGCTGCTGGTGCGGGTGGTTGTTTGCCTTTGCTGGCTTTTCCTCTCGGCACCGCGAAAGCGGAGGGGGTCGTGTCGTCGTCGTCGTCGTCATCGCCAAACGTGGCGGGTTTCCGCTTTGCGGGTGCGGGATTTGAGGGGGCTTTCTTGAGAGAGAGGCCGAAGGATAGGCCTGGTCTACTTGGTTTGCTCATTATGGTTGGTTTTGGGGGGTTAGTTCCGGCGAAGAGTTGGTGATGATGGGATGGGGAATGGTCGCCTGTTCGTACTGTGTAGTTGCTCCCAGAACGAATAGGTACGCGATCGTTATCGATAAGCTTATCGATAAGAACCAATGATGGATCCACTTCTCCTCCATCTGCCCCTCGGGCGCCGCTGGTTGCAGTGAAAGGCACGAATGCAGCTGAATGCCCAACCACTCTTTGATATATGGTAGGGAGGTGAACATGCTGCCAGCCATCGGCAAGACTTGCCATTTGCATCAGGTGTTTCCCCTGAATCCTCTCTGTCTATTCGGACTCATTTTGGTTCCTAACGAAAAAAACCCTCTGAACCTCAACTGGCGCAGGCCGGGCAGCTTGTCTCACACGAGTTGACAGAGAATTCCCTATCGCTACTTCTGATCTGACTCGGAAAGTTAGGCCCATATCAGCATCTGAACAGCAGTGTGAAGACATCATCTAGGAGGGCAGATATGTCGTCGATGTCTGTTCTCGAAGTCAAAAGTCCTCGATAACCCTCTATTTGGAGCTTGAGGATTGTGTGTATACCGGAAAGGGCGTTGGAATTCTAGTTACACACATAAAGCACTGAAAAGCACTGTGCAAGATCCACCTAAACTTTTTTCAGTGATTTTATGTGAAGGCCTCTTATTAGACTCGGAAGAGACGTGCAATGCTATCTATACAAGGGCTCCTATACAACATTCTACCCTACACGTCTTCTACCCTACACGTCTTCTACCCTACACGTCTTCTACCCTACACGTCTTCTACCCTACACGTCTTCTGCGGCCTTACGTTTAATATATTCTTGTTGTCTCACTCCCAACCATGCTGTAAAAGTGGCTATCCATCGCTCAGATCTGAACATTCTGGTGTAGAGCTTCTGTCCGATGCTCTTGGGAAAGCATCTCTTGCGAATATTCTTTTTGAACGAACAGAAGTCACAAGAAGTCGGTCAGGATGGCAGCAGAGATAGCAAGCCGAAACTCGGCAGTGCAAAGTTTTGACCCGGACGACTTTGCCAACGCCAGTACCGTGACCTCCTGGCTAGAATCTCAACCGGAAAGTGAAAAGCTTCAGTGTGTGCAAGCTTCGACTTACTAGACCCCTGATCAGAACTAAAGACCGACTAACACGATCATAGGACTGCCCAGGGGGTGTTCACCAAACTGCTCCAGAACGCTGCTCAGCCCCGGAAATCATCGAGCCAGGCCTGCGTCAAGCTGTGCGGCTTCGTGCAGCTCTGCGCAAAGTCAAGTCACGATGGCATCCGCCGGTGGGCTTTCACCTGCGACACCTCCATGCGGCTCTTCGACTTCTATATCGAGTGGAACGAGCATGACCAGCACCGGTCCATGAGACTCGTCCTCGATGTGCTGACTACGACCTTCTCGAGGAACGCTGATCCGGAGGTGGGAAGGGCTATCAAGACGACTATCCTGGACACACTAGTCTCCATCATCACTCGGCGGTCCACGAGGCCCCTTGTCAAGTCTTCGCTGCACTGTGTGGTCCATTTCCTGAGCAAGCAAGCTGTGACGTTGGATGATCTGGCTACTACGTATAGAAGAGTCAACCCGGAGGTCCGAGACCTGGCTCCCCTAGCCTTGTGGGCGTCTCTTGTGTCTGTCATGTTCTCGTGGATGGATCTTCACTACGTTTGCCCAATTGCTGGCAAGTTTATCGTCAACATTTTCACCGGTTCGACAAACATGCCAGCTGATGAAAGTTATCCCGAGCTTGACGGCTTCGGAGCCAGGACATGGCAGCAATGGATCCAGGACGGTCTACGTTCTGACATGCGGAGGCTGGAGAGTGTGAAAACTTATGTTCTCACGCCGCTGTTTTCCGCAGACCGGCGCTTGTCCCTCGAGTTCCTGAAGATCTACAACGAGCAGAGCTTGGAGACTAAAGATGCGCTGTCCGGGGACTGGGCTCTCCTTCGACTGGCAATCCTGGAAGTCGGAAAGAAGGCCGGCTTGGTCGATGAGCCAGGTATGTTCACGTACCCTCTTCAAAGCACTCATTACTGACTGAGTGATGGACAGGCGACAATACCATTACGCAGAAGGAGGCGGTCACTGTCCCGCTTCGCAGCGATGTCCTAGAAAGCTTCCTCGTCCATCCAACCTACTCTGTCCGGTCAAGCGGACTGTCTCTGCTTGTTTCCTCCGCAGCCACCACAAAGCCCATATCTCAAGCAACATTCGACCTCCTGCAGAGTCACCTTGCTGCATACTATGCAGACCATGACGCCAAGTTTCGAAATGAGACTCTCGGCATGACCAAGGACCTGATCAACCGAGTCAAGTACGTCATCGCTGTCGCAAGGAGAAGCCTCGCAAAGATCGAGGCAAAGCCTCTGCCCAAAACTGGCAAGGGCGGACCTGCTACAGCTACAGAAAAAAAGAAGAAATACCCCGAGAATTTGATCACTGACGCTAAGGAGGCCGAAGCGGTGCTTCAGCGGCACAGTTCGTTCCTGCGGTGGTACATCGAATTCCTGAAGGGCGAACTGATACCGACGTCATCGTATCAGCGACATATTGCGGCATTGAAAGCGTTTTCGCCCGTTCTCAAGCTCGGGAAGCATGCCAGCGCCTCGGACGAAGAACTCGACATAGACATGGCTCGGACAGTATTCACTGATACCACGTGCATACGCCTCCTTTTGGATCTGCTGATGGACCCTTTTGACGACGTCCGAGAGACAGCGATGGAAATCCTCCTATTAGTCCCACAAGACTTGATCTCAGGGAGAATATCAAGCAAGTACGACGACGGCAGAGATTACACTCTTCTGGACACGCTACGGTTGTTCTGCTCCAGGGCTACGAAGCTGGCAAGCAGAACCGGCCGGGCCGACCATGGTAACGGCGCAGCCCGTGCCCAGGGGCTTCTGTGCTGTTGGCTGACCACCAGGGACTCGCAGATCTCGCTCGTGTCGAGCTCTCTCGAGACATTGGAGGGGAAATTGGCCAAGGCCAAGGGTGACCTAGGCCATGCTGCTGTCAACGACTCGGTACATGGTGATTTTGCATCACTCGGGTATGCTATCTATCATTCTCGATATGTAGATATTTGAAGTCGCTAACATGTGTGCAGATATATATGGCAGATTCTAGCAGATGCCGACATCAAGGACGATGCGGATCCCGAACCATTCAGCCAACTTCAACGAAGGATTGTTAGATGCTGCGAGGAAGCCTGGAACATTGTCCAACATGTACTCTGCGACGACTCCCCGGAGGGCCATCTCCCGGAAGAAATGGAGGACATAGAAGGTTTGGATACTAAGGATCTGCTCAGTTACAGTTTTAGGGCTGTTCATGAGTCGAGGTACTGCACATGACATTGCCGTCTCTTTTCTCGAGCAGGGAAGCTGACAACTTCTAGTAATGTCATGAGGATCATTGTCAATGGACTCAGGACCCGGGGAGCATCTCCGGCTCTGTTACCTCCGCTCGACGTGTTTAATGACATCGGAGCGTTGACCTTTGACGAGCTGGCCAACCTGAGGCACCGCGGCGCCTTCACAACCGTATCGTCAACATTCACCGCGTGCTGTCAGACAACCCAGCTGCTGCGGAGCGCCTTCCCTGAACTACCAGAGTCGGATAATCATCTTCGACGCTGGTACGAGGTAAGCGACCGCGTGAGCTCCAAGCGTGGGAGATTAGCGCTGACAGCGTCACAACAGGGAGCGCTGCACTGCATCATGAATCAAGCCTCCACAACCAGACGGTCCGCAGGCATACCCTCGCTAGTAATAGGTGTTTTGGCGGCCAACTCCGAGTCCCCTTCGTTCAAGGAAGTCTTCCAGGATCTCGCCGACATCGCTAAGCGCCCAGCGAGGATAGCGGAGACGGACGGCTCCAATCTCCCCCAAGTGCACGCCCTCAATTGTCTCAGAGGCATATTCCGGAGTTCGCTCCTCAGCAAGAAGGCCGAGAGCTACCTGCCCGCTACCCTAGAACTCGCAGCCGAGAGCCTCAAATCGGAAGTGTAGGTGCCCTCCCATCAACTGCTGATAAGCTTCTGCTCTCGTACTTAGCTGACACGATTTGCAGATGGGCGATCCGTAACTGCGGCCTGATCCTGCTCAGGAGCCTCATCGACTGCCTCCTCGGCACGGGCGAGAGCAAGCACGTCACAGAGTCTGGTTGGGACGGACACACGATCCGGATCTCGTACAGCAAATACCCGACTCTGCCGGGCGTCCTCGTGAACCTTCTGAAGTCGGCCGGCTCTTCGATCGCGCCCGGGCTGCAGTCGTCGGCCGCCGCCGAGGCCGTCTTCCCCGTTCTCGACATCGTCCGTCGGGCCGGTCCTCCGGACGAGTGCCGCGGCGAGCTCTTCGGATACATCAAGGAGTACCTGGGCAGCCAGCTGTGGCACGTCCGGGACGTCGCCGCCAGGACGGTCTGTTCGTTCCTGCTCCAGGGTGCGTGGGTGGACACCGTCGAGGAACTGCTCAGTTCGTCGCGGGGGAGTGCGAATCGCCTCCACGGAGCGTTGCTGACCACCAGGTTCATTGTCGAGAGAAAGCTGGAGATGGATAAAAATGCTCTTCTCGGTGAGTTAATGGTGGTTACTCTGTTCTGAAGGGCAAATACTAACTGGCTAGATGACCTTCCCAAACTGATATCCGTATTGGAGCAGCAGGCACGGCTCGGTGGAGCGTTTCGAAGCTGCGAGGACGTCCTTACCGCCTACTTTGAGATATGGAATCTCATCCTGAAGCTCACTGATGCCACCTCATCAGCGACCATTGCAGTTTCGAGCTCGGAGGAGCTGTTGACGGCAGCCTCGTCTGCGTTATTACGCGAGCAGTTGGCAACTCTGGTGGTCTACGAAACTCGGAATACCGGTGATGTGTCATCCCTGTGGGTAGGCGTGGCCAATGCGCTGGAGATAGACATGGACACAGCCTGCAAGATGCTCGAGATCATCCCCGAAGTCTGGTCGGCTCAGAAGAAGTCCAAGAAAGTCTGCTACAGCCTCTGCCACCTCTATGTCGAGATATGCAAGCTGATCAGAGATCCTGGCGCTCGCACACTGGCTCTCTCCAACCTCAAAGAGCTAATGGATGACGTCCTCGCTCAGGGGAGGTCGATGGTGGGGCTGCTGCCGAGTAGTAAGAGCCTTAAAGAGCTTTGGGAAGATATCGAGTCAGAAGATATCAATCCTGGCCTATCCCATTCGACTCTTGCGATAAGCGGTCCCATCATGGCCACATTTCTTGCCAGGCGAGAACCCGCCACTGATCACATGCTCAGGGCTTGGGGAGATATGTTGGCGGATGCTCTGGACGTGGACAATGTGAGTAACTCCCAGCGATGCAGCTGAGCCGACTCGGGCTATGGAACTAACCGCGCTCAGACCTTCGATACACGTTTCGCCGCGGCGGAGGCTCTTGCGTCGTTTTGCTCGGCAGCAGGGGACCTACTTACAGACGGAGAGCACCTACCACTCCTCATGGCCCTGTACGATGCTTTGAACGACGACGACGACGAGGTGAGAGGTGTTGCCGCAGCCGCGACGATCAGAATCCTCGGACGAGCTCTGGCACCGCTGGAAGCAGCAGACCGGCTGCTAGACCATTTCGCAGCCCAGTTCGGAGATCTGCCCGCGTTCCACAACGTCGTGGCATGCAGGTTAGCCGGAGTCTCGCCTCGGCTGGCTGAATGGCCAGACGTCAGACTTGCGGTCGAGCAGGCCATCAACTTCGACGACTCGTTGTTTGCACAGGAGGAGCAGAATCTGTTTGTTGACGAAGTCAGAGAACTGCGGAGGTTCCAGCGAGTTGCCCGGGGCCTTCCTTGGAAAGCCGGGGACAAGTGTGTTAGCGGCTTGATGGAATGGGCTACCAGTGGCCTCAAGCTGATTGGTGAGGAGGAACACGGGGACGACGGGCCCCTCGGGTTGGCGTCTGACCAGCACTACTTTGCGCTGTGCGCCAGACTCGTCATAAGCGGCGTCGTTTTGAGCGAGATTGCTGGTGCTTCCCCCACGGCAACGAGCCTACAACAGCTTGTTGGAGCTGTCACCGCCAGGGGTGGAAAGACGGATTTTCACGGATCACTGGCCGCAATGGCAGGAGAAGTAAGCTCCTTCGGGACACAGCAGGGGTAGGAAGCAGATAGTGAAGACAACTATCCCGTACTGCCCAGAGATTTCGCTAGTGCTTTCAACATGGCCGTCGGCATCAAGTACACTTACCAACCCTCCACGTTGCTCATCCATCTCTTACATTCATCTGCATGCGTATTACAACCCAGCACGTGCGGCGAAATCATCTTTCTCTTCAAATACCTTCAGGCGCTTACGGTACATCGTGTCCAAGACCATTCGATGGCACGATGGGACAACCGGACGGATATGGACCCAGATCAGGCAAACGTAGACGACGCGCACAAGGGCGCTTACGCCGTGTCCCTCCGCCCGCGTTTCACCACCCTGACATGTCGTGCACCATCGGTCGAAGCAGGAACGTCCCCGTCCATGCCTGGGCGGCAGTTCGTAAGACGATAAGAGAGAGCGCTGCGACGAAACCGGATCGCGAGGACGGACTTTCATTCCAAGCGCTCTCCGATTCCTAGCTGGTGGAAAACGATACACTTGAGGAAATGGTAATTGTACCCAAGTTTGCATTGACCCAAGGCGCAGAGCTTGGCCTAACGATGTGCAGTCCATGCACCGACTCCGCCGCTGAGGGTACATGGACTAGTTCGCGAAGCCTATCTGGTTGGCTGTGTATAGGAACACATGTATCTCCACTCTTGCTAGGAAAGCCCAAGTAAATCCTACGGAGATGGAGAGACGATGCTCGAGATCAGGTGCCCTGAACCCAATGTTTGAAAGGGCTAGAACAGCTTTAGGAGTACTATGTGTGTTCGACATGAAGAGACCAGCCTAAATTCGTAGCGTCTCCTCTTCACTTCTTGTTATCATTAACTCAGAATAAATCTTATATGATCTACATGATTGAGTAAAATAATGAATACTTCACGTTGTTTTATAATACTAGCACCTAACGACGATGAGTGCACGTTCATCATCTATACGAAGTGAGGGAAGGACACAAGAGATACACGATAACGCATGTCAAGGAACAGCTCAATGTTATGGCTGCTGCTTAGGATGATGATGCTACAGAAGCCAACCAGGAGTTAAAGGACGTATAAAGGCTGGACTTCTCACACCATGAGTTCAGTTTCCGAAGGTAGCTGGCTTCATGAGGCGGCAGTCTCTTACGCGAGTGATAACTTTTATCCCAAGAATATATTCTCACTTATAAGGTATGCAAGCACAATTCTATTACTCGGACGGCAAGATCGTAGCTATTGGTTTGTCTGCTAGAGGGGCCGACAAACTACCATAATCCAATGCAGGCATTGTCCACTCGGTGCGAAACTCAAGTGTTTGTGCCGTAAGAGTCCACCCCCAAGTGTGCCATACCACTTCTTCTCTCAAGCACTACAGCCTCGGGGTGAAGAAAGCCGCTATCGTCGAGCTAGCGAGCCGAGCAGCCAACACGGAGAAGCTGGACAGCTACCCAGCGGCTGAGAACCCTACCGACACTGGACATAGCTCTTACCGCTTGGAGGCAAAATCCATGCGGCACAACATGGCGAAGGCGCCATGTTGACTTGCCTGTGTGTATCGGCGGTACACTTATCACCTCGAAGGATGATAAGGTCTTTGTTTGGCGTTGGCTGCGGCTGTAGCCGAAGGAGGTATGCTCTTGACCCGGGACAAAGGAATGCATCGCGCGGAAGATGGCCATATATTCAGACGAGACATAAACACATGTATCATTCGTCGGTCAGATAAGACCTACCAGCCATTCACCCAAATTGTTGTCGTTGTTCCCCTATTCCTGTTGAAGAAGGACGTTGATCCTTAAGCTCAGCCAACGACCCTGGAACGTTGAACGTCAAAGAAGGATGTACAGTACAAGAAGGGTCAGGATTGTGGCGCTCCTGGCCCGTGCACTCTTCCCCGGGATTTCCATCCACCGTACTGGTCGAATTGCGAGGTACGATTTTTCTTCCCGCTACAACCTGCTGCAGCTCTTTCAGCGCGACAAGGGTGTTTTCTGCTGATCACAAGGCTCACTTCTCAGCAGTCGAACTAAACATTCAGACTTCCGCAGCCAACATGCGAATGCGAGGTTGAAAGATACCAACTCGGAGACAAGATAGCCCCTTTCAATCCCACAAAATACTACCCGGTTCTGTGACCGAGCACTGACTACCGGCGTTAACGTTACCACAGCCATGTCACGCATTACAGAAGCAGCAGGGTGGTGGCCCGGCCAGAATCCTCCGACGTTCCCGGTAGGTAACCGAGAAGAGCCCTGAGAGCTTCTAGAAGGTCACTGCCGCGCGTCGATCAAAGAAACACGCCGGCCTCCCCCCCCCCCTTCCTGCTGCCAAAAATGATGTGCAACCCCTACCTTCTGTGCCGGTGTACTGTACCAAAATTGCCGGGGTCGTCAAAGCCTGTGCGCGAAGAGAAGCCAGATCCTGACCCTGACCGAATACCAGACTCGTTCCTGTCTGACAGAAGGATGAGAGGTTGTGTTGTAATCTCGGTCACGGCGGCTGATGTAGGCAGGTAAGGCGTGCCATTTATCGCCTTGCATGATGCAAGTCATATCGGGGTTCAGGGGGGTTTCTGTTGGGTGTGTTTAATATCGAGATGTTAGGTGTTACGGATGAAAGTGTCCCAACAGAAGAGTGGCATTATAGTCGTCCACACTGATAGTCGGGTTGGATGTTGTACAATCATATACCCCCAACCGATTCCTGGAAGAAAAATGAGAAAAACGATAGCTGAGATAAGTAGAGTTATGCTCTCTGAGTAGGCAAGGGGGAGGATCTGGGTTGCCGAGAGTACAGCCTGGACGCGAAGTCGCAGGCAGAAACCTCCTGTCCCAGGTTGCATCGCAGCATATCTGTCACAGCCAAGGATTCACAAAACCTAATCTACGGGCAAACTCGGCCAAATATGCAGCACGTAGTAGAGAAGTGTCTTGATGCTTTTTTTGCTTTTTTACGTCTGGTTGTTCAGATTAACTACTAATGTAACGATGACAATGGAACAAACTCTGTGGCAGGGACACAAGAATATGTGTGTTTTTAGTTATGATCCATCTGCCGAGTCTCACACACCACCACCAGGGTGAAGGTGATGATCCGATACAGCACCTGAGAAACCAGCATCCCATGCCCAGCTCGAGCCGTGTAATGAGCATCGCGTAACCAGCCCTGCGCGGCAGTGTGGTCACCCGACGACTCCGGCTCCAGCGAGCTTCGCTTCCGCTACTCGCGCGCAACCTAGGTCTTTCACCTCTATGGCGGCGAGAGGCATCCGCATGCGGTGGGATGAGCCGCCGTCCGCCGACTCTCGAACCTTTCCTCCGCGTCCCTCCCCCGCTTGATATAGCCCCGAAAACACAACCTGACTCGAAGTCCTTCAATCGAAGCCTTGACCCGAACTGCGAAAACATCTGCACAGCACAAGCGGCGAGTACCCCTGACTAGCAGGGGCTCGGTCGCGCATTGTAACAGAGTCGCAACGGTAATCCCGTCCGCATCCGGAAGACGAGCCTGGTGTGTTTCGAGGGTAAAAATGTCGAGAGAGTGTCGCCGGAGGAGGAGAGGGTCCTGCATCTCCCTGCCCAGCAGTAGCAGTAATCCCATCGAACGCGATGCCCAGCTTGTATGCTGTTTTTCCCATGATTACTCCCAACCCGCTTCGTATCCCTCTGCTTCCAGTCAACCGGCCGGGTGGCAGAGTCGCCCGCGCCGTCGAGTCAAGGAAGCAGAACCTTGGTCCTGTCGACAACCAGTGTCTGCCTGACACATCATATTCCAGATATGAGTCTCGGCTACGCGATGTGCTAAGAAAAGTCGACCTTTTGGCTTGTAAGACGTCGCTTCCGAAACCAGTCCGGTGGTCGTAATTCCAGGCCCAAATAATCCCGCAACGGCATTCCATGGTCTTTTCGAGGAATAACATCGCTCAACGTCAAGTTGAGAAAGTATTACTGGTCGTCGAGAAAGGTCGTCGGAGCTCGTTGGAGGATATATTTGTCGTAAAAGGTCGTAACATCATCCGCAAGACAGAAAAGGAGGAAAAAAAAAACCAAGGCCATATGTTGTTGAAGGATGGAGATCTCGAAGCGAGTGCGTTCCGTGCTCTGTCGAACCTGGAGCCGCAACTGGGGTATCTTCTAAGAAAAGCCCTCTTTCTGCCGCTTTTGCCCTTCCAGAGTAAGATAAATAGGCACAGGGGGAAAAAAGGAAAAGAACTGTCTCGGTCTTTGCCGAGAGAAGGTGCATTGCTGCGTTCCTCTTGTTGTTAGAAAAGGAAATGATAGCCGCCTGTATCCAGCCCGCCCAGCTTCAAATGCAATGCACTATAACCCGCTCCAAGGTCCCAGCCAAGATGAGGCGAAAAGAGATGAGGAGGCTCAAGACCGAGCTCGCGGTTGATGATATCCCGTAAAGACAAAAAAAAAAAAGACAACCGAAATCAAACGCTCGCTCGCTAAACATCGATAGAACAAAAGGAATGGAGAAGAGTGTATTATATGCGCGGATGGGGGGGGGATTGTTGACTTGTCGCTCCGTGTTTCGATGCACACCGCCGTGGAGAGTGCCTTGGAGGTGGTTATGGGAGTCGCGTCGCCGCGCTGCCGAGAAACCTGGCCATTTTGCCTTTGACCCGGTCAAGAGTGTGTCACTACCGGAGAATGGGGTCCAGCGATAGTTGTTGGTGATTGTCACATGGTGGTCGCGTACTCTTGATACCGGTCCCAACCGAAGCCACCATAGCCGACACCGACACCGCACTGGGGCGCAAGCATGCTCGGAAGCGGCAGCTGAGGAATAGGTGCCGACACCATAGGCGTGCCATAGTAAAAACCAGCTGTCGAGTACGCTTGCCCGGCCGAGGTGTACGGTTGGCTGTAGGGTTGGCTAAAAGACGGCGTTGGCGAAGGCAGTTGCGACTCGCTCATCCCTATACTTGCCCAGAGAGACGGGCTGGCGGACTCTGTCGACGTGACACTGGGACTTGATGGCAGCACTCTCCATGCTTCCACTGGCGCCGGTAGTGTCGACGCTGTAGTCGCCGCACTCCATATCGCAGAAGCCGGTGAGCTGGGAAGCAGAGGCGGCTGGCGGATGACGTCCACAACCCTCGGTGGCGGCGGTAGGAGGGGCTTCATGAGACCCAGGATGTTGCTCTTCACCTCGTCACTCTTCCCGCTGAGAAGCTCCCCGGCGCCGTCCTCTTCGAGTCCCTCCAGTGCCGAGACGTGCGTCTGATAGATAAACTTGTTGATCGCCTGGATGTAGTCCTCGTGAAGCCTTTTGCACTGCTGCTCCTTCTCCGACCAGTCGTAGGTGTTGGCCTTGGCGTTGACACAGTGTACGTCCTTGTGATATTCGATCAGGGCCTCGATCGTGTCCGGAGTCAGCTTCCACGCAACCTCGTTCCTCAACACCATGTCGACGTGAACAATGTAAGCCTCGACATGAATAATCTGATAGTTGAAGATGGCCTCTATGAGAGGATTTGAGTCCTTTCTTAGCTCGGCTTCTGGGGCCTTGGGCAGCATCAGAGACGCGAGGGTCCAGATCGCGTTTGGCGATGAGAGAGTCTCGGTCAAACATCTCTGGTGTTGAGGAACACTGTTAAGCGGCCGCTTTATCCTGTTGATTCGCTTCAACGTTTGGGTCAACCAGGGTTCAACCTTGGATCCCAGCACGACGTTGACGGAAGCGGCCCTGGGAGCGAAGGCAGCGGCCGAGGCCGGTAGTAGTTGTGGAGGCATTATGTCAACAGAGAGCTCTTGAACGACACACACAAGATGTGACAGAGCGAAGGGCAAGGTGTGGCGAGACAAGGAACACGGATTGGCAGTGGAGCGCTTGGGGGGGAAGCTAGGAGTGGGAAAGAGAAACGAATAGTAATAAGAAACACGGTGAGGAAGGTGACGGAGCTGGGCGGTCCCAAGACAAGGGAATTAGCTGGCACGCCTGCAACCGCAAATAAGAGAAGAGAAGGAGTCGACGAGTACTCGTAAGGAAGAGAAAGGAGGGTAAGAAACTCGTAAAGAGGGAGGGTGGGGTGAGTTATAGCACACGACGACCACAGCCCCGGCCTACGGAGAGGAAGCAAGAGAGGAGGAGGGGAGGCGAGAGAGTGGGCATCGACAGGAATGGGACCGAGATGGACGGTAAGGCACGACCGCAAGACGGGGCCTAGGTAGCCTAGCCCATGCAAGCTCTCTCTACAGCAGTACGCTGGAACTGCGGCCTGGCTTCTGCTGCATATGCTGCTCAGTCTTGTCCTCCACTAAGATACGTTGCCATCTAATCGTGTGGAGGTGCCGAAATAATGCCATTTTCCATCTGCAGGTCGTGTATTCATCTGTTTTCATTTCGCCCATTCCCTGCTTTTTCCGCTGCAACGAAGCCGTACCGCCTCAACGGCTTGCAGAGTGCAGCGAGGCACCAGGGCAGCCAGCCTGAAGATCTGGGATGGGTGGGCAACTCCGGGGAGTGGCTTGCCCGGGGTTGCCTGCCGGCAGGTACAACTTGTTTCGTATCTTTGGCGCAGAGACCTGAGAGACCGGGGAGAGAATCCGCAGTGGAACGGTCTGTTCCTGTCTGTCTGCATCTCGCATCCGTCTATTCCTTGTCTATTCCTTGGTCATGCGCGGCATATCAGACCCGGTGTACTGTACTGATGTACGCGGACCGGGCTGTGCTGGAACCTGCATATGTTGAACGACAAACCCTCCGAGTGGAAACAGGCGAATCGAAGAGCTGACGAGAAGAGAGTGCAGCTGAAAAGCGTGCGGGTGGCCAGTGCAGCGCCACTGGACCGCAGAAGTACAGTACATTGCGGTACTTCCGGGCTTGGGGGCCCTGCGACCCCGCCTGACGGCCCACCAGCAACTGAGAGCCGGGAGCTAACCTGGAACAGGCCATCATGAAGTCCCACACTCCAACCACAACCGCTGCAACCCCCTTCAGGGCCGTTATTTGCGGTAGTGGACAGACAGTTAACAGTCTTTTCGAGAAGACCCCTTTCTGCACAACGGAGAGCGAGAGCACGGGCAGAAGGGGGCACAAAGCTCAGCGTCAAACGGAAGAGGCTTGAACCCGGCAGTTGACAGTTGTTCCCACAACGGCGGTTCCGCGCGTCTTTGCAACACAACCTCGCTGTCGATATGTCCTTGTCCTCTAGCCGACGCCGCATCTTAGGCCGTATGACTGACACAGGCATATGACAGGACCCCGAGATAGCCATGCAGTATCTTTTGTTGGAACGACCAAGTATGTGAGGTGTCATTCCATCGAGCTTGAGCTCACTTAGATTTAGTGGTCTGTCATGAGTCCTGCTGGCTGCTGGCTGCCAGGGCAGGCCAAATCATTGGAGAATCGCTTAGCAGTCCCGAGACGCATCCACTCTGGGTTGTCTGCACTTGTAAAACGAGACTATAGTGCTCTATCATGCATTGTGCATGAGATGTGAGGTATGAGCAAGATTCCATCTTGCGCTTATGCAGGCCGGCTGAAGCACATGCGAGGTCGGTTGGCGTTGGTCTTCGCGATCACCTCTGATGTCGCCCTCCAGGAAGATTATGTCTAGCTTCCGTACATGCCAGCAAGATTGCTCTCTATCATGCCGTCTCCCACGGCGGCAATGATACTAGCCAGCTGAAACAACGATGGACATGATGATAGAGCCCAAGAGATGACTCTAATTTGTTGGCTGTCCAGTGTGCCAGACGGTACCCGAGTCTACTCGGCATGGCTTCGCATGGTTTCCAAGCCACGAGGAGACATAGTGTCTTTCCATCCCAGTCAATGACGGAGACCAGACCGGCTTTGAACATCATGTGTTTTTTTTTCCCGCAAGTGAACCTGAAACAGAACAAGCGCGCGTAGTGTGGGAAACGAGCTGCTCTCGCGCCAGTGTGGCCGGCTGATGGTAACTCTCCTACTCCCGGCTAGACAGCAGATCCTTCGTTCACCCTAGATCCTTTACAGAAAGCTAGTACAAGCGGTATGAGAGACGCCTTAGGTCGAGAAACCGCTCGAAAAGATCGCGAAGCCGGGCAATCCTCGCTGACACAACTGGCCATGGTAACAAAGCTGGTCCGGAGCATGGTGCCTCCAGCCGTCCCGAGATTCCCAACATGGCCAGGTTGAAATTCCAAACCTGTCCTCCAAATGGGACCTAGACATGTCGAAAGGGTGAGCCGAGCAAGTCTAGATGTCGGGGGGATGGGGATAGACAGGGACATATAGATATGGAGGAACAACGAGAGCCTATAGATGGCTTGTATCAAGACGAGACCCCTTGTTAGCGGCGGAAGGTGAGCAAAGGTGTGTCCGTCGAGAAGGCGTTTCCGAGGTCCCATTGGTTGATAAAGAACCACCAACAGAGCAGAAAGACCGAGCTTTATTCTCTGATTGGTCGAAAATCAGAATCAACCCAAACTTCCCAAGAGTGGTGGCGCCCGGAGCTTAAACAAAGTCATGGTCTTGATGGATGCAGAATGTAGCTTTGAACCTGACACCATCCTGACCATGCAGCCATGTAAGACCAAAAGCAGGTCCAGAACGGTTTAGCACCTCTTGAGAATGCCAAGACTTTGTCCTATAACAGCGAGCTGCAGGATCGAAGATGATGCTTCTCACCATGCAAGGACTGTACTGTGTTCCGGTTCGATATAGCTGCTGGTGGGGTCGAAGCCCCCCGAGTCCGTCCTGAGACTCCCCAAGAGTAACTGGCGTTTGGCAATCTGGCCTTGAATGACCACTCGGCCAATCCTGGCCGTGAAGAGACACTTTCGAGTTCAGACAGATATCTGACTGACATTTGGACCATCGACACCAACCTTGGCCCTGATCTGCGTCTCTCTAGTGCAAATGCTGAGTGGCGTGCCTGAATGGCCGTCTCGGCTGCCGAAGACAAGGTAGAAAAGAACGCGTGATGCGTTTGGCGGCTTTACGCGGCCATGTTGGCCTGGCCGCACGCATGAAGGCCTGACAAGCATGTGTTAACACTTTACAGTGAGACAAGTCTTCCAGCCACCGATGTCGCAGCTCTCTCCAGTGTCCCAATTTGTTTGGTAGCATCGGGTGAAGAAGTGGCTCAACTGTCCGTGGAAGTACAACCAGGTAGTGTAGTAGGAGTGTGACAATGCTAGCCGGCAAAACGGGTGAGTTGTAGCGCACTTGCGGTTGATCTCAGTGCCCACAGCTGGCGGTGTGGATGAGCTCTTCGGAGGCCTTTGACGTACCAGCAAAAACCTGGTGACGATGAGGTTCGGAGAAGGGGACCTCGGCCGGCGTCGGTCTAAGGAAGCGGTGAATCGATGTGTGGCGGCTACTTAAGCACCAGCCCCATATCGTTTATCTAAAGTGGGCCGGCTGTGGCTGTGTGCTATTTCTGTCCCGCTTCGCTTCGAGGCAACCCTTGCAGTGTCTGTCTATCCGCGCTGATCCGGCGTATCTTTGCCACGCTTTGCTCGTCTTTCCTTGATGCTCGTGTAGAGATGCATCGGCATGCATCGACTCCCGTGACACCGGAGTGCAGTACGGAAAGAATCCGTGTCCGCGTCAGAGACACGAAGCCAGATTCCAGACTGGCCTTGAAAGCGCGAAGGTGATCCCAGCTCAGAAGGTCACTTGACATCTGCGGGCAGCAAGCCCGCTGCTATCCCCACGCCGCCAGTGGTCACGAGCAAGCCAATTGCGCGGCTACGACCAGCTCCAAGAAGAGGATATCCAACTCTAGCCAGACTTCCGGACTCTAACCGACCGGACGGCCCGTGTCTCATGGATCGACCACTAGGTCAAGAAGAGAAGCTACGTATCTTGTGTTGTCAGAAACGGGTTCTGCCGTCTGAGCGTCAGTTGCGGCATCCAGTGATAGCTCCGGGTTAGCCTTCCCCAGGATATATCCCCGAGCCAGACATGGAAGCTCGGCTGGTCGACGGCGAGAAGTGACGCGAGCTTGGGCCAACTCATGGTCACCCCTTTCCATGTGACGCCTGCCATTGGGTTCGTTGGAGTGCGGAGTCGCTATGCCGCAGATGCAATAAGCATTCATGCACTCATAGTTTCTCCTGTACACATCCTGTGAGCTCCATATGGCGTATGCGGCTCCAATATGGCTGGATGATTCTTACTCTCGATGATCGAAGAACGACTGGATGAGATTTCAAGTCCGTTCTGAAAGCCCCTGCATGAAAGAACTTCCAAATCCAGCTTGGGGTACCGAGGCAGAGGATCGCCGTGAGGCGCAGACCTGCGGTTGGATTTGACTCTGGCAGTCCGGCATTCGCCTGGGTCAGTAAGGCGACCCAACCAAGAAACTTGCCTCTTCACTAGCAGATCCATGCGAAGCTGAATTACAGTTTTTGATAGATATCCATTCCTGTGCGTAGACGATCTACGGATCCCAGAAAACTTGCTGGAAACACTCGGGGACCAAGACGAGGACTGCCGAAATGGCGTCGGATCTGTCATGACGCTGGTTCACGACAGCGTATAGCTATGAAGCCAGTGTGGTTAGGCTTGCTGCAGTCCAGGCAGGTGTTTGGGAGGCAGCCCTTGACGTGGCCTACAGTCTAATGCAGGAATGCAAAAGCTAACTTGTGTCGACCCTGCATCCCGCCTTGCATCGAATACCACCAGTTTACGAGGTAGAGGTAGTCAATTCGCCTTGTATTACAGGTAAGGTAGGAGCTGAAGTGAAGACAGGGAGTTCAACTGGCAGTAATTCCCTACGTATGTAAGTCTATGTCAGTCTTTAGAAAGCGGCCCAATACCTTGCTCCGAAATAAAAGGAAAGAAAGAAGAAAAATATAGTCGATGAAGACTCTAGATCAATTCTACTAAAGTGCCAAAATATTCAAACATTGCCTGTAACATGGCTCCTTGTAAATGCTCAGATGTCATGATGGGGTTCGAACGTGTGCGCCGAAGATAGAACCATACATGCTCGAGATCGCCTTGACCACTTGGCCAGACACCCGTTGCTCTTTGGGTGTTAGGTCAAGAGTCATGAAAGCTTATAAACCCATCCACTGATGTATAGATGGGCTCGGAGAACTGTGGCGGTCCGAGTCCTCATAAGGTTTTGCATATGGGTATAAAGCCTCCGTCTGATCTGGTTGTACCGGCGTGATATAAGTGAGCGTCGAAGCCAGCGATCCGGTAAGGGAACAGGCACCGATATAGCATATCAGCACAGGGAACGAAAAAACAGTTAACATCGTCAGGTAAGGTGAGGACCCAGTTTCCGGCATTGACGTTTGAGCCGCAGCCGCAACGATGATGGTCCAGCAGTGCGCCTCGGCGGCTGTTCCGAGCAAGTGCGATGACGGAACGTCTAGCCGTTGACCAGCCTGCGAGCACAGAGTACACAGGACATCAGGGAAGCCCGGTAATGACCATACGAGGACATCGTACATACTGGCAAGGCTGAGACGTTGTATGAAGGATAGTTTCGAGCAGCGGACCACATAGTATACGGACCACATAGTATAGCCTACCTTGCAAATCGTCAGAGCATCGTCAGTTCATGCATTGGGGCTGTCCCCCTGAGACCGTCGCTTGCGAGCCACAGACCAATGCCACTAGGCAACCCCGGCACGCGATGGTACACCAAGGGAGACTGAACGAAAGTTGCGACAAAGCATAGCATTTTTCTATCCTCGGGATCTCGTCTTGACGAAGTCGTAGCATGGGAGGTAACGCGCGCTTGTTGACGGAATGAACGATGATTGCACTGAGCGAGACCAAGACGATTCCGAAACCCGTAAGTAACAAAAACCAGAGCAGTAGCACGCAGCCACTAACTCAAAACGCCGTCCTTTTGCGAGATATGCAACGCGTGATCACCCTCCATAGCCTTCCCTCAAGTCCAAATCATCTCTGTCGCGAAGTTTTCCGTTTTCAGACCCGTCCTCTCGCTTAGGCTGTCGGGTTGGGGTTCATCTGTTGCGGATAGAATGGTCAGTCCAAAATACTCTTCCCGTCGAGTCACAATTCATCGAGATATTCTTTGCTCACCTTCCGCTTGCCGCCGGGAGCGAGAGTGACGTTGACGAAACGGCGAGTGTACTGCTCGCGCTTGTGAGCGCGGCCCTTGGGGCGCTTAGGCTTCTCTTGCTTCTCGACCTTGGGGGTCTGAGACTTGACCTTGCCTGTTAATTTTGACGATTAGCCATCGATTTTCCGACGTCTCGATGCCGAAAGATTCGTCGAGGGCTACTCACCGGCACGGGCAAGAGATCCGTGAACTTTGCCCATATTGACTGATTAGTTGTGGTTGTCGATAGGTTCGGTTTGTCGATGAGCTGGCGGGTGGACGTTGAGATCTCGAGGATTTTGACAGTGAAATGTCGAAATGTGGAATGTGTCACACCCCGATGGCAATCCCCGGATAAACTCTTCGGAGTGGCTGCATTTTGCGCCACATTGGGGCATTAAGCGCGGCATGTGACTGGCTAGAGTACAAAAAGCGGGTACCGATTGTTAAGCCCTTGGAATCATCCTAGCCTCGAAGCCAAATGAAAATCTCCGTTGACATTGATGAGCCTCAGCAACTTGGCATACGGCAAGAGTCAAGCACGAAGTACAGTGCCTCTCGGTGGTCGGCAATCAACATCACGATGAGTTTTATCATGCTTGATACACAATCAGTGAAGAACGCTGGCCATATGTTATAGCTTTGCAGCAACGAAGATCTCGAATTCGCCACGGTGGTCACGATCGCTAGAGCTCATCACGACCAGCGACCCTTATATTCACCCCCGGAACTCCAGAGGCAATCGAAACCCTTCTTGTTGCCGCTATGGTCGGGCCCGAATCGTCATAACTGGTCGTCACTCCCGGTGGCGTCCAGGGCTTGATACGGCCCTGATACACGTCGAGTCCCCATTGCTGCACTGCGCTGGACGTGTACGGCCTACCCTTGGGATACGGATAGACACGGTCCGTGGATAGCTGGTGGACGGCCCCGGCGGGATACACTCCAGCTTCGAGACCCAGCTTTTCCATCAGATCCGGGAAGTCCAGTGGGTCGACCACGACGGTCGTGAGCGAGTCGTAGTAGTTCTTTGCGAACCTGTACAGCGCTTTCCGTAGCCCCTGACGCTCGACCTCGGTGGGCGCGAACAGGTAGACCATTGGCCAGCCGCGCTTTGACGACGTGTCAGCATCTGCAACTCGGACAGCAGTGGTCGCCTTGCCAGCTAGTCAAGGGTTGAACCTACATCAAGGAGCCTCTGATGGTTGAGTGTGGTGAGCTCTCCGATAACAGGACGTGACGCCTCCTTCACCCAGCTGTCCAGCTCGCCAGGCTTGTCAAAGGATGTAAACGAGACCGAGTCGCCGTCTACCGGCTTGTAGCAGACCACCTTAGGAGGTGTCACGGCAGCTGGCGCCTCAGCATCCCCCGTGGGCAGCCCAAAGGTGAACTCCTCGTAGTAGCGCTTGGCAACCTCAGCAAAGGCTCGTTGCGCCTCGTCGTCTGACGGGTCAATGTATGCCAGAAACACCGTTTCATCAGCAGTCTTGAACGCAGCTAGGTCGTCCGCCGTGATCTCGGATACGACAGGACGCTTTAGCCGTGACACAAAGTGCAGGAGTCTGTACAGGTGGCTAGGGATTAGAGCTTGAGCGCTTGAGATGTGACGCCTAGGATAGAGACAACTCACGCAGCAGCCCGGCGTGGGCCATGATATCGGCCTATCCGTTTCCCGTCCTGGAACAGGTGGATTTCCGGCACATCTACGACATCGGACTCCTGGCATGCTATGCTGTCCACGCTGCAGTCGAAGCTCACCAGCTTCTCCGTGCCGGTTGCAACGGCATCATCCCATTCAGGTTCAAGAGCAATGCTCTTTTCGCTGTGCCTCTGTCAGTATGGCCGTGACAGTACATGTATATGACTGTTTGGACCTCAAGTAACCTGTGGTCTCTCTCACTTACTCGGAAGGCTATAGTGAACAGTGTCAAAGTGTGAGTATTGCATTCTGCAAGTAGACGGCGACAGCGTGTCAGACGTGACGATACATACTGAAACAACTTGTGGAATTACATGTCAGTCGATTCATCAATGCATAGGGGTAGACACATGTGTCTTCACATGGCTTCAAGCTTACAAGCTACCAAGACAAAGTCATCAGACGCCAGGGTTTCCTGCAAAGCTGATTTCGAGACATGGTTCCAAGCCGAGGAGAAGGCGCACCAAGGGAGACACAACAACAGCCGAGAACATCGCACTTTCATGGTCGAAAAGCTTCAGGGCCAGAAAACCGAGGAAAAAAATACGAAAAGTTAGAGGAAGGAGATGAAACGGACAGCACGACAGAGACGATGAAACTGTGCTCCAGCAACAATGTTCTTCTGCCTTGGTACTGCTTTTGTTGGACCGTGCGCATAGCTACCCTATACTTCACAGCGACTGCGTGCCGAATTGTTAAACCGGGACATGTTCCATCACTCATACGGCAGGGAACTTCCGAGGCACTCCGGTATATTTGATCTAAGAGAGACAGCTCTACTCAGCCGCGGAACACGGCTTCGCTCTATTCCAGCCAGCCCTGAACGCCTACGCTCTTTCACGACTAGACTATATGGCCCTCACATACTCCAACACTGGCGCAGTTCCAAACTGCATCATATCTTGGATGACAGCCCCCAGCCTTCCACAACCGCAGTCATCAGCCGATTCGCAATGGCCTGCTGCGGGGGTACCCGCAATGCACCCTCCTTATAGCCCTCCGGCGGCGCCTCTCCCAAGCCACTCGTGCCGCCATGGAGAGCCTCCTTGACCTCCTCAAGAGTAAACTGGACACACCATTAGCCTTGCTACTCAATCAACCACAGCGAGAACACCCCGGACAACACAAAAACTCACCCATTTCGCGCTCTCAAGCTCCGGGTCATGGCCGAGATGGATCTCCTCCCCATCGCCCGGCAGCGCCTGCGCGACGGCCCCGATCATCAGGCTGGCCGGGAACGGCCACGGCTGCGAGCTGTGCACCACAACCCTGCCGACCCGCACGCCGCTCTCCTCCCACACCTCGCGCCGGACAGCCTCCTCGATCGACTCGCCGGGTTCCAGGAAGCCGGCCAGCGTCGAGAACCAATCCGTGGGCCACCTCCGCTGCCGCCCCAGCAGCAGCCGCCGCCCGTCCGCGCTGGCCACGGCCATGATGACCGTGGGGTCCGTGCGCGGGAAGCTGATGTTGGAGATGGTCCCCCGCGTGGCGCAGGGCTCGCGGTCGCGCGGCTTCCCCCCGTCGGAGCCCGCGAGGTCGGTCGGCGGGCAAATGCGCTTGGTGCCCGCGTTGACGGAGAGCGTGCGCTGGCCGCACTGGGCGCAGAAGGGGTTGCGGGCGTTCCAGTCGAGTAGGGCGCGGGCTTGACCATATATAGCGGCTGTAGGAGGAGTTTGAGGGGTTAGTTTCGACAAACTTGTGATCATTGAGCTTGAAGAGTGTCAGGGGTGGAGAGCATCCTGACCTTCTTGGGATACGAGGTTCATGCGCCGAGGCGAGTGATCCTGGAATGGGAGCCCCTTGGCCTTGAGTGCATCAATGATGCTGTTGGAGACGTCGGCCAGCGTCCCTCGTGGCGTCACGTCGACGGCAAAGTAGGGGCTGCCGCTGTACTCCTTGTACTTGAAAGTGCCCTTCTCGGTGCCATTGGAGGGTAGCAGGTCCCTGTCGTCGACTCCGAGGAAGAGGATAAGTGGCTGCGTCTTGTCCGAGTTGAACTCCTTGATCAACTCCTCCTCCGGCTTGCCGAAAGGGTCCGCCCCGGTCAAGGGCTCGACGTCGGAGTGGCTCACGAACGCGAGGTGCGAATCATCCTTGGTCAGCGGGCTGAGATTGTTCAACAGAAGGAAGGCAGCCGAGGGGTGCGAGAAGGCGGCCTGAAGGAAGCCATGGTCCGTCCGCAGGAAGGATAACCTGTTCAACGGGCTCCCCGAATAGTAGTTGGCGATTTCCCGTCCGAACCGTGCCGAAAGCATTGAATCCTCTTGCGGCAGTACTGGCAGATCCGGGCCCCCCATCGCGAGCGCCTTGACTTGGCTGAGTTTAGTTGAAAGTGAAGGACAAGATTCCTTCAAACAGTTTTATCCTAGCAGGAAATTGACTTCTATGCAAACACTTGGCATGTCCGGCGATCTGTTCCTTTTTCTGTTCCTGAACGATGATGCTCTGCGGGGGCGGGGCCGCTAGCAATTCGTCCAACAGCTGGAGGTTGTGGATGATATCATCCATTGCCGAACAATGCCCGTCTTCGAGTCTGCTACGGATTTGTAATAAGAGCACCTCGAGGCGGAACTCGCGGGCACTGGGCACTAGAAATGGAGCTGGTTTGTGATCCGGAACATCAGTGCCGAGGCAAGGGACAGCTATCCCCGAGAGCGGTGTCGGCGATTAGGCATGTAAGCACTTTGAGCCATCTACGACCTTGCTGCTACACTGCGACTTTCCGAGAATCCGTCCAGCTCTATTTGGAGCCCCTACCCCTATGCTCGAGAGCACAGATTTGGGGTGTGAGGGCAGGATCATTGCACGCCTGGTGCGCGTGCGTGGTGTATCCGCAATGCCCGCAATGTTGAGTCTGGTAACGACCCTGAGCTGACGCCCAGGAGCTGGATCCTGGACCATAGGCAATGGGGAGTCACGAGGCTCGGTCGCCGGCCGGAATCGAGTTGTCCAAGAGCACTTGGGAGGACGCCGGTGAAAATGCTATACTTGAGTTCCAGGCGGATGTACATTGCTATGTTGGAATCTGGAGCTTCTAGGCCAGCGACCAAGTCCAGGTAGATCACGGACGGTATCCAAAGAGTCGCACTGAAGTTGAGCCCGGAGGCTTTGGAACCGTGAAGGATTTCAAGATGGCTCCCATCTTGTTTCTGCTTCAATGTGCCAGCAATAGTGTCTCATTCTGTCCACATGATGTGCCGTAGTCGTTCTTTATCCTCATCGGATCCGAAGATCACTTGTATTGGACCCCTTGCTAAGCTGCAGATCTCTGGGCGACCGAGCCCAAAGTGCTTGGCAACAAGAGCATACTCGTTGGAAAGCGGGCTGCCGAACACGCCGACATCATCAGTCTGCGCATGGTTAGCCGCGACACAAGGGACTGGAACGGAAAGGTAGCTCTGGCACAGGTCCAAGTTCAACTTACACTCAGTGCAACGACACACTCGCTAACCTTCCACCACTCGCCAAAATGGTGGGCCTCGAAGCCACCTGTGATCATATTCGCATGTACGTTGCAACTGAGGCAGAGCTCCAGTCCTAAGCCGCCGGTTCTGATGATCCTCTCCTTGACCTTGTCCCCAACATGGATAACATGGCCGATACGGTCTGGCTGCCAGTCGAGTAGCATATTTAGCTCTTCATCGGTGCCGGAGTACTCGGCCTCGGCGAAGTGTAATGTAAGGCCGAGCTCAGGCAGCTCCCGTCTCGCCAGCTCGAATGCCGGTCTCAGCACCTCGATACCTCCTTTCTTTGGATCACCGCAGAGGTCGACACCGACAACGCCGCGTCCACGAAACTCTCTTGCCAGGGCTACAACCTCCATGGCTTCCTCCAGGGTGTTCCGGCGGTCTATGGAGAGAATGAGCCGCGTTCTCATTGTAGCATCGTTCGCCTCGAACGCAGTGATAGCGGCAAGGATGGTCTCGACGTATTGGTTTTTGCTGAGGCCGGCCTTTGGCATCGCCCGGGGTGTTGTTCGCAGCTCAAGGTAAACGACACCGTCAGCAGCGAAATCGCGCAGGACCGAGGAAGTTGTGTAAGTCAGCGCCCAGGAACTGTCGACCATGTGATAGATGTATGACGAGAAGAGAGGAAAGAAGCTGGATATTGTCAGCCAGTGAGCAGACTTGGTATCACGCTTACCCGGGACCTTAAGGATATCATGATGTCTGCTCGCTGACGCGCAGGTGTGGAACCTTACGTTTTGAGGTCATAGTCGTGCTTTCCAAGCGGCATCTCGACGAGAGGGTCGGGAAGGTCCGTCTCGCCGGCCTCGTTCTTCCGGAGCCAGACCTCATGGAGGCATTGCCTGCTGATGCTTCCGCTAAGATGGGCATGAAGCTGGGGTCGGACCCGTTAGTCTAGGCTTCTTTCAACCCCGTTCTATCAGAAGTCGTACCTCAATCTTCGGCAGTGCCTTAAAGTCCAGACTCTGCGTCGTGATTGCCATGACGTACACGGTGTTCTTGATCAAGAACTTTGTTTCATCGGCTGTGGCGAAGACATTTCAGGTGGTGGGTAAGGTAGAGCTGATGGGTAGTAATAGCGGCAGAGGGCCGGCCAAAGGCCGTGATGGTTAATCCTATCGGGAAGGTTTAGACCGATCACTCACTCGGCTTGATTCCGGGTGGGTCAAGAGCGCCCTGGGCCTGTAGGGACTTTTCGTGGTTAATCGTTGCGCTGTACCGTCGTCACGTCGTTGTTGCTTCACCTTTACTTTAGTTAGGCAAGCAGGAACATGGTAGAAATGAGGTCATCACGGAAGCCTTGCTTTGCCGTTACAAAAGAGTCTATCCGAGCCTCACACACCCGTGGTACACAGCTTCCGGGCTGCAAGGATAACCAGAAGCCTCCAAAACGGTGCCAGCGCCACTATTTGCGTAGTAGACTTTAAGATAGAAGTGATCGGTCTGTTCATAGAATAATACAGCCCAGACGCGAAATTAGGTTGTCGAGTTGTATGACCTGTTACGCCATATGGAGATTCTCTTGCTTTTACTCCGGCTGACGATCTTGCATGTCCCGGATCTAGGACGCTAGCCGACTGCGCTTCAGCCGCCGCCCCTAGGGCCCTTGCCTTGCATAGAGAAGTCAAACGGACGTATGCAATGCGGTCCATTGAGCTTGTTCAAGCCAAGAGGCAGCGTATGCTGCTGTCGCATACCGGTAGATGATCGCGGGTGTGTTCAGATCGACCAGAGGACAGATGAACAGGTTTGCGACTGGGCTTCTTCCGCACAGGAGCATTGTATCCTTGCTAGCGTTCCCTCCGTTCCGACCAGATGCCTGCGAATGCTCATCGAATTTCGGAAGATGGTGGAGAAATGGAGACGAGGGGGGGAAAGACGTCGTGCGAGCCTTACTGTGTACAGTTTTCAACAGCATGGAGACTGTCGGCCGTTGTATATCACGAGATGCTGATAGGGGAAGTCTGTATCTCACTGCTTTCTGGGCCAGACCATTCTGTGGAACTGAGCAAACATTGTGCCTGGTGGAAACTCCCTTACGCAAAAGTGCATCAACTTCCATTCTGTCCTGCTTTTCTTGATGTTTAAGCTTTCTACGCCCGTTGCAACTGAGCTTCACTTCAGAACAGCTTTCGTCCGGTCGGGTGTCCGTGCACTCGGTTGAATAGAGGTAGAGTGTACCTGCTTTTCTAGCTCATAAGCCCGCTGAGTGCAAGTATATGCGACACGCTGTCGTCCCAACTTCGCGTCTCAACCCCAAACCCGATTCAGCAAAAAGGTAATTCGCAATCCGGTCTGCAGCGAACAGTTGGAACGGGCCTCCCCAAAATTGACCAGCTGCCCGCGGTGGTGTGGCTGGTTGCCGTTGGTCGAAAACCCTCGATTCCTCTTTCCCTCCCTTGAATTGGAAGGGCTTCACCACTCATAATTCAGATCTCTCTTGACACAAGAGCCTCCCGTCCCGCTCGCATCTCAACCCATCTCGAGTTCCTTCTCCGGCAAAGTTCATCTGATCACATCACCAGTTCCTTTCCTCGTGCTGTTTTTATTAGGATTTACAGCCTCGGTCGACGTACCTACCTTAATCCGTTGCGTCGAGTACTACCTACTGCCGTCCACAGACGGTTCACCGCGGCGTAACCCCCCGGACCTTCCTGACAGGCCTCACACCTTCCCATCTAATTTGAACCGTCCGCCTTCCTTGCAAGTCTCCACACGCCTAACGAACAATCATTTCGTTCATCATCGGGGCCTACCCAAGCTGTTTTGACTGGTCGCGCAACCCCTGGAGCTTGCATTTTCCCACTTCGCCGGCATCCACTAGCTCCCATCCATTCAACCCAGAATCTCTCACACAGCCAAACTGCCTCAGCTCGACTGCGGAAGTTTCTCAATCATCTTGCCAACCAAATCCAACCATCTTCGCCTCTTCACCATCCATCTCGGTAAGGCCGGCCGTCCGCCCCAGGTCAACGGCACGCACGCCCTCCATCAGCTCAGCTTGAACAACGAGTGAGCTGATTGATCCACACCATGGAATCCCACGGTCGGACGAGCGAGGTCTCGCCTGAGGCTATGCAGGCTCGCATCCAACAAGCCCGACGCGAGGCCGAGACATTGAAGGACAAGATTAAGAGGAAGAAGGATGAGCTGGCGGACACGACACGTACGTTGAAACATCAAAACATACATACTCTGCGATGGTTTAGGGCCACGCATTGCTCGCCGTTCTATGGCGCTCTTTTGGCCTCGTTAACTGACAAGCTAAACCAGTGCGCGCTGTCGCCCAACAGGCTCACGAGCCAATCCCCAAGAACCAGCTGATGAAGGCCAAGAAGACGTTGAAGGGCCATCTTGCCAAGATCTACGCCATGCACTGGTCTACCGATAGGAGGCATCTGGTCTCTGCATCACAAGACGGCAAGCTCATAATTTGGGATGCTTATACCACCAACAAGGTACACGCCATCCCGCTCCGATCATCGTGGGTCATGACCTGTGCATACGCCCCGAGCGGTAACTACGTCGCTTGCGGCGGTCTTGACAACATCTGCTCCGTCTACAACCTCAATTCAAACCGCGACGGCCCTACACGCGTCGCCAGAGAACTGTCAGGTCACGCCGGATATCTTTCGTGCTGTCGGTTCATCAACGATCGGAGCATCCTGACGTCTTCGGGTGACATGACATGCATGAAGTGGGATATCGAGACAGGCACCAAAGTCATGGAATTCGCCGACCATTTGGGAGATGTCATGAGCATCAGCTTAAACCCGACCAACCAGAACACCTTCATTTCCGGCGCTTGCGATGCTTTCGCGAAACTTTGGGATATCCGGGCAGGTAAGGCCGTCCAGACCTTCGCCGGTCACGAATCCGATATCAACGCCATCCAATTCTTCCCGGATGGCCACTCGTTCGTCACGGGCTCCGACGATGCTACTTGTCGGCTGTTCGATATCCGCGCCGATCGGGAACTGAACGTCTATGGCGTAAGTATTGCGGATGGCAGCAGTCCTCCCTGCTTGATGGTCGCCCTGCTGACGCATTTTCTAGTCGGAGTCTATCCTCTGCGGCATCACTTCAGTGGCCACTTCCGTTTCTGGCCGTCTTCTGTTTGCCGGTTACGACGATTTCGAGTGCAAGGTAAATATAGCCAGCATCCATTCCGTATGACACTATGTTGACATTCTATTAGGTGTGGGATCTTACACGGGGCGAGAAGGTCGGCTCTTTGGTAGGCCATGAGAACCGCGTTAGCTGTCTGGGTGTTTCAAACGACGGCATAAGTCTTTGCACGGGTTCATGGGACTCGGTGGTAAGTATCATTGCCATCTTTGGCTTTTCCGGCCTGTCGGAAACACCTACTGACGCGCACCTTACAGCTCAAGGTCTGGGCTTATTAGAACGTCTCGGTCAACATAACAAGCTCGCCCTCCCCCCTGGATACCCAACCCGAGTGTACCGCAATGGGACCTTTATTCGGATGCCCGTGTTTTGCTATAATTCCAGCCTGTCGGCACTTATAATCCACAAACTCCTGCGGACAGGACGAAGTCATGACACGAATCTTTCTCGATACCTTATACCTCTTTTCCGCCTCCCCCAAGTTGCCGATGTTCGGTCGACCGCAATCCGGCGCCTCCTTTCGGCGGACCACCACTATACTTGTCCGTTTTCTTTGCACATGCGTGGTTCTCGACCGGTGCCTCTTAGTATATGGGTCTTACAGCGGCGAAGTTAACAGTTACTACGGGCGTCACTAAGAGCATTTACCTTACAACTCGGGATTCCCGTCGTCGGCCCAGGTCTGCCAGTTGAGCTTGCACTGGATCTCTTCTGTCCGCGAAGGCGCGGGTTAAGTCCCACGACCAGCACGTACATCGATCTGAGGCATACTTACCACTCGGCGACCACGATTATCACCCCGTACCGGTCTCTATCCCGGATTCTCCTTTAACCAACAGTTTTTGCAGCACCTTTGCGATGTGAACGTTCTTCTTGTCTTCTCCGGGTCCGGCCAGTTATGATCTCTCGTGGGGGACTCGAGCCGGTGGTTCTCTCTGTGCGTTTGATAAAAGCCTGGAATGCAAAAATGGTAACACTGTTTTATTTTGAAAGAAGGGGGTCGGTCGGAGAAGGTCATATTTTTGCGGCGGTGGACCTAGGGTTTTCTTTTTAGAGGGGATGTTGGTGCTTGCGTTCTCTGTGCCGTCTCATCGAGTTCGAATACGCCATGAGACGCCGAGGATGACCAGGCTAGAGGACCTGGGTCGGCCTGAAGTGGAGGGCGCTGACAGCCTTTTGATCCCCCGTAACCACCCCGGTTAGTTATCACATCTTGTAACTATAGTCGCATTACATCCTCTATTACCGTCCACCGCCCCCTGGCCGACATGGTTACACGTGAAGTCCATATCTCACTTCTCAGTTCCCATGGTGTCTGATACTGGTTGACACGACTGTGCATCTAGAGGCTGCCTTGCTAATAACCTTGGTATAGTTATTTCGAGCTCGTCCATGCAGTTATACACTGTGGTTGTGGACCATTCCTTGTGATATTAGCCGTGTAAGTACCTGATCTACCACATCGTCCGACTTTCCTCTGGTCAGCTACTCCTTGCTGAAGAGAAGCACACGGAATACTCGTCCAGTTGGCTGTCACCTGGAATAGGTGAATGAAACGGAGGAAGGCAGAATTCCAAGGCATACCTTTGCTGTAACTTGCGCTTCTGTAGGGCACATCCGTTCCATATGGGTCAGGACGAGGCTTTACCTACGTACACTTGGAGAGCTGGATGTGCAGCAGCACGTGTCTTATCGGAACCTTTTGCAGTTTTCAACAGAGTGGAGAAGACACTTCGTCAGTTGCAGGCTCTAGATATGGAAGGCTTCTGGAACATGCTGAGGATCTTGTCGTTGGGTGCAGCACCCCACCCTTGGCCGAGATGGTCGTTGAAAAAAGGCATGAAACTCGCGTGTGAAACACCGAGGACATTTGCCGAATCTTGAACAAGGATCGACCTCTGTCTCTAACAGTGCCTGAAGACTCTTCAATGCCACTACCGACATTTTCAACAAGGTCCTTCCGGCAGAAATGCCTCTGCCTGCAGCTGGACAGGACTACCTGGTATCCTATGAGCTGGACTCGAATCATGTCGGATGAGGACGGATAGCTGTGGTGAAAGAGCACAGTACGTACGAAGTTACGAACAGTGATGACTGTTTGTATGTTTGCCTTGGAGATTACACGAAACAATGCACCTTAATTGCTAACTTCAAAACCTTACCCACGTCATTTCTAAATACGATATTGACAAGCACTGTGTATTACTTCGTATCACCCCAGGAATAGATACAACATTCCGGCTCCGGCTCACCTCCTTCGAACTTCGGAGTCGCCTAGGACTTGGCAGGGTCCTTGGCGGCATCGGGGTAGTGTTAGCGTCTACTGGCGTCCGAGGTCTTCGACCCAGTGGCCAACTACCGGCAGAATCCAGATCCGTACTCCACGACCGTAAGAAGAAGTGAAGAGAGTATGAATGGACGGATCGACCAGAATGGCGGGCGGCCTGAGCGCAGAGCAATCTATTAGCCAGAAAGGTCTGTATCAACCAACCCCGTTTTGTCGCCGTGATCCAGTGAGCTGGGAGTAAGGAATGGGAGGAAAGTTGCCCACTGTGTGCTCCCTATCTAGCTACAAACCCATGTCCTTGTTAGCGCATGACTGCGCATAAGAATCCCTGTCGGCCACGCGACGTTCAGAACGGAGAGATCTGCGTTCACAACACCAGTCTTTTTTCTCAGGCCCTCGGCACGCCCCTCGATCCATTCTCATGTCCTCATTGCCTTTTTGCATGCGCTGATCAGTTTCGTGTTTCTATTCTCCTTTGCTGTAACCCTTCTTGCGTCCAAGGCATTGTCCGTCGGGGTCACTTGCCACCCCTCCATCTATCTTACTGTTGCAATCCATTGCGAGCGCACACCTTCCTGCTCTTGAAACACGGTCTGACGCACCTCAGGGGCCCAGGCGCAGACGGTTTTTCCTTCTCGAAGCTTTGAGCCGTTGCCGACTACTACCTTCTTTCCGCCTTTCAGTGTTATTTTCCGGCATTCTGTTCACTCCCCACGAATCAGGCGATCTGGTAGCTGGTCACATCCTCGACAGCCCATCGCTCTCTCCGCAGCCCATTGACCAACCAGCGGCCGAGGCACATCAGCGCAATACTTCAAAGCACACCCTCCACACATATCCATCCTCGCGGAATAATCGACGATTACGAGGTGGTACCATTGCTGACCCCCCGGCTCGACTCCTATCTGAACTCTACCCTACCACATCTATATTACTTGGGGCGGTATTCGTTGTGTGGGCCCCCTCCCCCTTCCTCTTCTACGATGTCCAACCCAACACCAGCTCAGGAGGAATTTGCGAACTTGTTTGCCAACAGCACAGACGACCACAGTAGAACACATCCCGAAGATCGCGGAGACGCAGCCTACCACAGCAGCGGCGACGAAGAAGACCGCTACCGAGCAAGCCAGATCGACGCAGCCATGCGCATGCCTACGCTCGACGGCGGCCCAGGAGTGGTCGACATCAAGCTACCGCCAGCGTCGTTCGACGCGGGCCGCACGACAGGAGTCAAGGGCGTCATCGCCGATGCTCGGGCTTACGAGAACGCCAGGCGGAGCAAGTGGAAGGACAGGGTCCGCGCCGCCCGCCAGAGCGTGTTTGGCATCAGCGAGGCGAAGTCGCAGGGCCGGGGCAGCGACCTCGACAGCGAGGGCAGCGGGGCAGACGACCCGGATGAGGAAGCCTTCCTCGAGCAATGGCGCGAGAGCCGTCGGAGAGAGCTCGAGAGCGAGACGGCGAAGGGCCCCATCCGCAACCGGAGGACGAGCCCGAGTGTGAGGATATACGGCCGCCTAGACGAGGTCGATGCCTTGGGCTATCTAGACGCCATTGAGAAGGTCGGGAGGGAAACGGTTGTTGCTGTCTTTGTCTACGACAATGAGGTGAGTTGGTCTTGTCGGTCTTGTTGCTCCATCTTCGCACGAAAATCTGACATCCTGTACAGTGTGAGGTATCGGCCATGGTCGAGTCGGCCCTCTTGAACCTTGTTGGGGCGCATCCGACAGTGCATTTTGTTAAGGTTCATTACGATGAGATTGAGTTCGACCCTGCCGCTGTTCCAGCCATCCTGGCATATCGTAACCAGGGGGACCTGTTCGCCAACCTAACAGGACTGATCGAGCATATCCCAGAGGAGGAAGAATTCAGCACCGCCTCTACGAAGCGTCTTTTGCAACAAAATAATATCATATGATTGTGCCGTATTTGATTGAGGGAAAAGGGGGGAAAGCATCAGAGGAGGAGGATAATCATACACCGACTTCGGCTGGTGTCGGGCTGTGTTTAACGTCTCATTTCTTTGTCTCGGTTTATGTCTCGGTATCGGCTCCGTCCCTTACTATGCTACGTCTCTGCCTCATGGGGTTCGGTGGCTTGCGTTGAATGTCACAAAAGTCACAATGATGATGCAGTCGTTGACACGACGAAGTTAAGGAAGCGGCTGGCTTGAGCTGCGAGGTCTTGGGAAGCTATATTTGTAGGATAGAGGATGTAATGCAATGGGGGCGTCTCATTCTGACTCCAGTTTGCCTTTCACCTACCCCAGTCCGCTGGGCCGAAACCCGTGCTGCCAAGTGTGCCCCCTCCGGAACGTGAACTAACTGTGAGGTTATCGACATTTTGACACAGTTAGTCTCAGCTGCTGCAGCTCAAGATTTTCGGTGTTTAATGCACGTACACTTGCAGACCTGAAACCCTTCTCCCCGTTTATCTTTCTGGATTTTATTGCAGCAAGAATCATCTCGGTGGCCAAATAGATGTAACCTGAGAGACTGTCGTCATGTTCACGCTATGAAAGAAAGGAGCGATCTCCGGGCTCTTTATCCCCTTCCCGGAATGGAGCCATGCACGCACTTAGAGGGTTGCCCCACCCCAGCAAAGCAGCAAGTACCACCTCTGCGGTCAGCTCACCAAAAGGATACCTACTGCTACCCCTCCATGAACACGGTAAGCGATAACTCAAAGGCGCGACTTGCAACGGTCCGCCCGGCTCCTGGCCCACGAAGATAAGAGGAAGCAGGTCACCTGGCCGTAATCGACTCGAAACAGCTTCAGCTGTAACCCCTCCACGTAAGTCCTCCGTAAGTGTAAGGTATTCCTGCAGTGACCGTCAGGCTGCAGCTGCGTAACCTCGATGAGTGACTGGCCCAGTTCACACGGTAAAGTTAGGCAGGTTGCTGATTCTGTGCTTCTGTTTCGTCGATCGTCCATCAACTCCACTCCATCAACCGTGACATGACAACCTCAACCACCTTCACTTCACCATCTCTGTTGGTGATACCCATATCCAGCCACTTTCAATAATCACATCCACCAGAGCGGAGGAGTCGCGGCTTTCGATAGGCAAACCAACAGCAAACGGCCTTTCATTCAAATCTAACCGAGAGCTTTCGGCACCCGACGATTAGTAGTGGCCGCGCCGATAAGGTCCGACCTGACACCAGGCTTGGGCTACCACGGTGCATCTTCCCCACCTTTCTACGAATGTAAGGCAGCCCCCCGGTGGTTGAATAACAGGCAACACCAAGACGTTCGCCCGAACTTGAATCTTGCAAAGGCGTCCAGAGACAGATTCACTCTTCGTTAGTCTAGCATTTCCCTATCCTCACTCAAGTCGTGCCTTCCTCGCGTTCGACTAGGACCGAGTTGTCCATCCTCCTGGTTCCCGAACGGAAGCCCCGCAACCTTGATCCTCTACTTGTCAGCTACCTCTTGTGTTCGGCGTCTTACCTCGTCCTGAATCCTTTGACATAAACTACTGCCTTTGATATTCTGTTCTTCTTGATACATTATTGCATCACCTTGCCCTTTGGCCTCTTCGTCGTCCTATCGAAGTCCGAGGCATGTGCTGGGATAGTCTTGACTAACGGCTTCCTTCTCGTAATGGAACAGCAGTCCACCGGCCTCTCTACACACCAACAGATCCGACAGCAAGAGCGACCATTCACTCCGCCACAGCTTGAGTCGATTGCCTCAGCATCTGTTCACTCTCTTCGCTTCCCAAAGCCTCAAGGCAGCCAACAACTAGCCAACTGGGTAGCCAGCAGTTCGCCCGATATTACCAGTCCGCCGCCAGTCATGTCAGACGGGAGTAACTTGGCCGAGTCGGCCTACGAGCTCATCAACAGCACCGACGGCGAGAGTCAAGATGGTCAGATCTCCGAGTCGATAAGTTCTCTCGACTACCCTCGAACCGACGACGTCCACAGCCTTAACGGCTCTACGCATGAATACCGCACAGACACAGACGAGGAGGAGGAGCCCGAAGATCACCATTCTTCAGCCTCCTCCATCAGATATGCGGACCAGGTTCTGCAGAACCCTTCGACACACATGTCCTCCAACACCCTGCAGTTCAAGCCAACACCCGATGCAAGCATGCTCCCGCAATCCATCGAGTTCCTCGAGGCGGAGGCGGAGGCGGACAAAGATGGCCATGTTTATGTCGAGAAGATCTCAGTCAAGCACACCATCAGGGAATTTGACGAAGAAGAGACGGCTACCATCGCCAAGGACCTGGGCCTGAAGGAGGCTCCCAAGCGTCTGGTGGGCACCATCCGGCAGACTATGTCACAAGCCTGTCTCTCCACTCGAAAGCCCCTGCGTGTGATGTACACGGGCAGCCCGGTAGCTCTTAAAGACATCGTCTATAAGCTGTCATCCGCCATCTGGACCTCTGGCTCCGCAGACGGCGGCGGCAAGGGTGGCCAGCGACACTGCGATGCAGTCTATAACATCGTCCCCATATCCTCGTTCGGCTCTGCCAAGGTGCCGGAGATCGAGCTCATGGAGAGCTCCGGATATCAGATCCGGGTCGAGCACTGCACCGAGGCCCAAGAGATGGTAATTGACGGCGGGTCCTTTCCGGGAGATACCGTCTACTGCGTCACCATTGACCAGGATAAGACGTATAAGTCTCTCTTCTCGCCGAGCGGGTCAATCATCCAGCCGAAGTGGACTCTTCCACACATCGCCATCTTCTTCTGCACAGAGAACGACGACGAGGAAGCTGAGCGGACGCGAGATACAGCCTGGGAATTTATGTCCCGCCACGGTGTGCCTTCCATCTTCATCTGCAACAATCAGACCTTCACCAAGCCTCCAAGCGGTCGATGGAGAGACTTCGTTGATCAGCACGCTGTGCACTTGTGCCTCGAGTCTCGAGGTCCGGACAGGCCAATCCCGCCCCAGCGCCTGCCCATAGACTTGACATCCTTCCTGAATATCGACGCCCGACAGATGAACCGGAACCTGGCATACCTGACTGGTCTGTATGAGCCCGCCGAGGAACCGCAAGGCGAGCCAAACCTTATATCGGCCAACTTCACGTTTGCCCCTGAGGAGAAGCGGGAGCAGACCGAGAAAATGCCTGTCTCATCGGCCCATGAGTTGAAAGAGTCGGTGCAAGAGTATCTCCGGCGTAACCGTCAACAATTGTGGTCACTGACCATGACCATTTTTGGCGGTATCTTTGCCGTGTTCGTTGCCACTTGGCTACAATCGAGCGGTCTCCTATCAAGTGTGCGCTCCACGGCGTCAACTGCGGCCATCTCCACCACTCCCTCGGTTCTGTCCACGGCGGCGGTCTCAACTTCCACAACGACCATTGTAATCAACGTAACGTCAACAAAGACGGTGAAAATTCAGCGAACAGAAGCGTCGGCTAGTCCCTTGGCGTCTGCGTTGTCTTTCGCTGGCTTGCTCTCGGACAAGGCCCTGACTAGTGTCGTCGCCGAGCCAGAGGCGACGAGCACTGTGTGCCAGGTTGAGCGATTCAGCAGCAATGAGATCCTCGTCCGGATTCCTACCTCGAAGAAGTCTAGCTGGCTTGCCAAGGGCGCCATCGACATTGATGTATACCGGGGCGAGGAGCCTATCAGGGCCAAGCTCTCATCTGTCGATGTGGGTATTGTAGTGGAGCTGAATGAGAAGGATGCCTTTGGGTTGTTGAACATCTCTGTCATCACCACCAGAAAGCCCAAGATCAACGAGACTTTCGAAGTCAATTTTGGTCATTCTGCCGTCGTCGAGGCGCTCGAAGCTGCTTCACACCTCGTGTTTGGTCTTTGTGACAAGGCAGTACATTCCGGAGAGAAAGTGCTGTACTCTGGCGCGGACGCGGTGCACTCAGCTGCGGATTCCCTCGCCAAGGTAGTCCATACTATCGAGGATGGCGTGCGGGTGGTCGACGATACCATCCTCGCAGCGGCCGCCAAGATCGCGGGAGCAGGCCATGCCGCCCAAAGCTACTCGCAACGAGCCGCGGAGGAAGTCATGGAATCCTTGCATCCGAAATACGCGGCCAGAGCTGTCCGGGATTCGCGGAAGCAGATTGCGGACCGGGTCGCGGCCACAAAGGCTGGCATGGAGCTCAAAATCCTGAAGGCCCAGATCGCGTCCAAGCTGTGGTCGCTGAAGATCCGGGGCAGGGCGGAGGAGCATGCCGAGTACGAGAAGAAAGCTGCAGAGTTCCTCAAGAAGAAGCACGAGGAGCTTATGCGGAGCATAAAGTCGAGCGGCGACAATGCGCAGCGGAAGGACGAATGCGGTTGTTCCGGTAGTAAACGGGAGACACGCCGCTGTCTTAAGAAGTGCACCTCCTCTCGAGAAGGAACACCGAAGGCCGGTGGGAGGTGGAGGATGGTGGTTGGCGGTTAGAGTCTCTGCTTAATTCTGTTTTCTGATGATATGACTAGGGATGACGAGGAGGACTGCAAGTGCTGTTGTTCGCTATACGATTCAGGTACACCGGGATATGGTCGTTAGGACCAGGAGGGGGAATACGGACTGGAGTTCAGTGTGCTTGCACCCTGTTTGCTTTTCACCAGGTGGGGGATCCTTCATGAACCTGTTTTGCTCCCATTTTACCCCCCGAATTGGCATTCTTATGTGCTCTTACTCCATCGTGTATTGTCTGCATTTGCGATAGAGACAGTGAAGGTGTCACGGGTAGCTTAACCTCTACTTAGAAAACATGACACGACGTCAGGTGCTGCTATTTTCCTCGTGTCTTGTCGTAGAATGTTCCGGTCTCCAGGTTGCCTTAGTCGAACTGTACGTTGGGAAAGAAGCAGTGTTTCCCCACTGCGCGGCCTGTCGCTCAGTGTCTGATGTCTCAGAATCAACCAGCAGGCGTCTCGAATTGAGACCATCTTGGTGCCCCTTTTAGGCGCAGGCCAAGCTTCGAGCTGGTAGGCGGTGATCAATGGCAAGAAGGAGGTCAGACCTGAGCTAGAAGCTGCCATACGGGACGGATCGAAGTACCCAGCCCGCGAAATCTAGTGAAGCGCTACTTCGCAGCTGCCCAAGCTTTCCTTGGTTCCCAAACTTTTGGGCCGTGTTGATTTTGAAGAGGGGCAATTTGTCTTCCCCCCACCCTCGTCTTTCAGACCATCACAATCACTGGAACTTTCGATCACACATCCAACAAAACGGGCAGACAAAGTTGCATTTAATCTCAACTTCACGTCCCGACCGCTTTAAAGTTTTGCTAGCTATCATTCTAGTCAAGGTATGTGCCGCTCATCAAAGGAGTCCTTCCCGGCTTTAGCTGTTGCCACCGCCGGCCGTGCCCCTGTTTTCTTACCGGTCTGGCGGCGATGGCATTCTCCAAGTACATGCAGCTGATGAGCCGAAATTATTTCCAGATCCCAAAGCCTTTTACATCGCCATTTAACACGTTCCCGGAAGTCTACGAGGATGTCTTCCACCGATAACACCGAGAAGCCGACCGAGGAGGTCAAGGCCCAGGAGCCCCAGACTACCGAGGCCGAGATTAAGCCTGCTGTTACGTCCTCCTCCGTCTTCTCCATGTTTGGCGGAGGCGCCAAGAAGGAGAAGAAGGACGACGATGAGGACCGTGGCGACAACTCCGGGAGCGCCAAGGCTCAGCGTGACGCCGCCGCCGCCGCAAAGGGAGACGAGGTAAGTCTGCACCTCTGACGTCCGAGCTGGAGATGGCCATGCTGACCTCACACGCTCGCCATGCAGGACGAAGCCCCCGAGTCCGAGGATGTTCACTTCGAGCCGGTCATTCGCCTGACCGAAAAGGTCGAGGTCAAGACCAACGAGGAGTCCGAGGAGCAGCTCTTCAAGATGCGCGCCAAGCTGTTCAAGTTCGTCAAGGAGTCGAACGAGTGGAAGGAGCGCGGTACCGGTGATGTCCGCCTGCTGAAGCACAAGGTGAACGGCAAGACACGTCTGGTCATGCGCCGCGACAAGACGCTCAAAGTTTGCGCCAACCATTACAGTACGTCGAGCGCCTTTCTGTTACGTATATCGTAAAGAGTAATTACTAACGGGCGATCACAGTTGTGCCTGAGATGAAGCTCTCACCTAACGTTGGCTCCGATCGCAGCTGGGTCTGGAATGCTGCTGCTGATGTTAGTGAGGGCGAGGCTGAGGCTGTTACCCTGGCCATCCGGTTCGCCAACTCGGAGAGTGAGTTCCCACCATACCTAGTATTTTGGCGGGAGCGTTCGATGCTAACCTGAATCCTAGACGCCAACCTCTTCAAGGACGCATTCATCAAGGCTCAGAAGGATAACGAGGCCCTCTTCAGGGGCGCCAGCGCTGCCCCTGCTGCCACTGCCGAGGAGAAGGAGGAGGAAGCCGCAGAGGAGAAGAAGGAGGCCGCAGAGGAGAAGAAGGAGGAAACTTCCTAAGCCAAGGTGCGGCTTTCCGGACCATGTCGACCATGATAGTATCATGAGAAAACCCCGACCACTACATATCCCACCCCCTTAACACCAGACGCCGTGCAGCCTGCAACCATACCCCGAAGTGCTATAGCTGCCCTGCTGTTGTCCCATCACTTGGAGTCCCTTGGAGACCGAATCGCCGCCTTGCATTGAGACCAGGCCGTCTTTGGCGTGGTCCTAGCCCAGTATGTGTGTGCCGGGTGTTGTGGCTTCTTGGGAGGTAGCGAGCGTTGACGAAGAGAGCGCTGGCTAGAGGATATCTCGTTCACAAGTGTTGGATCCCCCCCCCCCCCAAATAAGTTTGCGCAAGCAATAGACTACAAAGCAAAATATTTCCCCCAGAGCTTGAGGTCGGCTGTAAGCTCCTGCGTATTAAACTGTGACTGGCAAAGTTTGCCAGTGTTCTTTGTCGCCTCCTAATACGGGACCAAGAGACTCTGAGTGTTCAAGGCTAGGGATTCAAGGCCAACAAGCCAGGGCAACACACAAATGTTGATGTCCCAGAGGTAGGTAGTCATATTCGCACGCCTTGCTGCTCTTGAACCATTTGAGAAGGTAAGGTGACCATCTTCTTGGGCCTACAAGTAGATAGGTGCCTTTTGCGGTTGGACCTCACCGGAAGCCTCACCTGGCAAGGTAAAGGCTATATTCACCGTAGATTCTGGTTTCCCACCTTGAAACCATACATTCTCCACACTCCCGGCCCGAAGACGCTAACCAACAAGCGAGCCTACCATATTAGTCCGTGCACGCTAGACAAATACCCCTCCTTGGAGTGCCAAGAGTGCCAAGACAAGGCTGGATGGAGCTCCGACGAGCTGCACTTCGCAGACTACAAGCCGTCTTGTATTGAACCTCAGCTACTTAAACAACCTGGAAGTTTCCAACCCGCATCACAATCTCCAACGCAGTCTCAACCCCAATCCAATTGTTGCAGCTCACCCGCAAGATCTCTGTCCAGCTCCGACATTTTCGTCATAAGATATCCTATTCGAACTACCTGTTCTGCGATTTGATCTCCTCTTCAGTTACGAAGAAACGTGTCACAGACCGTCGCGTCTCCCTCTTAAACAGCCAGCGCGTCTGCCCACCTCTGTCCAAGGTGGACCGAAAGAGACGGCAACGAGCACGTCTCCCACTTAAGCGCCCTCGACAACTCTAACTACGACGACAGCTACTCCTTGATACGACTGAGCCCGAGGCCGACGTCACAATGGTTGTGATTGAGGCAAGTCTTCCCACGCTTTAATGGTGGTCAGGAGATGCCTAGGTTCGGGACCAAGGCTAACATGACCCGCTGCGCAGCGTAAAATAAAGTTGGTGACTGAGCAGCACAATATGTAGGTTGTATTATCTCCAATGGAGTTCCTCCCTCCGTTGCGCCTCGGGCGCATTCGCGTCTGGCGCGGATTTACCCCCCGGCAGCGGGGCGGCTGTATTATCGCGAGTTCTACAGAACTGACGGCTTTATGCAGCGACAAGCCGGCTCAGATGGAGGGCTTCCCGATGAAGGAGTGGACCATCGAGATCTACCTGCTCGATCAGGAGGGCAAGGAGCATCCTGCCAACTGCTTCACTAAAGTCACCTACAACTTGCACCCCTCCTTCGAACAGCCAACCCAGAGTCTGTGCCCCTACCCCTGGGTGTTCTTTTCATGGTCCTTGCTGACCTTTCCACAGCGTACACCGAGCCACCCTTCAAGTGCACCAATGAGGGTTGGGGCGAGTTCGAGATGACGATTGATATGTACACCACGGAGAAAGGGGGCAAGACCACGATCCCCCACGATCTCAACTTTGCGAAGCCGACCTACGAGAACATCCACAAGGTGACCTTCAAGAACCCATCGATGGCTCTGCAGGCCATCCTGCGCGAGACAGGCCCCGTCCCCACCGACGAGGAGCGGAAGATCAAGAAGGCCGATGGCGGCCCGAAGAACAAGAAGAGAGTCTATGATATTGAGAAGATGGCCGAGGCGCTCCCTCAGTGCGAGGAGGACGATCTGCTCCAGATTATTCAGATGATCCACGACGGCAAGAGCGATAACTCTTTTGTCTCGAACAACATCGATGGTAAAGATGCCTTTTCTGGTCGTCCGTTGTACCGCGTTCCGACTTTGAATGAAGAGTTGTCTGGCGAGGATATCGTTGGTATTTGAATATCTGGGGACCCTACCCTCCTACCTTGCTCTCTTTGTTTCTGAATAGCCGTTACATTTGCGGTCTTGCCGCGTTTTGACAGTTGAGCTAACGATTGTTATCACAATAGCTGGAGAGTTCAGCGTCGATTTGTACACGCTCCCGGATGAGACTCTCGTCCAGCTGTGGGAACTCTTGGTGAGTACTACGCTCGGCGTGTCTTTTGCACAGCTTGTTACCATGGACACGGTTGCTAACGCGATATATGCAGACTCGCCTTGGTCTGATCAACTAGAAGGAGATTCACTTGGTTGTCTGCCCAGCATAATGGCGTACGGAGGGAACGTTGCTTGCATTTGGGCCGGTGTATGGCGTCCGCGCAGGAAAACCTGTGACTTATCTGTGTTTGGAATTTCAAAGAATTCATTCTTGCTCATCTTTCTGGAAATTACATCACCTCTTGTTGAATGAGCTTGATAGACCTGTTCCTTTCCGCCTTAGACTCAAGGAATTCTGACTGGTATACGGGGTATTCAGTTGGTGGACCGGTGCATAGCACAGAGCTGGATGCGGCAGTATGGACATGGCACCAAGGGTCGCAGACGTTGCGGAAGCCTGCAAAAGGTCAAAAAGATACATGCATGCATCGCCATTTGGTGTCCATGCGGTGTTACTGACCTGGCACTATCTGCCCCTGGAAGCTAGGTTTATGCTCTAAGCCACCTCTCACCGCCAACTTTCGCGTCAACTTTCGGCGACAGGCTGCTGTATTACGTATTACCTACAGTACCGGTACCTACCTTGCCTTAGCTTGCAGTCCGTATGAACCTTGAAAGACCGTGAACGTGACCGATTTTGGAAAACTTATCCTCAAACGTGACCGTGACTAGACGCGGGGAGGTTGGACTGGCACCTTGTTCTGTACCCCTGACCTGGACTGTGTGTAGGCCGTCGGTGTCTTGAAATTTGGCGAACGAATTGATTTGAACGCTTTCACCGGAGTTCAGCCAATTCGTGCATCGTGATAGCTGAATGTACATACATGACAGCAAGTGGCAGGAGGGAGAAATTGAAGCACAGCCCCCGCCGAGGTCGCGCTCTATCCTTCCCCTATCCAGTCTCGGTTCATGGTTACTTTCTCCTTCCTTTCTCTATCGTAATCCTCATCGGCGGCTCCTGCCTTGACGAGTACAGCTCGAGAGAAAGACCGCGCGGAAGACCGAAGACCCCACCAACAGCTCAAAACCCGCGACAACCCGCTTCTAACCTCGATCTCTTCCTCCACCTCCCCTCTTCACCCAACCGCCAGCTTGACAAAACCGAGCGAGAACGTGTGGGAACCCCCCCCCGCAGTGACCCGGAGCTTGGCTGTAGCTTTGTCCAGCCTACCTGTTGGCGTAACTAATAACAGGGCAAGATAACCAGGAATTCGGTGAAGAAAGAGGCCACAAATGGTTCTTGTTGGTCGGAAAGCTACATACACGTTTGATTGACTGCCCAACCCCGCAGTAGGGTCGCGTCGGTCAGATTTTTGGGTTTCCTTACAAAACAACAGACCGCTTTTGCCCCTCGAACCCCGAGTCTCACACCTTCAACCACCGCAAACCGCGACAAGCCGACCAAGAACAACAGCGCGGCAAAGCCCACGACGGGGACCGACCTCTCAACCCAGCAGCTGGTCCTGGCTAAGCAATGATCTGTCGCATTTAGTCGACAGGCCGCTTTTAGTCATGGCTCAACACGGCTCAGCACCACCGTCGGCTGTTGGCGCCTCGCCTTTGTCACCCCTCCATGGCGGCAGCTCACAAACGCCGTCACTTTTCGGTAACCCGGCCGGTTCTACCCCGACAACGTCGCAACACCCGTCGCAGCCCCAGCACAAACGTGTGTATCAAGCCTGCATACCATGCCGCCGGCGAAAGGTCCGCTGCGACCTCGGCTCGGTCGACAACCCCCACGATCCTCCCTGTGTACGCTGCCGTCGAGAGTCCAAAGACTGCTACTTTAGCGCGACGCGCCGCAAGCGCAAGCACGACGACGACACCACCGAGTCGCTCCTCGATGATGCTGGCGCCGATGACTACATAATCCGTAACGGGCGCAAGCGTCTTGCCGGTGACGCCTCCCCGCCTCCACCCAAGATTGACCGACAGCTGTACAGCGATGTGCCTCTCACGCCCGGTGGGACACGGGGCCGTTCTCAGCCGCTGAGGCGACCCGGCGACCCTGACAGCCATCACTCCTCCGTCGGCAGCATAGAAGGATACAGACGCAGCAATAGCGGATTCGGCAACAGCGAGCCGAATCAACCGCTGGAGAACCTTGAGGCCAAGCACGTTATGCGCACCGAGGTGTACGGGCCGCACGACGCTCTTGATTTGCTATATAAGGCTGCTACTGATAAGTCAGTTACCGATAACCATGGTCATTCTTACCATAATGCGGAGCGACATGCTGATAACAGACACTACGATAGCCGTCATAGCGTTAAACAGGAGGACGTTGGCCACCAAATGCGTATTTCCTCACAGCAAGGCGGCTCGCTCCATGCTCGTCACAGCTCGGGTGTTCACAGGCAGTCGCAAGGGACCGCCTCTGGTTTCGACGGCCACCAGGACTTGCGGCAGGAAGTTGCCGACATGGGCCAGGCGATTGATCCGGAGTTGACGAAGCATGACCGCGACCCTTCTGCGGAGCCGGGGTACGCCGAGGCCATGAAGGCGTGGGCACGGTTCCGTTTTGTACGAGCTGGATGGTTTACGGCTGCTGAGGCTATCGAATACATTGAGTAGTGCGTCTCCAACCTGCATCCGACTTCGATTAGGAAGAGCCCCCCTGCTGACTTTGCCTCAAGCTATTATGCCTATCTATCGCCCTTGACACCCATATCTCCGCCGACTTTCCGCAACCCGGCATCTCACCTTACTCTCCTCACAGAGGAACCTATTCTGACGGTCACACTTTTGACCATCGCCTCAAGATACCGTCGTATGCCCGGTCCGGGAGGTCATTGTCGCTCGCACGCCATTCATGAACAGCTGTGGACATACCTCCGTGGAATGATCGAACGAGTAGTCTGGGGCCAGGAAGCCTTTGGTGGCGGCTTCTGTGGCTCCGGGGCGGAGGAGGCACAAAATTCTAGCACAGCACCATGGCGAGGACTACGACGCGGCAGCTTACGGACGCTTGGTACCATAGAGTCCCTGATGATTCTCACAGAGTGGCACCCCCGCGCCTTGCATTTCCCGCCCAACGAAGCCATCGATGAGCTACTCCTGCCGTCATATGACAGCCGAGACGGCACTGTCGATGAAGACGGTAACCAGCGGCCTGCTGTCGGCGGGAAGAGGATCGAGAGCTGGCTGGAACCAGCCTGGCGAAGCGATCGCATGTGCTGGATGTTGCTGAGCACCGGTATGGGCCTGGCATACGAGCTCGGCGTATTCGATGAAATTGACGAGATGATGAGTGCTGGCACGATCACGAGACCCGAGTACGAGGAAGAGACGTACCGTCTTCGTGCCTCTCGCATCAAGCGGCTCCTCTTAGTCTACCTTTCTCAACTGGCCGGGCGACTTGGCTGGACCAACATGGTCCCCGAGAATCTGCGCAAATCAATTCTCACCGTTGTGGGCCGCAGGCGACCTCACACTAACGAGGGTACGACTCCTGGTACCAACCTCTCGTCACTCTCCAACGTCTTCAATTATATTCCCGACCTCGAACTCGATGATCAGATCATCCACTGCTGGGCTGGTATCAGCAACCTCATGCACGCAGGAAATGAAAAGCTCTTCCGCTCCAGGAAGCACACCACTGAGATCATCTCGACCGGCAACTACACGGGTTTGCTCAAAGAGTTCCAGCCAATGCTGAGCAATTGGTACAGGGAATTCGAGCTTTTCAGGCTGCCCCCATACATTCGGCATATACTCACTATTGAGTACGAATATGTCAGGATCTACATCAACTCGCTGTCCCTGCAGGCCGTCGTCGAGCGTTGCACCAACAACGCCGGCGGTGGCACGGCTCCAGGCGGAAGTGTGTCGGGGAACTCGGCACCGCAACTATCTCCACAAACGCAGAACTACTATGGTAAACTTCCTCTCGGCCAGCTGGGAGGCTTCGGTGCCGAGGACCAAGAGTATGTCAAGGAGGTTGTCAACGGCAGCCGCAACCTACTCCGAACGGTTGTTGAGGGCCTACTCCCGGGCGATTATCTGAAGCATGCGCCTGTTAGGACATACTTCAGGATCATCAGCGGGGCCATGTTCCTTCTGAAAACCTTCGCCCTCGGAGCCCCGAGATCAGATGTCGAACTAAGCATTTCGCTGATGGATAAAACCGTCGATGCTCTTCGGAACTGTGTTGTGGACGACGTACACCTCGGCATTAGGTTTGCCGATTTGCTCGAATCACTGACCAGTCGCCTGCGCAATCGCTTCATTCACGCGCCGGCGCCGCCACTCTCCACCAACGATGGTCGAAGCCCAGGACCGAACATTGTGGACGGCTCTAGCGGATTGGGAATAAACGGCCACGGGTCACTGAATTTGAACGGTCAGGAGAACCTGTGGCCGAAGATCAGCGGGCCAGGTAAGACATGTCGTGTACAGAGGGGGGGGGGGGGGTTATGCATTTTGAACGTCGCTAATCTTCCGCCACTAGAGAGATCCAGCACACCGGGAGTGAACGTGTCCGCGACACCATTCGATCTCGCTTCGGGCACGTTTCCCTATCCTGCCGGATCGGCATCCATGTTTGGACCTTCGACTCCCGCCGCGGCTGGGGATAACAGCAGCGGCAACGTCATAGCTGGCAGCAACAACCAGGACAATGGAATGTTCGACGCAGACTGGACTAATCCAGGGACGGAAATGTGGTATCTGCCGCCTGGTCCCGCCTTCTTCCAGAACATCGACAGTACCAGCGTTGCGATGACCGCCGAAGGTGTCCACGTCGGCGGCATGGATCTGTTGGACTATATGGCCATGGACCCGACGGACCAGCAGTTCGGCGTTCTGGACGGGCAGAACTTTTGAGATCGATTGACACTCAACTATTACTTTGAAGCGTGTTTTCTTTCCTTTTGTTTGGTTTTCCGTTATGGTTCGGTATAGTCAACGTGTGGGAAAGGAAAAGGAAGAGCAAGAATATGAATAGGGTCTAAGGGCAGCATGGGATTTGCTGGTTCACTTCATTCAAGGAGGATATTGTCATTGCACTTATACGCTACTCTTATTTCTCTTGCTTTTTAAATCAGAGTTGATATGAGGGACGTCACTCCTGGGAAGACAAAAGTGTCAGGTCATGGAGGTTCGCAGCGCGCAGCGAGCCTATGGGTGGGTACCTTATGTTTTGGGATGGGATATTGATGGTTTCGATGGGAGAGACGGTGCAAGTCAAGCGGTCTCAAAGGTGTTTAGACTTGTTTGTTGTTGCTTCTCGGATGGGAAAGATACCCCAAACCAATGTTGATATCGGATGACGTTGCGCAGAAGGTTTGTTTGTGATCAGCGTCGATTGGGTGGCAGGGAGGCGATTCTGTCGTCTATCAATCGTGTTCTGTCGGGTTCGGTAGGTAGCTTGCTTGCCTCATAATCTCATCTCACGAGTTACGACAAACAACAAACGACCCCTCGCAGGATGACAGTGAGATGAGCATATTGGTTCCTCGCCCATGGCACTTCCTTTTCTTGACTGCGCACTATCAGACAGACAGTGTGGTGCCTCATCCAGTGAGGGCGGAGTGAGCAAGCGGGTTTTCCACCGACGGAGCCGATGCTAAGGCAAGAACTTGCCGGCTTGATTTTGGTCTACTGCAGTGCCGTCTTTTCATCTGATATCTGATCACCCGCATGGTGCAGCTCAAAGTGACCATAGCTGCATGAGCGGTGGGAAGGATGATGTAGGGTCTGGATCTGATTCGCGATCACCCAATAACGGTCTGGCACTTTGGGCGTCCGAGCTCAGGACCCCTCCGACAGAATACCACCGCGATTGTCAGTGCGAATGAGATGCTTGCAGAGACGGAGTGTCAATTGTCAAAGCGGGCAACCTGTTTCTTCGATCTCGAAACATACTATACCCGTACAGGTATTCATTTGGCTTTGCAAGGGTTTGAGAGTCTGAGAGTCGAGGTCGAATCCCCGTGAGAATGAATGTGGGTGGAATCGTGGTGATCTGCACCTTTTACAGATTGGGAGCGACAGCGGTCGAAACGGCAACATGAGTCGGGTCTTTAAGCTTGCCCACATGGCTTTGCGAGTTTCCAACTCCAAGTCATTAATGTTCTCAGGACCTAGGAGGTACTGTATGTACTCATGCCCCCTACTGGCCTTGCTAAGGGACACTATGTTATGCGTCATCCAAATATCGCCGTTGTATCCGCTGTTTGCAAACACTGGTCAGGATGGGCATGACGAGGGCCAAAGCGCACGGCCATGATGTGCTTCAAGCAAGTCTTCACCCGAATCATGATTCCCGGCTCTCTGAAGGAATATCACAAACAGAGTACCTATCGCCTATCAATGGTATGAGAATGGATTCATTGTTTGCCCTTCCTGTTGCCCGAAATGAAGCCGCGATTGTTGTCGACCTGGACTCGTTAGCATGGCACGTCCAGAGAGTATCATTAGACACACAACATCGGAACACACATCTCAGCGACTGAGAGACGCGATCTGCTTCCCCACGTTACGGAGGGGATTCGTCTTCTCGAGGAGCACGTCAGGGGTAGCTGGACGCTATAATGTTAGTAGTACCAAGTAGTGGTGTAGGACCCCACCTGTGCATCCATACCCCCCCCCTGTCCGCTACAATCTTTATTTTGCTCTGTACGACGTGTCCGCGGTCCCCTTTTCCCTCCCTTCAGGACACTCGTTTCCACTCACTTATGCAAGGTTTGAGACCTCTTCTGTGGCTTGACGACACAGAAAATACTTGCCTTCGCTCTCTTTCCGCGTCATAGCAAATTTGTCCTTTTTTTCCCATGTTGTTTGTTTGCCATTTCGCTCGTCTTTGCTGACGATCGTCTGGGACGCCCTTTTGATGTTACGCCCGCCTCAACACCCAACAAGCCCGCCCTATCTTCAGCCTTACCCCTGAAACCGGCCGACCTTCTTTTCTTTGACCGGTTCAGCCCGCCGCCTTCCCGAGCCGCGCGACACCCCTTCGTTATTTAGCCACCGCACTCATTCGTTACCCATGAACCAGACTTGAACGACGATCCCGGGCACAAATCAAAGTCTCGTTAGACGGCGATGTCGCTGAATGGATTGGACGATCCGAAGGTCAAGGAAGCCCACGCTGCTGCCATCGCAGAACCGGGAGGATGGTATGTCGAATTGCCGTCCCAAGCTTCCTTCAAAACCCAATGCCTCATCTCCCTCTGCTTTCATCGTTTTTGAAGTAGCCCGCTTGGTGGACTCCTTGCCGCTGAGCCATGTCTTCTGGATCAGATTCAGCGGGCTCATCTCGCTTCGCTGTGACGTAGACTGACCCAAAACCTCTCGAACTAGGTTCCTCCTAAAGTACGTCAGTCGCGATGAGCTGGAGCTGTCCGGGCGTGGAAATGGCGGTATCGTGGAAATTCGGAATGCCATTGCGCAGCACGAGGACGACTCTCCCCTCTATGGGTTTCTGAGATATCGCCGGAGGAACGTCCTTATCAAGTACCTACCGGAAGACTGCTCGCGGCTTGTCCAAGGTCTGTCACGTCCACCATTTCTCCCGGTGTTAACACTGTTTTTTTTGCCTTGCAGCTCCACGTCAGAATTTTGAAGTGTTTCGGTGAGTTGACAAGTTTTGCACATGCAGCACGTGTCACCGTACACTTCAACTCTTTATGCGACCAATTGTCGCCTTACGATACGTCCTTCTCCATAGCGAGCTCCAAAGAGCTCAAAGACACAAAGCTCTCGGCCGCCTGCTCCTTGCATGCCGCTTCCGGATCCACCTCTTCCTCAACCAGCTCACTGCGCCGAAGACGGTTGATGGAAATTGCAGAAGAAGAAGAGGAAGGAGAGAGAGAGAGAAAGCGACAGTCGACAGTCAAAGAAGAAGAACGTCCAACGTCATCCGACGGGCCTGAAAACAACCCACCGGTCCCCATTCTGTCACCAGCCTCTCTACCGTCTGTCACCCTCAACTCAGATCTCGCTGCCTCTCCGGAGGAGTCGCAGTTCGCCGGCACTTTCGATCCGCCAACCTTCACCGGTGCTCCGCGCCCCTCGTCACCCGCCAAGTCTTTCGACGACGCTGGAAGGCGTAACTCATCACAATCAGCTCGACCTGACCTGTACGGTTACGGAAAGAAGGTGAAGCTTGGTCCACGGCCTTCCCTTGAAACTGGCGGCAGGCCGCGAACATCTGCCGGCACGGGTACCTACCGGCCTGTATCTTCTATCCCTGCTGGATTCAAGCTGTCCTCCAAAGGCTCAAAGAGGTCACGATCCCGGGACAAGATTCCGGAGAGCGAGGAGTCGTCTGTCATTAGAGAGGAGGGTGACAGATCTGCAGATATCGCAGAGATAGCTAGTCCAGCAGCATCCTCTACGGTCCCTAATTGCCAACAGGCTGTGTCTGGGAACGAGCTCACCAGGCCGCACACGAGCGGTGGGGAAATACCGACCGTCCTTGGCTCTGACGCAGCTTTGAAGTCAAATATGCCCATCATGCCTCCACCGACGGCCAAACAGAACTATATCACCCCGGAAAAAGCTCGTCTCATTAAGGCGATGAAGCTTAGGGAAAAGAAGAAATTGCTGAGCACGCAGCCGGTATCCACAGAGCAGACCATCGACGAGCCATCCGAGGAGCCTAAGACGCCGATTTTGGCTTCTGATGGTCAACACGAGGGGGATGGTTTCCAAACTCTGGAAGTGCCAAATGAGCCTGCAGTTAAGACCGATGGTCATGGTGATGGCCATCTGTACATGTCACAAGCTGACTCGGCTATTGGCATCGACATTGCGAATGACCAGTCGTCGATAGACACACGGACCGATTTTCCACTGGACTCGCCCACTGGCGCTTTATCCGAAATTGGGGACTCCACGAAGGCGTCCTCATTATCAGAATCGACAGACGAGACTCTGCAACCAGACCATCTACAGAAGAGCTCTCCGATCGCTGATGAGGCCGGTGAGGATGATGATGTGGAGTTCGGTCCGGTTCCCATCGACGACCATGACCATGGCATCCAAGATGCGGAGCCCGTGTCTGAGAATAATATTGGACAGGTCCCTGTGGAGGAACAAGCCCCTTCGGTGACTGGCCGCGCGCAATCTGAGAGTATCGTCGAGGATGAAGAAGCTGGCATCAGTCTTGGCGATAGCCCTCAAGACTTCGTAGAAAATGCGGCAGGTGAAAGGTCTCTTGACTGCGGTGCAGCGGTGCCAGTCTCTAAGTTTGCCTCAACACCCGCACCCAAAACATCGGAGAGAGAGCCTGCATCATTGGAAAGCTTAGCAACAAGTGGAGAGAGCGCGGAGACCCCGAAAGATACACCGGATGCAGCAGCGACAACGCCTGACTCCCCTCAATTCAAAGTTCCCCTATCGAAATTCTCGACCCATGAAGATAAGCCTCTTCCGACTACGCCGACTAAGACGAAATCCCCCATCTCTTTCGTTGTCACCGCGGCTCCGCAGCCTGAAGACGAGGCCACCGCCCACGATAAGGGGCCGGCAAAGAATCCGGACACCGAGGAGATCGGCAGGGCCTCGATCGACAGCCGGAGGTCGAAACGAAGGGCTATCGTTGAGCCGATCCGGACGGACCTCGACCCGGACAAGGACAGATTCCAGACCGAGTCCGATTTCTCCGATGACGATGACTTGATGGAAGAACTGCAATCCGCGACCCTGGAGCAGGCAAAACCTATGACTGTATCCAAGTCGCCCATCACCCCAGCCTTCCCCATCGTGTCTCCGAAGAGGTCCAACACCGGGCTATCTGTCAATTCGATGGATAGCACCGGGCATCCTCATCCGAGCCCCGTGCGGGCAATATCGAACCCTATTCGCGGGAGTCTCTTATCTCCAGCCGACGTGTCGACAAGTTCCGCGAGGACAGTGTCTTCTGGTGCTGCCTTCCTACACAAAATAACACAACAGTCGTCATCTGCTGACTTGCGGCCTAAATCTGCCAAGATTGGTTCCAGCATCTCTCAGCGGATCAAGGCGCTAGAGAAGCTATCGTCCACGGCCGGCGGCGGCGATGCAGGGCTTCCTAAGGAGAGGCCCTCGTCGACTTTCTTTTCGGTCCGCAAAACCAGCCCTAGTGGTGAGCCAGCACGCTCACCGTCCGTCTTGGCGCGCGCTTCTGCGGCTCTCAAAGGAACGACACCGTCACCCCCGGAGTCACGAGAATCATCACCCGAGACAGGGAGAAACTTCCGGGACCGGTCCGGATCCATGGCCAGTCGATTGTCCATGTTTGAAACCGGCAATCCACCTCGCGGACGTCCAGAGTCTATTCAGGTCACAGCACGTATAATCCGCGATCCTCAACACCCGTTCCCCAAGGCGCCCGAGCCGAAGGCGGACCCTAGTGACTATAGCCCGTTGAACCTCAAGCAGTCACCTTTAGTGGTGGATCATCAGAAAGGCGCCCCTTCACTGAGGCCAGACGTCAACACGCCTCCAGAGCCGGCAGTGGTAGAACCTGTCGCAGAGACGCAGCCTGAACGGAGGCTTTCGCTGCTCCAGAGACGCTGGTCAAAAGGTCGAAGGTCTCAATCTGAAGACCGGGACGGTGCGATTGCCGATGACGAGCCTAAGGAGGAGCCCTCCGGTCGTCCACGAAGACGATCGTCGCTGACGGTTGTCAAAGATTTCATCAAGGACCGTCGCGATTCCTTGCTCGGCGGTCGCACTCCTTCAACAGATAACCTCAGCCTCCTCTCTCCGCAGATTACTGGCAACCTCGCCTCTCCGGCTCTTGCGACCCCGTCTTCGCGTTCCGGGTCGCGGCCGCCATCAGTCCATCAGAACTCGATTTTCCCTCGCCGGCTTAGCATCAATAGTCGGCGGTCTTCTATCGATGCCAAGAGTCCTGCTCTTCAGGCCGCAGCTCCCCTTACCGGCAGTCTGTCTCCTTCGCTGATGACCGAAGCCAGCGGCGGGTACGACAGCGACGACAGATACGGCGGCAATAGCTCTGGAGATAAGTACTCTAGGCCCGGATCGAATGGCTCCAGCGGCACTCTCAGCCCGGGCCCAAAGAGCGCCAACCGCGCCACGCGGTTCATGCGCCGACTGTCCAACACTATCGGCTCCGGCCGCAAGAACATGGCGCCCTCCATTTCACCGACTGTTGCGGAGGAAGACGATGCCGCAGTGGCGGACCAAAACGAGCAGCACTTCCCCTCGTCACGCGGTGACAGCCATCAGCAGTCGATCGCTACCTACCTCGGGGATGTAAATGTCCAGTTCCCCGACACGTTACTATGGAAGCGCCGGACCATGTGCTTGGACAGCCAGGGCTTCCTCATCCTAAGCGCTGTTCAGGGAGTGGCAACGTCTAGGGATAACAAGCTCCAGGCGGGAGCGGTCAAGAGGTATCACTTGAGCGACTTCCGCACTCCGTACATACCCGAGATGGAGGTTCAGGAACTCCCAAACAGCGTCGTGTTGGACTTTGTCGATGGCAGCGGCGTGCAGATAGCATGCGAGGACCGCGCTGGTCAGCTAAACACCCTGCACAGTAAGTATTCGCTTGTCTGGTGGTGAAGGGGCCTTGTTGGACGTCCCACTAACGGTTTTGTAGTCCTCCAAACGGCTCATCGCAACCACAACTCTTTTGGCCAGTAGACCGGTCTCTCCGCTCGGAACTGGCTATTCTGTCCAGCTTGGCGGCTCAATCCTTTGAAATCTCTTCGAGTGGTGCTTCTTTCCAAACCACCTAGGTTACCTATTCGACCTGGCTAGCCCCGGATTGCATGGCCACTTGGCTATTCGGCTTCTCTCATTCGCAATACCGATTCCTAATTACACGACCTGGTAACCCCGTACCAGCTTTTCCTTTACACCCTATCTATACCAAGCCGAGATCCCTGGATACATTGAAGAATATCCGGGAATGATCATCTCTGTTACGGCCGGACCCCTGCCAGACGAATATGATACCCCCTCCACCATTTTCTGGGGATTTGAGGAATATGATTCTCTTGGCTGTCTTTTGTCTTTTTTTTTTTCGCATATCCCGCTTGACCTTGGCGCTAAGGAAGTGAGGAACTTTTTGTGGTTGTTGAGGAGGTTGGGCAGAGATGTCGAGGGCAGTAGATGTTAAGCCGCTGGAGGAGCGAGTCGGAGGAACACCGCTGCGTGGCGAGCATCGAAATGGCATTGTCCCGGAGAAAAGCAATGTTGATTATCATGTCTGTTGGTTGCATGTGGTCTTCTGTTTGTACATATTTGCATGCTTCAGCATCGCCCCTGAGCGAGGCTGTGTGTGCTTGTAGAGCTATCGTTGCAGCCTGGCGATGTCTATATGCAGCGTGGAGCATGTTGAAAACTACCCTTTGGTAATAGACCTCGACAGTCTAAGCTGTGAAAAGAGCCCCAGTGTATAAAGCAAGACTCAGAGATTATATTGTCATCTGTGGGTGGCTCACGAAGGACGGCGACACAGCAGTAAGAAAGTAGGAAGGGGCATCGCAACATATCATCCCGGACTGCACGCTTTCTACCATGTACGACCATAGGTACTGGACAACTCGGGATCCCGTCCGCTCTCCCATCGATAAGCCAGTAACCGCCAGACCAGTACTCGGGTGGGTGACCACCGGGGAATCCCTGGTGTTGTACGTTTTGTTTTGGCCTTTAGGCCTTCGGATTTTATCTTCTGGCCTGAAATCCTTCTGTCCTCGCTCGGATTCATCAAAACTTGGGTCGCTCCAAGTCCTCCATGCTATACCTTACTATGATGTTACCCAGAAGACAGGATGGTTGGACGGAATACAATGCTATGTTAGGCTAACTATCCACAGAGCCCTCGTGTCATACACCTGTCCGAATTCCCTGACATGACTGTGCCAGACCGTCTAAACTGGGCGGACGCGAAATAGACGAGAAGCAAGATACAAACCCCAAGTAACTCCTTGCAAATACAAAATGACCCATGCGCAGTAATAAACGCCATGTGGCCGGTGATTGTCGGACCAAAGCAGCAGCATGTCCACAGCACACTGAAAACCCAAGAGCGTGCTTTCTCGTCGCGTGCCAACTCTGACCCAGTCTCTGTCTGATTATCGCGGCTCACTTCCGCAGACTATCGAGCCTTGCTTGCAAATCATCGTCTCCTGGATCCCCACCCCCACCCCCTACGGCTTGGGCAACTTTTGTTTCCGGTAGGGTATGTGACTGTAGCCCGCTTGGAGTCTCGCCAAACTAGATATAATTTGTTAGGGAAATCGCCCGCAGGAACGAGAATGGGAATCGGGGGGGCGTCACTCACAGCCTGGTTGAGGTCGACTCCGATTTCTTCAAGAACCTGCTCGACAATCTCGTCGCCCTCCTCCTCCTCACCGACGTCCATAGCATCGTCGACCGCATCATCCATCATCTCCTGCCTCTGCTCCATCAAGTCGTTCTCTCGCTCGAATTCCATGGCGATCCTCTGCAGGGAAGGGAGGTTCATGGTCTTGTTCATACTGCCCAGCGCCATGGTGGCACCTTTCATAGCCTGCATCATTTGTTCGTTCGTCCGGTATGTCTGCAGACATGGAGTCAGCCATCACACGGTCCGCCAAGGAGACTTTGCTATCGTCTCGGAACCACAAACCTGCAAGCGGAGCGAGATCTTCTGAAGTTGGCTCCTCATGCTGTAAAACTTCTCGACGTATCTGCGCGTGCGGACGAGATCCTTGGCCTGTATCTTGCACGCGCCCATCTGCCCCTTCTGTGCGCTCTGCTTGATCTGACTGACCAGCGTCTTCTCCTGCTTCTCGAGCTTGACGCGCTGCTGGTCGAGCTCCCGGATGGCTTTATCGAGGAGGCGCTGGTTCTTTCGTAGGCGCTCTGCGGGCGTTATGCGCTTGCCGAAGGCCCATTCTAGGAGCTAGGGAGAGTATGTGTCAGCCTAGGGTCGCATGAGGAGGGACGACATCGCATGTCTTATCGCTGCTGCTCACATTCATTGTGTCCGATTTCTGGACGGAAGTGTTGCTGGTAACGAGGCGAACCGAAGCGTCGGCTGGATGACAATGGGCGCCGCTACAGACTGATTTCTGAGTACAGTTGAAGGCCGCGGGATAGAGTCAAGTCCAAAGCACGAGGTCTGCCTGGCGATGGAGTTGGAACGACGTAACCGACCGACGAACGGTTCTAAGCCTGCCAGCTGGAGGTAGCTTATCGCCAGCTGCGAGCCGAGGCAACGCCAACCAACAGCGGCTTTGTCGAGTGGGAGACACTGGGCATTTCGAGAAAAAGAGTTGGGGGCGGGGACTAACGGCTAACTTCTCGTTTCTAACCAATCACTCGGAACCTTAAAGCCTGTCCTATTAATTTGTCGCCTCCATATCAAACAAATCATTCGAGCAATCCGAAGTTCCAAGAAAACCCGCCGGACATGACCTCGACCTAGCATAGCACTTGTGACAACTCCGATTCACCTCTAATGCTTCCGCATCGAACCTGCGCGTAGCGCTTCTTACCGACTAAACCGTACAGCAGCAAATGGATTGCCACGACAGATCATGAGCCAGGAATACTTCTCACCCAAAGGCAAGTCCCCGCTGGGGCAGGAGGTCAACGACGCCTCCGATGACGTCGAAACCAAATCGCCGCCACACATCGAGACGACCAACACCGTAAACACGAACGGCGCGACACCCGCCTACTTGACGGTAGGCACAGGCTCGACCTCTCAACACGCAGCTCATCTTCAAGCGCTGTTGGATCACGATTCCGGATACGGCGGCAGCATCGCTGGCGACACCGCCGCGAGCCTCAACCCAGAAGTATCCCATGGATCTAGTCAGCAGATGTCCGACTTCGACCGCCACAGGGCACAGACTGGCGCCATCCACCAGCTATGGTACAACCAGCACCGAGTGGCCCTCGGCCGATCCATCAACCGTGTGGTAGAGCTCCTCAGGGGCCTGCAAGACATGAATATTTCGTGGCCGGCCCACTATCCATCTGTTCAGCGACCAGATGGACGGCCCTTGAGCCGCGCGGCGACGAGGCCTGACCTCCAACATACTTACTCGACGGCCGATGACGCGCTGGCTTCCTCCGCGCCCGCTCCTCCCCTCAGGCGGGCGATGACCTCGCTGGAAGGCCAAGCTGAAGCTGAGTCAAGCAAGACGGCCGAGAACCGTGCAACTCCGGAACCACGACTCGTCTCGCCTCAGATAGCGCAGGAGTTCTCTATACTCAAGCTCGACCTGAAGCTCGGATCCCTGCATCAGGCGGAGCTCGTGCATTCGCTCGAGAAGTCCTCCATTGCGTCATTATTGGACGGCAAGATCAGCTCCAGCATCAAGCACCTGCTGTCACTACGAGACAGAATCGAGGACACATCGAGCAAGGTTTTGATCACGGGCGATCTCAACGCCGGGAAATCGACGTTCTGTAACGCGTTGTTGCGGAGGAAGATCCTCCCCGAGGACCAGCAGCCTTGTACCAGCATATTCTGCGAGGTCTTGGACGCGAGAGAGAATAGCGGCATAGAGGAAGTCCACGCTGTGCACAAGGACGCCCATTACGACCGGAACGACGAGACCACATATGACGTCTTTACCCTCCAGGAGCTGGAGAGACTGGTCACGGACAACTCGACCTATACCCAGTGCAAAGTCTACGTTCGTGACGTCCGGACCATTGACGAATCGCTGCTAAACAATGGCGTGGTCGACATTGCACTTATCGACGCGCCGGGCCTGAACTCCGACACAACCAAGACGACGGCCATTTTCGCGCGCCAAGAAGAGATTGACGTCGTTGTCTTTGTGGTTTCCGCAGCGAACCACTTTACCCTGACGGCGAAAGAGTTTATTTGGGCAGCCGCCGCCGAGAAGGCGTATCTGTTTATCGTCGTGAACGGATTCGATACAATCCGAGACAAGGAGAGGTGCCAGAAGATGATCCTTGAGCAAGTGGCCAAGATGAGCCCGCGAACATTCAAGGAGTCATCCGAGCTGGTACACTTTGTGTCGAGTAACGCAATCCCCATGTTGCCGGCACCACCCGGGGGCCCTGGCGGAAGTGGAGGTGGAAGTGCTAGTGGAGGAGGCGGCGGCGATGAACCCGGTGATGACGACCCCAAGGATAAGGGCAAGGGTAAGGAGGCGCTACGGGACTTCTCGCAGCTAGAACAGTCCCTCCGCAGATTTGTCCTAGAGAAGCGGGCGAGATCGAAGCTCGCGCCCGCGAAGACATACCTGACGAACATCCTCAACGATGTGAATACCCTGGCCACCGTCAACGAAGAGGTCGCACGGTCCGAGTGGGATCGCGTGACGAAAGAGCTACAAGAACTCGAGCCGTTACTCGAATCAAGTAAGAAGGCAAAGGCGGAGATCAGTGAGGAGGTAAACAAGAAAATCGAAGAAGCCTGCGAAGAGATCTACAACACCAGCCGGAAAACAATCAACTCTGCCATCGACCACGCCGGAGACCACACACACGGTGTCCCATATCCCGGTCTATTCTATGCCTTTGAGTACGCCGAAGATCTGAAGCAAGCCATGCTGTCCGAGATCGCCGCCTCGGTCACGACCTGCGAGGAGCACGCCCGGACTCAGACCGTCAAGGGCGTCAACGCAATCAAGCAGCTCGGCATCCTGCACCTCGGAAACGAGTACAGCGACCTCAGCTTCCGGCCCGACGTCATGTTCCGCCGCAAGCGCGACGCCCTCGCCAAGCAGGTCGACATCCCCACCGAGCTCCTGGACTTTGTCGACTGGACCACCATTCTGCAGCGCCAGGAGAAGGTCGCCGGCACCGGCATGGCTCTCACCCTCGCCACGGCCGTCGGTACGCAGATGATCGGCGGCTACAGCTGGGTGAACCACGCCCTCAGCGCCGCCCGCGTCATGGGCAACGATAGTGTCCGTCGGATGATCATCCCCGGCATCGTCCTGGCTGGTAAGTTTACCCCCGAAAATCACTCCACTGTACTAAAATATATAACTAACACCGACGACCAGCCCTGACGGCAACATATTACATCCTCAACCAAATCCCGCAGTCCCTCCCACACCGCCTGAACGCCAAGATCGCCACCCAGCTGGCGGCCCTCGACTACGCCCACGTCAACAGCACGCGCATCGCCGGCTCCGTCCGCAAGGTGCTCCGCTTCCCCGCCGACTCGCTGCGCGTCGGCCTCCAGCGCTCAGTCGAGCAGCTCGACTCCCGCCGCGACGAGACGCTCCGCGTCCGCGCCGAGAGCGACGTGGCCAGGAAGTACTTCTCCAACCTCGTCCGGCTCAGCGACCACGAGCGCCGCACCGTCGAGGCCGTCGACCTCGACGCCGTCCCTCCCGGCGTACAAGCCGGTCTCGGCGGCTTGTAGCCTGGGGCTGACTTTGTGACGACAGATAAGGATTCTGAGTAAGGCGTTTTGAATGGAAGTGTTTTTCTGTCTTGGTTTCTCTGGTTTATGCAAGCCACTGGAGTTTGTCCATGCAGGAGCAGACTGAGGGGGAGACAAAAAATTGCGAGAGCTGTAGGGGGAAAGCATGGACTCTGAAGGCATACACATTTACATACTGGTGGCGTTGCTCTTTTTGCGGTCTTCCCTGTTCACCCCTTCTCCGCTCATCGAGCTCGTAGTTTATTCTCAAACCCTTCGCTTTTTGCTTCTCGCTTTAGTAGCGTTTCTTGTATGTATTACCCCGTGTTATCCGGGAAGAAATCCAAGTCGGCGTACATAAGCTACCTAGGAAACAATCTTCGGGCATCTCTACTGCGTACGTGTGACGGATAGCTGGCTATGATGTTACGTATAATAACATAGACCTACAATCTAAAAACTCAACGACTGTGTTGCTGTGATCAACACCTGGTCGGCACGAGAAGAAGGCAAGCATGAATTTGACCTTGTATTCGAATCCTTGGTCCAGATCGTTTCTCGGCATCACGGGCGGGCTACCTCGCCTGTCTGGACGACGTTCATCCCATCCATGCCCCAACTCCCCAACTGCATCGCTCACAAAACGAAAAGAAGAGCTTCGTACACGTCCGCCTAGAGAGAGAGTGAGTGAGTGAGAGAGAGAGAGAGAGAGAGAGAGAGAGAGAGAGAGAGAGAATGCTAGCGATACAGTCACACCGTTTCTCCCCATCGCTTCCTCCCTTTTCCGCGTAATTCATGGAACCCCTTAAAACCCCCCGGCAGATTTGTTACCGACATGGCCGTCAAACTCGCTGCTGGTGGACCACCGCGTCCATAGTTTGTTTGCCCCCTTCCGAGATTTGAATAGGAGAGACCATCACAAAAGCCGCTTGCACCATCCACTAGAAAATGCGAATGCGTAATTTCCTTCCCTCCCTCCTTTTAGGTGTTACCAAGAACCAAATCGACGGAAGATTCATCAATCACACAGCCCCAACCCTCCCGCTATTCCATCCGACTCGAGCGGTCACACACGGCTCGTCGCTGCGCCACGGAGGAGCATCGGCAGCAAACCGCAGCAACTATGACTTGGCCGGCGAGCTGATGTCCATCTTTGTGACCGATCCGTCGGGAGTGGCCTCAGGTGAGTCGTACGAGCTCGGCTCCTCCTCGACGGGGCCCTCGATCATGGTCGGCGTGAAGGCCGATGCCGACGACGACTGCTGCTTATCGCCGTCCTCTGCCGCGGGCGCCGCGGGCGCGACGGGATCGTGGCCCCTGCCGCTGTTGCTGGCCGAGATGCCGACAGCGGGCGCGGCGCCCTCGGCGATCTTCTGCTTGGTGGCCGTGACGATCTTCTCGGCCTCCGTCAGCCGGCCGGCGCTCGTGCTCGCGTCGCCCTCGACGCCGAGGGAGGTGTTGTTCTGGTTCTCCAGCAGCTGCTGCTTGTCGAAGCGGACCACCATGCACGAGAGATTGTCCGTGCTGAAGCGGGCGAGGGCGTGGTCGACCAGCATCTTGGCCGCGGAGACGGGCTCGCCGACGTTCCGGACGAGGTCGACTGCCTCTTGGTCTGAGCAGACGTCCCAGAGCTTTGCCGGTCGGTTAGCATACAACTCGTTTGAACCTAGTTTGTCGAGAAGATAAGGTGTTTTTTTTGGGGGGGGGGCTTACACCGTCGCAAGCAATGATTATGAACTCGTCGAGTTCGGGCTGGATGACCGTCTCCGTGGTGTACGGATGCCCCGTGACGAGATCTTTCATGTACGTATCGCCGAGGGCCCGGGTAACAGCGAGGACTCCATTCACACGGTTATTGAGAATCAGACCGCCCGCGTTAGCTATCCTCTTGCCCTCGTTCTCGTCGCTACCCTTGTGATCATAAGACAGCCGGAGGGCCTTGCCCGAGCGGCAGAGGATGATGCGGGCGTCTCCGACGTTTGCCGTGTACAGGACGCGCTGCCTGGTGGCCGCGTTCTTCAGCTTGGCGTGGGCGCCTTCGGAAGTGCTGTCGGATGAGTCCGTGTCCTTGGACTTGGACGCTTCCTCGGCGGCGGCTTTTGCAACTGCAGGTGCGATGGCCTGCGAGCCGGTGGCGGACTGGTTGCTCGGCACCCTGTCCTCCCAGCGCAGCACGGCGATGGCGGCCGTGCAGCCGCTGTTCTTGAGCGGCAGTTTCTCGAGCTGGGCGTCTACGGTCGTGAACGTCTGGTCCAGCAGCTCTGGGATCGGCGCGTTCGGATTCTTCCTGATAATGTCCTCGAGGATGATGTGGAGCTTCTTTCCGCACCAATCCGCGGCAAAAGTTCCCGCGTGCCCGTCGAAGATGGCGAAGTAGCCGTTGTCGGTCTCGATCATATCTTGAGACTGGATGGGCTCGTCCCCCGTTTTTTGGCCCTTCTGGTTACCTGCTTCGGAACCCAGGGCCGGTGCGGGCGTGTGGAGGAAGTTGTAGAGGAAGGCGTGAGTGTCTTCCATGGTCCGTCTGCATTTCTTGTTGCGATCCTCCCAAACACCGACGCGGAACGTCGACCTGGGACCGGGAAGCGACTCTCCAGCGGCGTTGTTGTGCTGTCCCTGGGGGACCGCAAGGGCTTGGTCTTGCTTGCCGAGTTTCTGGAGGGGGGTCTGGTTCGCCGACTTGGGGTCGGAGTCGGGTTCGTTAGTGTTGTTGGTGCGGTTGCCAACCTGCGTGAAGAGCGAGTTCTTAGCTTGGGCTATCAGACTGCTGGCACGGCCGCTTACGCCGCTGCTCCTCCGCTTTTTCTGCTCCGCCGAAGTCCCCGCGCTCGGAGGGCTGCCATTGCCGCTGCGCTTCTCGCCGAGGCCGGCCTGGTCGGTGGTCTTGATGGGAGGAAGCGCTACCTCTCCGGAACTACTGGTGTTGCCAGCATTCGCATCGGGTGAAGGGGGCTTTTCGTCCGTCTTTTCCTTCTGGCCGTTATTGGGCGTGTCGGAAGTGGTGCTGCTGTCGGATTTTGGGACGGAGGAGTTGGAGCCCCCGCCGAACATCCTATTGAGCAGGCCTCCTTGCGAGGAGAGACTGCGTCGCTTGTTGCCTGCCAGGTTGTTGAGGTTTCGGAACCGGGGGAGAGTTACTAGTAGACGTCAAGCCGCAATGACGTGACCGGTTCGAGGTTGCGGGATGGGTGTATCGGAATGTTTGGCGTAGAACAGCCCAAGAGGGTGTCGAAGCTACCTGGTCTCTATTGGGACTGAGTGTAAGCTCTGACAGGCGGTAGAACGTTAAAGCTCCGTGGACGGTGTTCAGTACACCGTGGTGGAGGCGGATAGAGCTCTTGGAGGCGTGGATTTGGATTCTATTTTCGTCTTGGAATAACAGACGGGATTGGGGACGCCTGCTAAAAAGGTAGAAAGTTGTTTGGCACGGATAGGCCGCGAGACCAACGAGGAGGATTGAAGGGCGGCAGGACGGTTGGCCAACTAGGTGTGGGCTGTGGATGTTAGTTCTAAAGGTAGTCCAAACCCCAAGGGGACAAGAAGAAGAGGGGTCTTGTGACGGAGTCTGGGTCCTGGGGGATGATGTAATGAGACCTTCTCTCGGGGGGATCTGCTAGTGGGAAGGCGCAAGCTAGAACCCGAAAGTAACCTGGGAAGGTAAGATGGCGAGGAAGCGCAACAGTGTAAAACTTCCACGAGAACGTACTGTACATGTGTATATATATATATATATATATACACAGACACAGTGCATCACATTGACAAAGATTCAGACACTGCCTTCAGGTGTTTGTAACCTGCATTTAAGGCTTTCGAACCCACGATGACCAAAGAGGGGCTCCTTGAATGGATTCCCGGGCAGACGGGCAGCAGCAACTCGTCTCCAGTTGGCACAACACCAAAAGCTGGAAGCCGTTGGACACGCGTGCCCAAAGAACCCCACGCCAGTCCTGGACATACCTGTGGCTCTCTCTGGTCTTCGAAACCTGTGCCACTTTAGGCGGACCAAGCAACAAATAAGCGTGTTCTGGAACGGCAGCACAAAGGCGTCCTGGGCGTGTATATGTACAGTCTAGGCGGCTTGATCTACGTGACGGATCAGACTTGGGTCGCACAGAGATGGGAGCGTAGAACAGGCCGGACGAAGAGGCGTACCTGTAGGCTTGGCTTCCAGGAATCCCACTTTGACTTGCCATGCAGTCAATGCAGTCTTACACGTTCTGTTGAACCAGTCTTGCCAGCCAGTACGTTATGAGCGTTCAGAATCGGGCATGCTGACATTGGCTGGAGTGCTCGCTCGGAGACTCGGAGTAGCGGACGGTCCCTGGTTGGAAAAGAGGGGACTATTCTTCCTGCATCTGTCACTGGTCGACAGTCGCGCTCGGCGCTTCGAATGCACCGTCCATAGCGAGAGACCCAGATACCCAAGCGAAAGTTGGAGTTGGTCCCTCGTCCCTGTCCCTGTATATTCTACGGGTGTGAGCTATCTGTTCGTTCAAGGGTCACACATTTGGGTCGATCAAAGGCAGGCCTGCAAATCTAGCTGCCCTGCTGCCTCCAAAACCATAGGATGTCTTTCAAAAGAATGATCAGAGAAGCCCTCCTGGCTATGACATATTTCCTACTCGTTTACGCCCTTTGGTGCTGACAGGAGAGACACGAATTGATGTATGTACAGTACATGGACAATCCAGAAATGACCATCACTAGAAACACGGCTATACAAAGCATATCATCCTTGCAAACACGATATTGGCATTTGCCAAACGAGATTTTACGCTCGTTGTTGAGTAGGTGAGTTTGGCAGCATGTTTGTAGGTACTCTACATATCCCAGATGAGAAGCATCGGAGGACAACACATGGCGGAGGACGGATCGGTTGGTAAAAGAAAACCGACCGTTGCAAGTGCCTTGTTAGACCATGAGATGAGATAGAATGCATAGAGGCTCAAACCCGTTGCAAGAACGACCAGTATCCGACCTAAACCAACAAGGAGGGAAAATATATATTATATGTACAGTACCAACGGCAACCGCTTCCAATCTAAATTCCTCGCATGAATTTCCACCGTTTCCCGATATAGAACCGCCAACGAATGTGGACATCGGGGCGCGCCCGCTGGTGCCCTCAACATGCCGCTTCTCGGGATTCTCGAATATTGTACAGTCGACAGAACACACCCGAGAGGAGTTCGTCGTTCAATCGTATGCCTGCAAGACAGCCCGTCCCCAATCATTCGTCCAGTCGTCCGTCCCCCCCATTGAACAGGAGTTCCCCCTTATCTTGACAGCCACGATGTAAGAGGACCAATCATAGCCTCCGGTCTCTAGGCACGTAATCACGATTTCTCAGCCTTGAGCTTCGAAGCCAGCCAATGCCTTAGAGCGCGGGCCTCGCCTCAGCCCGGCCGAGAGCGGCACCGACCCTCTCGGCCGTGCTGGTCTCCTCGTCGGCGCCCTCGGTCAGGATGTTGCCGCCCATCTCGCGCATGCGCTGCTCCTGCTCCATGGCGAGGTGCGTCTGCTCGTCCGCGACGGCCAGGGCGTAGGGGATGCCGACCAGCAGGGCCGAGACGGAGATGGTCCAAGCCGCGCGGCCGCAGAAGAGGAGCGTCGTCTTGAGGATGTGCGAGGTGGTCTGGTACTTGTGCCAAAACCAGCCTCGCGTCGAGGGCGGGATGATGTCGCGCAGCGCTCTCAGCCGGTCGGCGAGTGTCTCTGCTGAGGGATCGAAGTTGGAATCTGTGGAGATCTCGGAGTCTATTTTGTTACAACGTGTGTTAGATAGATAGAGAGATCAAGGCGTGCTGAGATGCCGTGGAGGTGGAAAGCCTACCTGTGTCGGAGTAGTCATCTTCCTCCTCCTCTGGGCCGGGCTGGGTCTCCTGGAAGTGCTCGTCCTCGACCTCGACTAGTTGGACCATTTTAGGAGATGTGGATCGGATGGACGGGAAACTGGCTGGATTGTGTTGCTGGTTCGAAGAGATACGTCGAGTGGATGGGCGGTATTTGGTTGAAATCAGTCGAGATAGGCCTTGACCAAGGATAACGTAGCTACCGATGATGTTGGAAATTTTGCTGAGATCGGTTATGGAATTTTCCGGGGTGGCAGCCGGTGGTCAGCTCTAGAGTGGGCCGCCCCAGTTGGGGCGGAACATGGCCCAGTGGCCCGTGCGGGTGCAACTAATTAGCCCCGACGTGTCACTACCTGACCCTTCCAACTTATAGACCTGCCTCACTTTCTTGTTTCTAACTCTCGAGTTCACCTATTATCGTCGTAGTCACTTACAAAAGGTTCAACTCTTACTTCTGTGTTGCCTCATCCTGACCCCGTGAGGCTCGAATGTGACCGACAGGGATAATACGCAGTTGTGGTGAAGCGTACCTTGACTCGGTAGCTGCCCTTTGCCATCGCTTGGGTATTACGACCAAAAAAAACTGATGGCAACAGCTAGTGAACGGCCCAGTGAGGCAGGACCACAAGTAACACAAGATCAATGGGCATCTCGTCGTCTATTCATACTCATTCGTCGCTAATGACCTAACAATAACCCGCCGTGCAATGCTAACATCAACTATAATGGCGTTTCCAAACCGTCCAACAGGATGCAGTACCCCATGCTCCGGAATCATTATGACTGTGCTCATGAATTCCCCCGTGTATTTCCCTCACAGGTCAGCCTCTCTGCGGCTGGTCCGCGAACCGGATGCCCCGCCTTCCTCCGGCCGGCGGTACTCTCGGCGTATCGTCGTCGTCGCTATCGTCATCCGCCGCTCCCGGCGACGACATGCCGAGCGCCGCCTCCCTCCGGCGCCGCTCGGCCGGCGTCTCCCTCGCACCGTCTTCGTCGTCGTCGTCCCCGCCGACGCTCCGCAGCACCGCGAGGCGTCGTCTCCGTTCCACCGCCGTCTCCGGCGCGTCTCTGCTCGACTCTCCCGCTGGCCCTTCGCTACTACCTTTGCCGCTGGCATCTGGAGTGGTGTCCCTCCCGGAAGACGATGGCGAACTGCGACGGGTCTCGTCACGGCCACGCGTCGGAGCGGGCGTCGAAGCTGTCCGTTGGGCCGCGCTCGGTTTGAGCGAACTCGCACCGCGCTCGGCAGGTCTCTCTGCCCTCGTCTTTCCTTGCGTTGATGATTGAGCCGAGTCATCGGCAGGCTTGTCCTTGGTGGCGATCCTCTTCACAGCCTCCGAAGCATCGGAGTGCTCCAGGATCTCGTGGCGTGTGCCCTTGTCGTACTTCCGCATCTCGCGGATGAAGTCTTCCTTGGTCATCCGCTGGTCGACGCCGCTGATAGTGAAGCGGATATGGCGGTCGTCAGCGTCCTCGTCGTCCTCACCATGCTTGTCCTTCTTCTTGGGCTTGTGTGCAGCTGCCTCCCCGCCCGCCGGTCGGAATGCTCCAGCCCAAGTGGATACGGAAGCCAACCTAGGTCTTGAAGGCGGTGGGTTGGCCCCCTGGCCCCCTTCTCCAGATGGGCCGGCTTCTGCGGCGTCCTTGCCTGGTCTGACCAAGGAACCCATACCCATGTATTTCAAACCCTGGCTCATGAAGTCTGGGCCCTCCTTGTCGTGTTTCTCGGAGGGGAGCTCGTACTTCTTCAGGACTTCGCCATCTTCATCTTCGACAATGATCTAAAAACAGTTAATGGTCTGCGGTTCATGTCAAGTTCAGGGGGGAAGGCACATACGGTGTTTCCAAACTGATATGCTCTTGCAGGATTGTGTCTCCTGTTGGCCTTGTGCTTGTCTTTATGCTCTTGGCGCTTCTTGATCTCCTCTTGCCTCCAGTGTCCAATCCTCTTCTTTAACTCGCCATACGTCCATCCCGTGGGTGCTGACACCTCGGACTCCAGCTTATCCTTGAGCTTCGAAGCATGTTCTGCAGCATCCTCTCCTGACGCGATATGCTGTACAGTTAGAACGTCGCCTTCTTGGTTCTCGACAATGATGTCGTTGCCCTCGTCATACACCTCCACGTGACCCGCTCTCTCGTTTGATTCGTTCTGGTGGAGAGCTTCTTGCTCCTCTTCCCACCTGTCTTCGCGTTCGCGGGCATCCTCGTTAGATTGACGGTGTCCAGCCTGACCTCTGTGATCAGACTCCGCGGGCGACAGGGGTGCCGAGTCTCGTCGTTCGACCGGAGAGTGACTTGAGGAATCGCCCATAAGCGTCGCAGAAGTCTGCTCACTCTGGCTTCGGCGTTCGGGGAAAATAGCCGATTGAGCGATGGGACCTCCGGGTCCAATGCCGTCGTCCCACTTTCTCTGCTTTCTTCGTCTGCTGACGATGGAGGATGCCCGGCTATTTTGCCGGCTGCCCTTCTCGTCTTCTCTCTGGCGGCGCAGAAAGTGGCCAGGGAGACCAACCGGCGGCAGAGTCCCAGGGGGGAACTCCGGAAGCTTCATTTCGTCCAAGTCCGTGTCGGACATGTTCTTCGCTTGAGATCTCGACATGGAGGATATACGTGGAAGGCGGTTCATCCATGACGGGCCCTCCTCCGGTGCAGTTGTGTATGACATGGTAAGACTCAAGGTGTTGATGCGTTTTCCCAACGTAAAAACAGCAATGGAGGAGCCGTGCACAAGAATCGAGGCGATAACAAGGAACGATACTATCGGCCACACCAACGACAACAAGTTATAATACTGGGCGGTCTTAGGCGGTAGTACGGCTAAGGGAACTGGTTCCTCGTGCTCGAGTTCGGCTCGAGCAAGAATGGCGACGAAGATGGCACCGACACCAATCGGGCCGAAATGGCCAGCAAAAAGCGCTTCTCGCCAGGTTTTGATGTCCGGTATGAGTGGCTTCAAAGCCATCATGACCGGAATGCGCCGGAAGAGAATGACGAAGATGGCTAGGACGACAAGCCGCCACGCGCTCAACGGCAGCTCCGGACTGTTGAACTGGTCCCATGGGATGATGGTGCCGAAATAGACGAAGTATGCCAGATTGATGAGCAAATCGATAACGTTGGATACGTGCGACTCCTCGGTCTTCTGGGTGAACCAGCCGTCGTTCGAAAAGCCAACTCCGCAGGAAAACCCCACGAGAAGATCGTCCACGCCCAAAATGCTCCCTGATCCGGCACAGAATAGCGCGAGGACAAAGTAGAAGACGAGGAAGCTCTCCCGATCGATCAGCTCGTGCTTCTCGGCATATTTGATGGCGTGGCGAGCAATGTAGCCCAAGAGGAAGCCATAGATTGCGCCGAAGATACACTCGTAGAGGATGGTGTACACAATCCAGTGGAAAGTGACATCCCTAGCGTTCAAGTTCTCCTGGATGAGATACAGTGACAGGTAAACGAAGGGGAAGGCCATGCCGTCGTTGCAGCCAGACTCCGCCGACAGGAGATCTCGCAGATGCTTCGGTACACGCTTTGCGAACTTGCCTTTTCCGACGACGGACGAGGCAAGGACGGGGTCGGTAGCAGTGACACAGGCGGCAACGACCAAGCTCTCCAGCCAGCTGAGAGGCGGGACCATCCACCATACGAAGAGACTGGTGACGAGCCACCCAAAGGTCATGACCGGGACCAGGAGAAACACGACTGACTTCCAGTGCTTCTCCATGTAGAATTTAGGCAGTTCGACGCCGACGGCAAAGCATTGGACGACGAGGACTATCCGGGAGAACTCGATGGTGACGATGTCGACGCTCCCCCAGGAGTTCGGGTTTATAAGATCCGCGGCATGAGGCCCAAATATAACACCGCACAGCGTCGCGACCGTCGCTTCGCCGATGTACATGCGCTCCTTGATAACAGTAGAGCAGAGCATGAACAGGGACGTGAACCCCCCCAGGATTATGTACACCAGATGGGGACTGGTAATGGACAGATGCTCCCACGCCATGACTGCGGTTGAGGATTTCGCTCAGCGCAGAGGGTTAGGGTCCTGATAGTCTCGCCACGCTCAACCCGGGCTTCTCGGGTCCCCACGGCGTGATGTGTCGACCAGAATGATATGGCGCGTGAGCTTCGAAGGCAGAGCGGCACAAGCAACTCGCACTCCCCAGTCTATTGAATCTGTCCTGATGGTAAGGTTGAGGTGATGCATTCAGGAACGACGAAGAGTGCCGGCGGGGCGGCCAACGTTAATAGCACTTGTCGAGTGGATGATGTAATAGTGGATGAGCCAAGAGAATGGCCGTCGCGAGACAAGATAAAGATCACAAGTATGGAACTGTCTTCTCTTCTCTTGTTTTGGAGTGAATTATGATATATGAATTATCGGAGCCAAAGAGCTACAGCCCACAAGTTATCGTAGGAGAAGTGGGCAGCATTGGCGATGCTGCTTGGAGGGTGAGTTTTGTAGGAGAGCTTAGGGAACTGGAGCGAGCAGCAGAGGAATGTTTTGACAGGGCGGCGGACGCGTGTTTAATAAACTCCATAATTTACGAACCCAAAAAGAAAAAAAAGGAAGCCAAGAAGTCCCAAGACAGGAGACCAGGATGCTTGAAAAAAGAAGTCTCGATTTAGCGCCACCTCCTGTGGAAGTTTTCTATCAATACTGTGGATCCTATCTAAAGTACTCCGGACGTAGCGGCATTCTAATAACTTCCCCGGGCGCGCAGCACTCCAACTCGGCTGACGGACACCATTCCGAAGCTGCGAAACCTTGCACAGCTGACTTGGCTGTTCTCTTATCGCGACAATAACTGACACATGTGCCCGGGTTGAGACGTACGCATGAGAAACACAGGCCAAACTGTTGGAACGCAGATATGTGCTCAAGTACGCTCAACGTGCTCTTGTCACCGTATCTCGTGGTAACAAGTGATCTTTTGCAACGGGAGGCGGGACGGACGAAGCTTCGCTTGCTCCGAAGTGTACATGGTCGATACTTCGATAGAGAACCTTGCACCCCACACGAGTGGCCTGAGTAATGCAAGTGGTTGATCGTGGGGGAGGGACCGTCTTCGCCGGGACAGGGACCTGTAACAATTCGACAACAATGATATTGGTGTCGATTTGTCTCTTACCTCGACAAAATGAGAGACAAACTCCTTTACTCCATTGTATCGGATACTACGCTGCAAATGGACGATGTAAGTTTATGTCGTGCTCCGTTGCGTAGAGACTCTGATGTGGTCGCGAAGCGGACGTCACATGCCCCGGGCTTTGGAGGCGACAACAAGTATCGCTTTTCTAGTTTACTGGCTTCCTGCAGGCTCGGCACCTTGGCAATTCGGTCTGATTCGAAGGGGCCCGCAAACCTATCGGTCGTTGTTTACCAATTGATATCCTGCCCTGGGGCTCACGGCATGTTGTCAAAGATCTTCTCTCGTGAGCAGCTTCGCTGTGGTTGAGGAGAAATATCTCGTTGAGGAAGCTCCATGCGACGTTGATTTGAAGCCCTGCCCCCATTGTTACACTCCTGCCGGGATGGCTTTCAGGTGGCTTAAATGAGCCGCCAGGACTGGTTCCGCATTACAGGTCGCCCTGCCGGTTCGGATACCACGTGGGGGTCCTAGGTCGTCGTTGGTGGTCATGTGCCGTCCGCCGTGGTCGACAGAGCCAGAGAGCCTCCTCCTCTCAACGACTCCCACGGAACAGACCCTTGGGACCGCGAGCTAGTGTAGCAACCTGTGTCACCGACCGGCAGCGCATATGACTGGACCGGCAGGGGCCACAGTTGCCGGATTCGGGCACCTGCATCCTCTGCTAAACATGAGGCCTGCGCTCCGTGGGAGCACTTTGGTGAAAGCAATGCACAAGAGCCCAACTCACACTGCTCCAGAGCGCTCTATCCCTGTCTGCCATTTGTAAGTGAAACTTGATCGCCGTATGCCACCCTTACATCAGTGTGTACTATTGTGGTAGGAGTGAAGATGACTGCGGAGGTTGTGTTGCCCGTTCTTCCTGTGGCTGGGTGTGTGAGTGCGTGAATCCTGGCGGCGAGGCGGGGTGGGGGCGCGCTGTGCACTGTCAATCCTTGAACGCGACGTGCAAGCTTAACCTGGTAAATTTGATTAACGCGCTCAAGAATAACTTTCCCCCAAATGTGCAATCGGCCTCCATGTTGTGACCGTTCGGTACGATAAACAAATCAATTCCACCGAAATACATGCTACATGTCGACTGGACTATCTGGATTCTCCAGTCGACTCGCCCTTCTATCCAGAGCACCTCGACCAGACATCAAGCACTGGACCCGGGTCTGCGCTCATGTCCACGACCTTGCCTTCACATCCGCTTCCTCCCCAGCAGACGCAATGTTGAAACAAGCAAATAGCAGGTTCGTGGCCGAGAAGTCTTCCGTGCCTTCCACGAAGCAGCCACTCGCGAAGGAACTGTTTCCATCGAGCAGTCCGAGCGCCAGTCAAAATGGAAACATTGAGCAGCACTTCAAAAAACCGCCCTACTCCCTCTTTGGTTCTCAGTCCTCCTCCCGGCAGTCAAACACGACGGAGCCGCCTCTGAGGCAACGGTCCGCAAACATCATTCGCCCCTCGGTTACTTCTGCCGGTCCTCCAGCTACTGTGGTGCAATCAGGCCAGGCGAAATTTGCTTCACTATATAAACAGAGCTCATTTCAAGATCCAAACAATGTCGTTGACTTGGTAGACGACGATAACCATGGTCTGTCATACGGAGTAGACAAATCCAGGTACATAGCCGGCGTTCTAATCAATGACGACGACTTCGACGACGACGACGATCTCGACATCGACATCCCCCTCACCAGCCTCCCAACTTTGCCTCTGCCTCCAAGAACCAGCAAGGAGACCGTCAGCTGCAATGAGCCTCCACAGCCGACCAACACGAGCACGCTTTCCTGGTCACAGTCTTCCCCGTCGCACTTTGTGCCTCGACAAGGCTTACCATCTGACCGGAATGGCGGAAATATCGCCGCCAAGCGAAGAACACCAGAGGAGGCGTCGTCTCCGATCCATCCGGCCAAGAAGCGGACCCTACCCAAGGACTGGCAAGCAAGGGGACAGGTCCAAGAAGAGGATGATACCATCGTCTCGAGGAACAGCTCCGTGGCGCCCAAAGAAGCGTGGAACCAGACCGCCAGTGCTGTCAAGGCTCAGAAGAAACAACTGAAAACGCAGCAACGGAGACCCTTCGAAAAGCCTGCCGAGAAAGCAAAGACACCGGCAGCTCAAGCACCGGCAAAATCACATCCGCCAAAAGCAGCAGCTATCTCCTTGAGCAAGGAGCAGCAGCATGTCAGGGAACTGGTGGTCGAGAGGGGCCAAAGCGTCTTCTTCACGGGTCCTGCTGGAACAGGTAAATCGGTTTTGATGCGGGCCATCATCCAGGACTTGAAGCGGAAGTACGCAAGAGATCCTGAGAGGATCGCAGTCACGGCCTCGACAGGCCTCGCTGCGTGCAACATCGGCGGCATGACCCTGCACAGCTTTTCGGGCATCGGTCTGGGCAAAGAAGATGTCCAAACGCTGGTCAAGAAGATCCGCCGGAACCCCAAGGCCAAGAACAGGTGGCTGAGAACAAAGACCCTCATTATGGATGAGGTGTCTATGGTCGACGGCGACCTGTTTGACAAACTGTCACAGATAGGCAGGACCATCCGCAACAATGGTCGGCCATGGGGCGGTATTCAGCTAGTGATCACCGGCGACTTCTTCCAATTGCCTCCGGTTCCTGACGGCAAGCAAGCCCAAGCCAAGTTCGCCTTTGAGGCTGCCACGTGGAGCACCTCAATTGATCATACAATTGGCTTGACTGAAGTGTTCCGTCAGCGAGATCCCGGTCAGTACATGCCCTAGCCGAGTGTTGGTGTCTTGGACAGCATAATTCTGACAAAGTTTTTTACAGTCTTCGCCCAGATGTTGAACGAGATGCGTCTCGGTCGTATCAGCGAAGAGACGGTGGAGAATTTCAGGACGCTGAGCAGGCCACTGAACTTTGATGATGGTCTCGAGACAACCGAACTGTGAGTACATTGTCCAAAGCATGAGATAAGAGGTGACTTGCTTATTCTTGCCCAGATTTCCGACGAGAAACGAAGTTGATAGGTCCAACGAGCAGCGGCTCAGGGCCCTCCCCGGCAAGTCTCACCGTTACGAAGCGCATGACGTCGGCGACCCGGCCCTACGAGACAAGCTTCTCCAGAACATGATGGCACCCAAAAGTCTTGATCTGAAGGTCGGGGCTCAGGTCATGCTCATCAAGAACCTTGATGAGAGTCTTGTCAACGGGTCCCTCGGCACCGTCGTCAAGTTCATGAATGAGACCACCTTCGAGGTCTCTGGCGGGATAGATGGTGGCTACGGTTCGGACGTAGATGTCGACTCCAAGGTCAAGAAACGGATCCAGGCCTTTGGTCGTGAGCTTGAACGAAGCACCTCGTCAAGCGGCGATAACACGGAATACCCTCTTGTGAGGTTTCACGCCGTGGACGGCACGGAGAGGATCCTCTTGATGGTGCCGGAAGAGTGGAAGGTGGAGCTACCGACCGGCGAAGTCCAAGCCTCGCGCAAGCAGATACCTCTGATCCTGGCCTGGGCTCTGTCGATCCACAAGGCACAAGGCCAGACATTGGAGCGCGTCAAAGTCGATCTCGGTCGCATCTTTGAGAAAGGACAGGCCTACGTTGCCCTCAGCCGAGCCACGACTCAAGAGGGTCTGCAGGTGCTCAGGTTCCGGAAGGACAAGGTTATGGCGCACCCCCGGGTCGTAGGGTTTTACAACAAGCTCTACAGTGCAGAGTCGGCCGTCGGGAAGAAACCGACGTCGATTGGCGACTTCATGCACAGGCAGGCGTCTGTGGATGAGTCTGGCGCTATGGCAAAACAAGCCAATTACAACGCCAAGGTCGTTGCTGAGGAGGAAGACGAGGACGCTTTGGAGGCAGTGTATGGTTGAGGGTCCTTAACGGTGAACAATGGCATTTCACCCGTGGTTGAAGCGGCCCGGCGTCTGGGTTTGTTTTTGGGCAAGAGATATGCATACCTACCTTATGTATGTGAAAGTATGCGGGGGAGTCGGGCGGGTCAGACGTTGTATAAGATACCAATACCTTATTTTGTCAAAATCTTGTGTCTCGTGATACAACCAGTAAGGCGACTAGGAAGGTATAAGGTCGAAGAAGACAGGCGATCAGCAAATGGCCTCCGTGAGAGCGATGGTAGCCGTTTATGGTTTTGCACAGTTTCAGAAACGACTTGGAGAGCAAGATCTCGCCCTGACCTCCTTGTTACTAAATGGTGAGGTCGCGAAATCATCGAATCCCCCGCTCATAGTCACCGGGACACTGAAAGAAAGACCTTATTCCGTATATTGTGAGGTAAATGTAGGAGAAGCATCATCAACATTCCGTCGCCTTCCAAGTTTAAAGGTTTTGTAAGTGCTGTTCGTCCAAGGCCACAAGTACCTACGTACCCATCGTACCAGCGGCGGACTTTTGTTCTAGCGCCACCGAGAACCAGGATAACCTTAAACCCGAACCTAGACCAATCCATCGTCACCGTGGGCCTCTCCACATTCCTCCACACTTCCAACTCCGGACGCGATAACCAAGATTCAACGACACGCCGCTCGACGGACGACCGACCCAACATTCTACCCTCGAATGGCAACCCCATGATTCTCCGGCACCCATGCGCGCACATCCGAGGCTGATCTGGTTGAACGGCGATCATGGCAGACCCGCGTAAAGGTTCGTACCACCCCGCATACAGCCAGCTCAAACACGTCATAAGCCAGGGACGCGCTGCTAACTTTCGCGCGCCAGACGAGGAGGCCACGACCATCAAGGTCGCTTCGGGCAACAAGGCCAAGCAAATGCGCGACGGCAACATCAAACTCAAGAAGCCGGCGCCAAAGCACAGCAAGCCGGGCAACTGGAAGGAGGGGAGTATACTCGATGGTTAGTTCCCGACATATTCGCGTGACGTGTCATTTCTCCCATGAGTTATCGTGCGCATGTCTGACATAACTGGTCCGGCTCGCAGCAGAAGAGAAGAAAGCCAAATCTGGCACCGGCAACGCCATTACCGCCGCCTCGCCCGGCCCTGTCGTCAACCCCCTGGACGAAGCCGCGCGCGAGACCTTCGCCACCGGCCGACCGCTAGAGGATAGCCCGGACCTGCAGCAATGCAAACACTGCAAGAAGAGCATTCTCAAGACCGCGGCCAAGGAACACATTGCCGCCTGCCTACGGATCAAGAAGGAGAAGGCGCAGCGCAAGAAAGAGGCGCGCGAGGCCAGAGAGCGAGCGCGCGAGGCCGCCAGGGAGGAGGAGGCCAAGAAGAACGGCGATGTTGGCGACGGCGGTGCGGGCGTAGCGGACGCTGCGGCTGATGACGATAGTGACGATGATGATCCCCCCGAGAAGGCCCCTGGCAAGACGAATGCTGGCAAGACGACCAGCAAGAAAGTTGGAGGTAAGAAGATGGATGGCGCGATGGGCGGGAAGAAGAGGAAGGCCGAGGGAGATAAGAATGAGGGCCCCAAGATGAAGAAGAAAAAGGATGAGCCCAAGCCCAAGGTTGCCAAACCGAAGGGTAAGTGATACGAACTGCGCGTTATACCGTTGTAAATCATCTACTCACACGATGCGAACAGGACCTGTCGACGTCGAGCGGCAATGCGGTGTCATACTTCCGAATGGACAGCCCTGTGCCCGGTCACTGACATGTAAAAGTCACTCCATGGGAGCGAAGCGAGCAGTTCCGGGGCGATCACTACCATACGACATGCTCCTGGCGGCTTACCAGAAGAAGAATCAAGCAAAACAGCAGAGTAGGTTACCCTTCTCCGACTCTGTAGACAAGAACATCACTGAACTCCTGTACAGAAGCAGCAATAGACGCCAACGCCCCGCTAGAGGAAGAAGACGACCCCAACGGCGCAGCAGTCGACTCGGACGAGGAAACAGCCGCCGTCATGGCCTCGCTGGCGCACTGGAACCCGCAGCCCGTCGTGCCGCAGCCTGTCTTCACACCCATCAAGCGCGAGTACCAACTCGCGCGTCTACACGAGCAGCTCCAGACGGCCACTAACGGCGGACGGCTGAACATATTCAAGGTCGTCGGTTTCGGGGCGCAGAAACTGCCAGACGGACACCCGGGGCTGTATGAGGCACTCGAGGACGCACCGGGAGAGCCGGATCCGGCGGTGATGGGGCCGTTTTCAAGACGGTCAAGCAGTTACAGCGTCGCGGGGGCGCCGCCAGCGAGGACGCCGTCTATTAGCAGCCGCGCTTAGGAGGCTGTGGCGAGGGGCGAAATCATGACGGACGGGGTGCCCCATACTCCACAATGCGCGCAGCCTGCGCAACAAGTTGGGGAGCAGCGAAAGATTGACTCGAGAGCTTCCGGCCAACACGCTGGTGTTGGGAAGCGGGATCTGGAAGGCGGAGGCGCGGTTTCGAAGCCGAAGCGGATGAGGGGCAACCCTAAGCTCTCTTCACGGGTTAAATCGCGGACTACCCAGGACCGTCGACAGGAACCTTCTTCGCAGCATCAGCTAAGCGCTGCCGCAGCTCAGGCGGCCAAGACGCCTTTAAAGCGAGGGCGAGGGCGTCCACGAGGACGCGGCGGCGGACGCGGCGGCGGTGGACGCGGGGGTTGTACAACACGTCGAACTCAAGCCATTCGACGAGATGCAAACGAAATTTCGTCACCCCTTGCCGAGCAAAGCAGACCGGAGGAGCCTACCGATGTGCTTGTGAGTCCCGATGCGCCACTTGCGCAGACCGATGCCGAAGTTGCACGAAGTTGGCAGAGGAGAATGTCGGGGTATTTCGACCCCTCGACAGATGGTTAAGCGGGAGTTTGCTTTGCGTCGTTATATCATGAAACGAAGGAATGGACGGTGGCTATATGGTTTCTTTTCTTTCAACAGTTTTGGGACATCCGGCATTCGATCCCTGGGGAGACACTGGCATCATGGGATATGATTCGCCACGGCACATGCTTTTAACGGTGGTTTTTCTCGATCTGGTTTCTCGCAAGGCGTTTTGGACGGCACGCTATACACTGTGCGACTGTGCTTGAGATGCAAGCGAGCTATATATCTCCCTCTTTGGCGTTGTATTTGTACCGATTCATTCTCATACCCAGAAACTACTACTGAGTTGCAATTTTACCTGCTCGCTAACCGTAGAGTATGTGTTACAAGCCAGAGTCTTGAGCAGGTCGGAGGGCAGTTGCGACGACACAACTGTCCTCGCACATACCTACCTTTAGATCGCGGTATTCCTGCTTGGTCAGAGGATAGATAAATCGAGTGTAGCTCCCCGCATCGGCAGTCAAATGAAGCTGATATGTGAGGGAGTTGGATTGCTACGTCTAATCATCTTCTCTACTAGGTACGCAGTAGTCGCTTGGTAAATCCAAAATTGATGTGCTCAGGGAACTAATCCCCTCCCTGGTCACAAAGGCAGTCTCCATTGGGATGGATGCCACCGCGTTTGGGGCCTCTGAGAAACTCTTGGTCTTCCCGTCCATAGGGCTGGGCCATATCACCCAAGGGGGGAGATTCATCTCGATGCTGAAGCCCTGATTCGCCAGCAGTTGGGCGGGGAGGACCATTGCCACAGCGTACCTTAGGAAAACGCTGACCTGCCATAAACAGTTGCAACAATCATCATTCTCTTGATCCTGTCGCTATCTCGACCTGATGCTGGGTATATTACCTCCAGTACACAATGGAGTGTACATGTGTGCCAGCTTCAGGGTAGAAGCAGTCTTCAGGAGAATCATACCTACCTTCCCTCAGCAGGGTACTCTTCCACTCTCTTATCCCCCCTTAGGGCATCATCATCCTAAAAGCCAATCTGGATAGCACACACACTGTCAGATTGACCACCAACCCAAAAAGACAGTATTCCTTCGCGCAGGCAACCGCGACCAACATTCATTAACCACTGAATCTCCTGAACGGTACCCCAAAGACTTCGGCCGATCACGAAGCTCAAAAGTTACACGATAGCGGCTCCTCCACACTTGGGTGGAATGGAAGCTGGGGCTTGCAGGATCGGGACCCTGGTTCTACGTGCAGCAAAGTCCCATGCATAGGGTAGTATAGTCTACCTACTCTAAGCTATCAAGTGTTTCTCCCTGGTATACAACCCTATCTTTTCACTACCTACTGTGGTAGTCCTAGTAATATGCGCGGGAACTTCAGTGTCGCCGTTTGACCGACCGCCGACTGGTCTTCTCAAGCGAACCGTGTTCTGCTGTCGAATACATCGTCGGCATCAGAGTATCAATGTCAATCTCAACCCTATCCATTGACCTGAGGCCATGATAAGGGAACACCAAAGTAACAGCTTACTGGTTCCATCCCGCATTCGGCTCTGGTTACTGAAGAATTAGGAAGTTAAAGGATCACAATGCAGCTTGATAACTAGCCACCGGAGCATATTCACCTACCGCCGCCAAACACGCGCAATAATACGCTGCCTGATAGTTTGCTTCGTCGCCCATCAGATTGTACTTGCATATCTTGCCGAGAATCCCGCTGGTCGTCAGCCTTCCGATAGTCAGACTCTACAGGGGGCCAGAAAGCGCCTCGCGCTGCGCTTCCGTAACTCACAACTCAACAAAACATATCACAGATGGGTCCCGACCCCAGCCTGTCTTCATCCAAGGCCATGTCTGGTACGGGGAGGAAAGGGTCCAAAAAAGTCAGGACTGGTTGCATAACGTGCAAGTAAGTCCAGGTCCCCGGCGCCCCCAGGATTACTTCAACGGTCCGAAGGTACTAGAGTGACTAATGATCCGATTTCCGTCGGCTTCCAGGATACGCAAAGTCAAGTGTGACGAAGTCAAGCCGTTCTGTATGCGTTGTACCAAGACTGGCCGTAAGTGCGATGGCTATTTGGACCCAAAGTCGGTCGCTCGGTCACGTCGTCGTTCGTCTGGACATGCTCCGCATACCTCCCTGTTCTTCGTCTATGAGTGGGCATCACACGATGAAAAGCGCTCGTTTCACTTCTTTCAACATGTCACGGCACCGACACTATCCGGAGACTTCGATGCCTTCTTCTGGCGCGTCCTTGTGCTTCAGATCTGCCAGACAGAACCAGCAGTCAAGCATGCGATCCTCGCCGTCAGCAGTCTCCACGAGAGCATGCTGCAGGAGACACACACAGTCGCACCCTATACCGATGGCTCCTCGAGGCAGGCGTTCGCATTGCACCAGTACAACAAGGCCATTTCCTGTATGCTGGACCAGATGACGAAAGCCGATGCGAGCCCCCTCGGCCCATTGTTGACATGTGTACTCTTTGTCTGCATCGAGTTCATGCAGAACAAGGACAACGAGTCCCTTATTCACCTCGAACAAGGCCGCCAGATACTAGCCCAGCTGGACAGGAAAGCGCGGTCAACGGACCCGGAAATGGATATGATCAAGCAACATCTGGTACCCATGTACACCCGTCTAAGTCTGACGTCGTTCATGTTCGGCGGAAATCCGGTGCCGATACCTTCGGAGCTGAAGACACTGCAGAATGTTCCGTGTGCATTTGAGTCCATCGATGAGGCGCAATACTGCCTATATGACTTCATGGACGAATGCATGCGCTTTACACGACGGACGAGACTCGGCAGGTCTACCACGGTCCCACCAGAATCTGGAAGGACATTGAGACAACACCAAGACTACCTGATGGGAAAACTAGCAAAAATCGACGTCGCCTGGTCTCTGTATCAAGCGTCCAAGCCGACTGGTGCGCATGAGGGCGCCGTCAAGCTGATTTCTATCCACCTCCGCATGACCCGTGTCTGCCTGGCGACGGCTTTATCGAATAACGAAACCGACTTCGACTCTTACATCCTCGACTTTGCGGCTATAATCCCACTTGCGTCTGGGTTCCTAGAAGCATCAGAACGACATCCTTCAACAGATAGGAAATACTCGGCAGCAACCGGAAACCCAGTGCATCCGAGCGGACGGGCGTCAAGGTTCTCCTTTGGCCTCCACGTTATTGCGCCGCTCTACTACGTCGTTACCAAATGTCGTCATCCTGTGATCCGCAGAGCTGCCCTGGATCTGCTGAGACGCAACTCTTCAAGGCGAGAGAGCTTGTGGAGGGCGAACATCATGGCTGAGATAGCCACTCGTACTATTAGGTTGGAGGAGCAGAGTGTCTTGCCGGAGAGATCCGTCTCTCCGCCAGTCCATCCAGTTCCAGAGCCCTTTGCCCAGGGTGTCACTCCAGAATTGGTCTGGACCAGTATTGCGGACCCATGCACCACACGCTCTGGTCCTGGGCAGTCGCTGGAGCATCCCGTTCTAGATCCGTGGTTCGACGTCAGGCCGGGCGGAGAGTCACAGTTTCCGGACCTCGCCACCTCAACATCGCTCGACTCGTATTCCATGCTTGCCCTGGCTGGGGATTGCATTTCCACAGACGCCGATCTCAGCATGCCGATCGATCCGACCTTACTCCTGGGCGACGACGTTGAGACGTCGTCACCACACTCATTTGGCTCCTCCCTCGACGACTTCTCGCACGAACTGCCGGAGACCTCCGCAGATCCGAACTTCGGCACTGCATCCGGCCCAACTATCACAGGCAACCTCCCCTGGCAACCCATCGGCCGCGGCCACGCCGCCCCTAGTATCACCCTCGAACCGCCGACCCCGATCCCCGGCATACCACCCTACAACCCTCTCGGAGCGATGCCCACGTCGACCCCTCTCAAACACCGTCAACCCATGGGCAGCCAAAACTCATCCGCCCCAAGCGAGGACGAATCGATGTCGGAGCGGGACCAGCAGTCCTCCCGCTTCTCGGGCACGACGGCCACGCGCAAGAATTCGGGACTTTCGAGTGCGCACAACACCACGCTGAGCAGAGAAGCGCCGTTCGACCTGCCGGAGCACGTGAGGGTGCACAATGTCGTTATCGGGCCGGAGAGGGAGGATGGGAGCCTGATCATGATGTTTAGGAAGCTTGGCGGGCTGGAGGCGGACTGGGACGTTACCACGGAGTTCGTCGCTGTTGAGGATTGATATAATACCCGGAAGGAGATATCTGACAGAAGAGCAACGGTACGAACATATATTTGGATCACATCGGACATGCTGGGATGGTCAAATCCAGGCTCCACGATATGATACCCATGCGATTTGTTTAGCATGGTTTGTTAGCAACGTACAATTACTGGATAACATGTAGGGACCAGAAAAATATAGAGATGTCGAGTTGAGCGAACAAGATAGAAGATTTTGTAGTCGCAGTCGTTCAGGGCGACTGCCGCGGACATCGATAATCTGGAAAAGGGGCTAACCACGCATCAGTGTGTTCGACTTCTAGGAGAGAAACATTCTGCTCCCACAGTCCTGCAGTCCATTGAGCTGAGACATAGGTAAATTCTGACTCTAGACTACCAAAAGATGACATTATCGGATTCAAAACAAAAAAAAATGTATCTCAACACCTGAATTACAACTCAGGAGTTGATGATTGTGATTTCGCCCGGGCTCGAACCGGGGACCTTCAGTGTGTTAGACTGACGTGATAAACCAACTACACCACGAAACCATGTTGCTTATGAGCATCGAGTTCTTATTCCACCACTTGTGTGCTTTCTTAGTGGAGTGGAGAGAGACAAAACGGAGCTTACTCCACACCACCGGTCGAGTCATACCTACTAGACATAAAAGGACCAGAGACGAAAAGGACAGGGGACGACTAAATCGATTTCGCAGCTTGCAGTCCCACTTGGAGAGCATAATGTGGGTGGAAGAAAATTACATGAACGACAAGAGCTGGACCCCGATCGAGGCCTATGATCTAGCGACGCTGATTGCCAAACCAGTAACACATCATCACGAAAGACAGCTGACAAGAAGGTTGTCGCCAAACGTCCACCGACGCGATGAGAAAGTCACGACATTGGAAGAACCAAAATATAACAATCCACGTCTCGTGATAAGTGAAGAACGCTTCACTATGCCGAAGCGTTTTCACTGGGACTCCAGCAGCGCTACACGTTTGCGGCCCTATCTCAAACGTCGTTGAAGGCAATTACCTTCGGCGTCTCTTCATGGCAAACAACCCAGGCCCACGACGCAGAAGGACAGCAGCCGGCAAGCAAGGAGTAGGCCTTTCCGTAGTCTGCCGGCTCAAACAGTGTCTTGTCCTTATTTCTCAACGAGGACATCATCTCTGGAGTCCCGAAAGCCAGAAAGTGGTCCCGTCGGGGACCGGAAGGGAGCGCGCTTTACCATGGGGCACGGTCATTAGCATCGGGTAGTGGCAGTGGCAAAGACGGGGAAGTATGTAGGACGTACAGAGCGTTGCCGAAGATGCCATGGCATAGGTTTGGTTCCTTGCGGAGCAGCCCGTAGGTCCAGATGCATTCTCTCCCTCTCCGAACCGCTGTGTCAATCTTCTGTTGCAAGGATGGGTAGTACGGTCGCAGAGACAACAGTGAATGAACGAAGCCCGTCGCTCCATGGCAGAACTGCACAAGTTCAGCTCTCGTATGCCCCTCCGAGCTGGGCCAGTTCCCGTCCTCGAGCTGCATGCGGATGAGTCTGTCAAGTACTGCTTCAAGCTTCGGCGCGAGAGCTGGTGTGCTCAGGACAAGCTGTGTCACGATCCCTACATCCCCGTGGACCGCACCCAGATACCGCTTTCCGTGCCACTTCCAGGCCGGGCCTCTCTCCATCATCATCTGGCTGACCTGCATGATGGCATCGTCGACTAGCGATGAGCTGTCAGGAACCCAGTGCCTCACCATGCGTAGGAGATAAAGGGTACCGGCCCGGCCGAAGAGGAGCTCATCCGGGTACTCTCCTTGGACGATCTGAGGGATGCTCGAGACCAGCGCCTGGACGTAGGACTCGTCTTTGCTGATGGAAGCTGCGACGGCCTCATAACAAAGTTTCTCCTCGCCGATTCCACACCTTCTGGACGATAGCTCGAGACTACCCCTGGAGCCTTTGATGTACAACTTTGCCCAGGTGAGCGCATGATGACCTGATATCCGAAGCCGCGGCTGCGCTGCTGAGACCTGAAGGAAGAGATATGCAATGCTGGTAGGGCCACTCCACAACCCCTCCAGTGATGACTGATGGTAGTGGTCCAGCGGTGGGTAGTTCTCCAATATGTTTTCGAGAGCTTGCTTCAGCAAGGTGCCCGAGTCGCTTCCAGTGAACAACTCCGGGAACTCATTTGGTATGCACCTTGACTCCATTGGATGTCTTATCCTGGATGGGGAAGTCTTGGCTTAGAGTTGAGTAACGGGCCTGTCTGATGGCACACGTACGGTGTGGTGCTTGCAGAGGTAAGATGGACGGGAGTATTCTAGGGGGATGCTCAGAACTCCGTGGTCATGCAAATCCGTCGGATTCGGAGAGAATTGGACTGAAATCGCTGGGTTGCAAGAAAACCTTCAGGTAGGTAGGAGGAGGTGCTAACTACCTGTTGCAATAATGTTCCAGGTTGTTATTAAAGTCAACGTCATGTGATTGATAGCCGACGATTCAAACCAACTTGTCATAAGGTAGCCTACCTATACCTCAAGCCAATATCTATTACTAGGGGGACGACATCACCCTGAATGCTTGGTCATGCAGCACAACATGTACAAGCAAGGTTTTGCCTGAGAAGTACGACTTTACGCATGTCATGGTCGTAAAACCTCGAGGGGGAGAGCCTCGTCTTGACACGTGTATGGCAACCTGATGCGGCAGGAGGAACCACACACCCGGTTCCCTCTTCCTTCCGCGTCGAGAGGAGACAAACGAATACTGCGAGGCGCAGATTCAAAGGCCTGGGAGAGACCGGGTGGAACCGTAGGTTTATGACGATATGGGCGTGTTTCAGGTGCGGTTGCAGGGCGAGCCAACTCCCTAAGCATCGGCAAAAGATCCTGAGATTTGGGATCTTCCACCACATTGGTAATTCCAGCATTGCAAGTGAGCAAGAAAAGAGGGGGGTAAAAAAGGCCACAGTGGTCATATCAGGCTCTCCGGGCAGCTGTCATCGTTACATTGGCGAGGCGTCCTGCCGGGCTGAACAGAGCTTCTCGCATACGGAATGAATCACGGAAGTCGGGACATCTAGCGACCCTATAGTAAAAGATACCGTCGAAATATGGTGGGAAAAGCCCCCCGATGCTTACCAGTCGAGCACTAGACTTACGGGAAAGAGCCGCTCCTTCCCGGGGAATGTCGGTCGCGCTTGCGGAAGCCAGTAACGGACGGTGGCTCTGTTGACTGCTGCTCCATTGCTGCTCCACCACTGCGTCTTTCGGTGGAAAGCTCTTAATTCTCTTTTTGGGAAAAGTCCAAAATGTAGACATATGCTGTGTAGAAGGCTGTGCGAATTGCTTCCCAACCTGTCGCACCAGGCTCTCGTTAAGCGCCGTGAGATGCTGTGCTGGCAGGTTGCAGTGAACTACAACAGGGAATTTCACTGGTTAGAGGGAAAACCTCAGCACAACTAGCACAGCCTCAGCCCCCAAAACCATCCCATTTCGAGCTGGAGAAGGGGAGCTTGAGGCTTCACGGCGCCCACTTCAACTCAGCTATGAGATCATTGTGTTTGGGAACCATGATTTTAGACATGTTTTGGAGAGATATCCGTCGTTTGAGCAAGGGCCATGAGTGTGCTCGTGTATCTTTGTGTTGGGTTCGTTCTGACTGGGAACCTCCGAATGCCTACCTTCGATGCCAACCTGTAAAAGTATAAGTATGATGCCACAAACCCTTGACTCGTGTGATAGCTATATCGTATCACACTGAGTCGCCCTGACCAGATCAAGCCTCGTACACAGACAAGCTTCGGTTTATCCAACCTCACATCAACATTCTTCACCCGAAGAAGTAGGGCGGCCTACCTCCGTTCCCCTATCCTAACGATTCGCAGCCGCGCCTACATGGCCGGATCATCTAAGGTTGCTGAGACCGGTGCCCGCAGTTCTAGCAGCCATAACAACCAGTATGTGCAGATGCGCTTTCCATGTGCTCCCTGGAAGATCTGACTAATAACTTCGCTCCAGGACCCGAGTCACAGAAGCCGCCCTTAGTCTCGTTGCGAACCACCACAACTACCCGACGATTTCATGGATGACTGAATCTTGGCTCTCAAAGCTCGTTCGTTACGAACGTATTGCGACAGCTAGTCCTCGAATCGGCATGGGCATCATTGGCACCGGCCTCATCCAACACCATGTGAATCTCATCCCCACCATTCACAGCCCGGCCGACTTCCTCTATGTGCATGACCGCTATGGCCGAGCCGCCGGAGTCAGACCAAAGATGGCCACTTGGCCGCTGTTGAAGAAAGAAGTCTTGAGCCACAAGGAGTGGGAAACTTAAGAAGCACTGCGACCGAGATCGATGTATGTGTACCGAGATTGCCTGATGGCGTCCGGCATAACTGACCCTGAAAAGGAGGTTACGATACCCGGCCATGGGGAGATTACTGAACACGGTGCTGAAGAGAAAGCACTGGGGTGGTTGGATTGCCTGGCGTGGAGGTAGACACACTGTCCTTATCGTTTGAACACTCATTCTGACATTCTGGGGTTGTGGAGGAGGACTGTTACGCCTTCCAAAACGGTGATAAAGCAATGCCGATGCCCGAAATGCACATTGTGGACCAGATGGAGCCGACACCGCGGTAGTGGCCTGTGGGGAAACGATAAAGCGATAGCAAACCGACAGTGAGCGCCACTTCAGAGCATGATGAAAGATCCATGGATTGGAGCGAACGTAGACGCTGAGGCACCCGACGACGATCCATCCGCAGCCTTCTCAGCCTTGTCCTTCGCTGCTTGACAGTTGACCACTTGGGAAAGAGAGTAGGTACTCAACAGACTTGTAGACTTGGGCTGGATTGTAGCGGTTGAACCACTCTCAGTCAGCGTGTTGGAAGGTGTTGGAAGCTTCGATGTGAGCCTCTGGGCAAAGTTGTGGAGAGCTTGAGCTAGCTTGGCTCAGTAAGAGCCAACCACGTAGCTGCGTTTGAGTCCCCACCTGAGGTTGCCGCACGGTCCAAGGCTTCACAGTCGTCATCCCAGTGGTCGCCTGGAGGACCGAAGTCCGTGCTCCCAACCTTGCCTTACCTAACATTCGCCTTACCGAACTACGTGACCTCGCAACAGCTGGCCACCTCAACACTTCACTTGCCTTCTCTCTGAAACCAATCCATCATCAGCAAGGCAAAATCCTTTCTCTCTTGCATAAAAGCCAAACCCTCTCTTCCGACATTCGCGAGTAGAGGTTTTTTCCCCCCCCCTCGACATCGCCTTTCTCACTGTTCATTTCCACATCTCTGGTGGAGTTTCGCCCATCCCGCGACATCACTCCGATCCCAGGCAGTTGACAAACACCATCAACTCACCTCTCACCCTCACCATCCGACAAGATGGCGCCTACACAGGATCCTGATCACGTCGAGCACAAGAAGAAGGTCAACTTGCATGATGCTTCCGGCGCCGAACGTAAAGAGGTTCGTCGTTCCCCGTCTCTCCCAACATTTAGCCCTGAAACTGACTAGAAGCGAGCAGAATGACGATACCGCCACAGCCATCCTCAAGAAGAAGAAGAAGCCCAACCAGCTCATGGTTACCGATGCCGTCAATGACGACAACTCCATCATTGCCCTCTCGAACAACACCATGGACGCTCTCCAGCTGTTCCGTGGTGACACCGTCCTCGTCCGTGGCAAGAAGAGGAAGGACACTGTCCTGATCGTCCTTGCCGATGATGACCTCGACGATGGTAGCGCTCGCCTGAACCGAGTTGTTCGCCACAACCTGCGTGTGAAGCACGGCGATATCATCACCATCCATGCATGCCCGGATATCAAATATGTAAGTACTCACTTCCGCCGGTCCGCTCGATCCTGGCCTGCGTCTAACCTACAAATATAGGCTAAGCGCATCGCCGTTCTGCCCATCGCCGATACCGTCGAGGGTATCACCGGCTCTCTCTTCGACGTGTTCCTTGCTCCATACTTCCGCGAGGCTTACCGGCCAGTCCGCCAAGGCGACCTGTTTATTGTGCGGGGCGGCATGAGGCAGGTTGAGTTCAAGGTTGTTGAAGTCGATCCTCCAGAGTATGGCATCGTTGCCCAAGATACCGTCATCCACTGCGAGGGCGAGCCCATCCAGCGCGAGGAGGAGGAGAACAACTTGAACGAGGTCGGCTACGATGATATCGGTGGCTGCAGGAAGCAGATGGCACAGATCCGCGAGATGGTTGAGCTGCCACTGCGGCACCCTCAGCTCTTCAAGTCTATCGGAATCAAACCTCCTCGTGGTGTCCTCCTGTACGGACCTCCCGGTACGGGTAAGACGCTCATGGCACGCGCCGTGGCCAACGAGACCGGCGCTTTCTTCTTCCTGATCAACGGACCCGAGATCATGTCCAAGATGGCCGGTGAGTCTGAGTCCAACCTGCGGAAAGCGTTCGAAGAGGCCGAGAAGAACTCGCCTGCCATCATCTTCATTGACGAGATCGACTCGATTGCACCCAAGCGTGACAAGACCAACGGCGAGGTTGAACGTCGTGTCGTGTCTCAGCTTTTGACCCTCATGGACGGCATGAAGGCTCGTGCCAACGTTGTTGTCATGGCCGCCACGAACCGTCCTAACTCTATCGACCCTGCTCTCCGCCGTTTCGGGCGTTTCGATCGCGAGGTCGATATCGGCGTCCCGGACCCGACTGGCCGTCTCGAGATTCTCCAGATTCACACCAAGAACATGAAGCTCGCCGACGATGTCGATCTCGAGCAGATCGCTTCGGAGACTCACGGCTATGTCGGTTCGGATATTGCAGCCCTCTGCTCTGAGGCCGCTATGCAGCAGATCCGTGAGAAGATGGATCTCATCGATCTGGATGAGGACACCATTGATGCCGAGGTTCTTGACTCTCTGGGCGTCACACAAGACAACTTCCGCTTCGCCCTCGGCGTCTCCAACCCGTCGGCCCTTCGCGAGGTCGCTGTTGTCGAGGTTCCCAACGTCCGCTGGGAGGACATTGGTGGTCTTGACACTGTCAAGCAAGAACTCAAGGAGCAGGTCCAGTACCCTGTCGACCACCCTGAGAAGTTCCTCAAGTTCGGCCTCTCGCCGTCCCGTGGTGTTTTGTTTTACGGGCCCCCGGGTACCGGTAAGACTATGTTGGCCAAGGCTGTCGCCAACGAGTGTGCTGCCAACTTCATCTCGGTCAAGGGTCCCGAACTCCTGTCCATGTGGTTCGGTGAGTCTGAGAGCAATATTCGCGACATCTTCGACAAGGCTCGCGCAGCTGCTCCCTGCATTGTCTTCCTTGATGAGTTGGATTCCATCGCCAAGGCACGTGGTGGATCGGTCGGTGACGCTGGCGGTGCTAGTGACCGTGTCGTCAACCAGCTTCTGACTGGTAAGTCTGACCCGTAGAAAGCCCATCACCCCTAGAGTGGATATATTAACACATGCGACAGAAATGGACGGCATGACTTCAAAGAAGAACGTCTTCGTCATCGGCGCAACCAACCGACCGGAGCAGCTCGACCCGGCTCTCTGCCGTCCCGGTCGTCTCGACTCTCTCATCTACGTCCCTCTGCCCGACGAGGAGGGCCGACTCAGCATTCTCAGTGCTCAGCTCCGCAAGACGCCCATGGCCGACGATATCGACCTCCGGTACATCGCCTCCAAGACCCACGGATTCTCCGGTGCCGATTTGGGTTTCATCACCCAGCGTGCTGTGAAGATCGCCATCAAGGAGTCCATCGACGCCGACATTCGCCGCACCAAGGAGCGTGAGGCTGCTGGTGAGGATGTGGAGATGGAGGATGACGCCGAGGACCCCGTTCCCCAGCTCACCAAGCGCCACTTCGAGGAGGCCATGCAGATGGCTCGCAGGTCCGTCAGCGATGTCGAGATCCGCCGGTACGAGGCCTTTGCCCAGCAAATGAAGAATGCCGGCCCTGGTGCTTTCTTCAAGTTCCCCGAGGCTGGCGCTGCTGCTGGTGCGGGCGGCTCCAACAACGCCTTTGGCGATGCTGGCAACGATGATGACCTTTATGACTAAACCATCGTTTCAGACGGTGTGGACATAAAGTTCCTGTGTATTCTAGTATTACCCTCTCCTTTGCCATGATGTGTGGTCTTCTTTTGCTAGTTTCTACGGATCTTGACTCCGAGGACTGGTTCTAGGACGGAAAGGGACGGGAGTCTGGTAGAGGCGGTTTTATTTCGCAGGGCCTCTCCTCACATGAAGATGATCCATTTGAGGCTTGTCATTGCTGCGTCGCTGGTTTTCATGATAGATCGCAATAAATTGATTTATTAAATCCGCATAGAGTCTTTTGACGTGATATTAAAGATGTATGCCTCTGAGTCAGTTTAATAATGCTTTACTCCTGGTTACATCCACCCTAAGTTGGCCGTTACAAAATGAATATGCACAGGTTAGCGAGCCTGAAGGTCCTGACCGACAATGTCGCCTTCTGTTGAAGGGTATCTATCGTCTGTCACCATGGCTTTCCTGCGCTCAAGGTCTACACCTAGCCGCCCTCAGCGGCTTGTTTTGAGCACCCCAGCCGCTATCACACCGTTTCGTATCCAAGGCGGCGAGTCGCCATAGTGCTGAGTATCAACAGCCTCCAGATATTTGTCGATGTGCTCCCTTCCTGCAGCGATCGTAAGCTCCTTCTCCTGATAGAGACGATCATGACCACAACCACCGGACCTCTGCCCCGCTGTTCGTGTCCGACATATCAACTCACGAACTATGTCCGTCCCAAACCACCGACTCTTTTCCTTCGTCCCTGATTTTCGCCTCCCCCCATCCATCTCCCACACGGCTCGACTTTATCTCCCCTCACCGGATGCAAGCCAACCTTTCACGTCCCGTCCCCCTCAATCTCGCAGACCATCTCGAGGCTCTCCCTCGTAACCCTCAACGCATCCTCGACCACGGCCTGAGGCAGCGCCAGGCTCGGATTGTCCTCGGACTCTACCCCGTTGCCGTTGACGTGCTGCTGCTGCTGCTTGCCGTCCTTCTTGCCGCCGCCGTTGGTCTCGGCGGTGACGACGCCGTTCGTGGGGGAGGAGGACACGGCCGTCTGGTGGCGCACGTCGTCCATCACGCGCCTGACCAGGGCGGGGAAGGTGGTCACCTCGCCGGAGCGGAGGAGGGAGAGGGCGTGGGACTGGATCGCGGTCGGCCAGTTGGTCGGGTGGGCGTTTAGCGAGTGGAGGAGGTGCTCTTGGATTCTAGGGGGAGGAGGAGCGGGTGTTAGTTGTTAGCTTGATGGGGGGGGGGAGAAGGGGAGGAAGGAGGGAGGAAGAGAGGGTTGGTTTGGAGTGCTTGCGAGGCGGTGGCGACGAGCGTCCAGGAGTCCGATCGAGAGGGAGTGTGTAGGGATGGGTGGTCAACATGCTTACTTGTTGATGTGGCCATCTTTGATCAGTAGTGTGTTTATTTGTGAGCGAAGATCGGGGTCTAGTGTAGCTGGCGTGTAGCTCGTTGCCGAGGACGGGACCTTGACTGGCGTTGAAGTGTTGCTGCTCGCCATTGTGGTCTGATGTGCTTCCCGCCGACTGTGTAATAACTCTCGAGTGTGTGCCTTGATTGGACAACTACGTTGACCTTTGGAACGTATCTGGTCTTTTATGATCACCCCTTTCAGGGCTCTGTCTTGATGTTATCCGGCTCTCTCTTATCGCGGTGCTTCAAGCGAGACAGATTGCACAGGTGGCAGAGTCGTTTCTCTAGCATATATATCAATTAGTCTTGGGTTTTACTCAGACACATTCTCAAATATCAATACCTACACAAGCGATGGATCACCAGACTGTGGTAACTTATACAAATTTGTCGTCGCTGTCGATGTTGCAAGCGGCAAACAATAGGTTGGTAGACGAGGCTGAGGTCCCCGGAAGTTTGGTGAACACAAGGCTGAATTGAGCGCCGGCTAGCGCTAATCAGTTGCAAGGGTTGCCGAAAATCACAAGAAACGCGTGTTCCCAACTTCCCATTCCAAAATGTTCGATTTAGTGCTGACCCCCCAGTATCGGCAGCACCGTTACTGGTGCCTGGCTAGTGCCTACCAAGCTCCCTTGGAAGCGGCAAGGGGGAATATTATAGCTAACGTATTGTGGCCGCCTTCTGCGAACAACATATCGAGGCACGCAGGGCACGAAACCGGGAATTCAGACAGAGGAGACCACTGCCATAGTAATTGTAATCGAGAACACGCTGTCGTGCTCGCCGGGTTTGGCGCCCCACTTCCCCACTTCCCACCCCGCCACTCGAAGCCAACCTCTGGAGCTTCAAGCGAACCGAAAATCATTAACCATCAAATCCCAGACCCCAGACCATCCACCCGTCTCGCGAACCCCTTGTATCGAAATGTCGGGCCAGCGATCCCATTTCCGTGATGTGCTCATTTGGGATCTGAATGACAATGAAGATCGCATTCCCTTGGGTGGCTTAACACTCACAGCCGGCGTTACCAATACGGACTTTCGCCAAATGCTCGACATTCTTCTCATTATCTCGGGTGATTACGTCGTCCAAAACGAGAGTGGAAACGAAATCCTACGGGATACTCAGCCCCTTCTCCCTGGAACCTATACTGTGATTGCAGATACTATTGAGGTTAGTTTATTTACTAAATATTTATCGAGTCTTTTCGTTTCTAATAATATCATCAAGGTCAACAATGAGGTCGTATATACGCGAGCACTCTCTATCACCACCGGTGCCCGAGTACAATCGTTCAAAGAACAAGTCCAAGCTCGCGACGGTCGTTGCGTTGTTTCAAAAGTCGAAAATATTCGAGCTGTATCGGACTGGTGGGGATTTGAAGCTGCACACATCTTCCCACTAGCTTACGAACAACAATGGCTGGAGAACAACTACGGCCGCTGGATCACGATTGATCCGCTTCAAGGGGGCAACATCAACTCTGTACAGAATGGCATCCTTCTCCGTTCTCATCTACACATAATGTTTGATCATTATGCCTTTTCAATCAATCCTGATGTACTTTTCCTTATTTTTTACATATTGTATTCTCACTGACATTTAACGCTAACCCTTTTTTATAGAACGGATACAAGATCGTCTTCTTCGTTCCCGACATGGACCAAGTGGCTGGGCAAAGCCTCGACAGTCGCCTGCTCAACGATCCCCTCCGTCCGCCGGACTCGCTGTTCCGCTGGCATTTCCGCCAGGCGGTCCTGGCAAATATGAGAGGGATAGGAGAGCCTGCTCTAGAACAGGATTTCCCGCCAGGCTCAGATATAATGGGACAGATCCAGGCCGGCCCCCAAGCCGCTGAGCGGATGGAATTTGAGCTATTCGACCGGCTAGCTCACCACATGGAGATTGTATGAGGGAGAGGAGAAGGGAGGGAGAAGGGCATTTCTTACAGTGACGGCGCAAGCTCTGGATTGCGATTCTCAGATTCTAAGAGCAACATAAACCACTGCACATGACATCACAGTTATATCACCATGGTATCCTCGCCCCCCTAATGGTGTTCTCTCTCAACCCAAGAAATCTGGTTACACCGCTTCCAGGTGAGCTATCTCCATATCGACCTGTTCCACTTACATGCGTGTCTGGACCCACACATATCAACTACGGCCACAAGCAAGTCGCCGGCCTTCTGAGCCAACCATGAACGAGCTGTAGCGACACAGGAGCATACAAAAAGAAAGTGACATTGCGGAAACATGGCTGATAGAGGCGCTCTCAAGGAATTCCTCGGAATTGTCGGCGACGTTTGTCCTGTCGGTATGCACGTGGCGTATACCGACAGTCACAGACTGGTCCGATGTCTCGACCGCCCTTTCAAGCCTCACGTGCGTGCATCTGTGTGCGTGTTTGTTGTCAAACTATCCTGCTGCCAGCGTGGGGTTACGTGGGAGTGGCCAGGCCAGACAGCGACTAGGGGAACATCCCGAGATCATGGGTACTGACATAACCTATGGCCAATGAAAGCCGCCGATGCAGGCTTCCGTGTGGAATTGACATGTTGCTTAACGAGCAGGTGCCAGTAACCGGGTCGCCGGCCTTCACCCCAGTTGGTTCCCGAGCGATCTTGGGGGTCCGCGGGAGCGTTAGACAGAGGGAAGATCGCGAGACGTGTTCGGCAAGATTTTCGTGTTTTGGGGGTATGACCTTGTTGGGGTTTAGTTCTGTGTCTGTGGCACGCTGCAATATGCAAGCACCAGTCACATATGGGTACACAGAATTTGGCTGCAGATGCATACCGCTCGATCGGGAAGTCGAGTGACCAGAGCTGCCAACGTCCTGTGTTGGTGGGGGTCGACGGGTTGCCACAGGTATTCGAAACCACAGCCTGCATGAGTAGACCTTAGAAGTTGGATGATTAGCGAACTCTGAACCAAGGCGATGCCAGGTAAGATATGGAGCCTACCTGACAAGGTTGCAGTCTTAGGAAGCTGACTTGATATCGCATCTTCAAGGATCGAACACCTGTTGGCATGTGCCTACTGTGGAACGCTAGCTAGCTTATATGTTAGAGCAGCTGGAAGTAATAGCACGTCAGGCTCTTGGTCGTGAGTTCCTACCTTTGCAAGGGATGGCATCGATGGTCGAGTTTGATGGATGATTTACCGCCTCGAGGAACAGGTAGAAAGAGTTGTCCCACACAGAGACGATACCGATACTTTGTCAAGGCCCATCTCTCCTGAGCAAGAGCCTCGGTGCTGCTAGGCTTCATCGGACATGCGAGAAGGTGCTGAATTAGATTGGTTCACAGAATTGAATAGATCAATGCCCTCCACACTGGACTGTCAGCACTGTAAAGGCAGGTAGGAACTTGAAGTGCCAGCTCTTCGTGTATGTGAAGTATGGTAGACTGTAGAGATTCCTTGGACACACACCCATCTCACGGCTCGAAGGTGTTGAGCTCTTGGAATGTCACAGAAGGGAGACCCGACTTGTCACCCTATTCGAGACGCCCGGGCAGGTTACTGATCACTTCGCAGCTTGGTGCGTACCTTTCTTCCTGTCAGAAGGACGAGATCCTCGCACACAAGCGGGTCGTTACTGTCGTGCCTGCGTTTCCTGCTGTCTCCGCCTTCCTAAAGGGGCGGGTCTTGTCCACAGCGTTCCAACTCAACTCGCTCAAGAAGAACCATTTCTCGACGGTCCCAACACCTAAAAATCCGCTGGACATAGGAGGTCAGCTTCAAGGTTATCCTAGCCAGCTTTCCAGCATGTAGGCCGGCTCAGTCGCTGAGGATGCCGTCGAACCTGGGCCGTGAGAGTCGCTTTCACTGGAGCCGACAGCACGGCAAGCATCCCGAAGTCCACCCCAAACCTCTCGACAAACGAAGAGGAAGGTGCCTGCCAGCCATCCATCTTTCTCCTCTGTACCTCTCTTCTCTTCACAAGAAGGCAATTTAGCCCTTGTTTCTTGTTGAGCCCCAAGTCACTCGTCTCTTTCAACTCCTTTTTCAACAAACACTCCCATCCATGGAAAACAAAGTCTCCAGGCGACGCTGTTTCAGTATGAGGATGCACAACCCTCTTTGCAACATCTTCGGTCGTGTTTTGTTGAGCAGGAAAAGAAGAGGCGACCCGTTCTGCGTGGTACAAGCTCCGTGGAGCTTTTTTGCCACTATTGAGGATGCCTCCACCAGGCAGTCATCAAGACCTCTGTGTCTGAAGGTCGAGGTGCCCCCCAGATCCCACAGAGATATGCGCAGCCCGGGCTTGATGTATATCGTGCCGTCTAGCTCTATTGTTTGTAAGAGGGAACACCCAAGGTCTCATCGCATCTGCTGACTATTCTGATGAAGCCCAAGGTCGAATGTGACAAGCCCATGATCGTCAAACCTCCGTTGTCCCAGCGAGTCTCCGTCTCCCCACCACAGGAGAGAACATGTAGCTTAGGCATATCTCGAGGATCTGAGGTAGTCTCACACGGATGACATCATCTTCGACAGTAACGGGACGACATTGCTGAAACAAAGTTGGGTCAACTTCAGGCTCTGATGCAGGACACGAAAGCTGAGCAACAAACTTTAGTGTTTGCAACAGGGGCAACTTCAAAAGTAACCTCACAGTGTCAAAAGCTACCGGAGACAATGACATCCGTTAGCGGCCCAAAGAACCACCCCGTCATTGCTGGTCTACGGACTTGGCCGCGTGTCCTTGTGTATCTGTTTCGCTTGAATCGCTTGTTGCTCTCTGGTAACCACCGGAAGCCCGGAAGTCATTGGAAGACCGGCCAGTGGTCCTCCTTTCCCCACGGTTCCCCAGTCATAGCGAAGTAACTTTGCATATCGCTGCATACATCGTGTCGCATATCAGCCTTGTGGGACAGGTCGCCGTGTTTGCTAGATGCCAGAGCCACGTCGGGCTATATTTGGCTACCACAGGCTGCACTATTGCCAAGGTCAAGGTCGAGGTTTGGCCAAAGACACGACGATAAGGGATGCGAAGAGAAGCTGTGCTCGATCCATTTGAGCTGATCGTAGCACAATATGAGAGCACGGCTGGTATGGAAGTCCATGTTCCCGGTCGACAAACAAACCGCCCAACGGAAAACTATATGCCGAAGGGACCGGGGAAGATCCGACCGCACGGGGAGCCCGATATAGGACCGGTCAAGCCAGTGGCTGCATATGTACCCAACGAACAAGATACGGTATCGAATGACAAGCCGCGGGACCATGGAAGGCAAGCCTAATCTGGCTTGGAGTGTAGGGGGAGGGCAGCCGTGCAGCCGTGGCGCCATGCCATGTATGACACGTTGCGGCGGTCGGGAAATGCACGAGGAGACTGAGCACCACCGGCTTCCGAGAGGAACAGAAGGGAAAAGACGTACTTCCGCCTTTCGAAGGAACTGTCCCTCTTCCGTGCCGACAGACGGAGCGGACGCGACGGCATCAGACTCAATGAGCAAAACTGAAACTGGATATACCGTGTCGGGGGGCATCCACTGCCAGAGCGGTCGGTCTAGCTTTGCATTATCATGCTTGATTGACTTGTGCTGGTGAACTGGTTGCTTGCGTCCTGGACCATTGTCAAGCCCTCCGGAACGACAATGACCATGTAGCTGCCGCTTGGTTGCTGACTTCAGGTCATCGAAACCCCACATGCATGAAGTCCAGCCCAGACTCTGCTGTGAAGAGCCGAACCGAGAACATGGTGGGGTGAGGCTCGGCTGTTAGCTTCCCAGGAGCTGAAATGATAAAGTGCAAATGGCCGACAATAAAGAGCTCTCAACGCCCTCCCAGACCTCAGTGGAGGAGATAGGGCTGATGTCAGGCTTGATCATGTGTGCATGAGACCGCTGGGCACTGCTACAAGATGAGACAAGAGCGTATGCTCAAGTCGAAAAGCTGTCGAGTGGCCGTCAGACACATGATACGTGGTGCGTGACCGGGTCGATTCAGGCTATCGGGATTGTTGAGCCGCCGCGACTAAGTTGAGCCGCCACTTACGCAAGAGGCTTGGAGAAGACGATGACTACCCGATTTCGAACTCGATTCAATAGAATCCGCCGCGGCGATGCAAAGGCAGTCTGGCGTGACAACGGGGAATACAGGCGGTGGGATATCAGATCTCACATCCCAGAACTGAGGAAGAAGCTCAGAGCCATTCATGATCCAGAAAACTATTCCGGCAGTCGCATCTTAAAGTGGTCCGCGGCAAGCAGTCGCGACCCCTGTAGGTCCCCAGGTGTCCACCACCGGACCAGCCCACACCACCTCCAACTAGCGCTCCAATGTCGGGGGGCAAGGACCGCTAGGGACGCTGCCACTCTCGCGATGGTGGGGTATTGGGTCGCTGGGGGATCGCGAGTCGCATGGCTTGCAGGAGGTGGGTGTCGGTTTTGGCGGTCTCGAGCCATGCCACCCCGCTGCAACTCACGCCAGTGAACAGGTCTTGACAGCAGCCCGGACCAGTGACAGAGCTTGTATAGTCAGACCCTGGCAAGCCCTGCGGCCCCCGATGCCACTCACAGGTCTGTACACGTTCGAGACGTGGAAAGACATGCATGCACTGATGCAGTGCACTGCAGTCACTATTTCCTCGAGGTCTAGGCGGTGAGTGGCTGGGAGCGAGCCGTTTGGCTACAGATGGCAAGCACCTACGTGACATACGGACGTACTCGATCAATCTTCGGACTCGACGCCGGCGTAGTTGCATCCACCGGGGAAGGCGTGAGCCCAGCTCGTCATCGAGTCGAGTCGTGGACCAGCAGGGAAGGAGAGGCATGTCGAATCCTTCGGCAATCAGTCCAGCTAATCCTCAGTCGGCTCGGGACGTGTCGGGTGTCTGGGGACGTCGTCTGCTTGCTTGTCCTGGTCCTGGTCGTCCTTGCCGTACAGTACCTATGTGGTATGGCTCTATCCATGAGACCAACGGGGTACCAAGGGCCTAGGTACCAGAGGGGAGGAGTCACCTCACGCTACTCACTTTAGCTACCGAGTGTCTGGTACTGAGCATCCGTGTGTCTTCGTTGTTACCTTGCTTGGTATCGATTGATCGTATTCGGGAGAGACACGACACTGCCTCCTTCCTAGGAGTCTGGAGAGAGAGAAAAGACGCACGGCAACTGCGCTCCAACAAGGAAGGATGAGACATTCCATGCCATCATGCAGGCAAATCAAGGGTCAAACAGAAAAAGAAACGAGAAAAGAAAGCAAAGAAGCAAGGTGGTTGATGCTTGGATCTTGAACATTGCCTCCATCCTTGCATATATCAAGAATACGGGTCGCTGTCCACATATTGTTGACTGTGGTAGGTAGATCGGCTCGTCGCATCAAAGGTTCTGGCCATCTCCCGGTCCATCGTTTGGTTGGCTGCAATCCCTGTCGGGTTCGCCTAGGGCAGGTCCTTGTACGCAAGCCCAGTGACACAACAATAGTGCCCCTTCCGGAACATAGCAGGCATACCCACCTCAGTTTTTACCACTTCCAGATCGTACTCTTCATCAAGCCGGAACCCCTCCTTGTCTAGAGCAGTTTGGACAGGTCAGCGTTCTCTTTCCTCATCTTTACAAACCCTTCCAGCCCTCAATTCCCCTCGCCCTCACCACGGTCTTTTCCGTTCTGTCGTTGGGATCTGGGACTGATCTTCCCTTTCAGGCTACACCGGCTGTGTGTGTTCTGTAACTACAGATCTATCTGAAGTTACACTGGTAAGCACCTGAGATCCAGCCGAGATCTGTTACTGAGCCACAGCATCGTGTTGCGGATCTAGAATTCAAGCACTTAGTCTAACTCTCGGCTTTTTGCCACATACAGCCGTCACCTGGCCAATTCCAAGCCCCACAGCCGGCCAAGACCTGAATGTGGTCACTGACCATAAGGTGGAATCGCTCTGCTTATTGAGACGTCTTCCATCCTATACCGCTTCATTTTGAGTCGGGCTGGGCCATGAGTCCTCCCAACCTAGTTGTGAGTGCTTGAACTATCGGACGAACTTTCTTTTTCCATGCTTTCTGACCGCATGCCAGGCCTACAATGCACGGACATGAAGTGCAGGCCCTGGCTGACAACAGGGCGCCGATGGTGTCCGCAGTTGAACGCCCGATGGCCGCGGACCGGTGGCTGTTGATGACAATGCTGTGTTACCCAGCCGTCCTGCTGGTAACATTCATCATTTCAGCCGCAACATACAGCATCCAGTCGTCCAAGAGTGAAGAAGAGTTGCTGGAGCCAACAGCAACAGGACCGGGCGGCAAGCCTCTACCAGCGACAAAACGCAGAAAGAGAGTCCGACACAATCCGGTCTTTGACGTCTACATAGGAGTATGGGCTCGGCGGGTGTTCCAGTACATCACGGCTGCAGTCGTTCTCACATTTGTCGCCGACTGTGCGGTCCTCATTGCTCACGCAGTGGATGAACAAGAGCCAGCTTGGTGGTGTGGTGAGGAGAGAGTGGTAAGCACGCATTGGCAAACCTTTAAACAGCCTGCATGGTTGGGAAGTGCTCACAACATACACAGGTCTACATCGTCGGTGGATTTTTCTTCCATCTCTATGTCCTCCTCACTCTTCTCCAATGGTCGAATGCGCCGAACGTCGCTCATTGTGCCGTCTGGTTGCTCACGGTACTAGGAGAGGCGGTGATCTTGGTCATCGAGACCATTCAGGATTTCTCTCGCCACAGAGTCATTCGCCACATCAAATTGAGGCATGGCAACGAGATTCCTGCGTCGGATACGTACCACCATATCGACCTTATCATTGCGACAACGCGGCTCTTCTTGGTCGCCAGCCTCATTTTTCTCTACGTAGCGATCGCCACAAAACGATATCGCAAGAATCGATACATTTTGGCGGAGGAAGGCCACCAGAGTGATTCTGACGAGGAGTCTCCTCTTTTAGGGGGTCGACATCGCCCGGGTTATCAAACCGAACTCGGCTCTCACCATGCCAGCCTTCACGGTAGTAAGGATGCCGCTCACGTACAGCAGGAAGAGGAAGCCGCATTCTACCGTTCCGACAAACTCCCCCACAAGAACTGGTGGGAGTATTGCCGCGGTTACTCGATCTTTTTCCCTTACCTGTGGCCGAGCAAGTCACTGAGACTGCAAGGAGTCGTGCTCATTTGCGTCATTCTTGTTGGCTTCCAACGGGCCGTCAATGTTATGGTGCCTCTCCAGTATGGCAAGGTTACTGACCTTCTAAGCCAAGAGAATGAGTCCGGTCACCATATGCCATGGGCCCAGATCTGCTTGTTGATCTTGTACAAATTTCTCCAAGGTAATTCCGGACTGATTGGATCCGTACGAGCGATACTCTGGGTGCCGGTCTCGCAACACACTTACCGGGCGCTTACGACGGCGGCATTCGAGCATGTACACTCGCTTTCTCTGGACTTCCACCTCGGCAAGCGAACTGGAGAAGTGCTATCGGCTCTGAACAAGGGTGCTTCAATCAATACCTTCCTCGAGCAAGTCACGTTCTTCGTCCTCCCGATGGTCTTCGATCTGTTCGTGGCCATTGTCTTCTTCTACTACCAATTTGGCTCCGTGTATGCGCTGGCCGTCTCGATCATAACCTTCTATTACCTCTACGTTTCGATTCAGATGGCGCAGACGCGTGTGGACCAACGCAGGGACATGGTCAATGCAGATCGGGAAGAAGAAGCGGTGAAAAACGACTCCATCACCTCGTATGAGACGGTCAAGTATTTCAACGCCGAGAGACGTGAATTCCAGCGGTACCGCCAGGCGATCAAAACTTATCAGGAAGCTGAAGCCAAGGTCACTTACGGGATTCAACACATGAACATGGCCCAGACCGCAGTTTTCATGACGGGCATCTTCTCCATCCTCATGATCTGCGCATATGAGGTTGCCCACGGGACTCGAAAAGTCGGCGTCTTCGTCTCGCTCATGTCCTACCTCAACCAACTCCAGGGGCCACTGAACTTCTTCGGCTCGTTCTACCGCACGATCCAGCAAGCCATGGTCTCCGGCGAGAGACTTCTCGAACTGTTCAAGATTCAACCAAGTGTGGTCGATCGTCCTGGGGTCAAAGACCTGGGATCTTGCCAAGGACACATTCGATGGAAGAACGTGAAGTTCTCGTACGATCGTCGAAGACCTGCCTTGCGGGATCTCAGCTTCGAGTGCGCCCCTGGAACGACGACGGCCTTCGTTGGAGAATCCGGTGGAGGAAAGTCCACTGTATTCCGCCTGATGTTTCGGTACTACAACTGCGAGGAAGGTAGCATCGAGATTGACGGTCATGATGTCAAGGACGTCACGATCGACTCGGTTCGACGGTACATTGGCGTCGTGCCTCAGGACACCATTCTGTTCAACGAGACCTTGATGTACAATCTTCAGTACGCCAACCCGGATGCTACACAGGAGGACGTCTATGAAGCATGTCGTGCTGCCGCTATCCATGACCGCATCATGAGCTTTCCGGATGGCTACAATACTAAGGTCGGAGAACGCGGCCTGCGACTCAGCGGCGGCGAGAAGCAGCGAGTGGCAATCGCCCGAACAATCTTGAAGAAACCGAAGATCATTATGCTTGACGAGGCCACGTCGGCTCTGGACGGAGAGACAGAACAGAAGATACAGTCCAAGCTGATTAGTGGAAACTTGGGCCAGGACCGCACGCTGTTGATTATTGCGTAAGGCAGCATTTTACTTTTCAAGATCATGAACTCACGCTAACTGGGTACTGCAGTCACCGGCTGTCGACAATCACCCACGCTGACCAGATCATCGTCTTGCATAACGGCACGATTGCGGAGCGTGGGACACACGAAGACCTCTTGGCTCTAGGTGGAAGATACGCTTCCATGTGGGACAAGCATTGTCGGGCCGAAAGGGCGGTCCACGAAGCTCGTCTTGCGAGCAAGAAGGCTAACAAACTTCTCGCTCAAGCAAATCTCTCCGTGCCCAGACCAAGTCACATCCACGTGGATGACCCGTCGGACGGCTACGCTAGTATGGCGTCGTCCACGGTGCTTCACACGGGGCCCAACACTCCTCGCGGCGATCATGCTGGCTCAAGCTCAGGTTCTGATGCAGGATCTGATACTGGCTCACAGAGAGGCTCTCATGCAGGATCTGACGTTACTGCCGCCAGTTCCGAGCGAGATGATGAGTCTATCCGCGAGACGTTCCATCTCGAGGACTCCGAAGGCCAACCCTCGGCCAACGGGGCACAACCAGCGACAGCACCTGAGCATGGCCAGGCAGGAGCAGCTGCACGAACAGCCTCACAAGCTTCAGGCTTCGCTCCCGACATTACTGACGACATCCCCACTAGAGAGCATTGATCTCTGTTACTGGTCCTCATTCCTCTCACCTCCATACTGTACATGAGCGCAACTCCCTTTCATTTTCATGACGCATCGACCGGCACATCCAGCGACCGGAGATACGAACGTTACGACCAACGCATGCCCCTTCTCTTCTCTCCTTTTTTTCCGTTGTTCATATATTCTAGCTTGCTATTCTAATACTCTGTTGCTATTTCACTCTTAACGACGAACGGTATACCCCTCGATGCATGCAGGCGGCGTTTGCAGGGAGCGAGACGGTGCGTCATAATAAAAGCTGTCAAGCCGGAATCGGTGGCCTGTTTTCCGAGGAAAGGGGATGCAAGGGGGGCAGGTGACATGGTTTACTGCATGTTCAGTCCTCCTCAGGGGCGGAGGACAGGGTGGGGGTGGTTCGGACACGGCGTTTGTGTCGGTGGCTGGCAGGTGCATTGTTCATTGTTTTGCTTTGCTTAGAAGCATGTCTTGTTTTTCATCGAGGTGACCAACCTTGGTGGCCGGACATTGTCCTGTTATGTTGTCGACGTGTCTGTCAGGCCCTGATCGACATAGAGCAGTGGATAAAAAGACATATACACGGATACACTTCGAACCTAACAAGGTGGCGGCTGTTGGCATCCCTCTTTAATCTCTTTCCTACGACTTCACCCTCTTGATGCCACCAGCGCCTCAGAAGACTCTAAGGGTCATCCGACGTGGCGGGAAACATGGTCGTTGCCTTGCGTTGTGTTTGCAACATCTGTTACGAAGCTTTGGTTTTGGGCATCAGGTACTGCCTCGAGCTGTTATCTGCCCAGTGAAGGAGGCCTAGGCAATTCTTATATCCTCGCCCGTAACCCAGCTTTGACGAAGCTGTGCATGGCCAAAGCGAGGGGCAGCATGTGCCATTGAGGGATAACAATAAAAGCATTTCTTTCCACCTTGACACGAGGTTTTCAGTGCTGTGATACCATACCATTACAGACAGACATTGATGACGCCTTGACATAGCTTCTCCAGCGTTATAACTACGAGTTGACCCAAACCCGAGTGTCACAACCCCAAGTTGACACGAATCCCCAGGTATTCATAGGAAAATATCGTCGTGGGCAAGCAAAGATCTCTCTTTATTAAATTTATTATGAGTAATTGTAAAATATCGAATCAGAAAGCCCGCCCTCCCCCAGAGACCAAAACTCGGCCCTTGCGCATGGAACAACACCTTGCGGCGCCACCAGTCAACGAATGACTCCTTAAACCCTCATGCCCTCCATCCGTATGCAATAATAATAATAATAAAAAGCGAATGGCTCCCTTTTTCCTGTCCGTCCACAAGGGCAACTCAACTCCCCTCTGCCTAGGGCCAAACGCGAACGAATGCTGTAACTTATGCTTAGTCCCCGTCCCTTTGAAAATCCCCCTTTCGACTCCCAGACACCCGTCATTCTAGAAGAATGACATGCAAAGAGACAGAAAAAGAAAAGAAGAAAAAAGCCCCGGCTCGTCCAACCAAGCCTCCGCATTATAAGGGCCTCATCACCATCCCACTCATTCAACATCCGGCTAAAACACCGATAACGACAGTCAACTCCCCTATGGATCCTTTTGATACAGGGTTTAGAACAAAACAAGAATGCGGCAGAAATTTGATTCAAAGCGTGTCTCCTACGCCTTCTTGCTCCTCGTCTTCCTCGCCGACCCATTAGCGGCAGCGACTCCGTTCACAGCCGGCTCCTTGGCATGCCCGTTCGCGTTACCGTTCTCCCGGACCGCGTCGGCGAAGCTCGGCTTGTCACCCTCGACGATGGCTTTCACGAGCGGCTCCTTCTCGTCCGCGACCACCTCGTCGACCTCGACCTCGTCGTCCTCGCCCTCCTCGCGGTCGTCGTCGGCCGTCCTGTACACGACGAAGCGGTACGCGATGCGCAGGATGTAGAATAGCCAGAACAGGTTGAGCGCCTGCAGCGACGACAGCAGGCCAAAGGTGATGTACTGCGACAGGGTGCACTTGTACTGCTGCGTCTCCCAGTTGAGCTCGAAGGGCCCCACCGTCTCGAACTCGTTGAGGATGCTCCACAGGATCTTGAGGTTGAGGAAGTGCCGCATGTAGATCCACACGCAGGCGAAGAGGAAGAAGTAGGGCGCCATGATCCAGTGGTCGATGTAGTTGATCAACTTGGAGGTCTGCTCAACGGGATTAGCAACTTCAAGGGAGTGCAAAGGGGTCTGAGAGGAAAGGAGGAGGGAGAGAGTGAGATCACTTACGGCTAGGAAAAAGTCGCTGATATCATGCGTGAGGTAAACCGCGAGCCCCATGTACGTGAAGTGGAACCGGTAGCTCAGCGCAATCAGCGCGAGAGAAACGATGTGGTGGCCGATCAGCTCCTTGAAGTCCTTCCGAGGTTCCTCCATGCCCAGCAACATGACGATGGCCTGCTGGCTCCAGTACGCGGCCTGGAATAGGTAGTAGAACTTGACCACGGCCTCGTGCGTCTTGTGCGGGAAGCCGGCGTACATGCCGACCGTGTCGAAGTACCAGACAGGGGTGCGGCTCATGACGTAGATGCCCGCCGGCGCCAGGACGCCGAAGTAGATGGCCGTGTAGGCCTGCTCCATGAAGCGGGCCTGCTTGAGCTTGGTGCGCATGCCGGCGCGCCGGGCCAAGGGCCGTAAGAGCTCCTGCATGATGAACTCGCGGGTAAAGGTGAGCACGACGGTGTAGAAGGTCACCAAGGCGATGTCCCAGAGACCCTTGCCGTACTGGGCGGGAGCGTCCGGAGAGGTGGGCTCGAGACGGTAGGAGAGGAAGATGAACCAGTGGATCGGGTTGGACTCGGTCGGGTTCACCAGGTAGGCGGAGATGAAGGTCAGGACGATGGCGAGCGGAATGGCCCAGGTGCGGCGGTGCGCGAAGTCGAGGCTCCGTCTGAGGAGGGAGCGGGCTTTGCGGTGCTTGCGGCGGGTGGTGGGTGATGTGCTCGGCTAGGAAAGGGGATAGTCAGTAAAGGGGCCGCTGCCGAGGGTTAAATACAAGACAAGAGGAACTTACCTTGAGCTCAGGTGAGTCGGTCATATGGGATCGGCTTGTGGCTAGGGCAGCTCCTGTATCGCCGGCGCGGATATCGTCACCGACTGCGCTTGATATGCGGCGACGGCGGGGACTATCGGCGCCGGAGGCTGCTGCTGCTACGGACCGCAAATGCTCGGCTCCCGTGTGCAGTAGCGGGAATGGCTCTGCTGCTGCCATGGTTGCGGAGTGTCTGTTCTGTTCTTCGTGTGACTGTGACCTTTTTCAGTCTGGTCGGAGGGGGATAAGGGCAGTAGAGACTGCGCAATGGGAGATGTCAGATCCGAGGTGGGATTGAGGATGCAATGCTAGATTGGCTGTGATCGTGCAGCAGCAGCAGAGTCGCTCGGCAGTCTCGGAAGTTGTCGCGCAGGGAAAGCAGAGGAGATGCGTCCCAATACCTATATAGTGCCAGTCGGTTCCGTCAATTGGTCGTCGACTCGATCTGGTAAGAAGTGCTGGCCAAGGTAGGTCGGTTTTGAAGTCGAGAAAGTTTGCGCGTGTGATGATGGGGGGAGGATTGAAGCCCTTTTTTGGGAAACTGGGGCCCTGGAGGTTGATCCGAGGGGCCGGTAATTTCGTTTACGGCACTGAGAGGGTCTGCCGCGTTTTCTTTGGTCCCCTAAAATGCAAAAACCGTGCCCCATGTTTCTTTACCTCCCCACCGAGAGCCCCAAGGTTCAAACTCTCTCCCCGGACAAATTTTAACATTTTTGTTTTAGCACAGATATAGCGTTGCGCCAATTCTTATCAGGAAGGGGACTGTCTTGCAGGTTGTAATTTCGGCACGCCGCGGACACCTGTCAAGACCGCGATTTGGCTTTCCGCGGGTTTCGAGTTCAGAGTTTGTGTCTACCCGGACATGCTCACCGACGCCAGGACTCTTGAAGAGTCCGTTAACAACGCAGGCGTGCGTACTTTGAAACACTTATCCTATTCTTTCTAGTATGCGGTAGACTGCATATTGAACACCCAGCAGCACGCCATCTCACTGTCTCGACACTGTGAAGCAGGGCAAAGGCGAAGTCTCTGATCCCATCATGATGTGAGTAAGTGGTCACGTCAAGACGTCTGTCACGTCTCTCGATAGACCTCGTCCGCGACCAAATCAAGAGGCGGCCATCGTAAATCTGAGGCTGCAGTCAGCATTTCCCGTCGAGCATTTATTGGACGCCTCGTGAGCGGTCAGCTGCTGACCATTGTCGTTGCTCATATCCCGTAGCTCATGTCCATCTCCGAGCGAGGACGCCAACTTCGAGCCAAGATAGTAAATCATGTGGCTGAGGTCGAGATAACATACGTATAAGAATACTCGATAATACTCCTTTCACAAATATGATGCACTAAGCCAGCTAGTCAACGGTATGCTTGGAATATGGGGGCGTTGCCGGCTACTTGAGCCTCAATATCACAGTAATGCTCTCCGCTGTGGCGAGAGTGTGCCGAGAAGATAACGATGTGCCGGTCATTCCGTCGTGGAGATATATATATATATATGTGTGTGTGTGTGTGTGTGTATGTATGTACAAGATGCCCATGTAACAGATATGTGCAAGTCCTCCAAGTATAGATATCCTTTAGATGGTGACATAAACCGGCACCCCTTTTTGACATCGTCAACCCATCCCTAAATGCAAACAGCCCAGTTTCCCTAGATAGACGCCAGCCCGCTACCACGCTAAATCACATGCTTGGCCATCCGATGCAGTGTTGAGTTCCCAAAAAATTTCCCGATACTAGTCCAGAGTCTCCTCGTCCGGCACCTGCCTGCCAAGGTCCGATATCTGTCTGCCCAGCCCCGGTCTCTGCACAGCTTGCGCCGAGCTCGTCTGTCGAGGCGGCGCAGGTATGATCGTTATCGACAGCTGCCGATGTCGATTTCGACCACTTTCTTGTGCAGTTGGGGCGCGAGGCCCCGAAGGAGACCGCAAGACTGAAGACGCAGGAGCCGTGGAGCCCTGACCGTGGGGGATCGTGAACTCGGCGGCTGTTGGGGATGAGGCCGATGCCCAACACCCACTGCTCCTGCGTTGCATCCCCAGCGTCGATCGCTGTTCGACTGAGAGGGACCGTTCCGGCAGTGACTCGAGTTCTTGCTCCTCAAGCAGCTGCGCCAGTGCAGCTCCTCGGCGCGGGGGGGCCGGCACGACCGTCACCGGTAGACTATCTGTGTCGACCGACGGACGAATCCGTTCACGGAGTTTCTCCGCTTGACTCACCGCAAACTCTTCCAGTCGAGCGCGGATATCCCACCGGTTCGAATCCTGGTGGTCGATCTGCAATCGGCGACGGTCGCTATCGCCTGGAGCCGGGGGACTGCGGCCAATCCGCGGGAACGGAATGCCCTTTGCTAAAGCGCGCCACCGAGTGCCCGACCTCTCCGGACCTGACGCTGCATCTGCTGGTTGCTCAACTGAAGGACCCGAACTATCGTTCTCACTGCTGTGATGCGTCAGAGAAGGACTACTGCTTCGCGAAGCTATAGTTTGCCCCTGGTTTGGCTCCGGCGTACGCGATACCGACTCCGTCAAAGGCCTGTATCGGACGGCATAAACAGTGCTTGCAGCACTGGCAGTGTCTGTTCTACTGACCGGCGTGACCGCCGGTGGAGGCCGCGAAGGCCAGAGAGGTGGTTGTAGGAATCGTATCCTGTCGTGGTTGGTCGACTGTGTACTGTCCGGCTGCCCTGGCTGATTGTCAACCCTCGACCGCGACTTCGACCGGTAGCGTGTCGTGATCGACGACACGGTCGGCCACCCGTTCCCTCTCCCACTCGTCGATCCTTGCGTTTGCGAACGGCTCCCCGCCTCTCCATCATCGTTCCCGCTGCTCTTTCCCGTCTTTCGCTTGCGGGGCCACGTATAATCTCCCGGCATGACGTCGAGCATCTCGTCCCCGTCAAATACTTCCCTACCTAGAATTCCATCCTTCTTTTCTTCTCGCTCCAAGGCTTCTATCCTCTCGACCCATTCCCATACTATCACACTCGCAGCAGCCGCTCCGACCCATCTCACGTAATCACCCCAACCGGTGACTTCGGGTTTCGAAATATCCAAGATAAAGAACACGACCGGCACGAGAATCGCCATGATTGACAAGACAGCAACAAGGCAGATGTTCCTCATCTGCTGATGATAAAAGGCATATCGCTTTTTCATCAGCGAATAGTAGATGACCCATGCGGCGTATAAGACGCCCAGCGACAGTTGGAACAAGTAGCTGAGGGCAGGAACGGCGTCTGTGAAGCTCCTCGGTCGCACGTTGCCCTGGGTCGTGTAGACGAAGCTGTTCAGGCACTGGAATATCAGGTCCAGCGTGATGAGGGCGAAGGCGGTCCATTTGATGATGATCTTCTCTCTTTGGCGTGGAAACAGTCTGATGAGCGTTTGCGCCTGCGCCAGCCAAAGGAAGGTGTCGGAGATGATGCGAATGACCTTGAGTTCAGTGCCACCCAAGACCTCGGATTGGATTAACTCGGCGTTTTGATAACCGTCCGAATACTGGCTCTCGGCGACGCGGAAGGTGTTGGATGTCGCAATCGTGAGCGATATGGCAACTGTAAGAGCAGCCACCTTCTGCAGCCATGGGCGACCGCCAATGTTGGTTCCTCCAGTTCCACCGTTTGTAAAACCCTTCCTTCCCAGTACAACCACTCCTCCGTCCAGGAAAGATCTCGGAGTGATGAACAGCATGATAACCAATGTATACGCGATGACGGTAGTCGCGGCGAGCGCATAGCATTGTGGGAAGGTGGATGCGTAGAACGGGTCTCGAGTCGGCAAATCCGTGATGGTATTGTCGGCGGCGGCGGTTTGGTCGACAGTCAATGTCCCTCCCCCTCCATTCGCGATGATGGCCGGCTGGGTTGCCGGCGAACAGGTAGGTCGGTAGACGGCCGGCGCCGTGAGGGTGACGACTTGGCCGTCCGGCATGGTGATAACACCACCAATAGGGAGAGCATAGTTTGAGCAACGGCTGCCTTCGCCGTTAAACAGTCCGGTGGCCGTTGGCTCGGTGGCCAGGTCTCGCAGGAAATGGCGTTCCTCCATGCTGGCCGACTATCTTAGCAACATGCGGCCAGCCGCTAAAACGTAGTCTAGAGGCGATCCTTGGACGCCCTGCCCTATGTGACAATCGCCATGGAAGATGTGTACGATATCGCGTCGGCGCGCACAGGGGCTTCGTCAGAGGCCACCAAATGGTTCCGTGTGTCAACGTCCCAGTGGACTTGACGCGACGGACGAGCGGAATCGATGCTGAGATCCAGGTCCTCGTAGGTTCGATTGGAAATCCGTGTAACTAATTGCGCCCAAATCACCCCTCACAGTTCAAGGGAGTGAAGGTATCTGCAAGAACTTGGCGCAACGATATGGATCAAGTCCAAGAATGTAAGTCGTCCCTTGACAACGTGGGGGATGTTCGTCGAGGCTGGGCGCCGAGAGATTTCTTGGAAGGAATTGGTCGACAGCACTAGAAATGCCCGACAGTCGGGACTCTGTTCATGTGGACCAAGCGGACAATTTGTCGCCTGCGGATTCGAAGATGATTCCTTGGGTCAATGCACGAACATTATCGGTTTGGTGGTATCGTAAACGTAGTGGATTTGTGCTTTGCTATGATTTGTCTCGAAAGTGTTTGAACTTTGGACGCTCGACGATGCGAGCCATGGGTGACGGACGCTGACAGTTTAGAGGATTGGACTCGGGGCTAAAGAAGCGGAGGTACAGTGTCCTGTGGGCTCTTTTCACACGGTGCTCGATTTTATCAGATCTCTCCTCGACAATTCGCTTGCCAGGTCCCTTTCCAGCCAACTCCACGAGCAAATCAGCCCACGCTAGCGTGTGTGCCGGTACCGAATCAGCACTCATGGCGTCCCTACCTTCTCAACTACGGCGCAAGCACCTTCCGCTAAAAGTGCTATATCGCACGATAATGCGGGTGCCCAAGAGGGCAAGTGTGAGTGGCACTGAGAGTCGTAAACTGCTAGGATGAAATCATCTCTGGTGCGATGGGATATACTATCAAGGCGCATGAAATTCATTTTGCCAACTGTGAAGACCGTGTATACATTGCCTCCCTAGGTAGGCACTTTACACGAGGGAGGGTTTCCTCTACGACACAGTAGGCCGCGCCTAAATTCAACAGAAACGAACTTCAAGTTCCTGGTTGCGGGTTGTGCTCCATCGTGGTCAAGAATGGTGGTAGTGTCGACTGAGGCGAGCTAGTTATCTCGCACTGTGTTGCCATAGCGGGGTTTTGAAGACCATTGGAAAGTGGTCTGGCACATTCTGGGGCGCAGCAGATTATTTGCGCGAAAAGGTGGGGATTTATTAGGGGTGGGAAGCATGAAAAGCCTGTGATTCAGTGAGCTCCCGTTGCGGGCGAAATCCACGTATCAGCTCATTACTTCGTTCAATCATGACCTTCTCTTCGTATGGTTTTGGTTTGTAAGGTCGAAACTTTCCAGATGGTCAAGTCATCAGATCTGTCAAATGATCGTGGCTGCCATGCTGTAGTGCACCGAAGGAAGGCTTGGTAGGATGACAAGGTGTAACGGTCTGAAGCTTGTTTTGTCTCTTCTGGGAAATCCTCCAAGCCTCCAATCCATCGCTGTGTCATGTGACTTCCTTTCGTTTCCCTGCGGAATCGTTGCGTGCCAACCAAGCATCATGAATTCATGATCATGGCCCGGACAAGACAACACAGACACCTCCAGACTGGCTTTATTGAGTCGTCAGATTACTACCTCATGCTGTTTACAGTTTACGACTGTGTAAGTGACTTCATCGAGTCACTGTCCTGCCAAGCGTTCCTTCCCACAGTGCCGGGATAGGGACGGTCGACGCTTGGCGAAGCTTGACTCGGCCGGGGACGCTGCTTGGCAACCTTCAGCCGGCTCTGCCGACCGCCCGTCCACGTGTAAGCCGAGGAATGTTGCATGATTTCACTGCCGTATCAATGAACGAGGGTTAGGTATCTTCACGAGGCTGACATAATGGACATTTCCAGCGTGTTCTGAAAGAAACATACCAAGAAGTCTTGCCTCCGCTATGGAAGATGTAGCTTTTCCCTCCTCAACTCTCGAATCCTGTATGCTGGAAGTCGTGTATTATATCGGTGGATATACTGACAACTTTAGGTCTGAAGAGATATTTGACGGCTTGTTTCTATCGTTGCTTCCCCTAGGTAGCTCAGATGCTATTCTGAGAGAGACGGTTTGGAGGAGTCAACCTGTGTCTTACCAATTGCATGTTCCAGATGGACTGTCTGAGAGCTTTCTACCTTACCTTACCTTACCTAATCCAGCAGCCTTGAGACTCTCAGCCAGAATGTCTAATATCGAGGGGTTGTTCATCAAGAGGATACCCGTCCTCCTACACAGCCGGGAGACCATGTACTTATAGCTCCGCTACGGGGTGATAATCCGACGGATAGAGCAACGGCCTCCTCGATCTTGTGATAAGGGGCAGTCAGTACAATCGGTAGACTTGTAGTAGGAAGCCAGGAAGCCAAAGGCACACATGGTATTGTTAGCTGAAGCGAGGAAGAGCAGGGCTTTAACATTTCCGATCAAGTATCAAACAGTTCGGTTATCACACTAATAGGACAGTAACCACACGACCGTAACATGGTACTGAGTATAGGACAATCTAGAATCAAAATGACAAGGCTGTGACAAACTTCTGTCTTATCGCGATGTACAGGACCAGACAGTGTCAACGCTGACGATATATCCTCGCCACTAAACTCATTCAGTCAGTGGATTGACAGCACTGCCAAGCGGTCAATTGACACCATCAGCTTGAGTTCTGCGCGGGCTTTAGATGCAACTGGGCAGCCTCGTGCCGGTGGGAAGTCAATTTCCGTACCAATGCAAAGTGACCAAGCAATAAATGTCATGCTGGGACACGCAATAAGCCAGCAACATGCTTGGAATATGAACCAATGCGAACCATTTGCCATCGTCACGGGGTGTCTCTCTCGACCATTTTCAATCGCTTTTGGCGGTTTGTTCGTTGCGTATGATTGGCGCGGGACATACGCATCTCGTCCCTTTTTCCCCTTGGATGTCCTGGATGCGAAAGCCGGAGCAGTCAGTCGGGTGAAAGATCGGAGACTAGAGGAGGGGAAGGCGCTTTTGGCGTCAAAGGGCAAGGGGAAGAGTCAGGCACAGTCGGGCAGGCCAACCCCTGTCAGCGACAACTCTTTTTCTGTTTCATGTTCGTAGCTGAGCCCAACCCCGCCTCAGGAACCCAGAAAAAAAGTTCCAGGGCACACCAAGATAGCGATTTTGCAGCCGTGCCTGCATAGCCCAAGGCCGCGAAGCACCAATGAGGAAACAAGCTGGACACGACGCACAGCAGTGAAGATAGGTTCATCAGGTCCCCTCGATACCCGAGCTTCTTCTTTTTCCAGCACAACTTTTTGAGGCGACACGAAACATCACATTCTCTCAGATATATTCAATCACATGAGGGCTTCGACGATATCCTGAGTGCAGGCTGGCCTCCGATCTCTTGTTTCACCCTCGTCACTCCTTCCTCATTCCTACCATTTTCCCCAACCTCGATTGGCATCCAGGGCATCCAACTTTCCCCTTTTCGCACAGCCATCTCGTCGCAACCCCCATTTCAACTGCGTCACCTTTCATTTCGTCTTGAGAGACAATCGTGCTTCGCGAAATCGAGATATAGAGAATCAAAAAGCCATCCGACCCCATCTTCAATTCAATATTCCCCGGTCCGCACTTGAGCCGCAGCACTAGGTTTCGGCTCGGTTCGGTCCATTGACAGGGTGATCGACCGCCAGCATCTACGAAACGGACCACCTTGCAGCATTGTCGGAACTGCGCGTTCCTCAACCCAGCAGCTCATCGTTCTCTTGCGGCAGTGTCATTCATGCCGACAATCTTTGTTTGTACCTTTGATTCATCGACTAGTCTGATTAATCATGACTAGGCCCGAGATAATTCGCGCTGGTATGTGCTTCCCTCCCCGGTAGGCGTACGAGGGGGGCATTTGGTGGCCCTGGTGGCTGGCCCAACCCCCTGTCACACCGTTGTTCACCTTCATTTTATTTTCTAAATGCCAGGGCCATCTCTGGATACGCACAATTCTTGGAACATGCTGCCGAGATCCAGTCCTGGCTGACCTCTGATCCTTTCTTCCTTTTATCCAGATACCATCGATCTTCAAGATCACGAGGCGCCTTCAGCGAAAGACCACCCACGCGCCCCCATCCCGACTTCGAACGGATCTCTTGCTCCCCATCAGGCTGAGACAATTCGCGAAGTAACCGCCGAGACGGCCGAGGAGAATTTGCGCGGCCCTGGCTCCCTGTGGACCGGCGGTGAGGTCGGAGACCTGCACCAGTACGCAGACCATTTGGTCGCCGCTGTCAACAATTCCGTGAACGGCCATTACGGCGCGAGCGAAGGCGCAACGACAACTATGCAGGCTGGCCAGCCGCGGGACGCTCTGGCGATTGCCCAGAACGGCGGCATCTCTGGCACCGATATCGACGATGGCGACCTCTCAGGCGATGGCGATGACAGCATGGATGATGATATGATGGACAAGATCTCGAGCTCGCCCTCGATTGAGGATGGTGGGTCTCCTTCTTCTTCTGAACCCTTTTGGCCGCAAAGAATCGACCCTCTTCACCCGCGTCCAATTGCTTTTTGGTCGTCCCCTCCTCCGTACCTTGAGCATGCCTGGCCCCTTCATCTTAGTTCATCACCTAAGCGGGAAGGCAAGGCCTTCCTCGACTCGCCATGCCGCCATCATCATCTTTCAGCCGGTGAGTATAACACGCAGGACCGACCGATATTCGACGGCGAACCGATCCCGAGTAGCTTGGACACACCCTAGGAGGAGAGTCCTCTGCACGAGAAGCGATCGCGGATGGCAGTCCTGGAAGAGGTTGTGGCCGAGATGTTCAGACAAGAGCAGGAAGCCATGGAAGTTGAAAGATATCAGTTAGCGGATCAAGGGGAAGCAGACATGACGGGCTCATTGTCACATTCAGAGCTGGCTTATGGAGAGAAAATCGTGGGTGAGGATTTCGCGTGCGAGGAATACGAAGCTATTGGTGACACTCAGTTCGGCGCACTGGTTACGCACTACGACGAACTCGACGACCCCGACGATCTCGACGACTTCGACGGCCTGACCATACCATACGAAGAAACTGATGAAGATGATGATGATGGCGACTTTTCTGACGTCGATCCCAGGTTCATTGACTATGGTTGGGATGCTGAGTGCTTACGAGATATAGAGGACATCGATTTCGAATTCGTCTACGCTCTACATACGTTCGTCGCCACGGTTGAAGGCCAAGCAAACGCCACTAAGGGTGACACCATGGTCTTGCTCGATGACAGCAATAGCTACTGGTGGCTTGTGCGAGTGGTCAAAGACAGCAGCATTGGTGAGTGTTCAGCGACGACTCACTGCCCTGTTGGTTGTTAACAGGCGAATCCCCTCAGGTTATCTCCCAGCAGAGCATATTGAGACGCCAACGGAGAGACTGGCCCGGTTAAACAAGCACCGCAACATTGACGTAGGTTACTTGCTAAGTGTGAACCATGAGCGGATACTAATGAACACAGTTATCAGCGACGATGCTTGGCGACCAGGCGGAGAAAACCAGGAATCCCTTGAAGTCAGCAATGAAGAGGAGGAAAGCTAAGACGGTCACGTTTACAGCCCCTACCTACGTTGACTACTCTGATTTTGACTACTCGACCGACGAGGAAGATCTGGAAGCGGAATTCCTTGCTCAGCAGCAACAACAAGGGCAACAATCCAGTGCCCAACAGGCAAATGCCGACCCAGACGTTGAGGATGATACAGCGCGGGTAGAGCCTCTCAAGCCGAAGTCGCGACAGAAGGAGGCGGTGATTGCTGAGTCGCAGACGATAGAAGCGAACGGAGATGGGGCCACTGCGTCAGCGAAGGCTGCAACAAGGACAAGCGAGGAGATTTTCGAAACCAAGTCAGGTGACGGGCCGAAGAAGACCAGTGATGGAACTGTTAGAGACTCTTTCTTCAAGGACGATACGGTTGAGACTAAGAAGATCACCTTGACTCCTAACTTACTACGCGACGACAGCGGTCCGCGGTCTTCAAGCGATTCAAAAGAGCTGAAGCAGCGAGTCAGCCTCGATAAGCTCGAAAAGGACAACCTTCTGGGCAAAGACGACAAGAAGAAGAAGGACAAGAAAGAGAAGGAGAAGAAGCCGGGTGCGATACGGAGTTTCTTCTCGAGGAAAGACAAGAAGAGGTCGATAGACGATGACGACGACTCGTTTGGGAAACGTTCGATGGATGCCAATGAGAAGGAGGTCGAGCCGGAGGAGCCCGCTGCAGCGTCGCCTGAGAAGTCTGAGGGTCCCCAACGGCATCCCAGCAAGTTGAAGAAACAACAGCCACGCATTGAACCATCGTTGACCTCCAAGGGAACACCGACGCAACCGAAGGAACCCGGCATGGACCTCGCCTCGTTCTTGTCGACTGAAGGGAAGGCGAAGACTCCAGCGTCCATGCGCGTTGTTGAGCCGGATTTGGATGACTTCAATTCATCACCTGAAAGCAGTCCCACGAAACCATCCCGCGACCGATCGCCGGAGACTTCTCGCAAAGGAGGGCAGGCTAACGCATCTGCTTTCCGTGGTCAAGACAGTAACATACGGCCGCAGCAAGTAGTCCAGGCCAGATCGCGGGCCGTGCTTGATGACTCCGATTCTGACGATGAGATTGCTTCTGCGCCAGCACCAGCCCCTGTGCGACCAGCGCCGGTCCCCGAAGAGGTCAAGAAACAGCAACAGGAACAGCAACGATCTGCCCTACGACCAACACTGCCGGGTTCATATCCGGATAGTTACGTCAGCATGCAGTCGACGGCGTCAGATCAGACGGAGCGAGCTGTGGAGGAGATGCCACCTCATCAGCGCCAGGAGCGTCTATCGGAATCGCCTGTCCAAGTATCGCCTGTCACGTCTAACAATCCGCCACCATTGATGGTGGACTCCTCCAGCCAAGAGGAGGACCAGTCCTCAATGCGGTCGTCTCCCGAGCTGATAGATCGTGAGGACGGCGATATGCATGGCAAACAGGACTCCATCGCTACCTCGACTTCCGCAACGACGACCTCAACATGGAATGATGCAAGCTTACGCGCCTTTTTCGACTCGGGCTCTGATGTCCGAGACCTGCTGGTTGTGGTCTACGACAAGACGGATGTGGTGCCAGCTGGCCCTGAGCACCCTGTTGCTGGTACACTGTTTAAGGAGCAGAACGCCAAGCTGGCTGAGATAACTACTGTGAGTACTCGCTGCCCATACTACATATACCCATATCTAACAATACTGTCTAGCAACTTGACAACATGCTCGGAGACTGGCTAGCCCGCAAGCAGCGGCTAAGAGGCACAGTCTGAGCAGAGGACCATCGAGCGTGCGCGAGCTCATATCATTCTATGTTGGATGTTCAAGAAACAGTGTAACATGTACCCATCACAAACCATCACTTCGTCCTGATGCATTAACGACCAACTTTTCTTTTCTTATTACGATTGTGGAACTTTGAGGGGCTAGTCGATTTACCAGGAGACGGCGTAAGGACTGGACTGGTTTGGACAGGCGCGCGGCACTGGGAGCCGCGTATCACGACATGCAAAGAGAGTACCGCAAAGGGTTCGAGGATTATATACCACATGTTTCTTCTGTTTCTTTTCCCTTCGACTTCTTATTAAATACGGGATACCTGACCCGGGGTTAGCATATGGTTCGGCTGTGTAAGGGGAGAAAGAGAATAGGGAGTGGGCCGCATAGGATAAGTCTGCAGACGAAGCAGCGCAATCATCAGTTCATCTGTGTCTGAAGCAAACCATTTTTGAGAATACGAGGCTGAGAAAACGAAGCAAGGTTTTTGTCTGCCCTCTCGCGAGTACTCCGGTAGCACCATGTGAATGTGCCGCTTGCGTGAACATAACTCTTTGCGATCCCATTCATTCATTGTCTTCGTTTTCTCCACTCGGCGTTATGCGGATGTTCCCTATGACTTTAGCAAAGGCAATACTCTTACCCTCTACTCGACTACCTGGGCCTATGTTAGTTGTCGGTTTGAGTGAGGTGTGCCATGGACTATAACCCTAACATATATCCGTCGGGTACCTAGAGAAATAGGTAACAGATCGTTGTCCCTTCGGTCCCAGCTCACCCTGGTCTTGTCCTACCATCCAGAACTCATGGCCGCCTGGTTTGTTGGACTTGGTGTTATGCTCACGTTGTTGATTAACGCCGGAGATGCCTGAAATGCAGCACGGTAGCCGGAGTTTAGTGATGTTCTGGCATGGCCCCTTGATGTTTCATGGCTGGCTGGACCTCGGTTGGTTGCTTGGCAGCGTTGTTCGTTGACGTCCCGACTCTAAACAATAACGTCACCACTCGTTAGAGCAACCAACTTTTGTGTTGGCAAGCAAAAAAAAAAAAAAAGTGTCCATTTGACAGAGCAACTTCTATATTCTCCTATTGCCATTTTTTTGTATTCTGATACATACTTAGTCTTAATACTGAGATAATTTGTGTCATTGTTCAAGAACAACAGCAACAATGGCTTCCCTATTCGATTTCACGAAAGCGCAGCTTTCCTATTACACGGTTGCACTTACTCAATCTCGAAATCAAGGCCCAAACACGTAAACTAATGCCTCGCCAGATCCCAGCGGCCATGATCCTGCTGTACGTGCCACATACCTACGCCGGCATAAAGGCGGGCAAGAACCAGGACATCGCCAACCCGCGCAAGACGGAGGAGCACCTGGCCAAAGACGACAGCCTCGACAAGGTGGTGAGTGCCGGCCCAGTGCATGCTCATTATTCCTGAGAAAGCTTTGACTCATGATGAGGAAAACAGACCAAGGGCCGTATCCTGCGCGCCAAGGCGGCGCACGCCAACGCCAACGAGACCATCGGCCTGTACGCCGCGGCTGTGGTCGCGGCGAACGTCACTGGTGTTGAGGCCAAGACCGTCAACTACTTGACGTTGGGATAGTGAGTTATAACCTCTCATATTTGGTCGGAGCGGTCAGAGTGTGTGGCTAACATTGGGGAGCATCGCTTCGCGGATCGTGTACAACTACATCTACGTCATTGCCCAGGATAACAGCCGTGTAGCGCCGTTACGGACTCTTTTCTGGGCGTCTGGGGTTGGTATCATAATGACTCTGTTTGTGAAGGCTGGAAATGCTGCTGCGAATGTTCGTACGCTGCGTCTGTCGTAAGTGGTGCGCGGATGAGACGTTAAGGCTTTAGATGCCCGTGTACAGTTTCATGTATACCTAGAGGGGTACAACACCCAGCCCCTGTGCGATGGTTTTATCTCTTACTCGGATTCTGAACGGTGCCTCCGGCCTCACCGTCTATGCAGGACCACCAACCGCAGTAGTGATCGGCCCGCTCTCGATGTACACGCCCGAAAAGTAGAAGTCCTCGACCGCATCGCTGTACCCCGACCGCGGCAGCTCAAGGACACCCAGGTGCCAGTCCTGGCCGTTGGAAGACGTCGAGGCCGACACGGGCGCAACCACCTGCTTCAGCGGATCGCCGCCCTCCGAGTGCCAGAAGCCAACCTTGTTGCCCGAAAAGTCCTGTTTGTTCTCTCGTCAGCAAATTCCCTCCTCCAGAGGTGTGATGATGTGAAATGGGAACTCACGATCTCGTATGCAACATTATGCCACACGCCCGCCTTCCACTCCGTCTTCCACTTGCTGTTCTGGCTCGTCATCCACTGCAGATTCGGGTTGCTCGTGCCGCTCTCGCCCGAGATCCAGCCGTACTTCAGCTCGGTGAAGTGGCTCTCGAAGAAGCAGATCTGGTGCTCCCGGTTCACGCTCGGCGCGTTGGTGTCCTTCCTCATGATGCTGAAGTGGTAAAACACCTTGCCGCTGGCGATGGCGGCCTTGGTCTGCGGGATCAGCTCGATGCGCCGCATGTTCTGCCCGTTCCAGAAGGCGGTCGAGTCGAGGGTGAACTTGGCGCCCTTGGTGGACACGCTGTCGTTGGGGTTCTTGTAGTCCGGGCTGAGGGAGATGTACTTGTCGACCGACCCGCTGCCGTGGATGTAGTACTGGTAGGGCCCGACTTGGTTGCTCCATGACCAGGTGTTGAGGTCCTTTGCCGAGGAGAGGTCGTTGAAGCGGCCGTCCCAGAGGACGGCCGCGTGGGTCGAGGCTGCTAGGAGAGGGAGGAGGGACAAGGCTTTCATCTTGTCTGTCCTACGTGGGATGAATCCGCTACAGTCGCAGGAGAGACACACTCAGGGTAAGGGAGGTCTAAAGATTCGGACACAATGATCGTGGAGTTCGTTTGCTCCTACCCGGTCTTCATCCGCTTATATATCACCACGGGCATTATCATCGTTGCCGGTCAATCGACCCCGTACCCCAGGGATGGAGCCACTTTGACTGCATATTTCCTCATGTGAGATGGCTGCTGCAACTGATTACATCTGGTTCCCTCCATGGATGACTTCGGTGCAATATGGAGAGGGAAGGCAGGCGGACTGGCCCAACTCGAGAGGCTCGCAGAAAGAGTCGGAGCCGCGGTAAGTTAATTTGCGGATGACACCCTCCGATCTCCTACGGCAACGGGAGATGATAGGTATATTTGATGCAATTAATGGTGTTTAAAAAGCTCTTGCGGACTTTAGCCTGTAGACAGCAACACTTGAGCAGGAGTACCCGAGAGAAACTCACATCCACGGATGGAATTCTCATCAGCAAGCAGCATGTGAACCATACAACATGGTTGCGTGTTGTGTGAGCTGAAGTCTGATATTCCTGGTACACACAATCTCAGGGAAGAGTTGCGGCCGGTGAGAGCTGTGACGCCGTGAGTTCTTGCGGTTCAACAACATAATATACGGGGAGAGAGAGAGAGAAGCAAATCGGGATACAGGCAATGGTGGTCAATGCAAATACTGATGCTGACCTTTAATCAATTTTCTGTACATATTTCGCTACTCGGGAGACACCCAAGCTCTGTTCTCGCTGATAAGCCCCTTGGACACGGAAACGCTTTAAGATGAACCCATCAGTTATACCACAGACTCCCATCACCTAACCAAATCTCGTGGTTACTGTCCTTTGCCATGCCTTCCGGAATGTTCGACTCAAATCAACGAGCGGCGATTAACACGATGGCCTTTTTTTTTTTTTTTTTTTTTTTTTTTTTTTTTTTTTTTTAAATTTTTTTTTTTTTAGATACCTCCCGCCGGCATCGCCGAGTTAGCCAAACCTCTGCGGTGCGTGTGCCGGACTGCTTGTGGCAGCATCCATCTCGATTGCCTGTCCCGGGCGAGCAGTACTGTCAATCTCCGGCATTAGGTCGGCGATCCTGCGCTTGCAAGTATCTCCACCACATGCCATATAAATCGGAATTGCTATCTGTCAATACACTGGGTCCAGACGCGTTCGGTATAAAACCAGGACCTGAAGACGTCCCCGGAGAGAGTTGGCTTCCGTATTGTCCTTGTCCTTGCTCTTGACTTGGCGGTATAGATGGGTTCGGTATGTAACCAGGACCGGAGGACAGCCCCGGAGGGGGTTGGCTCCCGTATTGTCCATGCCCGTGCCCTTGGTATGGCGGTACAGGCCCGTTCGGTATGTAGCCAGGGCCTGAAGACGGCCCCGGAGGGAGTTGGCTTCCGTATTGTCCTTGCCATTGCGTTTGGTTTGGCGCTCCCGCGAGTGAGCCTCTGTGGTCGTACGTGCTTTGGTTCCCCGGTGGCGGGGACCTGCCTCCTCGTCCTCCTCGTCCACCTTGTCCACCTTGTTTACCTCCTCTACCTCGCGACGGAGCATGCTCACCACGTTCCTGGGTGCTGTGATTGTCGTGTCCGTTGGGTCCTGGCGGTGGCAGTCCGTAATCTCCGTAGTCGTTGTAGCTTTCGTCGACGCTACTGTTCCCAGTTGCTCCCGTGGCTCCCGGACCTGGGACGGTCGCTAATTGGACGTTTGGTAATTCCGCCCAGCGCCAAGAGCACCTGTGAAGTATCAGCACGGCGTGATGAAGCAAGAGGACTTGACAAGGCATACCATGGAGACAAATACCCACCAAGCGTGGGATTATGCCTGAGCACCTCCCAGCCTTCCCTGTTCTGCTCCAGCATCCCAATGATTCGATGAGAGCACGGGTGCCGTTGGCCACATGCCGTGTCCTTTAGCAGGTCCAACAAGTCCTTGGATCTGGTACTCGTCAGCCGACTCTGCACGCTCTGCGGCGCCAAGCAAAGCCGGGCACAATCCCCAAAGTTCAAGATGGGGCGTCCCGTCATATGGTTCAGGAGGCCCTCAGGCCGCGGCTCCTCGAGACGACATCTCTCCTCTAGACGACAACTCTCCTAATGGCGTCGCGCCACGTCCAGCAACTCCGCTCTCGTGAGACTTTTCCGACGCTCCTCCTGGGCAAGGCGCATTTTTGCGAGCTTTGTCACCAGCTGCCGACGCTGTTCGTACTCCAGGTCTTCTTGTTCTTCCTTGACGCGCAGTTCTTCCTTTGCCTCTCGGGTGCGCCGTTCCTCTTCCTCCTTTTCGAGCATTCGCTCTCCTCGACGACGAATATCTTCCAGCACCTTCGCTCGGGCTTCTCGCTCATGCTCTTTGAGGCGGCGTATATGTTCGCGGTGGACGGCCTGATCCCGCTCATACTGATCGTCGTATTGTTCTTCGCCGTGCTTTTTGCTATCTGGGCTTCTTGTCTCGTCGACGAGGGACAGTAGAGCCTCGCGTGCGGATGGTGGTTGGAGAGGTTGGTCTTCCCTGTCTCTAGGTTCTTGCAGAATTCGCCCTGGTGTCACCTGTCTGTCAATCAAGTGTCCTTGATATTCGACAACAGGTACGGGTTGAGCAGGCTGCTCCACTGTGCCGTCGGCTCCCGGAGAGGGACGCTGCGCTTGTTGGTGTATCTCCAACTGGCCCGTCTGTTGTACCTCTGTCTCCCGACCTCCAGCAGAAGACAGGGGTGGAAAGCATTCAAGGTCGGGGGGAGGTGGTGGCAATGTCTTATTTGGAACGGGCTCGGCATGTTGTTCCGCTGTGCCATCGGTTCCGGTAGAGGTAAGCTGCGCCTGATGGCGTTTCTTCAAGATCAGTGCCTGGCTGGCATGTCGTTCCTCTGTCCCTCGATCTCCAGCAGAAGGCAGAGATGGAAGGGAACTAAAGTCCCAACGTGGTGGTGGAAATGTCGAGGTTGGAACGGGTTCCGCATGTGGTTCCACCATGCCATCGGTTCCAGTAGAGGGATGCTGCCCCTGTTGGTCTAGGTTTGAAGTTGGTAACTCGCCCGATTGTCGTACCTCTGTCCCTCGACCTCCAGTAGAAGGCAGGGGTGGAAAGGCACCGAAGTCAGAAAGTGGTGGCGGATCTGGAACGGGCTCGGCGTGATGTTGCGATTTGCCGCGGGCTCCCTGGTGCAAGGGAATGTATTTTGTTTTCTTTCCACGAGGCATTGCGGACAGGACGGAAGTAGAAACTGTGAAGTCTTCGCCAATGGTTGACAGCAGCGACCCTTGCCGCGTTGGTAGTGCAGTGTTCAAGAGGACAACGATAGCCACGTGCTGATCGTAACAAATGGTCTACTAAACGAGCGATACTCTAAAGATATTGGCGATGATGGTATGTAATCTTGCTGCTGTCGGGACTGAGGCACGAACTCGGCATGTTTTGGGTTGCAAAGACGAAGACTCTGCCCTGCCTCGAATGCTGACTTGACTGTCGATACCGAGGAAAGTATAAGCAAGCCGGTTGTCAGGAGGTAGAGGAAGGCAAGCAGAGAAGGTGCAACGGGTAACAGGACCCAGAACGAGCTGGCCGAGAAGGCATAGCCGGTGCTGGGAAAAGAGCTGATAGACACCACGCACGGGGAAGTAATAATAGGCGAGAACGTCAAGTCGAACTGAGCCGCGTGGACACCGTTGTGTATTTTCCACATCTAAGTCGATACCCGAATGCGTGACGAAGACGATATCCTAGTACTCCTACAGTCTAACCAACGCTGAGTAAAGAGAGATCTCGAGCAGAAACCAAACAGCCAGTCCAGGGGCTGTCATGCCCGACACGTTCCCAACTCCAGTGGACGCTTTGATCCAATGCGCGCCGCGGGACCAGGTAATATCGTGTCAGATATCAGTGCTGTCCGTCCGCACAGGGGACTAAAGAGGCGCTTTCGGATTACATAAACAGAACGGGGGTAAATAGAAATAAGCCCAGGTATTAGGTTCGATCCAACGACCTTAGTACTCGGCTCCACCAAAGCTGGTGTTCCTAACCAACGCTGCGCGCTCGAGACTGGAACGCGGCCGGCCCTCGAAGCTGCGTGTGCGGCTGTGCGACGTGCTAGGCCGCGTGCTCGCCTCGCCTTCCTCGACTGCTACCATCATGTCGTCTTCTTCCAAAACGGGTGCCTCGTCCTTGATCAAGTGGATGAAGTAGGCCGAGACCAGCACAGCGATTCCGCCCAGAGCCATCACGATGGCGATACTGTGGTCACCGGGGGTGCCGCGTGGCTTCTGGAAGAAGTAAAATATGATGCTTGACGACACCGTCGCAATGATCTGGGGAGCAGCAATGGCCATGTTGTGGATGCCTAGGATGACGCCTGCCTGATCAGCATCCTCTTCCATCTCCTTAAGATCGTCACCAGGGCTCTGGTCAGAATAGTCGTTGGAAGAGCCCGGGCTGACGGTTGGATCACCGGAAATTGAGAAGATTCTCTGCTTGCGCTCGCGTGTCTCTGCGTCCCGGCGGGAGATCTCTGCGCTGATAATGGCCCAGGGGGCCCAGAGTGTCAGAGCCCACGTGATGCCGACGAGACCAATCAGTACCGTCGCGACCTCAACGGTACGCACGAATACCGTGCAGGTCATGGCGACAAAGAAGAGGATCTGCGAGAACATCCAAGCTCGGCGGAGGGTAAAGCCGGGAATGACCAGGTAATCCAGCCATGACTTTTGCTCCTCCTCATAATCCTTAAGCTGAGCAGCAGCTGCACCATCACCGGATCCGACTGGCTGGCTGTCATAGGTCGGTGCAATGAAGAAGGGGAGGAAGACGTTTGTCGCGAGACTGGTACAGGCGAAAATGAGTAGCGCAAAGGTCCCGATACGAGTGGCTTCTTGGTATAGACGGTCAAGCTCCTCGCTCGTCATGTTGGGGTTCTCCTCCAGGTATGGCTCCACATAGATCTCACCGATGTAGGAAGATGTGTAGAACAGCATCGGAAAGAAGCCGATCCAAGCACAGAACTGGACCTCACAGACCTTCTTGATCTGGGGTGGAAGTCTCTTGATCGAACCGAAGATCTTCTTGAAAAAGGCAGGCACGCCAGGCTTATCCCGCGACGGAGGCCCCTCGAGTCTCGGATCTCTTTCCCTGATGAAGAGGCAACTGAGGAGAACAGTACTGCCAAGGGCGATGCTGGCGATGGCACAGAGATCCTTGAACTGAGTATCTCCGAGCCACCAGACGACCGATGGTAGATCCACGTATCCAGCAACATATCCAAAAATGTTGCCGACACCGACAATCCTGCTCGCCATTGCATTTGCAGCCTCTATACACGCACTCTGTTAGCTGATGCTTGCTTGAGTCAGGTGATGCATGTTTCGCTCACCTTGCTGGTGTGCTGGCGCACAGTCAACAATAAACGCCCGAATAGCTGCTTGGACTAAAACGACATGTTAGCGGCCGTACATATTCGAGGCTCATGCAGTTGGGCTCGACGCGGGACCTACCGGTGTTGATGGCGAAATCCAAAATGTACACCCAAAGAACAGCAACCACGATAATAGCGTTCTTGACGCCGGCCGACGTGGGATCCGCGCCAAAAAGGCCTAGGAACCCGCCGACAATCTCCTTGGTCCAGGCTAGAAATAGGAGCGAGCAGATTGTGGCAGCAGCTCCGCCAAGCATGAACGGCTTCCGCTTGCCCCATCGGACGCGGCAGTTATCGCTCAACATGCCGACGTAGGGCTGGACCAGAGTACCAGAGAGCGGGCCGGCAATCCAGACGAGTGCCATCAGCGACTTGCTGAGCCCGAGCGACAACAGGTACGGCGAGCCGTTGGAGAGCTCAACAGACCAGGCGATCTGAAGTCCTCCGATGCTTATCGTCAAGAGTATCAGGTACCAGACGCTCTTGGTGGTTTGGAACAGGTCGATTTCCTCGAGCTCGGTCTGGCCGTCCATGAAGCCATCATCTTCTCGCGCCGGGGACAGTAGGGGCGACTGTTCGTCACCGCCCGGCCCGCTGCGGCCGGCATTGTTGGTGTTGTCTATGGAATCATCTTTGAAAGTGCTGTCGCGTAACGCTGCTGGCTTCTTCCCCCTGTCCTTGGACGGACTGTTGGTTCTCGCCTCGATCGGGGGATGGCCCTGGCTGAAGTAATCCGCGTCTGGCGACGACATGCGTCCACTGTCGGCGGCGTCGCGCGTCGATTGAGCCTGTTGGTGTCGCTCAGGTCGGCTTTCGTCGGTCGGGGTAACGGTGCTGACGGCAGCAGCAGGCTTGGGAGGATGGATCTCGCGAAGTGGGATCGGCTGATGTCGGGGAGCGACGTTTGGGCTCGGATGAAGCTCCACGATGACGGTTGATCAGATAATGTCCATGCCAATAATGCGGAGCACTAGTTTATAATCAGAAACAGATATCCGGGGAAGTGTAGGTAGCCTTTCTGTAGGCGCTGACACAGGCCAGAAGAATTGACCAAGGATGCTGGTAGTTGATAGTTGGTAGAACAGACTTCAGTCTAAAAGATATCACGCGGTCGAGTGAGAGATTGCCACGAGACTGGAGATGATTCGATCTTGTCGCGCGTGCCAAAGGGCAAATGGTTCAAGGAGGGAATGTTGCGTCATGCGAGGGCACCCGAACTTGTTGAACCCAAAACTGGCGAGACTTCCAAGAACCACCTGAGAGACTGGCACGAAGCCACCAATCAGAGGACGCCCTACTTGAGGACAGTAGGAATGTACAGTACTGCCACAGTCAAAGTCTGGGGCAGCGTCTACGCTAACCTCACTAAGGGGCGATCACTACCACGCCTCACGGCGCATCGGTCACAATGCTTTATCCTCGTGCCGCGACTCGCGAACCCCTTCGTATGCATGTTTCCTATCATTGGTCTCAGCACTGGTCGAATGAAGTTTCCGTCTAACTGACACCGACGTGCGGCGTTCTGCGGTACAGCAAGTTGGCGGACGTGATTCTTGGCCTGAAGTACCGTAGTATCAGTAGGATGGAAGGATACATTAGGAAACAAGGATGAGTAAGAGTTTCAGCTTCCGAAGTCCGCTCGATACACTATACATACCCGATCCTAGATACAGCTTACCTAGGTACTTTAGTTCTACTATACACTTTCCAGTATGACAGTTCTCACCTGTGCCAGTTTTTCATTGTCTTGACTAGGGGCCCTTGGACCTCATATGGTTCAATTTCTCTTGTCCTGTTGCTCCATATGCATTCTCAAGATGCGCATCGATGCTCTTCAAGGTCAGGGAACAGAGGCAGGTAAGGCGATAGGTACCTTAGCTTAGTCATGCATGTCCCAAAAGTTACTTTCGGGGTCAGGATACTTTGTAACTGATGTAAATCTGTAGCAATGTGAAGTAGTTATCCCCGCCGCAGTACTTCGAAGGGCTCATGTCGAATGGATAAGGCCTGAGATTAGACCTACCCCAGTCGCGTGCTGGAGGAGGCTGACTGTTCCGTCCAATCCAGCGATGCTTTGTGCCACGAGGCGTCGGAACAGGAAGCCTGGCGACTTTCGTAATCTCCAAATCCTAAAGCCGACTTCAATAGCGCCGTGCTACAACCTCTTTGCTGGCCTTTTCTCATTGAACTGAAACCAGTCTTTGATGACTTCACCCTCCATATCAGCTAGCTCTTCTCCGAGCAGCAGCGCCGCCTTCTCCATTGCACATCCGAACCACCGGTCTCTGGAACGACGCTGTTAGCCACGACCCTACCATGTTGGCGCAAGCGACCGCATCCTTAGTGGAGGTGGCTAGCCAGGAGTTGATAGCGATTGCAAGTAAGGAGCTTGCTAATCATTTCTTGGACGGACATAGAAATGTCGCAAAGTGAGCAAACTGACGCAATATCTCGCAGGACGAGCCTCTGAAGACGCAGACCCCGAATGTACGATCAACACCTTTGATAACCCCCCTCTCCACGTCCGAGTGACAGCATCTTGACTGACACGCTTGCGTAGCTCCCGATTCCGATTCCAAGAAGGAGATCGTGGCATCATGGGCCCTCTTCATCGTCATCATGCTACTGATTGCAGCGTTCTTTACAAGCTACTTCCTGCAGGAGAAGAAAGTCACAGCCATCCACGAGACCGTTATCTCCATCTTTGCCGGTATGCGCGGCCCAACCCTGCATTCGTGGGAGCATCTCGCATGCTATCGACTGAATGCTGACCTTTATAGGTATGACCATCGGTCTAGTCCTGCGAGTGAGCGACGACTCCGTGAGGGAGGCCGTCAGCTTCGACTACCAGATCTTCTTCAACGTCCTGCTACCTCCTATCATCCTCGCATCCGGCTACGAGCTCCATCAAGGCAACTTCTTCCGAAACATAGGCACAATATTGACCTTTGCCTTTGCCGGCACCTTCCTGTCGGCAGTCGTCATTGGCGGTATCCTATGGCTCTACACCCGTATCCCCCTCGAGGGCCTCAGCATGACCTGGGTTGACGCCATCGCCGTTGGCGCAACACTGTCCGCCACAGATCCGGTTACTATCCTTGCCATCTTCAACTCGTACAAGGTCGATCCGAAGCTATATACAATCATCTTCGGCGAGTCAATCCTTAACGATGCCATTGCCATTGTCATCTTTCAGTCGGCGCAGAAGGCGAAGGAGGGATCTGCCACGCTGGGACTACTGGGCTTCTTTTGGGGTATCTGGATCTTTTTGCGAGACTTTTTCGGGAGCTTGATCATCGGAGCGAGCGTCGGTATTCTTGCAGCTTTGGGACTGAAACACACCTATGTTCGCCGCTACCCCAAGATTGAGAGCTGTCTCATCGTTCTCATCGCCTATGCGACGTATTTCTTCTCCCAGGCCATTCAGATGTCAGGTGCGTACACGCTTGCTGGAGTATCGCCAGTTCCCTTTTTACTGACATATCCTCCCAGGCATCGTCTCGCTCCTGTTCTGCGGCATGACGCTGAAGCACTATGCTTACTTCAACATGTCGCGCCGTACCCAGCTGACGACCAAGTACCTCTTCCAAGTCCTCGCCCAGCTCTCGGAGAACTTCATCTTCATCTACCTCGGCCTGTCCCTCTTCACAGATGACAACCTCCTGTACCAACCCCTCCTAATCATGGTGACCGTCTTAGCCGTCTGCGCCGCCCGCTGGGTCGCCGTGTTCCCGCTTTCGCGCGCCATCAACTGGGTTATCCGGTACCGCGCCCGCCGCCGCGGCCGTGAGGCCACGGACGAGCTGCCCTACAACTACCAGGCCATGCTCTTCTGGGCCGGCCTGCGCGGCGCCGTCGGAGTCGCGCTCGCGGCGCTGCTGACGGGCAAGGATGTGCGCGCTCTCAAGGCTACGGTGCTGGTTGTCGTGGTGCTGACGGTCATTATCTTTGGTGGCACGACGGCGCGTATGCTCGAGATCCTCGGCATAAGGACCGGGGTCGTGGACGAAATTGACTCGGACGACGAGTTTGATATCGAGGCCATCGGCGGCGGCAACTATTATAAGCGCCCTGGCGGCACAGGCATCGGATTCGTGCCGCGCGTTCCTCGTGGAGGGTCGGTCGCTCTCGATAGTCTCGGGATCGGACGGGCGAACGGCACAAGGGACGGTGGCAGAAGCAACGGATGGGCTTCTGGTCACCGGTCGCCGAATACGGCGGCAGGCACCGCTCGGCCGACGAGCCTCAGCAGGAAGGGGTCTGTCAAGAACGGCCAGGATATAGAGCGGGCCGACCTTCTCGGCGGCTCCGGCAACAACAGCGACTCGGACTTCGGCAGCGACATCGATACGTCGGACCTGCCGCCTCCTGCGCCGAGGAGAAAGTCCAGTCCCATGGAACCGGGGGTCTCGGGCGGCGGAGGCGAGCCGGTGCTTGAAGGGCACCGGGACCGACCCGGCAACGGCGAGGGCCATCTCACTGCTTCGGCGGCCATCCGGCAGCTATTCAGCACCGAAGATCCGTCAGCGCTGTTTAGACAGCTGGACGAGGACTATATCAAGCCGAAGCTGTTGCTTGATGGAGGCCCAGGGGGGAGGGGTGGACATGGAGGGCCCAGTTAGGATTGGGGTCTGTCGCAATTTCTTCATTTATGTGTATTGTACTGAGATGTGGCATGTTTAAACCGTGTCGTCGCATGAAAGGCGTTCTGGTGGATCAGGTAGACGGTTGGCAGCAGGGCGATAGCCCCCCCTGGCCACGACCACGTGTGGTTGTTTGTTTTTGATACTGATAGGAATTGAAGGGAACTTGGTATGTCACACATAGAATAGGCACGAGCTGCATCTAATCGATCTTCTCAGCTTGAAGCTGCTCCGAGCTGTCCGTCCTATATTAGAAGGACTACGTTCAGGTTTTATGATATTGGGACCTAACTCTCCCTTTTCAACCGCTAACCAACTCGCTTTCCGGGAAGGAAGTCTTCCTTTTCAGCGATTCCTTACTCTCCAGGGTATCTCCGGGCGTCTCTCCGTTCTCTCCCATCCGCGCGACATCGCCGTTGCCATTCCCGTTCTCCGTCAGCTCTGCAGTGCTAGTAGGAGCCTCTTTCTTTTGCTTATTCCGAGGCGCGCCTTTCTCCCTCTTCGGCTGTATAGCACCTTTCGCCATGGCTTCCTTGGGCACAGGGCGAATAATAGGCTGTGCGACCCACCACGGCCTCTTGCAGACCCTGACAGCCTTCTCCGAGCTGTCGGGGTCATAGTAGTCATCGTCTTCATCCACTGGCGCCGTCTCCTCGACACCAGACTCCCCTGTCTTCTCATACTCCAGCAGGCCTTCCGCGACCTTGCGCTCGACCATGTCGAGGATTTTCTCGAGCTTGTCCATATCGCCAGCCCTCGCCCTCGCCAACGCATCCCTCACGTCGTGGTGCTTGCTCACGAAGTGCCTGAGCAGATGGAACAGATGCCCCTGCACGCTCACCAGGTTCGGCGAACCGGCTGTCATCTCCTCTTTCTTCTTCCTGTCGACTCCTCCGCCCTCCTGCTTCCTCTTCTTCCTCGCCGGCTGTCCCTCCTCGTCCTCGTCCCTCGCTTGCAACCAAGCCGCGTCATCGCCAGGGACGAACAGCGGCCTCCTGACCGGCGGATCCCTCTCATACACGTACCGATGCAAGATGTCAAGATACCGCCTGACGACCGCATCGACCCTCCACCCGCCCCTCCCATCTTTGCCCCTCCAGTACTCCCTCCCCTCCTCCCCGGGCTCCGGCACCCGCCCGAATATAGCAGGATCGCTCAGGTGTCCCTCGGCACTCATGACGCCGTCCGCGCCCGTGGCCTTGAGGCACTTGTCAACGTCCTCCCTCCTGAGTATATTCCCATTCGCGAACAGCACCGTCTCCTTCGGCAGGTTCTCCCTCAGGTACCGGATATGCTCCCAGTCCGCCAGCCCGGTCAGGTGGCCCTTCTGCTCCCTCAGCCGGCCGTGCACGGTGAGTATGCTCGCCCCGGCGCTCAGCACGTTCTTCGCGTACGCCAGCGTCTTCTCCCGCGTCTCCAGCACCCTGATCTTGGCCGTCACGGGCACCGGCAGGTTGTCGTGTAGCGTCTTGATGAGCTTGTGGATGAGCTCCTGGTCCTCCTGCAGGAAGGCGCCGTAGTGGCCCTTCCTCGCGATGCCCTGCGGGCAGCCGAGGTTGAGGTCCACGGCGTCGCAGTGCGGGGCGACCAGCTTCGCGGCCTCGAGGAGGTGGGCGGGCTCGTTGGCGCAGAACTGCACGAAGAGGGGGCGGTCGAGGGCCGGGTTGCCATCCAGCCACGGGACGGCGGCAGCGCCTTCTTCGGGGCGCGGCGCTACGTCTGCGGACCCCGAGGGAGGAGCGACGGCGGGTCGGACCGCCTGGAAATGCGTGTCGCGGTAGCGCTGGCTCTCGGCGAAGAGGCGCGCGTGCAGCATCGGGGAGTAGGCGAGGATGTTGCGCCGTTCGGAAGGGGGGAGGAAGGTGCGGGAGAGCATGCGCCAGGCCTGTAGGTAGTGCAATGTGTTAGTAGTCGTAAGCTAAGGAGGGGGGAGATTGCTTGGCACGCGGCGGGAGGAAATGAAGACTCACGAATTCGGATTGGTCGACCATGGGCGCGATGATGTGTTTCGGGGAGCCGAGGCTCTCGTAAAAAGCGCGACCATGCAGCTTGGTCCTCGTCACTGGCTGGACATCTGGCTGCACTGTTGGCGCCGTCGCAACAGACGGGAGAGCTCGTTGCGACATCTCGGTTGGCGTGGTTGAACCCATGGTAGCCAAGGTCCTCGATAAGATCCTCCGGAACGGAGTTCTTGGCTTGACAGATGAGAATAGGACCTCCAGAGTGGCAGATCCGTGGTTGTGTCACTCCCACCAGTGTCGCGAATTTTCGACGTGTATAGATGCGAGCTGGCGCAGAGGAGAATGCCAAGAGGCTTGAAAGAGCTGAATATCGGTTTAAAAAATAAAAAAGGGTTTCCTAGCCTTGCAGGCGCGGCTGAGATCTGATGTCCTACGATTGGCTGCGCTTACCGCGCCCCGCGTTAAGCCTCTTGTTACGCCCCAATCCCAAAAAGGTGTGCTGCAGGGCGGCCCATACTTAGCGCATTCGGGTAAAGTGGAGACAAACCTCCGGCCCAGCCAGGAAGGTACAGTACCTTGCACAGTAGGGAAGTCGTCATTGCGCCATTCACCACTTGGCTCGTACCGGTACCTCCGTCTTGGCGGTTCTTTCGTGTGGGGGCATATCGGGGTCGAAATTGCTCATTCTCGTCAAACCCGACTTGGAGGACCGATTCTGGTGGTATTGCACGATCGGCTCTCCTAGTCTTACTGCATGCCTGGGTGGTTCCAGAAGAAGGCGGAAAGAGAATCCATTCAAAGAGATTCGTGAGCAGAAGACTGTCCGAGAGAGGCGCGAGTCATGAAACAGACCTCTTCGGCGGACCGACTCTTGCCATCATCGGACATCCACCGCAGGTGCTCTGCTTCAGGAACTCTCAAGGTAAAGTAAGGTAATAATATCGAGGCTTGTAGGACTAGGCCGTGGTATACTATCACAGATAACGAGCGGGTAGCAACGAGCAATGTGTTACCTGGCACATGGTCCTAACAAAATTTCCGTCTCATATTTTCCAGGATCCGTATTATAGACAGGCTTCCCGACCGGTTTGCGTCTCGCAGGATCACCAATTCATGGCAGGAAACGGTCTCAAGTCCGCTGCAACTTCTTGTTTATTCTGAATCTTGGCACCTTCCCGTGCCAGTCTTGCCCTCGGCTGTCTCCAAGCTCAGCGGAAACAGACACATGCGCATGTACACTCGCAAATCCTCCTCTGGAATCTGAACTGGCACTTCTCGTCCTGCCGTAAACTGCCAGCTCAAGTCGAAATACACAAAACAATCGCAATCTTCTCGGCCTTCCTCCACTACAACACGCACGCTGTGGAATATTCCCCGATCCATCTCACTGACCGCGTCTTCTTTCTCTGGCACCTCTCGCAGACTCAAAGTAGTAAATCAAGTCTCGCTCGCATGCTGCCAAGCCATCAACGTGTAAACATACTTTTCGTCGCTTGCCTCGCACGCAATGCCATGTTGCTGCAAACCGACAATTGTGTCCGCTGCGCATCTTCTCTCTTCAAAATCCGAACTTCTTCGCGGGCTAGCCAATGACGTTGGCTCACGTATGGAGTAGGGAGACACTGTGCCGAAACCAAACGAGCCGTGTCTCCCACAGATTATATGTTGCTGGACCAAGACTCTAGACTTGAGAAAGTTTGTCGAGATTCCGTTTTCGTCACGCAAGAAAGTGCAGAACGCCGAGACACCGTACAATGAATGCTTAACCGAAACGCCTTCGAAGGACACAGAATCCAAGTTGGAGAACTGCAAGACAGAGAGAGATATTGGTTGATTACAGGGCGGAATAGTGGCTTCGAGTGGAACCATTCAATCGTTCGTAATCGTGCACCTCAGAAGAACTGGGTGTAGATCTTCGAGTTTTCGTGAACTTCCATTTCCTGGGATGAGAAACCATCGTTAGTAAGAGAACTCGTACGGAGGAAAGAACCCAGTCCAGGTCTCACCATCTTGAAGGTGTTGAGCTCTTCCTTGATCTGCTGGGCCAGCATCGGGGTCAGGCGGTTACATGTAGCGATCTCACCCCGGCGGTCGTACTCGCCGCTCGGCCAGGTATCGTAGAACATAATCCGCGGGCTGAAGGTTGCGTTGCGCTTGTGTCCCTGTGGTGTCCCCGGAGCACTCTTAGTGTCCTGACGGAGTCTCAAAGCCGACATAAAGTAGTCCTCGCTGCCGATGGCAACAGAGCCGGTCCGTCGGTGGCCTTGTGCTTCCTCGTTTGGAGTGCTGGGCACACTCGAGATCGGCGACTCGGTCATCGGAGCAGGCAGATCGAACATAGGACCGCGGCCATCTGGCTTCGGGGATGGTGTGGTTGAGCCTGCGTTGCCTGTGGCCACTGGTTAGCCGTAGTACTTACAGTCGATATAAGAGGGGCGACTTACGCTTCAAGATTCCCTTCCGGACTGCAGCCAGGACTTCGGCACGTTCTTTCTCTCCACCGACGATGCTCTTCCGCGCGGCCGTGCTGTCGGTACCAGAGCTGCTTACGCGCTCGGATGACGAGCTCGCGGCTTTGCCCGCGTCTATAGAATTTCTCTCCAGGTGGGGGAATCCAGTACCGCCGCCAGTCTGGCTGTGAGGGTCGGGATTGACGTTGACCCTTTCACGCTCGGCTTCCGCAGTGATCATGGAGACAGCCGCTTCACTGACTTCCGGTAACTTGGAGTCTGCCGCAGGGACACCAATTATGGACTTTGGTCGGAACAGGCCCACGAGTGAGCGGCCTCCTTTCTTCACGCTGTGCCCCATCTTGCGAATCATAATCGAAGCGGAAGACGCCGTCGACGAAACAGAGATGTTGTCCGTAGAGCTGCTGAACATCTTGCCCCCGGAGTAGATGTTGCTTCCAATGCCCGCAGCCTCCTGCCGCTGGGCGATCCTGGCCTGTTCAACGTCGTACATCTCTTCCGGAGTAGGAGCCTTTTGGAGCTTGGCGTGACCGGTACCCTGAGCGGCGTCGAAATCACCGCCGGCGGCCTTCCGCAATTCGGCGGCACTTCCGAACGAGAATGCCCGCCTCAGTCTGGAAGTTTTGCTCTTTGACTTTCCTCCCTTCTCGTTGATGGCGGCCAGCTGCTTCACGGCGGCGCTCTCCATCTTGGCAGCCTGCGAAGAAGAACCCTGATGCGCAGTGCCCACAGCAGCGCCAGCAGGATGGCTGCTGGAGGCCTCGGCCTCGTCGTCCATCCTCACCGGCTTGGAGAGCGGAGAGGGATTGACAGCCCGCTTGATTGTTGCCGCATCCGAAGAGGAGCTGCGAGGAGGAATATTTACAAGCCTTGGATAATCAGGATTGGATGAGTTCTGGACGGAACCTGGATCACTTGAAGCGAGCAGGGCGGGGTTTCCAGTGGGGACCGACACATTGGCGTTGCGGTTTGCAGACTGAGAAACGGTTTCGTTAGCGACTGCATGAGTTTGCAGGGGAACAATGAGGTGCGTAGTGCATGATTGGGTGAGGTTCAGCGGAACATCCGCGTAATTATGCAAGAAATGGGAGCGCTAATCGAGGGGTCAAGGGGGCCATGCTGGGCTTAAACAAGCCTGGTAACGAACTGGGCAAACTCACCGATGATGGTCGTGAATTGCTACTGCGCGAAGAGGTCCGGCTATCAGAACTGCCAGTCCGACCATGGGCTGCCTTTGTCTTCTGCACAGCAGCCGCATCATTTGCAGTCAAATTGACAGAACGTGCAGGCTTTAGTTGGTGCTCCCTACCAGCGCTCTTAGGCCGCTGAGACGACTGTGGTTGTTCCAACCGGTTCGATTCTTCCGGTTGCTTGATTCCAGGCAGGTCAATCTGGAGTGGGGTCAGGGGTTTGAGAAACTCGGCAGAATCCAAAGCGGGCAGGCTGCGCCGCCGCACCCTCCTAGCAGCATCAGCCGCCGAAAATGCCCCGGTAACTTGCACACCCTCATCAGCCATCCGATCGGGAATAGCGCCAACAAAACTGTTTCTCCTCTGCTGTTCTGATCGCTGGTTGTATAGGTGATTTACACTTGTCATTCCAGATCCTGATGGCGGAGCGGACCCCTGCGGTTGTTGCCCGTGGCCGTGCGGCGTCGAGGCAGGTGTCTCGGCACTCCGGGGCGCCTGCCGCCGGTATCTCTCCGGAGATGGCTTGGCCGGCTGTCCGTGTGGTGGGGTGAATGTGGTAGCGGTCCGACGTGTAGCCGTAGCCGAGATTGACGAGTCATCGCGAGAACCACCCATGGACAGTCCTAAAGACGAACTCGTAGGCAAATTTGTCATGGAGGCGCTTGTCAGGTAGCGAGAGCGTCCGTTATTGTAGTTTTGGTCGAAGCTATGCGTGGTAGGCACAGCCGAGGCGGATGATGTGCGGTTGTACGCCGCTGGCGGCTGCCATTGAACAGTCTGGTTAAGGCTTGGTGTGCTCGTGAATGCATAGGGCTGAACAGGACCAACACTACCACGGTACACAACCGGTCCGCCCAAACCACCGTGATAGCTGTTTCGTGACTGCGAGCCGCCTTGCGGCTGGTGGTATTGCTGGCCTTGATGTGACTGCAGCATACCTGATGCCGAATTGGGTCTTGTATGAAGCATGGCAACCGTAGCAGTCTGAGGCGTGTAGGTCTGGACCAGAGCAGCCATGGCCAACTTGCCGTAGACTGTCGGTTCGGCTGGAATGACCAAGTATTGGTGTCCCAAGGTCAACTTGTTTTGACCAGTCGTACAGAACGATGGTACGACGGTGTGTAGTTGGGAGTTCGGATGCAGAACCAATCGAAGAATACAAATCCGCAGGGAATTGTTTCTATGCAAGAATCTGTCAATGGTATGAGTGTTAGCTTGACAGCTCAAGTGACGAGGTACAAATGGAAAGTGAGACCAAGTCTCCAGACCGGAAATCTCGTGTCTGGATTTAGAAGCGTGAGGAAAGGGGCTTAACTTACCAGACCATGCAGTGCTGCACAACTTGCAGAAGAGCACACAAACTTGCGAAAAAGAAAAATTGAGGGGCCTCGAAATAGGAATTATTGTCGTAAAGGTGAAGCGAAGGACGCCTGCGGCCGTTTTTGAGGGAGGATAAAGGTTGATGTTTTGTTCGTGTCCGAAAGAAGCCCACTGTTACCGCGGACTATCTTGCCTGGAGCCCGTGTGTCTGTCACGACACGTCGGAGTTGCTGAACAGTCGGGAGGATGGTGAACAAAGTGCCACACGCTGACACCTCGCTTTGGTTTGGAGCTAGCAAGATGACATGGAGGACGGTTGAGGCTTCGATTGACAAGGCTCGTTGGGAAGAAAGGGACCAGGCGATTTTACGGGTTTGGGATCTTTGGCAATCTTTCGGGGAGAGGCAAGGCGTATTCGAACTGACAGGTTGAAATTGAGAGTTTCGGAAGATGCAAAAGGGACCCCGATTGAATCCAGTAGAATTTGAGATGGGACGATCTGGAAACGAAAGAGCCGTCCGAAGTCAGGTCGACAGTGACAAGCTGCAAGAAGCGGGCAAGACAGGACGGATTCCAACGAACGGAACAACGGGGTTTCAGGGGCAGAGAACCGGGAGTGGAACCGTGACTGAGAGGGAATAGAAAGAGCGAAACGGAGATGTGAGGAAGGGGATAGGAAGGGGGCAAAAGAGAGGTGCAGAGCCGATGACTCGGAGGTGAAGGTGCAGTTTAGGAATGAGGATTTCGAAGATAGGACTGACGACGGGGAAAGACAAGATAGAAGCAGGAAAGAAACAGAGAATCTTTGGATGACCGGCGAGAACACTGGGCCACGGTCCCCAATTCTCGTGCCAAGAAACGGCGTGGTGGTGGTCCTTCATCGAAAGACGCCATGCAGCAAAAGTAACATCCGTGCAGCCACGGGAAGGCAAAGCTAGCCCAATACAGCGTAGCTACACCACTGAGCATTAAGGTAATATTCGTCTGAATTTCAGAAGTGGAAGTACTGTACCTGCCCCAAAAGGCGCCTATCTGCTAGCGTCAGGCCGCGTCAACACGGTTCTGAGCCATTGGACCGCGAACCCGTTCTGGAAAGAGCCAGATTAGTCCAAGCTACTGTCGAAACCCCTACTGTGTCCACACAGATGAAAGTCTCGGATACTTGGAGAGCTCTTGCGCGGAACCCGTCTACCATTGGTCGGTTAAGCAAGACGTGTTGACGGCTCAGGGGACAGAGTCCAGTTTGATTCGTCAGATGATTTAGAGATGGCAATTGATCCAAATCGCGCTAGACAAGGTCCGTCCTGCACTTGCGAACTGCACAGTACGGGGTTTACAAATGTGCATAACAGCCCATACTATGTACGAACAAATGGTCGAGTCAAACACCAGCTAATCTCGCCAGACATCAATCGAGCGAGCATTGGCCTCAGCTGTGATATGGTATGGTATGGTATCCCTCTCTATATCCTGTCGCTCCTGCTCTGATTAAACAACCTACCTGCATTTTGAAACAGTAAGTCCTCTGAGCAACGTCTACTCCGCGGTTTCCGTTGCAAGCTCGATTTCCCATCCATTCTTAGCGCACTTTGGAGATTTCCGAGAGCGGGTCCCCATTTGAACCCCGCAGATAGCGAGGTGTACCCAGTACTACATGCCTTCCTTGAGGAGAGGGTACATTGATGCAGGGCGGCCATGTCCTTCCTCCTTTCGATTCACTGGTGGCAGTGAGATTCGTGTCTGGCAAGAAATATCCGGGGAGTGAGGGTAGATGAACTGATTAAGCCGCCAGTGCGGCTCTCGCAGGCAGATTAGGTTACAATCTGACAACGGCGTGCTTGGAAATGCCCTGGACCTTCATTCCAATGAAGCAGCATCCATTCCCTGCCTGCCGCTCCCTTTCCAAAATCAGCTCCATCGTAAACATGCATACTGTGGTGACAATCCACGGTTAATGGGGTTAATGTTCTCTTGGGATGCGCTCCGATGCATGTGATGGCTTGCAGCACTTAAGCAGCGGTAGTGCCCGGTTAAGATGCCTTGCGAAATCGAGCTAATGCAGTCTTGACTCTTCTCAGGAGGAAAAAGCACTTACTATGCAATAGACAACAATGGTCCAGTGGCCATTGATTGATCACTGTGCTGTACTGCTGCCTTGAACTTGAGATAGCACGTCGATATTCCAACTTTTCACATTCCTCTTACACCAACCAACGCTTTGTTTGACGCAGCGTCCTGGGAATTCTGCTTCCGTGTTGAACAATCTCATGGGCTTGGCCTGTTTGAGACGCCTTCGATAAGCATGGATTACCCGGCATCTCTGGTGAAACGGACCGACAATGGTTCCATGAGATGACCTCACATGAGAATCTCACGAGCTCTACATTCATCTCGAACATTGACTGTTTGCACCCGGCTTCGATGCGGAGAGATTCGCCTATCGACATCTAGAGTAACGATTCACCATTCAATGTTTGCCCTACCGTCCGCCATGCCTGTTGCCCCGGGACAAACAAGCATCATGCTGTGCGACGTCGTACCGTCGCAGACAGAATGTCGATTCAAGGCAATACAAGTTAAATAAGACTCGGTTGAACATCATAATAGCTACAGCATACCAGTAGTCCGAACTTAGTTCCCGATGCCGTGATGCCCTCCTTCGATGGGTAGATCTCACCGGTTACGATAATCAGTGTCGGATCTTGGTTAGACAGCCTTGCAGTGGGCCGTGTTAAAGTCCTTCGAAGTTCGGGGTGAGAAATACTGACCGCTGGTCGCACCACCCTGTCTGTGGCACAACGTCTCTCGGATAAGCATGCCGTTCTCGTGGGTCACGGCTGTTGCGTGCATCGACAACAAAAACAATCATAGGCGGCCATCCGATTTGTTGGGTTTGCATTATACATACTTTCAATGCAGTGTCTGTGCAACAAGTCAATTGTCCTCCGATAAAATAAAATAAAATAAAAATAAAATAAAAATAAAAAGGTCCTGCCTGACCTGACTGACCTGCCTAGGTACTCTAAAGAGGTCCGCTCCGCCTGTCCGGCCCCGCATTTGTGGATCGCGCTCCGAAAGTCGGCACCGGGACGGAGGAAAGTGGGTCCAGGTCGGAGCAAGTCTTCCTAGCCGCGCATTTACGTCTCGCGCCCGTTACGACTCTCGCAGTTAGCTCCTCCGCACGCGACTTAGGTTTCTTGTATACTCAGCTATTCGTTACAGTATTTGGCCAGGCTATTTATCCATCTAAAGTTCGGAGTAAACGAACGGCAAATGGTACTGCCACGTGACTGAGGGTGGGTCGTCCCCTAAGCTCTCTAAGCGAGGTGGGAGTCGCACCTCGCTCTCGGGCATCTGGCCAAATGTTCAACAGCTGCTTGCTTCCACACATGAGAGGGTGACAACTCTAAAATGGTTGGCGTGCCTCGCAGCACCGGCTGCCAACTCTGCGTCAAACGCAGAGTAAAATGTGATCAGGGGCGGCCCTCTTGCAGCAATTGTGTCAAGTACGGTGCCCCGTGTCCCGGCTATGACAGACAGATGAAGTTCGTGGCCGGAAAGCACCATATTCGGTCCCGCCGCCAGGAAGACTGGCGCGGCTGGGGATCGGGGGCCGGAAATGCGCCGGGTTCGGGTTGCGGGTCTGAAGAACCGGCCTCCGGATCCTCGTTCCCCGATGGTTCAGCCCCGGGCAGCGCATCCGGGACTCCTGCAGCCCTATCGGTCAACTTTTCTTCTCAGCTGGAGCGCCGGGCAGAGCTGGTGTTGTTATATCTTAGCCCAACCGAGGACCGCGGGCAGACCATCAACGCCATCATCCAAAACCTCCACGAGTCGCCGGCTGCAGCTGAGGTTCGCGTTTTTGCTCCGTGGTTCAAAGATGTCCCTGAACATCTGGGGCAGAAAGTAACGCTGGACAGCGCCATGGCGGCGTTTACGCTTCATCTCCTCGGCAAAGCCAAGCAGGATGACGTACTCGTTCGAGAGAGCCTGTCCATCTACGGCCAGTCTTTAGCGGCACTGCAGAGGGCGCTGAACCACCCCAAGGAGTGGAAGTCATCCGAAACTTTGTGTGCCACCATGATTCTCAGCCTGTTCGAGGTTGGTCTATTCGCAGTTCCTCTCGATGATATCGGACGTGTCATGTGCCCTGTGCCCCGCTGACAGACTTGTCACACACAGCTGTTCGCCGGGACTATAGACGCCGGCTCTTGGATGAAACACGCTGCCGGTGTTTCTTGGCTACTGCAGCAGCGCGGCCCCGAAGCCCACAGAGACGACTGGGACCGTTCTATGTTGGTTTCGTTCCGAAATATCACCGTCAGTCCTCTCACATTTCGTATTCTCCCCGCGTCACACTGCCTTTGTGCTCACTTCTCAAAACTGACATCACTATCAGATCATGCACTCCTTATTTTCGGGACAGGACTGCTTCTTGGCCAGAAGACCCTGGCAAAAGCTCTTAAGCGGCGACCCAGTCGTTGATGATCACGGCGACGGTTCCCTGACGGAAATGTACGCAATCGTCGACCGCTATTGGATCTATCTTGCCAGACTACCGGCAGTCCTGCATCGCGGTTATGCTTTGCGCGAGGCAAGAAACCACGGACTGCCGATAGACCCCTCTAATGTCACCTTGCTCGTACGACGCGCCGAGAAGCTGCGGGCTGAAATGGCAGCTCTATTCGAGAGGTATACGGCCCTCGCTCCTGGTCCAACCGAAGTTCCATCGCGGGATCCGGGGTCCATCTACGACACCGTTCTCTCGTATAGCAACGTGTGGCACGGCAGCTTTCAAATGAGCTGTTGGGCCACGCTCCTTATCCTGCAGGAGTGTCTTGTTCAATGCCAGTGGCCGGTCGACTATACCGCATCCAACAGGGAGCTGGCCGGTAATATATACCGCTCCGTCGAGTTTGTCGGGGCCGGTCTGCTGGGCCCGCTGCGAGTGGGATATCCGCTGCGGATCGCATACGAATTCGCCGACCTTCGCACCCAGTTGTGGATTGGTTCACTGCTGACGAGGTTCGAGAAGCACTACGCTTCTACAGCTCCCAACGGCTACCCCGAGCCTGGGACCAATGAGTACCAGTTCTCCTGATCCGCAACAAGTACGCCGAGAGCAGACGGGTGGTACGCTCTGCGCGGGTGGTTCCGTTCGGTTTACACCGCTCAAGCGATTCAGACATTATAGTTATACTGCCACGCGTCATCATCGTACAAGATCGGAGACACACTTCCGGGCTACCCTGTCAAGCCAAAATTCCCAAGACAAAATCAACCAACTGCGAGGATGCTCTTACAAGTTACCTCCACCTTGTGCCTCGAGCACTGTGCCGCTATCATACAATAACCTTACTGACGATGAACTGAAGCGCCTGCTCTCCGTACTCCTTCCCGTACCCCTGATGCGTGGCAAAGCTCGTTCCATTCGAGCAAAACGGGTCGGGCGAGTCGCAGTACGACTGCATCCTACTCTCGAACTGCGGGCATTGAAAGCCCGGTGGGCGAGCAGCGAACTGTTGCGTTCTCACTGTCAGCATTACACGCGCTTTCGGGGCAAGAGGGCTTGTGGGGTTCTTTCTCACTCCGCCAGCCGTCGCGTTCCCGACGTTGAACGCCAAACCGGCGACATGCCGCGGGTCGCCCATGAGGACAATGGCAGCGACGTTGGCGGCTGTCGTGCTCGACACGAGGGCCTTTGTAGAGTTGAGGCTGGACCCGTCCGGTCCGCCGCAGAAGGCATCGTCCATTATCTGGGCTCCCTATCAAACCCAGGATGCATAAGCGCTTTTCTCTTGATCGACGAGACCCATATGCTCAATCTTCGGCCGGGTGGAGCGCATTACCTGAGAATATCCATGCATGATAATCACAGCATCCGGACACCGCGCCGCGAATGCCTCGGTCTGTCCCACCACGGCCGCGATGCCCTCGGCCACGCTGGCGCCGTACCGCTTCCCCGGCGCGGCCGGGTAGTCGATGGCCTCCGAGGTGGTGCCGGGGAAGGCTTTCGTCACGAGGTCCACGAGGGTCTGGGCCGAGCCGAAGCCGGGCGGCGCGGTGGTCTCGCGGGCGCCGAAGATATGGACCTGGGGGCAGGCATTTGGAACCGGTGATGGCGACGGGATGGCGGCGTCGGCTGCTAGTGCTAGGGCGAGGTGAAAACTGGATATCAAGGTTGACTTCATGGCTGGGGAACGGGTCAGCAATCAGCAGCCGGTATCATGGGTGAACATCTTCGGGCGAGCTGGTTCGTCCCAGGGTACGGTCCAGGCTGGCGGGCTTGGCAGATGTTTATATAGGACGACTAGTCCACCATGACCGAGAACTCGGACGTGTCCGTTCTGAGTTGAGGACGAGCCTCTTCCCTATTCGGAAGATGCATATCTGGCAGGGTGCATTTTCGAGATGGAAGACTTTGCACGGTTACAGATAATCAAGTGATCCATATCTTCCTGATCGACAGTCTCCATCGTATTAAGCTTCGAGTTCCAGACCGTTCAAGACGAGGGACCGCGCATCATCCCTACATGTCGGGAAGTGGTCAATGCTAGCGTGGACGGGACGCTTCAGCCGGGGTTGAGATGTTTCGCCTTCGGGGTGATCATTGGGGTGGAAGCTGGAGCCGACTCGGCAGACACTCGAGGTTGGGACAGGCCATGTGGCTAAATCTCCGAAGCCTTGACTGTGCGGGCTCAAGGCTGTTTTTTTTTTTCTTTCTTTGCGCGGTACCGAGCTGCTCATATCAACGTCCGTCTACTTGTGTCCCTGACTCGAGAGCTGCGTTCGCAGCAACCATCCTCGCCGCAGCCTCCACACTGTCGGACAGAAGCAGTGTAAAAGCATCACCGTAATGATTACTACTCTTCCATACGCCCGACGAAGCAGAAATGCACTCGCTCTGACTATTCAACGCTTGGCGCACCCTCTCGTTGGGATCTCCATCTTGAAACCGCAAGTGGTTTGCGGGGTGCATTTGAGCGTCGGGGGGGAAGGGTGTCGATTGTTTTAGACACCGCATGGCCACCCGTCTCCCCGCCCTCGCCCCTTGACCGGTGAAGATCAACTTGCTCTACAGGATAGTGCGGTAGCCTCAATGTGGTGTTGTATCGTTATGCTTGTTCATCGGAAATAGTTCCTAGCATGGGACCGTGTAAGACATGACAAAGCGCAAACTTACACCCAAGATCAAGTTGACCTAAACGCATATGGTTTCGTGTGGGAGTACAGGTGAGCAAGCAAGCCGATCAAGGGCCAGAATGATTGCCAAATATATGCATTTTCCCAGCCCACGTAGTGAAGGTGACCATAGGTTAGACACGTTCAAAGCGATGTTGTTAATATAGCTTCTCTGGATTATCACTCGGTGAGTTCGTTCGAGGACCCAAATCGTCTTATACTCCCTAGAAAAGTATATGCTATATACCCTCTACCTATTTTGCACTAGGCCCGCAGCCAACTCCCCAGGCGGCTACCAAACAGACACATATGCCGCACCCAAAACCAACCCAAATGGTATCCAAGCAGCCAGCCCCGGTGCCCTTGCCGCACACGCCCGTCCCGCGCCGCTGCTCCACAGCATGACCGGCGTCCCCGTCTTGCTGGTCTCGTCCACGCTACAGACAGCCTTGCACCCGGCACCGCCCGAATCGGCCCTCTTTCCAGACTTCGCGTCCGTCGTGTTGTACACCATCTCCAGCCACTGGATCTGCAGGTACGCCGCGTCGTGCACGCTCATGTTGCCCGTCCACTGGCCCCCGTCGCTCCAGCTGTTCAGGATGACCTGCGCCGGGTCGCGCGGCACCTGGAAGGCGATGCTCGCCGTCTGCGCGCCGTCGACGTACCACGTGCTCTGCGTGGGCGTCCAGTCCAGCCGGTGCACCGCCCAATCGCTCCAGTCCAGCCCCCCCGGTAAGGTGGCGTTCTGCGTCGCGCCGGGCACCACGTCGCCCGCGGCCGTGATGGATGGCTGGTTGGTGTAGTGCACCTGGTCCCGCGCGTCGGCCGTGCGGATCTCGAGGTCCGCCTCCTGCACCCCCGCAAGGGCGTCGTCGCCGCCCTTGGCGCCGCGGTAGGTGAACATGGCCGTCACGGCACCCGCGGATCCGATGGTACGCGCCAGCATGCGAATCGACAGGAACTGGTAGCCCTTTGACATTGATTCCAGCTCGGCGGCGGTCTGGAAGTCCGGCAGGCGCTCGGTCCGGAGGGTGAGATAGGTCGACGAGGACGGCGAGGGGTCGGTGTTCTTTTCTATGTAGACGTTGTTCGGGGAGTTGACCATGAGCACCGAGGCGTCGCTTCGTGCGCCTCCGCTGTTGTTCCAGGACTGGATCGACCATGAGCTGTTCCACTCCGCGCTGGTGAAGAAGTTGCTCGTTACCTGGGCGTCGGCGCTGGCGTCTGGGTCTGTTATTGGGGGTGGCACGCCTTGGTATTGGTCTAAGCTCCTAAAGTCGAAGAACTTGTGCTGAGTGAAGTACCCGTTGACCGTGCCGTTGGTCAAGTAGCAGCCGCAATGTGAGTCGTCTGTCAGTGACGGGGCCGCAGAGGTAAAGCGAAGGTAGACCGAGGCCAGGAGCAATAGGGGTGATAACGTGAATGGCCGCGACATCATGTCTATCTCTAACCCTCATCCACCGCAAGGTCTAAACACCGCAACTCAAATCTGACCGCTGCCAAGCCTCGGCACCGCACTGCTGGTGACACGGGAAATTCGGGGAAGAAAAGGGCTATGCCAGTCGAGCTCGACACGATTTGACAGACGATTGCAGACAGGAAGGCGGCCGGCGGCAAGCTGCATGAGCGCGAGACAGCTAAGAGTGAACTGCAACCGTGAAGGTAGGCATCAAGAGAAAGTAGGAAGGGGACCGATGTTGTTTGAGATGGGAATTAAGGCAGTGGAACACATATATATCGTATCCACATGGTCCAGTCCGTGGCACAGAGGCAAGAAGCGGGAGAGATGGAATGGCACTCGCCTTCCAAGGTCAGTTCAGCCAGAGCAGCCGTCCCAAACGGTCCGACCGGTATCGCGTGGCCTCTCAGTCCAGGTTCCAAGCAGCAGCTTCTTCGGTGGCGGACGAGTCAATTGGTCAATGCATAGCAAAGAAACAATCACGAAACCAGGTGTCTCGTCTTGGACTTTTTGGGTTCGCTGTCCAAGCACGAAATGAAAGAGAAACTGACGAATCTATGCAGCGAATAGAGCAGGAAAGTAATAGACGTGGCTCCCAAGAACAAGGATCGCCATTTTCCCAAATGGAAATGCGTAAGGAAGTGCTATCCGGCTAAAATCCAGCAGGCTCAAAATAACAACAACTGGAGGCTCTCCGGGCTGAACGCGACACTGGGGTGGTCTCGACCTAAGGAGAGATCGTCGCGGAACCGACGCTGCTGTTGCATTGGGACAATCTCATGTTGATTGCTCGGTGGAAGGCCTGGCTGACCTAAGTAGATTCGGAGGTTCTGACTTCAAATGCGGAACAATTGTCTCGTTTCGGCGTTTGGTATGAAGGAAGCTAGAGTTGTGATACTTACCAAACTGTTTCCCAATCCTGTTGACTGGTCGAGTAAGAGCGCTGCCCCTTCTGCACCCCTAGGGCATCAGAACAGGATCCGAGGAAATAACAGAATAGTCTGGCGCTGGTAGAGCACCCGGTTTCGTAAGACTCTAAGTCTTATACTGCCATAGAATCCGGCTTTGCCTAGGGCTATCTGCCCCTGGAAGTCATTTCTTCTTTGTCTTGAACTCATCAACACACGTGGTGCTAAACGGAGACACTTGCAAGTGGAGCTTGACCTCAAAGTGCCCAAGATGCTTGATGTGATACGCTACCAGCCAAGGACCTCTATCGTCTTGCATGATACTGTGCAGCGAGGGCAGCAACACCCTATTTCTTAGTTCTATCCGCCAGCTTTGCACTTGATGCTTGTGTGCCAATTTTTGGCATTGGTTGGTTGGGGTTCCCTCTCCACTCGAGTTTCCGCGGCCGCATGAACGACTCCAAGACCTCGTCCGTCACGAGCGCCCTGCGCTGCTGGAACTCGCCGACATATTCCTGCAGAAGATCAATGGCCATCTTCTTCAGATCGCCTGTGAGCAGCTCGCCAGACTTGTAGTCGTCATAGACCTTCTTGAGCTTCTCGTCGTCGTCCTCAAAGTACGTCAGGTAGATATACGAGACATCGACGTCAGGGTTGCCTCCAAGTCTCTCTTTTGGTGCAAATGTCAGTCTAGGAATCCCTAAGCGACTCGACGCCGAGCAAGGGAAATAACGTACTGTGCTCCTCGACACTAACTTGGCCTCCGCTGAAAGCATACTTGTTGATCTTTGTCTTGATCTGCTTCGCCGTATCCGTCATGAAAATTGCCGAGTTGGGTTCCGAAGACGACATCTTGCCGGTTGGTCCGCCTAACGCCGTAAGGAACTTCGAGTGGATGAGTGCAGGTTTTGGCGATGGGAACTTCATCTTCCCAGCGTTATCCCGGACCAGGCGGAAGTATGGATCTGCGGCTTGTTGTTAGCCAACTGGTCCAGATGGGTTGGTATATTACGTACCCTGATCGATGCCCATAGGAATCAAGCATCTTATCTTGGCGATGTCTTTCGTCCGCTTCTCCAGCGGTTCGTCCGCCCAGATTTCGGGGTAGGAAGTCGCAAAGGCAGCAACACATTGGACAGCTGGGAAGAAGAGGCGGCCGACGGATGTGCTCTCGTTGAAGCCAAAAGCTCCTCGGACCTGGTTGAAGGTCACCGTTTTGGAGAATTCCCAGGCATTCATCAAGAAATGACCGCCGAGATACTTCAAGTCACTGTAGATAAACGTCTTCTTTGGGTCGAAGCCAAGCGCGATGATGTCCCTGGCGTTGTCCATGGCATACTGCATAGTCTCCTCACAGGTAACCTTGTCCTTGAAGATTGCCTTCTCATCATCGGTCAACATGAAAACCAGTGGTACGTCGAAGCAGTCCTGGAGCCACTTGGTGAAGGACATGGGAATGGTGTGACCGAGGTGCAAACTGCCGGTACTGGGACCACGGCCGGTATAGAGGAAGAATGGCTCGCCCTTCTCATACGTGTCCAAGATTTTGTCGAAATCGCGATGGCTGAAGAACAAGCCGCGCCGGAGCCAGCGATGAGCCTTGTGGCCGGTGAGCTTCTCAAACCGATCAATGATGGCCTGGTCCAGCAGTGAGGTGTTCCATTTCCTTCCCGATGTTAGTTAATGTGTTCTATTTGTCCATAACACGTGTAGGTCTGGTGCATCTGCACCACTGAGCTGATCATGGACGTGAACTCGAACACATACTGAGACAGTGCTGAATAGTCGATCGCCAAGGCTGTGCCATCTTCGGCCTGGCCACCGGTGACCGACCAGGGATTGATATCCTGAGCTTGCGCCATTTGAGAAATCGTCACGAGTGAGTGATAGACTATTATCGACTGTGCAAGTAAAAACTCGGCAAGAAGATTCTCTAGGCAGAATGAGAACCTATGTGGTTTGGCTCACTCCTTCCGTCCTCACACAAAAGGACCACCTTTGTCTTTGAGTCACTCCAATTTTGACCGCCTAACGGGTTCTGCCGCCATGCCTCTTTAGGCTAAGCGTCCTAGCGTGTTGAAGCCCAATGGCAGTTCAGCCTTGAGCCTATAACTACCACAATACCGTGGTACACACTATTTCATTTGATAAGGAACACGGTTCTTGCTCTGCGCTTCTATGGGACCGAATGAAAATGTCTCTTCCGCAAGTTCGGCAGTACTTGTGAGCCAGTCTGTTGCTGCCGCTTCACATTGCGCAGGAGGACGGGCAGTACATCTTCACTATACCAGATGGACATCTGTCTTAGTCAGAAAATGAACTACCTACCACACACCTCGTGGCCGTCATAAGCCCGTGTCTCTTATGATTGTTACGTGGACGCAAAAGGGATACCGGACTGAGCGCAATGTTTGCAGACAAATCGTCAAAAGCCGGCTTCAGAAGATCCACTTTGACCCGTCCCGGAGCCGGTCCACCTCCGGCTGCCACGGCCCCTCCTTATCGTCCCTTATCACCGTATTATTGCCGGTATGTGACGGCATCGCGAGGTCTCCGTCGAGGCAACATGGTCGAGACAAACATTCTTCCGAGGAGTGGAAACGCTGGTGGCCATCCAGGAAGTCAGAGATCATTATCTGAGTGAGCATGGTCAGATCTGGTCCGAGAACGGAGGCGGACGGTGGCTTTTATATCTGTCGAAAGGAAACGCTTTCGGGTGTATGTTTGTCGGTATGGCTTCTCTTGTCGACTTGTAGGAAAACATTGAGAGCGCAAACAGAGAAGTCTCAGTTTCCAATTTACCTCATTTGGCTTGTTCTCCGCATACTTGTACACCCGTAGGTAGATCTCGCCAACAACGATGGGCAACAAAGCAGCAGCCAAGCTTCGAGCTCAGCTCGCCGGGGAGAGCATCATCGTTTGCCCCGGAGTCCAAGATGGCCTGTCGGCAAGAGTCTGTCTCCAGCAAGGCTTCAAGAACCTATATATGGTAAGTACTCATCCTTCTTCTTACACATCAACCTAACACTACTAACACATGCCCAGACTGGAGCCGGTACAGCAATCTCCCTCCTAGGCATGCCAGACCTCGGCCTGACGACAGCAGACGACATGGTCCGCAACGCCAGCACCATCGCGAGCCTCGACCCCTCCGTACCCCTCATTGCGGATGCGGACACCGGCTTCGGTGGGCCCGTCATGGTCGCCCGTACAGTGGAGCAATACGTCCTCGCCGGCGTGGCGGGCATGCGCATCGAGGACCAGGTCACGACCGAGCGCTGCGGCCATCTCCTAGGCAAGGAGCTCGTCGACACGGACACCTTCGTCGCGCGCATCAAGGCAGCCGATGCTGCCAGGCGCAGGCCGGACGACGACATCGTGCTCATCGCCCGCACCGACGCGCTGCAGAGCTATGGCTTTGACGAGGCGATCAGCCGGTTGAAGGCCGCCGTTCAGGCCGGCGCGGACGTGGCGTTCCTAGAGGGGATGAATAGTCTGGACGAGATGGGAAGGGTTACGCAGGCCATGGCGGCCACCTCCTGTCTGCTGAACATGGTAACTGGTGGAGTGACGCCGCTTGTTCCGGCGGCTGAGGCGCAGGAACTAGGGTTCAAATTGCCACCTGGCCGTGCTTTGCTATGACGGCTGCTTATATGTCGTATCAGAGGTTGCGAAGGAGCTCATGGAGACGGGTGCGGTTGCTGAGCGGACCGCTGAGGATGGGAAGACGGTGGTTGGTGGTATACGCGAGATCTTTGACCTATGTGGGCTACAGGAGTGCGCTGCTTTTGATAAGGAGATGGGTGGCAAATCCTTTGCGAATGGTGTGTAGCTTCGAGCTTCCAACTGTACTTTCTTTTCTTGTATGATAACGCGATGGTAGTTTCTAAGGGGAAGATAAGTCTTGTTAGTGTTCCCCTTGAAGCTTGGGCATTTAGGCTTTACATGGGCGGGAAACCGATATTGAAAACGTGCAAGCAATGAGGTCATAGAGTTGACCTGCTGAGATGTCAAAAGTTAGACATTTAATTGAAATGCCAAAATCAATGCATGTGGTATCATGAACTCCGTACGGAGTGGCCCCTAGGTGGCTGACCATTTGGGTCGAGTCCAGATCTAGCCAACACCTCACTTGCCAAACGCCAACCCAATGCTCTTATATTTTACACACGGGCACGGATAGGTAACCCAACTCCCTCACCAGTTATCGAAATTTCCAAACCCAGCGGTCTTAGCCTTCTTCTTTACCGGCTCTTCCCAGGTATCAAGGCCGGTGTCCTCGTCTGCCTCACCGACCTGATTTCGCAAGGCAGTTTTGAGATACTTTCCAACACCAGCAGAAGCGCTGTCGCCAGAAACTGTCCCATCGGCACGTATCCTCTTGCCTGTCCACGTAGTCTTGTCGTCGTCTGTGCCCCCCATCCGCTTCACAGCCTCCCTCTCCGCATCGTCCTTCTCTTTCTGAGCCTTCTCCTTGAGAAATTCCTCAAACGGATCGACAAATACGACAATATCCTTGATAACGATCTTGTTTAGGGGCCGATCCGACCCGTCCGTCGGCACAGCCTCCATCTTGGCTAGCACATCCAGTCCGCCGACAACCTTTGCAAAGATGGTGTGCTTATTGTCCAAGTGCTTCGCGGGGCGGTATAAAATGAAGAACTGGCTCGAGTTCGTGTTCTTGCCCTTGTTCGCCATGCTCATGATGCCACGCGCATCGTGCGTTAGCGGCCCTTCGAATTCGTCCACAAAATTCTTTCCCCAGATACTTGTCCCGCCCCTGCCCGTACCCGTAGGATCGCCGCCCTGGATCATGAAGTTCTTGATGTTCCTGTGAAACGCCACGCCCTTGTAGTACCCCTTCTTGGCCAGCTTGACGAAGTTCCACACCGCCTTCGGAGCGGTCTCGGTCTGCAGCTCGAGCGTTAAGTCGCCGAGATTCGTTTCCATCCGCGCGTAGCCCTTTACCTTGACCCGCTTGGGCTTCAGCATCCACTCCTCGTCCGTGAGCACGGCTCTCTCGCCGCTTGTCTCGGGTGTTAAGCCCGTGCTCGTAAAGCTAGCAGCTGCCCTTCCAGTGGTGTAAGCCGCCGCCTTCTGGTCCAGCTTCTTCTCCTGTATCGCGTTCGGCCGAGAGCTAGGCGGACCCATCTTACTAGAAGTAAGAGCCTTGGACGCAGACCGGTTGACATCGCCGCCCGCTCCTCTCTCCTTTCTTGCGCGCTCGACCGCCTCTTTGGCCCTTAGCACCTTGTCCCCTATCCTCCCCAGGGCGTCGACATTCACATTCGCCGCCTTGCGCTGCTCCTCCTGCTCCTTGGTGAGCACCGCGTCCTCGCCGTCCTTCAAGAACTTGAACTGGCTCATGTCTCGACTTGCAGCGTTCTGCGGGTCTTGAAGTGTGATTATATCCGCGCGGCTAAACTCCTCGTCGTCCACCAGGTCGCGCCACATCTTGGGTTTGATGTTCATCCTCTCGACCGTGTCCCACGCGAAGACGTTCGCGTACGTCCCGTGCCGGATGGCGACGATGTGCGTGTTGTCGGTAAAGACTTTAAAGCTGACGGGGTCGATCATCTCCCCCTCCGCAGCGTCTGACGAGCTGTCGCTGTTACGCGCGAACTTGAGCGATATCAGGTCTTTCGGGGCGAGGGGCTTGCCGGTCACCGGGTTGGTGTGGCCGTGTTTCTCAAACCAAGAGGAGATCACTTCAACATCGAATATTGTGCCGTCGGGAGTGCATACGGGATTCTTGAAGGGCTGCAGGCTGGCGGCGCAGAAGTTGAAGGGGAGGCGCTTGAAGGACGCGTTCGAGGAGGTGGTGGCGCGCGAGCCGGCGCCAGAGCCGACTGAGGCGGAGTAGGCATCCGAGGAGGACCACTCCGAGTGAGTGATGTAGAGTTTGTCCGTATTCTTCCCCATGTTGTCTGGTATGAGTGTCAGACGTTGGGATGAGTGTGATTTATGGCTCTCCGGTGTGATGTCAACGGAAAAGTTGGCGGCGGGCAGACGCAAAGTCCTTATCGCTTATCGGACATATGACAGGGATAACACCGACACCTACCCCCTGCAAGAGCGGCTCCTCCAAGTCTAGTGGACAGGGGGCCACTAATAGCCCGGAACAGCCCAGCTCAAACGACCCTCTGCCCGTAGCTTTTGCTTGCGCAATGCTGGCCAGAAGTTGAAGGCTGCGCCAAGTGCACGACGTGTTTCTCTCCCGGCCACATTCTGCAAATCGGACGAGCTGCGTATATTGAAGCTCTGCGTCCATCTCTTCGACAGATCTCAGCTCATGATCAACAAACGCTGATTTTCCCTCTATATCCGAATTGCCGCCAGGGTAGAATCGAAACGCGAAGCATCCGGCATCCGGCATCATCATGAGGCGCTGGGCGTGCAGCTTACTGCTGCTGGCCATGTCCTTCTGGACTGCCGCAGCGCTGGAAGTCAAATTGGTCAGTCGGCCTCTGAGGATAGTGTGATCTGGGTATTGAGGAGACGGTTGATTGACTATGAGCACCGTGCAATGCAGGACGGAAAAGACCACCGGCAAGAATGCAATGGTGGGTTACCAGATAACATCTCGACCCTCCTCAAACATCGCCAGACTAACGTCTATCTAGGCATGTACAGCCAGCAAGCATGGGGCGGTCCCGTCGATCCGTTCATCCTCATCAAATTCACCGACGTTGGCAAAGACCAGGGCGACGACCCGATCGTGAGCTTGGTGATTTTCGAGTGGAAGGACGAGGACTTCATCGGCGTCCCAACGAGTCCCGGCTCCTACGAGAAATACTACCAATGCGAACCCAACTCCGTCGAAGCCGGCCTCTGTAACTCGACCGACATCGGCGAGTTCATCCTCTCTCCGAACGCTACCGCGAGGTCGAACAGCGTCATCCTCACCAAGGCGATGCACTTGAAGGACTCGGTCCCGGTCAAGTACCCCATCACAAAGACCGGATACTACTGCGTCCTCACCTTCGGGTACTCGACTGACGAGTTTGAGGCTCTGGTTGAGTTCCGCAACGCCTATGGCGAGCTGCCAGCCGCCCAGATACCCAAACTCCCGTTCTATGGCGGAATCACGCTGCTCTATGCGCTAGTCTCGGTATTCTGGGGCTTCCTGTACTTCCAGCACCGGGCGGATATCTGTGAGTGAAGAAGCTCATGCTCAGATATACACGAACATCGCTAACATGCATACGAATAGTGGCTGTCCAGAACTATATCACGGCGATTCTGGTCTTCCTCGTGGTCGAGATGTTGATGACGTGGGGTTTCTATGGTTTGTGCTCTGAAATGCCGTGCTCTTGGAGACTATAAATCTGACGCTTCATAGACTACCTGAACAGGCACGGCTCGAGCGTAGGATCCAAGGTGCTACTCGTCGTGGTCGCCGTTCTCAACGCGATTCGAAACTCATTCTCGTTCTTCCTCCTGCTCATCGTCTGCATGGGTTACGGTGTGGTGAAGCCGACTCTTGGCAGGACCATGATCTACGTCCGGTGGCTTGCCATTGCCCATTTCGTCTTTGGTCTGGTCTATGCGATTACCAGCTTGGTCATCACTCCCGATAGTGCCGGTAAGTTTATGTCAAGCTACGTAAGGCCTTCCACACAGTGTCACTGACCGACCATACGCTGTAGGACCCTTTGTGCTGCTCATCGTGCTCCCTCTAGCCGGCACGCTGACGGCGTTCTACGTCTGGACTCTCAACTCTCTGAACCTCACCCTCAAAGACCTCCGCGAGCGCAAGCAGCATGTCAAGGAATCCATGTATAAGAAGCTGTGGTGGTGCATTCTGGTCTCCATCTTGGTCATCTTCGGCTTCTTCTTCTTCAACTCATTCTCGTTCGCCTCGGCCAGCGATCCGGACTATGTGCCCTTTCACTGGAAGAGCCGGTGGTTCATCCTCGACGGCTGGCTCAACCTCGTCTACTTCGCCGACGTGGCTTGGATCGCGTACGTGTGGCGTCCGACGGCGAACAACCGCCGCTTCGCGATGAGCGACGAGATTGGGCAGGACGATGACGGGAACTTTGAGATTGCGAATCTCGACATTGGCGCGCCGGACGACTCGGACGAGGACGAGGAGTCGAGACCTGGCGCTAAGCCGGCGAATGGTGCTACGGGCCAGACGCCGCCGCCGGCGCCGCCGGCGCCGCCGAGGTATGAGGCTGCCCCGCAGGCGTCTGGTGTGCAGCTGCGACAGGCAGTGCCGCAGTCGCAACCAGGTCTGTCGCGGGAATCTCTGGACGGGGAGACGATATTCGCGGTCGGCGAGGACGGGGATAAGTTCTCTGACGACGGGAGTGATGAGGAAGCGGGTCTCGTCAAGGACGGCCGGAAATAGGAACTGGTTCGTGCAAACTGAGGCGTTGCGACATCGACGAGTTGTGAGAGGTTAAGGGGTACTGTAGTCTCCCATGTAATATCACCTAGCTATACATGTCTTTGCGGCGTTGGGTGGAGGGTATACTGCGGATTGAGCATGGGCGGGTTGCATGCTCGTATTGTCTTTTTTGCTCGAGGTCTGATGAGGCAGACTCATATCTTACCATACAACTTGTGATGACACTCAAAAAAAATATTTCATTATTTCAAGTGGACGAAGACGGTCGTCTGTCCGGTCTCCAAGGTGAGGCTCCTCCGCCTCTCACTGAGTCACTGCACACCGTCCTGATCATGGACCCCACCTTCGACTTTCGGATTTCCAAAGTCACCCCCACTACAAACCACGACTACCTGTAGCTTTGAGTTGCAACCACATACCACAAGCACGACTGCGATACCACACTTGCCGTACATCACATCGATCACTCATCAATCGCGCGGCAGTAGAAGAAAAGTCATAGCCGTGACTGCCAGCTTGGCGCAAACCCACACACAATGCCCACCTACGCTAAAAGCGAAGACTGGCTCCTCCAGTCCAGCCTCCTCCTCGAAGCCAGACCCGAGACCGTCCGTTCTTCCCTCTCCTCTCCGTCCGAGAATACCTAGTCATACTAACTTTCCTCCTCTCCGGGACCGTAGACCCGGATAACAACCCGCTACACGATCCGTCCCAACCGTCGCCGCACCAAGAAGTCCGCCGATCAACCGCCGGCCCCTACCACCACCACCACCACTACCCTGCCCCCCCGCGGCGACCTGGAGCTGAAGACCTACGACCCCGTCTCGGGTGTGGTCCTCAAGTACCGCACCGTCAAGCTGGCCGAGGTCGGCAGGCTGATGCAGCTCCTCGGCAGCCAGCTGGCGCGCACGCAGGCCGGCGTGCCGGTGAGGGAGGTCGATGACGAGGCGCTGCCCGACGCGCCGGCGGCGGCCGAGGGGAGCGGGGTGGCTACGCCGGTAACGGCAGATAGGCCTGCGGCCGGATCGGCCGGGGGAGGCGGCGGGAAGGGGAAGAAGAAGAAGGGAAAGAGGTGAAGTTGTTCTTCTGCCGTTTGGCTCGAGGATGGTTGGAATCAGGCGCTTTGACATGGCCTGAGGATCGCATGAAGAGGCGACCAGCAGCAAGACCGATAGCGATAATGAGTGGAGAGTGGAATAGACCTTGGTCAAAATTGATGACTAGCAAGCATCATGTTTCTCGATCAATACCATGCACTACAAGCATATACGTTCTAATGTAGCTTACTGATATCATCCTGCTTCAAGACCAACTCGGAAGCCAGGTGCAAGCATGATGAGGCAGGTGTCAGGAGCATCAACTGAAGCACAGGCACAGGATGTAGTTCATATTTGTTCATTCCAGCTCCCCGAATTGTGAGACTTTACTCATACATGCCATCAATGCTATCGTTTTCCACCAAGCCCAAGCACCGCACAAAAATTCAGGGACCTATCGAGTATCCCATAAACGCCTCTGAACGCCAGTCAATGTCAATGACTCAATCCATCCACATCTTGCGGTCCGGCCCGCTGATATTATCCAAACATAGGAAGTTCTGACAGAAAAGAAAAGAGGAATTGGCAGTAGTTGCCGTCTGTCTCTCTATGCAAGGTCATGCCTTCGCTTGCTGCGCGGCACATGTCAAATGTACAAGGCGAGTGAGAGGTGTTGGGGGTATTAGGTTGTGCATGAAGCATGGCAGAAGTTTAAAAGTCGTCATCGAAGCTGAAGTCGCCTCCGTTGATATCTTCAACCTTATCCGCGGTGTCAGCAGCAGGCTTCTTTGTGCTGTTCATGACACCGGCCTTCTGGTACTCGCCGACGCGCTTCTCGAAGAAGTTTGTCTTGCCTCCGAGGGAGATGTTCTCCATGAAGTCGAAGGGGTTGCTGGAGCGGTAGACCTTCTCGTTGCCGAGGGCGACGAGGAGACGGTCAGCCACGAACTCGATGTACTGCTTCATGAGGTTCGAGTTCATGCCGAGAAGAGCGCAAGGCAGAGCCTCTGTCAGGAACTCCTGCTCGATTCTAACGGCATCGACAATGATGTCCTCGACGACCTGCTTGCTGGGACGATGCTTCATGTGTGAGAACAGAAGGCAGGCGAAGTCGGTATGGAGACCCTCATCACGAGAGATGAGCTCATTGGAGAAGGTCAGGCCAGGCATGAGGCCGCGCTTCTTGAGCCAGAAGATCGAAGCGAAAGCACCGCTGAAGAAGATACCCTCAACAGCAGCAAAGGCGACCAAGCGCTGGGCGAAGGTGGACTTCTTGTCCTGGATCCACCGGATGGCCCAGTCGGCCTTCTTCCGGATGCATGGGATGGTGTCAATGGCATTGAAGAGATGGGTGCGCTGGGCGGGCTCCTTGATGTACGTGTCGATAAGGAGAGAGTATGTCTCGGAGTGGATGTTCTCCATCATGATCTGGAAGCCATAGAAGCAGCGAGCCTCAGGCACCTGGACCTCACCGCTGAAGCGCTCAACCAGGTTCTCGTTGACAATGCCATCAGAGGCAGCAAAGAAGGCGAGGATGTGGGAGACGAAGAACCTCTCGTCGTCGTTGAGACGGTTGTTCCAGTCGTGCATATCCTTGGAAAGATCAATCTCTTCGGCAGTCCAGAAAGAAGCCTCGGCCTTCTTGTACATTTGCCAGATCTGAGACATTGTTAGAAGGGAGAAGCACTTTACGCGTGGTAGGGTGGAGACGCGACGCGTACCTCGTGATACTTGATGGGGAACAGCACAAACCGCCCGGGGTTGTCCGCAAGAAGCGGCTCGTCGTCCTCAGGCTTGGGTGCAGGAGTCTCATCCTGAACCTTCGGTGTTGTTTGTGTCAAGGCCTTGGAGCTGATCTCCTCGGTGTGCTTCGCGTCAATCTCTGCCTCGAGGGTGGCAAGGTCGGCATCGAACGGCTTGTTCTCCTTGTCGGCTTGGGTGAAGTTGAGCTTCTTGACGGGAGACTCCATCTTGAGGGAGTCAATTGCAGCAGCAGCCTGTATTGGAAGCTTGTTAGCGATATGCAACGAGACGCGACGCGGTTGTGGTCGCGCAAAGTGGTGACGTGATGGTGGACTACGAACCTGCTTGGAAGGGGTGATCGTAGAGGCCATTGCGGAAAGGAGAATAAGAACCTTGCACGCGCCGAGGATGGACGAGGTGAGGTTAGAGTGGTGTAGAGGTGAACTGCAAAGACAATTGTATGTGTTTAAGTGTCTTGAGCGCGGTGTTGAGTGGGATGAAAGCTCGAGGAAAGACGTGAAAGGGAAGAGCAGCTTAAATGGAAACTAGCACGTCCATGTGGGTCCCCACAAGACGCGTCGACAACAGAGAAAACCGCGTTTATGCCCGAGCGCATGGCGGGGACCAAAACTTCAAAAATCTTGGATCAGCCCGCCAACGGCGCGCGGTCCCATATCCCGAACCAGCCTCCGACTTAACTGCTCGGATTTACGTGACAACAAGGTGCACCCTAGGTGAGGATCGCTTTCTCTCCCCATGTGGCCGTTTGTCAGATCCGAAGTGCTCCTTACAAATACATCATAAGGTAGTCCAGGGAACCTAATAAAGAGATCCAAGACATCAATCATCCACTTCGATGAGTCAATTGCGGGCTGACCATAACTGATGTGAACGCTTGGTGGAGCGCGATTCGCGTCTCTCCCAGGGTATAATTTGGAGCCGTCTCGGCATCCAGCCATCCAGCCTGGAAATCGACACGAGATCCAGTGACTTCGGCTGTTCATCTGATGATCTGATAAGCCATCGACCCTCAGGGTGCCACCCAACTCTACGTACTACCTTGCCTCATGATAGCTTCGGGCAAACTGGGATGCCACGTCTAAAAAGGACACATTGGCTAACTACCCTAAGTAACAATACAAGTCTATGATCGCACGAACAAGCGACAAAGTGTCAAATCCGTTAATTCTGGATGATGAACGTCGAACGCTCTTCCGAATTCTGATAGCAAGAACAGGCAGTGCAATATAAGGTAGGATTCGTTTGGGGTTGGGGTTACTCATTGCTGACTTTGCCGGTGTTTCTGTCCCAACGACATGCTGATCTCGAGTGTGAATCAGTCTCGACTTCGAGTATAACAGCGGGTACAGTCTCGGTCTTCCTAAAGCCTCCAGCCTTTCCAACTCTGCGTTCCATCTCGATACTCGTAAAGCCTGGTATTACCGATGTCTCCGTAGCCAATCTATTGCGAAAGTCCCCCAACGCCCAATGCTATATATAAGAAAACACATAGAAAGGAGAACACGTCCCTATTACCACCGTCCGGCTGATTTCGATCGACCGTTGCTGTGCGCATCTAGAGCAGCCCGTGCTCCATACTGCAATGCGGCAACTGCAAGATCCTCTTTCGTCCTCGGCATTGACCTGCCGTTAGGCGTCTGACCGCGCTCTCCATTCCTCCGGTTGCCATCATCCCCCAGAAGATTACTCCTGGAATTCATCGTCCGGACACCGTAGTCTACCGCAGCCATCGCCATCTCTCCGTCAGGTCGCCTTACCTTACCGTTAGTACTTATAGGGATACCATAGCGGGAGCCGGGCTGAGAACGAACTGGTTGTGGTCTCGCATGCACCCTGGCAGGCTCTGGCGGGCCCATGATCACTCCCTGGTGTTGTCCGCCGTGTGAATTTGCTGAATGCTGATTCCCCGCGTACTGGCTCGCCCCTGGACGAGTCGGAACATTGAGTTTCCCTAGTTCTGGATCGCTGACATGACCAACTCGTTCCGCTTCCATCTTCTTGGTCAGGTACACCTCGAGCAGCCAAGCGTTTCGGGTGTTTGCTCGAAAGATGGCGTCCGCAATGTCGCCTAGCAAAGGAACCAGGCCCAGGCCGAAGTCGAGCGCGATGTTGAACATCATCCTCGCTCTTAGAGTCGCTGGCAGGCCACCATCGATTTTCTGACAGCTTTTGACGAGCATGAGGGCCATGAAGCAATCAATGAAGTCGCCAATGCTTGAGCATCCGTTAGTCTATTTTGTCCAGAGGCCTCCATCCGCGAGAGCAAGCTTACACAGGAATGATGCCAATGACACTACTCCAACCGAAGCGGATGCCGCAGCAGTTGAACAGCGACATGTCGAGGCGATAGGCCCTCTTGCGAACTTTTTTGAGGATTTTGGTGTCATTTGGGGAGAGCCCAGTCGGGAATCCACGTTTGCGAGTCTTGGTTTTGCCTGTTGCCACTCCATGCTTGTCATAGATGGGGACTTGCTCTTCGAAGGGATTCTGTGTAGACAGTTAGGCACGGCTGAAGCGTTCGAGTAGAGTTTGGATCACCTACTGCGGAGTTGATATTCTTCTGAGCTGCGTCCTTGAGAGTTCTCTTGGCCAGAGCCTTGCCAATGAGTGATGCCATTTTGATTGCGTTTAACCAGCGACCTAGAATGAGAGAAGTGAGATGGTTCTGCTGCCTTTTGCTTTAATTTGCCTAAGAAAAGCAGAATCGAAAGTGGACTTGGAGACGACTTTATCTGCTTGTCTACTTCACCTGTCTTTTGTGTTGAGCGTGCTGCGCTTAGTGGCGCGTCCGGGCGGTTGATGGTTGGGTGAGGCCGCTTGTTTCGTTTGTTTCAAAAGGCGCTCCGGCAGGTTATTTTGGGCCTCTCTGACGGTGAATCAAAGGTTGTCAAAAGGTCGAGACCTACAAATTGACCACACGACTGCAGAAGAACAGAAATGAATGAGATGAATGTGTTTGAATGTGGGCCAAGTGCTGGTGCTTTATGCTTCAAGATTGTCCCATGGAAGTGGGCGTATGCTGGACGTGATCAACCCCTGTTCATCGCTCCCAATCTTGGTTTCCGTGGCGCATCAGCTTTGGACTGTTTCGGACAGGAGACCTTCAAGAATGACGACAGCATGCCGGAGGCACAACCAGCCACAGTTGCACTGCCACACAGGCTCCCTGCTGTGGCGAGAGCTTCTGACCATACCACCTCGGTACGTACCGGCCACTAGTGTGACACGAGCCGAAGCTCGGACCATGAGGCTAAAGGCTGGCTGCAGCAACCGAAAGCGGAAGCCAGCTGGCAGCAAATCGCGATGCACAATTCACTGGGGGAAGCAAATGGCCTCGCACCACGTCTCCCCGCGTCTGCGCCAACAACCAGTGCCTTACCACCTCAGACTACCTTACCTTATATATCCTCCATTTACCAACGATCGAGGTATCTCACTCCCGACCAAGCCGTACTCGAAACTGAAGACTCTTCAAGGTGTCTTTACGTTACATAGTTGAACTCGCGAGCCCAACCTGAACCTAAGCGGCCTCTCTCGAATCATCATTCGTGGGTCAACCGCTCTTATCTGTAGCATCATCGCCTTACGGAAGCCGCCCTCGACCCTGCTTTCTACACCCATCTATCGTTGCGTTTCGTCGATCACTTCGTACCTTCCGCCTTCGTGATTGTTCTATTGTTTCTCCTTCGGCGCACGGCGTTGTGGCGCTAGTCCATCACTGCCTCCTTCTGAGTCGCGCTCGTCGAGAATCTCCGCATCTGCTGATGTTTCCTTGAAGCATCAACGCAAGGAATCATCAACACATCACCCCCCAATAACACCAAAGCGTGGATATGCAACTCACATTCGATCATAATGACCGAATACAAGATGCAACTCGAAGATTGTGAGTCGCTAAACGTTGCGGTACCGTGGCGCAACCCCCCTTGCCACCAACACCCAATCGTGTCTAACCTCATCTTTTAGGGCTGGACGATCTATGCGTCCGCTTTATTATCAATCTTCCAGAAGAAGACCTCTCGTCCGTAGCCCGGATCTGTTTCCAAGTTGAGGAAGCACAATGGTTCTACGAAGATTTCATCCGTCCGCTGGACCCGACCCTACCATCCATGACCCTGCGCAGTTTCTGCCTTCGCATTTTTCAACACTGCCCTCTGCTGGCATCCTTCTCGGCCGAAAGTCATATGAAGGCTTTTGAGGACTTCCTGCAATACAAGACGAGAGTGCCTGTTCGTGGTGCGATTCTTCTGAATGAGGCGATGGACTCGACAGTCCTCGTCAAGGGATGGAAGAAAGGAGCCAGCTGGAGTTTTCCCAGGGGAAAGATCAACAAGGACGAGGACGATCTGGAATGTGCCATCCGCGAAGTCGACGAGGAGACGGGCTTCGATATCAAGGCGGCCGGCCTGGTGCCGAAACAAGACGAAGTCAAGTACATCGAGGTTACGATGAGAGAGCAGCAAATCAGGCTATACGTCTTTCGAAACGTGCCTATGGACACCATGTTTGCCCCCAGGACCCGGAAAGAAATCAGCAAAATTCAGTGGTATAAGCTTTCTGAGCTCCCTGCCTTCAGGAAAAAGGGAACAAGTCAGGACAACGATGCTGCCGCAGCATCGAACGCCAACAAGTTTTACATGGTTGCTCCCTTTCTTGTACCCTTAAAGAAGTGGGTGCTGCAACAGAGGAGAAAAGACGCGGCTCGTGCCGCAAACCATTCGCATCTCTCAACACAACCACTTCTGGAAGAAGCTCAGACGGAAGAGGAGACGGGCACCCAGACTGATGCCGCTGTAGGGCCATCATCGTCTATCGAGACGATCGAAGGAGCCACTAGGGAACTACAACGACTACTGAAGGTGCAGCCGCCTACGCAAGGTCTTCAGCTGAATACTTCTGAGCCCGAGGGCGTTGTACACGACAAGGGCGGAGCTCTGATGGCAATCCTGCACAGCAAAGGCTCGCCTGGCCAGCAGCATACCTCGGCGGGTAACGAGCAGATACCTCACACACCGTTCGATCATATACAGAACAACCCTCCGCTGCCACACAGCCCTCACCATCACCATCCAGTGCAACGCCTTCCCCAGAACTATCATCAGCAACCCCCGCCAAGCTTTGCCATCACACAGCAACCGAACCAAAACATGCAATTTGGCTATCAGAACCAAGCACCGGCTCCCGGTCATGCACACCCGAACTACTACAATCAGCCATATTCGCAGAACCAGCCATACGCGCAGAACGTGCCTCAGATGCATCCGGTTCGGCAAGCACGAAAGGAGCCGGTGCTCCTACATCCACAGCCTCTCCCGCCCCAGGTTCAGCAGTCCGTCCTTACTAGAGGTATACTCCCTACACCACAGCTGCAGGAAATGGCGGGTATGGCTGCTGGTGGCAATGGTCAAGGCAGTGGTTCGTACGGTAATCAGCCATCATCTTACTACCCAGGGGGCGGTCCAGTGCAACAGAGGCCGATCAACATGCAACCGCCGCATATGAGCAACCATGCGATGTCTTTGCTGAATGCCTTCAAGAGTGGCGCTACACGTAGCTCCGAGCAGCAGCCGCCTCAGGCTCCTAATGGTCAGAGCCAAGGCCCAGGGGTTGGGAGTACAATGGGGCAACCACAATATCAGGCTGCTCCCACTGCGTCTTCTATGCCGGACAGCCTTCAAGCAGCGCAACGGCCATATCAGCCGCACAATTTGCCGTCGATTCCAGCAATCGCGAACTTGTACCAGCAGCTAGACGGGACCACGAAGCAGGCATCTCAGAATGGTCCGCTGCTTGCGCAGCCCACTCAGAATCAGCCCCAAAATGCGCACCGCTCCGCCTTGCTGGATATGTTCAAAAAGCAAGGCCCATTATCGCCGGCTAGCAGCAGCGATGCCACCGTTCGACCTGGAAAGCCCGAGTATGAGCGACCTGGCCGCGTAGCAGAGATGTCCACGGTCCCCGTGCAGCAACAATCCCCTGCCGATGCTATGGGTGCCGCGTCTCAATCCGTCGGTCCTGTTGCCATGAATCCGGAGCTCAATCTTCCCTTCCGCGCCCTCCAGATTTTAAGCAGGCCCAAACAGACCGAAAACGTCCCTAGCCAGGGGCAGCCCGGGCCGAGCACGCAGGCACCTCCTGTTCCTACACACAGGAACAAAACGAATATGGCGCCACCGCTGTCTGCACCAGTCAGCCAGCCGGGCTCGGTACCTCAGGTTACCGACATGCAAAGCCCATCTCAAGCTCCCTCCGCCGGTATCCCGCAGAACTTCAATACATCGTACAACCGACCGTATCCCGGTGCTTCAACTTCGCCGAACATGGGCGCGTTTCCTGCGGCAGGCATGCTTGCGAACAGGCAAGAAACCAACCCTGAACAGCGACAGAAACTACTGTCACTGTTTAGCAAAGCCCAGCCGTCTCCCACCGCCGTTTCGAGCGACGAGAAGGGTAAACAAAAGGATGTCATGGCCGAGAAGCCCAGGTCGCGCGTGGCCTCGCTCGCTTCGGCCAGTGGGGAGGGACTGCAGGCTGTGCCTTCTACCTCTAGGAGGGGGAGTGGTACGCCTATATCGCCTTCGGACCGGACTTTCTTGCTGAACTATCTGCAATCTGTGTCTAAGCAGGCGATCTGAGGGCATGGGTTCAGGGAGCTTTGGGTGTGCATGGGATCTGGGAGCGTTTGGGTGCTTGCATGCGGCAGTTTTGGATGCTAGGCACATAGCACGTCTCAACTCATCCGAGGAACGCTGGGCGTAGCGTTTTGTCTTGGACCGCCGATATATTACGGAGATAATCTTGACTGGGAACCGATTCAGGGGAGATCAGCGTGTTTACATGCCTACAGGTAGATACCTTATGCATATCAAGATATTTACCGGCACGGTGCCCGTGCATTTGTGCTCTCTCTATATGCCAGCTCCCGGTGATAACCGTGCATTACTGTGGTAGGTCGAGTGAGAAATGAGAACGGCCAGCCATTGGTGTTTCTCACAAGATGGGAAGAGTGGTCTGATTTCCCAGCTAGAGTTTGTGTGCCCCGGGGGTCTCCCACAATCGATCGGGGGGGCAACACACCCCGCGTTTTTAATGAGGCAGGGTGAGATGGAGATGGCCGTGGAATGGCGTGACCAAGACTGACAACTTAGGAGCAGATAAACGGACGAGTCACAACACCAACAACAAACGGCTGCCCGAGGTCCAAGGATGTGGTTTCGGCAAGCTCCTGTTACCTACCTAGCCTGCCTCACAGCAATGCAATTGTGTCAGTTCTTTGCCTTTATCTGAGGCCGGGACCAATGAAGTTCGATATCTTGCCGCATCGCGCCACTTGGCGGAAAATGGCCTAGACCATGGGCTCTCCTCTGAGGAAGGGACCTGTATATATCTCCCTATACCTTGGCGCCCTGCTCTTATCTATCATGCCGCCACGAGACTCTGACGATACACTTATATAAAACATGTGCTGCTCAACAGTGTCTACCATCGGCTCCTGACTACTTCCTCGTCATATCCCCCTTCCCCCATCACACTTTGAAACCTCATACTACCCACCAAGCCCACACAACACCACAACGATGCTCTACAACACCTCTCCGGACACGGCCTTCACGCCGACCTCGCAGATCGACCCGCTCGGGTACGGCAAGGTGGCGGTGGTGACGGGCTGCGGGTCCGGGATCGGGCTCGCGACGACGCAGCTGCTGCTGGCGCATCAGTTCCGCGTGTGCGGGCTCGACGCGCGCGACTTCGACTACCAGCTGCTGCGGGTCGAGGACCACGGGCGCTTCCACTTCACGAAGGCGGACCTGGCCGCCCCGGGGGCATGCGAGCAGGCGGTGCGCGTGTGCGTCGCCGCGTTCGGGACCCGGATCGACGTGCTCGTCAACGTGGCGGGGGTCATGGACAACTTCGCCAGCGCCGACGGCGTGACGGACGAGGACTGGGACCGCGTGCTGACGGTGAACCTGACGGTGCCCGTGAAGATGATGAGGGGCGTGATTCCGTTCATGACGGCCGTGTCGGGCGGCAGGGACGGGGCCATCATCAATGTCGCCAGTACGGCGGGCGTGAGCGGTGCGGTGGCCGGGGTCGCTTACACGGCTAGTAAGCATGGGCTTGTAGGTTTTTCTTGTTCTTTCCTTTCTTTTCCCTTCCTTCGTGAGCGAGGTGAGGGAGGGGACCCAGGCTAATCGAGGACGATTCAGATCGGAGCGACCAAGAATGTCGCCTGGCGCTTCCGGAACGAGGGCATCAGGTGTAACGCCGTGCTCCCCGGCGCGGTGGACTCGAGCATCGGCAAGGCCATAGCCGGCGGCGTGGTGGACGAGGTCGGCTTCGAGCAGGTTAGGCCCGTCCACGCGCTCCAGGCGAGGCCGACCGACGGCGCTCCGGCCATCAACGCCATGGAAGTGGCCAAGACGATTGTGTTCTTGCTCAGTGACCAGGCGAGGACGATCAACGGTGTAAGTCTGCCGGTGGACAAGGCTTGGGGGGTTGTTTGATGGGGGACAGATCAGGTCAGTGGGTATGGTGCTTTTACGTTCGCTTTGATATTTCCGTCCTCCCTTGCATATGAAGCAAAGTTTTGTACTTTGTCCCCGGTTCTCTCGTTCTTGCAGGCGTTCGTCCGGGTTCTGTTGAGTGAAAGCAATGTTAAAGGAAGCGTCATATTCTCGAATATACAAATTAAGCTCTTAGTGGTATTTCAAGGGGTATTCTCCTAATATATTCTACGAAGTTGTGCTCGCTCCCACGCTCCCCTATGCATCTCTCCACGCGCTTCGCATCAGGAACCCAAGCACTAAACGGCTGTTAGATGCACCTCGATACACCCGCCGGGCGTCGTGGCCGAGTTCGCCATGTAAAAGTTGGGACCGCACTGCAGGAAGCGGGTGAGGTTGTTGGGCGTGGTGCAGCTCATGACCAACGTGGTGGGGTTGAGGGAGCAATTAAGCTGCACCCAGGTATACGCCGACGAGGCGACGTACGCCGGCGTGGTGAAGAAGACGATGCCATAGCTGGTGGTGGACTGACGGACGTACATCCTGTAGCCCGGGTTTCCGGCGAGGAATGGCGTGGTGCCGGCGCTTGTCAGCCCAATCTGCGTCGGCGTGCCGGAACTGGCCCATGCGAAGGCGTAGGCGGGGGCTCCCACTACCCCCGAGGTGATGGCTGGTTTGCCGGCGTTGAGCCCATCGCTTATGACAAGGCCGAAAGTCTGAGGCACTACCGGGGAGGGCGTGCTGGTCTGAACGGCAGTGGTTATGGATGACGTCAGGGTTGTCAGCGTGGACGTGAGCGTTGTGCTCGCGGGCTGCACGATGAACGTGGTTACGGCCAGGGTGATGACGGTTTCGGTGGTTGACTCGACCGTGGACGACTCGGTTTCGTGAATGATGGATGTGATGGCAGGGGCGTACTCGGTGACAGCTGTGGGCGCCAGACAGGCACAGGCGGATGAGTACTCCTCCCGGCTGGGGCAGTCGGTGGCAAGGGGAAACAGTGGTGATGACGAGGTAGTAGATGATGTGGTAGAAGGTGATGATGCAGACGATGGCACGGAAGAAGGCGTGGAGGTGGTAGAAAGGAAGGCAGTTGAAGAGGTCGACGGCCTCGGCTGACAGCCGCGCCGCTTCTTGGTCTTTCGCTTGACGACGGTAGGGGCGGGCACCGTAGTGGTGAGGGTATTGACAACCGTAGTGGTGTAAGCAGTCACTGTCTCGGAAATGGTATCAAACGAGGTCGAGGTCTCCTCGAGCGTCGAGTATACTGTTGATGTCGTGATAATAATGTCGATGTATGTCGAGGTATCGACGGCAGTCGACAGGTAGGGATCCGATGGGAGCGTGACCGTGGTGATTATTGGGAGTCCGAACACGGCCTTGCAGCCAAAAAGCTGTTCGACTGGATTGCTGTTGGCATACCCTGCCACTTGGTACAGACACGAGTCTGCCAGAGTGCATGTTGCACTGATAGAGTTGTACGAAACTGCTGGTGCGAGAGGCATATCGAAGATGCTGGCCCTTACCTTGAGGCCGGGTGAAAAGAGTGACAAGACAGTGAGCGTCAACCAGAGGTGTCAACAACAAAGGCTTAACGAGCGACTGGATATCAACACAAGATATTTGAATCTACAGAATCTAGCGATATCAAGGAAGCCATCGCGTCTCTCATATCCAGGAGATACAGAGTATTTACTCGCAGTAGCCACTACCGTAATGTCAACCGCTACTCTGTCAGCTGCATCGTGCACTCCGAGACTATTGAAAAATTAGAAGCTAAGGAGAGGATTTTGCAATTCTAAAAGCTCCATCGAGCAGTACGGCCGATGCTGAAGGTTGACTGACTTATTTCGCTCGAAACGGGCACGCCACGGCGAAGGATTTCGAATTTGTCTGCGAACAATTCAAGACGTGCACCCTTTAAAATAGGGGACTTCCACTTGGTGGTTGACTTCGTGTCAATGAACCTCTGACAGGCTTGACAACTCACAGCAGCAGCATCATCATGAGGGTTGGGGTTACGCTGGCCGCACTTGTGACTGGCTGGCTGTGTGGGTCCGTCATGCCTCGGATCGTCCCGCAGGTGACAAGGCGACATGCATTACATCATCTGTCCCTTTCCGGATAGTGTCAGCGTTTGCCCCGTTCCGTCAGATAAAAGACTTGGAAGTCTGTCTCCAACAAGTCACGCAGGTGCGACACGATACACACGACAACACTTTCATCCTGCATAGAATGCACAGCGATTTGTGCACGACAGTATCATGAAGCTACTTCCAGAACCGCGCGAGGCCCGCACCCCAGCCACCACCTCCTCGACCCTCCCCTTTTCGCCGAAATGGCGGCGAGCATTGAAGTGGCGATATGTCACACTCTTCGCAGGCGTCTCCTACGTCCTCTACTGCTCCATAACCTCACAACCTCTTTTCGCCCACCTCTTACCGAGACACACCGGTCCATATGCGGTAGGCGTGGTCGACATCGAAGCCCCCGTCTCACCTCCACGGATCATCAACCCGGCAGTGTTCAAGGGCACCTCTGAGAAAGCATTCGAACTGGAGACGGTCCTCTTCAGCCTGTACTACCCCGTCTCGCACAGCATTCCCGGCAGCAAGGAGCCCCAGAACCACGAGCGACACACCTGGATATCCAGACCCCTACACCTCCGAGCCGACGGCTACGCCAAGGCAGCCAAAATCAAGAACTGGTTCACCAGCCTCTCCTTCACAGGCGCCCTCAAGGCCTTGGCCGGGGGCATCACCATCCCGGCCTTGGTCGACGCGCCGCTGAGCGAACATGCCTCCGAAAACGTCAAGTTCGCCACGTCGTGGGACAAGGACGAGAGCCCGCAGCAGGTCCTAACCCGCGACATCAGCGGCCACCCCGTCATAGTCTTCTCGCACGGCACCGTGTCCAGCCGGACCGACTACTCGCACTACGCCGGTGAGCTGGCGGCGCGCGGCTACGTGGTCGCCATGCTCGAGCACCGCGACGGGTCCGGCCCCGGATCGGTCGTCAAGATCAAGGGCCAGAAGGACAGGCACGTCTTGCTGTTCGACGAGTCCGAGGTGCAGACGCCCGACGGCGAGGACATCCAGATCGAAGACTTCCACAAGGCGCAGCTCAACTTTCGCGAGGCGGAGATCGAGGAGGCAGTCCGCGTCATCAAGATGATCAACGCCGGGCACGGCGCCAAGGTCTGGGACCAGAACCCCCACGACGAAGGCGCCACCCTTGCCGGATGGGAGGGCCGCCTCAACACCGACGAGATGATCATGGCGGGCCACAGCTACGGCGCCACCGGGGCGCTGCAAGCCCTCCGGAACGGGCCGAGCGAGGAGAGGCCCTTCAAGGGCGCCATCATCCTCGACCCGGGCAAGTCGAGCGGCCCGCTGAACAGGGACATCAACGTGCCGATCCTGGTGGTGCACAGCAACTCGTGGAGCAGCCACAGAAGCATCTTCTACGGGCGGGCGCACTTCGACACGGTCAAGGAGATCGTGGAGGAGAACAACGCGAGCAACAACACGTCGTGGTTCATGACGTCGCTGGGCACGTCGCACCCGTCGCTGACGGACGCGCCGCTGCTGGAGCCGTTCCTGTTGAGCTTCACGACGGGCGCCACCATCGACGTGTACCAGGGGCTGAGGCAGTACGTGCACGTGGCCGAGGACTTCCTCGCATACCTGCACGACGGCAAGATGCGAGGCTTGCTGGCCGAGAAGGCCGAGTTCCCGCAGTACGACCCGGGCACCCTGCTGGGCATGTGGAAGCCCGGCCACGGCGACGACGCCAAGGCGAGGGAGCAGGGCGAGTGGTGGGACTGGAGGAGTTACTGGCAGGTGCACGTCTCCGGCGCTGGTTCCAACTCTACCGAGGTCTCTACTGAGGTTGTCTAGAGGTAGTGCCGATGTTTCATAGAACGAGGGATGGCTAGTGATGATTGATGACTATATTATTTTTGTTATTTTAAAGAAGTACGAGTGGTTCAATATCTTTGCTCAATGAACTGTTTTGGAAAGGCAACCGTGGGACTCGAAACATGCCATCCCGTTTTGAAGAGCTCGACGGAGACTTCTGCTTTCTTGTCATACACACACATTGGCCAACTCTCTGGAGTCGAACTACTTACACAGCCAGTGGGATACCTGACTTTCCAGGACGAAGCAAAGGAAGTTGCCGCACATCACCTGATATTGAAATAACTTCTGAGGAGGAGAATGGACGAGAATAATAATCTCCACAAAAGAACTCCTCGGCGGGAGCGGTCACTCCCGTGGCGACCAGGGGTAATGGGTTTTGGCGTAATGGATTCGGCCCGACGGGCTGGCACTCTATGGAGCACGTGGGGGGCCATACTACGCACACTTCGGACATTGGCCTTGATATATGGACCTGCTGGAGTTCTCCCAACCCCATCAGTCGAATCCTGGGCATGCTATCCGGGTCCCGTGGCTGGTATGATGTATGGCATGATGATGACGACGCATTTTCCGAGATACCTAAAGCTAAAAAGCACCACAATTTCAGGTCAGAGCAAACATAAATGATACAAATGCGTACAGACAAAGGATACCGTAGTTCCGGGGACCATCTCGGTCGCCGAGGGAGTTCCAAACGCCAGTGAGAAGAGAAAATCAGACATGGAGTCCTGAAGATTGCCCCAGGCTCTCATCAAAAGCAAACAGTACTCCGGGACGCCGTCCATGCAGCCACCAGCCACCAGCCCAGGCCGTTGCGGTCTATGCCCGTATACCGACCTGGTTCCTTGCCTGGAATCCGGCAGTGATCTCTCCCTCGTCCTCGGACTCTTCGCCATCAATGTTCAAGACCTCAAAGCGGTTCGCCAGGTTACTCGATCCCTTCCGCAGAGGCGGGGCTTCTCTGCGTTGGGGGATCTGCGACTTTGACAGCTGATCAACCTCGTAGGGCTGAGCGCACTCGTCTGAGCCATATTCGATCTTGCTTCCCCGGTATTTTCTGTAGCAGGTTTAGCAACGGCTCACGATAGGCGGCTTGGATGGGTAAGTATGGCCCAGGGGACGTACCCTCGGCTCATCATGCATGTGCGAGCAAAAAGTGCGTAGTTGACCGAGTTGGTCTTGATGTGACAGTCATTGCCTATGAACTCGACCTTGATGACGACCAGGTTGTGGATGTGGTCCAAGTCTTCGCGGATGCTCTCCTCCGTGTGTCGAGCCTTGTTGACACCCCGAATGATCAGATTACGGGTCGCGCCACCGTTGATCTTGCCGACGGCATGTCCAGCAAGGGTGAACTGACGTTCATTCCACTTCGCAATGACCTACTTCGAGGTTAGGAGGACGGATCGAAAATGTGATGCCTATCGGCGGACATCTTACCCGCTTGTTCCTGATATAGAGGTCATTCCGGCGCACGTGGTCGAAGAAGGTGCGGGCATCGGCACCGTGCAGGAAAGACAAGGAACAGCAGCGCTCGTGAGGTCGCAAGAAAATATCGAGCAGAAGCCCACCACGCACAGCGTCGGTGATGTCTGCGTGGGTCGTCCCCTCCGCCAGACCCGACAAGAGGACCGTTCTGGTGCATTTTAGATCGTACTGGCCGTCCCGGCTCCGCTGTGGGGTGATGTAGTTGGCTCCGACAGGGCCATCCACAGTTGTGGCGTCGTCGTAGTCCACGTCTTCCAACTCGGGGTCTTCGTCGGCCCATGCGGTCTGGTCCACGTGGTTACGGTACCCGCCGTTATGGTTGCCACCGTTGTAGTTGTATGAGGCTCCATTTCCGTTGTACGGGTTGTCGTTCCTGGTCGGGGGAACAGCAGCTGCTCTGGTCCTGGCTCGAGCGGCATGTGGAGACTGGTATGTCGTCGGGGTGACACGCGAAGCATCGTCGGTTGGAGCATCGGCTGGGGCGTGGTTGTTGCCTTGGATCTCGGAGTCATCTCGACTGAGGATCTTTTTGTTTTGGGATGGTCAGTGATCGTGAAGTGGGCCGAATCTGTAGCGCTGCGGGTACAGAGATTCAAGCAGGGCCAAGGTGCGGGAGGATCGAGCTTACATCAACGGTCGCATCTTCGACTCCACCACGGAGCAAGTTCCGTCTCAAATTCTCTGGAATTTCGCGCGCATTAGGACAAAGCTTGAACGTCGATCTTGGACAAGCCACCGTAAAATTGTGCGTAGGCAAAGAAGCATAGGCGAACCACTCACCGTATTTTCGAGCGGTGTCTTGGAGTGCGAAAATCTCAGAAGGCGACAGCTGAGAGGCTGGGGCGGTCCCATCGGTACCAGCCTTGCTTGTAAGTCAGTACGGACGAGCTCAAAGACGGCACCACAGCCAAGAGCATTATTGTTGGCTGGCCAGAACAAGCGAGGTACAGATGCTGGGTGTGAATGGGGAGCTTACATGGCTGGCCCTGCATGCGATGGAATGTTAGACAAGCAAAGCTCCTTTACCGAATGCACTAGCATAGGTCGGGGCAGTACCAGGGTAGGCTTACCTGCGGAGCAGAGTCTCGAAATAGTGACGGTCAATCGTGACCGTATTCGTGCTGGTAGATGCCATGGTTGAAGGATTGGATCGACGCAGAAGCTGCGCGATCTTTACATCAACAACAGGAGGTAGGGAATTGCGTCGAAGGAAGGAAGACGACGAAGCGAAATATGGTAGTTGGTGGGAAGGGAGATGCAGCTGCAGGTTGATGTTTATCTAAGAGACAAGGTACCTTGGCCGACAGATAAGGTAGGTTACCTTATCCGCTATCTGCTCGGCCACTGTCACTCGTCACTCGCGAGCCCGTGGCCATCACATGTGGCTGTTGGTCAACAGCCCTTAACCAACTTCCTTAAGGGCCCTGATGGAAAACGCCTAGGTTTCGATTGGCAATTTTTGGGCTCGATGGCAATCGCCCTGCAGCGTTACACTGCAGCCACGGTAATTTGGCGCCTAAGTCTTAAGGTAAGCACTCCTGATTGCACGGGCCAGTTCTATATATACCTGGTACCATATCAAAGGTACCTACTGCTACCCAACTGCCGGCCTGTGAATTCTCACCAGCCTTCAAGCCGTGCTAGTATATATTGCAATGCTTACTGTACGTGGTCCCATACCTCGGCACAGGAACTATCTTACCGGAATCTTAAACCGTTTATCGGAGCCTTGTTCCAACAAGGAAGAGTTGTCAAGTCTGAACTTGAACTAGAACCCGTTTTGAAGACAATGCTGGGTGGTGGTGGTCGTGGTGGTGAGAAGGGCAGGACGGGTTCAAGAAGGCCCGGGAGGTGAGTGAGTTTGAGGTCCGGGAGTATATGATTGCTTGGACTATGGGGGACGTGGCGACGCGAGAGTTTTGTTTCTCCTTCTTCTATCAATTGGTCTGGGATGATGGTGTTTGGGGAGGTTCGGGGTGTTTGACATCACAAAACGGAAGGGATAAGGAAAGGATGTGCCTACAGGCGGCTGTTGTGTTCTATAAGAGCGCTTGTACGATTGGCCGGCGTGGTGTTGTTATTATTTGTTTCTAGCGTCGGTGTTGGAGTATGCTGTTCTCTAGAGGTAGTCAGCTGGATCTAGCGTGTAGGTCGAGCATGCGGCCGAACACGACAGATGAGTACGTAGACGTGAATGCTCCTCTCGGTAGGTAGCAGTATTGAGACGTTAACTACCTAATGCATGGTGTTCGGGATAAAGCCTCATGTTCAAGCCTGAACATCGCCTCCAAAGCCGACCGGTCTCCTCCACCCTTCGTTCTCAGGCATGATAGCAAGCGCCTTGTACACCTTGCCCATCCCTCCCGGTCCACGATCGACTAGCCTCTTCCACGCCGTCTCGACCGCTTTCCTGCCCTCTTCGTCTTTGCAGGCGCGCATCAACACCTCGACCCTCTCCTTAATCCCCATGCATTCCAGAAAGAATCCTTGATCGACGGGGCCATGGACCTCGACCCCCTCGCTGGCTTCGATGGCCGCCTCTGCAATGGCCGCGAAGTCGACGTCGACACTGAGGTCTACCAGTCCGGGTTCGGCGAAAGGACTGACCCTCTTGTGCTGCCTAATTCCCCGCAGGCTGTTGATCGGCACTGTCCCGTCGCCAGGACCGTAGTCCAGGATTAGGGCCGCGCCCGAAGGCCGCGCCTTGGGCCTAGCCGCAGAGCCGCCTATTCGAGACGCAAAGTCGGACGCGTAAAGGTTGAGGTCGGGGCAGATCTCTATCACTGCTCCCGGTCCGACACGGTCCTTGATGGCTCGATAGCGAGGTGACGATTCCGGTAGGTAGAGGCTGTGTCGCGTCGAGGAATTGGCGAGCGTCATTTGGAAATCTGGCACTGGACCGGAGCGGGATTGGGAGGAAGGAGTGTTGAGAGACTCGTGAGTTGCATCTTCTGGTGTGGGGGATACCAGCATTTCCCGCCATTGGAGGGTAGGTTGGCTGGTTTTTGTGGATGGGGAAGAGGTAGGAGTGGCAGTGGCGCTGGGTGGGACCGACACGCATTGGAAGGCGTGGATGGGCAGAGCGTCGAAGAACTCGTGCGCGACGATGAAAGGCGTCTTATCTGCGTCACTAGGGATGGACTTGATCGTCTCGGTCCAGACGATGGGCAAGCCGGTTGACTTGCAGACGCTGTGGTAGCCGACTTTGGACTCGGTCATGGGCGCATCCTCGCCGCAAAGAAGGTTCTTCTGTGCCACGCGGAGCTTGGGGCTGGCTTCCACCATGTAGATTGCGTCTATGCTCTGCGCCATATCTTTGAACTGCCTAATGGTCTGGGGAAACGGTTAGCAGATGGCCATGGCGATGGCGATGATGGTGTGTAGACAAGGAGCACATACACGGAGCATGTCGTCCATCAGTGTCCCTCTACCGGGGCCAACCTCAATGAGCTCGACGCCCTTCTTGGGCTTCCCCTGAGAAATCCACTCCGCGACGAACCACACGCCGATGAGCTCGCCAAAGACCTGTGAGATTTCAGGAGACGTGACGAAGTCTCCCTTGAGACCGAACTGATCCCGGCCATCCTCGATCGCACCGGTGTAGTAGCCACCCGTGTCCGAGGTCAAACACATGCGCATGTAGCTTGCCAGCGGTACAGGGCCGGTTGCCTGCGAACTTTGTTTAGCTCTCTCGCATCGTAGCGGAGGTTATGACTCGCACTCACTTCTATGGCTTCAGCCAGCTGCTTGGCCAAGGGAGTAGACCATTTCCTCTCCGGTTCATCCTCGAACGTGTTGGTCGGCTTGTCTGAGAAGCTTCTTATTCTCAGACTCTGATAGCTAGAGGGTCTAAGAATATTGGCCGAGGCAGGCCTGGCTCTGTAGGAGCTGCGCAGGCAGCTCCGCGCAAGACGAGGTATGATGGATCTCATCTTGCGGCTGAAATGCGAGATCCGGGGTTCAAGACCGATCTAGTTGAGCTCAACTCATCTTTGGGAGGACCTTGTGGAAGCTAATTTGGATCTTACGGCGATGAGATGCATGTGAAGATGAGATTCAGTTTTGGAGCTCTGAGCTTCAGGCCTGAACCGAGTCCCCTGTACTTTCTTTGCATTAGCGTTGGAGCTTATCCTGGATTCCCTTGGGACGGGTTTCCACGTATGTGATTGGACGACAAAAAGTTAGCGAGACTAAAGCTTGTGCAAACCACCCACACCCTCCAGCTGTGCTCCTTACATAAAAGTAAAAGATAGCCCAAGTCAACGACCTTGCATTAACCTATACAGCTCTCTCACCACATTTTACGAATTCATACACTGACGACCGATTGAACGCGCACCCTAAGCCCAGAGGCTGTCCGCTTGGTATCGTCACTGCATGGTCACGGAATATCCACGGCACGGAAGGCATCACCATGGCCAGCAAAGCAAAGTCGTCGCGCTGGGCCGTGACCGAAGAAGACCTGGCTCTTGAGGCCAAGCTGAAGAAGGAAAAGGAAGAAAAGAAGAGGCTGAAAGCAGAGAAGGCAAGAAAACAGCAAGAGGAGGCTGAGAGAGCAAAGGCTGCTGCTGCTTGGCCGGCGAATGCAAGCGGTGACGGCGACGGTGACCATGGTCCTCCAGCAAAGAGACGACGCCTGTCTCCGCAACCAGGATCAGCGCCAACACCAACTACTACGGCAGATACGACAGGTCACCTGAGACTCCTCCGCTTCGATGGTGGCGGCTTTGGAAAATGCCGGAGCGTGGAGAACTACGATAAGCTGAACGACATCGAGGAGGGCGCATACGGCTGGGTCGCGCGGGCGAAGGAACTGGCGACGGGCAAGATCGTCGCCCTTAAGAGGCTGAAGATCGACCCTAAGGACCGCAGCGGTCTGCCGGTGACGGGACTGCGCGAGATACAGATACTACGAGACTGCAGTCACAGAAACGTGGTCCGGCTAAAAGAGGTCGTCGTCGGTGAAGACACAAGGAAGATTGAGAAGTGAGTCCACCCGTTTGTTTTCCCTCTTGTCTTCCCCGACCAATAGCTGACGCATGTGTTGCACCAGCATCTTCCTCGCCCTCGAGTTCGTCGAACACGACCTGAAATCCATCCTCGAAGACATGCCCGAGCCCTTCCTCGCCTCCGAAATCAAGACGCTCCTCCTCCAGCTCGCCTCGGGCGTCTCCTACCTGCACGACCGCTGGATCCTCCACCGCGACCTCAAGACGTCCAACCTCCTCCTCAACAACCGCGGCAACCTCAAGATAGCCGACTTCGGCATGGCCCGCTACGTCGGCGACCCCCCGCCCGCCAAGCTGACCCAGCTCGTCGTCACGCTCTGGTACCGCGCGCCGGAGCTCCTCCTGGGCGCGTCCCGCTACGGCCCCGCGGTAGACATGTGGAGCGTGGGGTGCATCTTTGGCGAGCTCCTCACGCGCGAGCCCCTGCTCCAGGGCACCAACGAGGTCGACGAGCTCGCCAAGATCTTCGACCTCTGCGGCGTGCCCTCGGACGAGACGTGGCCCGGCTTCCGGCGCCTGCCCAACGCGCGCTCCCTGCGCCTGCCGTCGGCCAAGTCCGAGCCGGGCGTCGACAGGTCGCGCGTGCGCACCCTCTTTCCCCTGCTGACGACGGCGGGCGTGGCGCTGCTGAACGGCTTGCTGTCCCTCGACCCGGACAGGCGGCCCTCGGCCAAGGACATGCTGGCTCACGAGTACTTCCGCCAGGATCCCAAGCCTAAGGTCGAGGCCATGTTCCCCACCTTCCCCAGCAAGGCCGGACAGGAGAGGAGGCGGCGCAGGGAGACGCCGAACGCGCCCGTGCGCGGGGGCCATGCGGTCGAGATTGGCGCTGTGGATTTCAGCGGCATATTTTCGGGACGGGAGAAGGAGGAGAAGGGCGGCGGGTTTTCCCTCAGGATGGTGTAGAGACTGTTTCGATACCAAATGTGCAGAGATAGCGTACCATAATCTGGAGAGTGAGACATACCACACATATCATGCATCACTTGTACGCATGCGGGCATTTACGGACATAGCTACGTGCTGCTATTTGCTATCATCATTAAGTTTGTAGTATATGCAAGGCTGCGGAAGGCCTGTGTAACTGCTCACAAGATTGTGTCCTGTCTTTTGTCCACCCAATATGCTATCGTTTCTCCTGGCACAGAACCACAACCTCTTGCCCCCAGAACGCCAAGTCGATACACCAAAGCCCAGCCTGCCAAAGTTTAAACAAGAATTATCGGCCGTCATCCCAAGACCCATCTCCATCTCTCCTCCTCCGCACCGCAGCTCCGGCATTAAATGGTAAATAAGATCATTTTTAAGATGATACACAATCATCGGAGGATAATCAGATCAGATCAGACAGTCCAATCATGCCAACGCCCCAAACCCGACAACAAACCACGTAAAACTCAACACGGTCACAATGCTCATCGCGGCAGCCATCCCGATCGCCCGCCTCTCCGTCGAGCCCAACGCAGCGCTGCATGTGGCGCAGTGCCAGTCGCTCAGCGGCGTCGCGCCCTTGGGCTGGTACAGGCCGAACTTGAAGCCCGAGAAGGGCGCCAGGTACCCCGCCTCAGCCGTCTGCGTGGGGCTGCCGTCGGCGTCGTAGATGACGAGGGTGTACTGCTCCGTCAGCAGCGGCTGGCCGACGTTGTCGTCCTCGTACTGCTTCGTGTCCCACTTGTACACGCCGGGCGTCTCGAAGGTCATGTTCTGCGTCAGGGTGAAGGTGGCCGTGGACAGGATCGAGACGAGCACGTCGACAGCCGTGGGCGTGCCCTGGAGGTTGGTGTAGTTCCAGCCCCAGGTTATGGTCTCGCCGATCTTGTAGAGGTTGGTCGCCTGCTGCGTCGCGGCGGGCGTGACCATCACCACGTTGCCGGCGGCGTCTTGGGCCGGGAACTCGGTGTGCGTCGGGGCCGAGGTTTTGGTGCTGTTACCATTGCTGCCTGTTTGTGTGATGCCGGCGGTGTTGAGGTTTGTCGACACGGGTTGCGAGTCTTTTCCTGTGCCTGTCTGCGAACCGGTGGTTGAATCCGATGTGGAATTTGATGATGCTGTGAAATCTGTCAGACCACGAGTTTGTGATTTGCTTGTTTGTTCTAAACGGTGTAACCTACATGAGTCGTCTCTCCGTACAACGAGCGAGTCGATATCTGGGAGCCATCTTGGCCATGACGGCCATGCTGCGGCCAGGGGTGAGAGCGAGAGTGCTATGGTGGCCAGTTGGCCGACGGAGAGTGTGGTCCTCATTGTCGATTTGGTTTTGCTTGGAATGGCTGTCGCCAAAGCGGAAGCGGGAGGAAGTTTGGTATCAGACGGGACTCTGAATTCAATGTCTCAATTTCTCAGGCGTTGACAGCCCTCTCGGACGATAACAGAGACGCTGTCCAACACGTCCGTAGGACCTGGCCCTCCACGGCGTCGATGCTGTGTGCTGCTGCCCCCCTATTGCTCGTCGTGCGAACACAATGATCCACTAATTAGAAGGGAATAGTCGTCAGAAGTCGTAGAAACGGGCCAAAGCAAAAGCACGTTTAGCGAATGACGAAAGGAATAACGGAACGATGAAGCGAAGTCAACAGAATCAAGGTGGTGTGTAGCGAGTGTGTGTTGTTGTAGAAACCAGGAACGATTGACTGGTTGGCTGGCTGCAGAAAGCGACTGTGATGAGTGACCAAAAAAGACAAGGAGATTCTCGACGAGTTTGGAACTTGGATCAAAAAGTGCAGGGGGGGAGGGAGGGGGCACTGGGGACAACCATCAGCAGGTGGTAAACCGGCAACTAGCCGTCACTGCCGTCCCCGGACGAATAGGACTGCTTCATCTAAGCCACCCCAGTCGCTGGAGCAATCGCCATCCAGCTGCCATCGTATTCTACTCCGGTACTGCCCCACGATTTTCTCGTGTTATGGTGTTTGCTGGAGACGAGATCCACCACTTGTCTTTCGTCTGGCTAAAAATACACGGTAGGTCTCTTTTTCTTGTTCAACAAAGTCCGACAAGAACTTCGTTGTCATCCACAAGAACAGACCACAAGAGATAGAATAGAGTTCGTGTGTACAGCTCTCGATCTCGTAACATAGGACAGATGACAATCTGACAGTTAGAGTTTGTCTCAATCCAACTTCAGCTGTTGAGGTGCATCACGCTCTTCTAAGGTATATCTTGCCGGACTCGGGCGAGTTAAGCCACTTGTTTCGTCCGTTGATTTCTTGGGAGAGCCATGATCAGAGAAATTGAGGACGACGGACAAGAGATACCTACTCTGAAACCCAGACGTAAATTCGCTGTATCGCCCTGTCCACTCAGGCCATTCAACACTGTAAAAGATTATGTTCGCTCTCTCAATATCACTGCATTCCACCCATTGTTTTTGACCAGGTCACTCATAACAGCTGCTGTCGAGCGCGGTACGGCACGGACACGAAGCGACCCAGGTAATACCGTAATGGCCACTGGATAAGGGAATTTTCACTATGGAATGCGACGAGCCGGAAAAGACAGTAAACATCAACAGATCTGCATTCTGAGCCTATCGTACATACAATACAATCTCGAAACTCGACTTTGCCATGGGATGACAATTGACCAGTTATCTCTATCGCGCTGTGCGCGACAAGCAGTCTCAAGATTTGTCTCGACTTTTCCATGTCCAGGCGCCTTCTATACCGTGCAAATCAAAAGGGGGTATCTCAGCGAACCCAAGCAAAACCGTTTCCTCCTATTAACGCCAACCATGCGAGACGACAAGATTACAAATCCACAGTTGCACTACGCCCACGAACGCAACCGCAAGTAATTCCCCTCCGCCAGCGAACCCACGCGCCACGCCCTCCGGAAGTCCTCGGCAACCCTCTTTTTCTCCTTGTCGGCCTTCTCGGCCTCGCCCGCTCGCTAGGCGTGGGGGTCCGGAAGCCAGAACATGAGCTCCTGGTCCGCCGAGGCGAACATGTTGAAGCGCGGGTTGAACGCGAGCACCGCCGCCTCGCGCTTCTCCTCCAGCACGTGTGTCGGCTCGAGCACCTTGTCCTCGCCGGCCGGGCTGCCGAGCGTGTCCCACACCAGCACGCCCTTCTTGGACCCGGACAGGACGAATCGCCCGTCGGGCGCGAAGCAGCAGTCGCCGCTGCTGTCCAGCAGCCCCGGCTCGTTCTGCGCCACCTCGCCCGGCGCCGCGCGGTGCGTGCCGCCGTCGGGCTTGTGCAGGACGGCCTTCAGGTCGCCGGTGAACGCGTCGAAGAGGTAGTGCGCGTTGCCGCGGGTGCCGAGGAGGATGTGCTTGCCGTCGTTGGAGAAGGCGAGCGTGGTCCACCCCGCTGCGAGGTTCTCGGCGGCGCGGGCGCTGGGCATCTTTTCCACCAGGTCAAACTCCGAGATTGGGCCCTTGGTGTAGTTCTTGTAGTCGTAGAGGAGTATCATGAAGCTCCAGGGCGATGCGATGCCGAAGACGTTGCCTGAGGGGTCCCAGGCGGACAGGAAGGGCGTCGCGATATTTAGCTTGCCGACCCAATTCTTGGCGTTCAGAGCCCATAGGTATACAGCGTCGTCTCGCCCACAGGAGATGAAGTTATCGGCTCCCGGATGGAGAGATATGCTCGACACGCTGGCTGTGTGGCCTTCGAAGTAGCGGATGAAGGAGGTGTTGTGTGTCGAGAGGTAGCGGATCGCATCTGAATGACACATTAGCGCACACGTCCATCTAGTGTTGTAGCTCGGATATCATCCTCGATCCAACGCTTACCGTTCTCCTTTGTGCTCGCATAGAGGATACTCGAGCTGTGATGAGTAAACTTGGCCAGCTTAACACCGTACTTTTGTGACAGAAGTTTCTTGTCGTGCCGCCCCTCCTTTACGTTGTATATCATCAATGTCTCGTCGCTCTCAGACGTTATGCAGAGCTCGCCGGGGTCGTCGAAATCGATGGATATGACCGAAGGTTTGGACTTGGTATCCTTGACGTCGTCCCGCCGGAAGAGTTTCATCGGACGGAAGTTGGCTATCACGTCTGAAACCTTTGTCGTGCTCGGGACATTGGGCCCCAGAGTCCGCTGGATGTTGAGGGTAGGAGCCGGGGGTGCGGGAGGAGTCGACACAGCGTCGTCGATGTCCATCGGCGTGGAAGCCATCGTCGCGGACCAAGCCCGTATAGCTGTGCAATGGAATAACTACGAGGTTTTAAACTAGATCTTGAGCAGTTTGGCCTACGCAGTATGTTGCGACCAAGCTCAAGATGTGAATTTGGTCTTGGCTATCACCGATTCTTGGGACCAGACGTCGCGTCCGTCGCGAATGCAGATGTGGACGGTTTAGGCGATGCCAAGCCGAAACCCACTTTGTGGGGTTCAATTGAAGCCCTTCATGAATGGCCCGTGCTCAAGCTCTATTGTACCACAGTATGTACCGCAGTACAGCGGACGATTTTGGTGCCCAGAAGGGTATAGCGAGTTCGAAAAATGAATTTTGTGGAGTACCTGAATATCCCGAGGGTCTACAGTTAGGGCATTGTTTACCTTCAGAAGAAGAGAGCCGATCAGGGGCAAAAGGCGCTGTAGCCTGTGTATGCAGGTGATCGTTGGCAAGCGGCCATCCGCAGAATCTACTGAACTAATTCGGCGGCGGCTGCTGGTCCGGTATTCCAACGTTAAAGTTGTAGGCTCCTAGGTGTTCAAGATTCATAGCCAACGCGCCAGTGTAAGGAGGGGGCCACGGCCCAGTGTAGCCAGGTGGAGGGCCGGGCACAGTGCCGGGAGGAAGGCTCCACGGATCCATATTGACGGGCGTCTGTCGGTACAGCAGATAACTCTGGATGGAATTGTTCCTCAACCACTCATCCAGTGTGCCCACAGACAAGTCTGCAGGACCACCGTCGGTCACCATCAGGTGCTCTCCCGCCGGCAAGGACAAGGGCTCGCCATTGAGCACCGACAGAGCTGCTACGAGATCGTCGTACTTGCGAATCAGCCACGGGTGCACCGCCGAGACGAAATCGTGGACCGTGACGAACTTCTGTGAAGCCTTGACCACCAACGTCATCTCCTCCGGGTGCGGGCGCTGCTCTCCACAGCACTCGGACGGAAAATCGTAGTTATCGTCCTCGTCATCTCCGTCTTCACCGTCGGGCGGGTCCGCGCAGCCGAGATGCTGTTCCCTCCACAAGTCCTCCCAGTCGTCGATCTGCGAGACCGACACGGTGACGGACGAGACCTTGGGGTCGGTGTACGGGGCTTTCGACACGGCGTGCCAGGTCGTGTCGTCGCCTTGATTACTCGTGCAGTACGGTTCCGGAGCGGTTTTTGGGTCGTGACAGGGCTCCCTGAGCACGGTGATTGCGGTGGTTAGCGGGCCGTCAAGGACCCAGCGGAGACGTTTGGCTTCGTCGGTGAGGAGCACGAGCTTTTCGGTTGCGGCGCAGATCTTCGAATGAGGGCAGCGGTGCGGCCGTCGAGCCCTCGCCGGAGCTGTGGGTGGTGGCCATGGCGATTCAGTAGTTAAGTGAGAGAGTGCAGGAGAGTGCACAACATTCCTGCGCCCTAGGTTTGGAGTTTGAGGCGGCGGGGATGCGTGTTGTTCAATACCTGCGTATTATTTAATACCTGCGTATTATTAGTAGCACGTTCTGTCTACACTAGTAGTGTGTAAAACCGGCCGTGTTGCACTCCGCTGAAAATGGCGACACGCGCCAGCCCAATTCGGCGGCTAGAACAGCGATTTCATGACTTGCTGTGTATGTACTTGTTCAAAGTTTCCTTCGGTAGTAGCTGAGATATCAGCAATCCCGCGGTTCTTCAAGGTAACCGTACGTAGTAGAATAACTACGGCAATTGAGTGCAACGAATCCAGTCAGAAAACTTGCTCTATCTGACTCAGACTCAAGTTTTGTCCTCTTTCTTCTGTCCTCGTGGTGGCTCCACTTATTTTCTCGACTGCCTCCGAGTCGGAGTTGTGTAGCCGGGGTTTGGCGAAGCCAATTGCTGGACCCCGAACTTCGCTGATTTCAAGAGTCTAGCCCGGAGAGTCTCTGTCATCGTCAGCAACAATCGCGCAACCATGGGGCCTTCATGATGGAGTACTGACTTTACACTCTCTTAATACTAATCTTCTGTTTCCATTGTCGTCAGCCGCATTCTTTTCTACCATTGGTCATCGCGTGCGCGTCTTGCTCTGCCGTCTGCCTCTGTTCTCCTCCGGCTAAGACCGGCGTAAGCGGCCGTCGGAGTCACAATGTCTACAACGTTCGGGTATGTCTTCGCTCGCAACTCGTCGCTACAATATCATTGTTGTAGGCGGGGCCGGACTTGCTGACATGTTCTTCCTCCCTATAGCGCCTTCATAGCCGGCGGCATCGCCGCTTGCGGCGCCGTCACGGCGACACACCCCTTCGAGACGGTCAAGATCCGCATGCAGCTGCAAGGCGAGCTACAAGACAAGGGACACCAGCCCAAGCTCTACCGCGGGCCCATACACGGCGTGTCTGTCATCGTGCGCAACGAAGGCATAAGAGGCATCTACCGCGGCATAGGGTGCGCCTATGTCTACCAGATCCTGCTCAACGGCTGCCGGCTGGGTTTCTACGAGCCCATGCGCAACTTCACCACAAAACTCATCTTCCAGGATCCGAAGACGCAGAGCTTAGGGATCAACATGTTTTGCGGCGCCTCGTCGGGCATCCTAGGCGCTATGGCGGGCAGCCCCTTTTTCCTGATCAAGACGCGGTTGCAGAGCTACTCGCCCTTCCTCCCCGTCGGCACGCAGCACAAGTACCGCAACGCCATAGATGGGTTCAAGCAGATCTTTAGGGCCGAGGGCGTCCGGGGCCTCTACCGCGGCGTCGGCGCGGCCATGATCCGGACTGGCTTCGGCAGCTCGGTGCAGTTGCCGACGTACTTCTTCGCCAAGAGGCGCTTGGTGAGGCACCTGGGTATGGAGGAGGGCGCGCCTCTGCATCTTGCTAGCAGTACGATCAGCGGTTTTGTCGTGTGCATCTTCATGCATCCGCCAGGTAAGCTCGGACTCCTCCCACCTCACACACCGATCGGACCAACTGACATGCTGTGCGCACCATAGACACTATCATGTCGCGGATGTACAACCAGAACGGCAACTTATATAACAGCGTCTTTGACTGCTTAGCAAAGACTATCCGGACGGAGGGATTCCTAGCCATTTACAAGGGCTTTCTACCTCACCTCGCGAGAATCTTACCACATACCATCCTCACTCTCAGTCTGGCAGAGCAGACAAATAAGCTCGTGAGAATGATCGAGGACCGCGTTCTGACACGGCCAGAGATGAAAAGCTGATAGGAGAGTTCAAAAAGAACATAGCTGATGGTTAGCCCTTAAACGGCAGAGCATACTGTTACTCTTCGCTCAGTCTTGTCATAATCACATTTGTAAATATTTGCATAGACCGGGGTTGGGGGCTTCAAAAATTCAATGGATTGAGGAGTAGAGCGGAGGTACGCCGTAACCCGGGCGCATAGGATAGGACAGGCAGCGTCTGTGGATATGCATACAACAGCGGTGTCAATCTTTACATGGAGGACGTCCTGTTCATGATTATTTATCTTCGTCTTGTTGAGGATACAACTTCACCTAGCCATGGACGCTCCTTTCACAACCATAGCACAACCGCCCAAGTCCCCCGGCTGCCACTTTCGCATCGTCTCCAATCTCGCCCTTCCATCTCTCGTCTCCTAACTCATCTAGTGTCATGCCGCAGATTCCACACCTGTCCTCAGCATCGATACGATTCAGCTTGGCCGTTGTCCGCACCACATTTGCAACGATGGACGGGTAGTTTTCCTCCACGTCAGCAAAATACCTCGCCATGACCTCGTCTATGCTCAGGTCGCGGTGCGAAACCACCGAGTTAGCCTTGTCCACCACCTCCTCCGGCGGGATGATGTCCGCCAGCGGCGGCTCCGTGAGGGTGGCGTACGTGTCGAGTTCCTTGCGGTAGAGCTCGCGTAGGGGGTAGTGCACGCGGATGCTCTTCTTCTTCTTGCCCGCGGACGGACCGCGGTCGTTGGGGGAGGAGGGGGAGGAGGAGAAGGAGAAGTCCTCCACGGGCAGCACGCCGTCGGTGATCTGCCACGGCAGCGAGAAGCCGCGGCCCTTGGCCGTCTCGGCCAGCGTGAGGGCGCCCAGGGTCGTGGTGCTGTGCCCGAACAGGACGGCCTGGCTGTTGCGGCTCAGAGCGGTGTGGATGAGCAGGTGTCGGATGAAGAGGCGGAGGATGTCTGCTCTGGATGTGGCGGAGGGGAGACGCTCGAACAAGTCTCTGAGTTGTTCGGCGGGCGTGGCGTCTGGCTTGAGTGAGGGGAGGGCGGACCAGTCTATTGACGGGATGCCGAGGACGGCGGTCAGTGGAATGATTTCGAGGCGAAGTCGGGGATATCGCTGCCTGTATGGATCTAGAGTTTTTTGTAGAAGCTCGTTGGGTTGATCCGAAATGCTGGTGTCGACGCAGATCACGTCAAGATCGAAGGGTGACCGGCGGCCTTTGGAGAGAATGGCGTCGACATAGCCGTTCACTATGTGCAACAGCACAGAGGACGATGTTCCGAGAGAAAAGCCGATGGTATATCTCCTTGATACTGGTGCGCCGTGTGGCGGCTGTGTCTCCTTTCCCACAATGCCGATCTGCCGCACACACTTGCTGTAGATGTATTGGGTGAAGCAGTCTCTATGAAGGATGTCAGTGAAGGGTCTCTATCAGGCCGACGACAGGTCAATACGTACGTGCAAACTGCCTCCGTTCTACTGACTTGTGTCGCCTCCTGTTTGTTGCACTTTTTACAGGGCCGTTGCAGGGGCAGTGACCCCGCCTGGTCGTAGGTCACCATCGCCAGCTTTTTCTTCACGGGGATTAAAATTCTGTCTACCGTCCAAAGTTAAGGTACTCGCTGTGAGCTCAATTCATTTGTCAACGCAGTATTGAATCTCGTTGGGATCTTGTGTAAAAGATGAAAGTTGAATTTCACCTTGACTCATCTTTTACTGGATCACGTGGCGATTTCGTCGTTTGCACTCCTGGCTCACATGAAGTCCAAACTTAACGCCACTTATAGATGCATGTTGCATGCCTGGTCGTTTTCCCACTTGAGCAAGAGGAATCTGACATTCCTATAATACCCAACGGTCCAGCTACCACAATCGTCCAATTTTTTATTTTATTTTCGGTCACTCAGACATAAGTTGTCTCATGCGTGACCACTTGAGCTCCTAAAGAGAGGAGCCAGCTCGGAAGCAATAAACCAGTCTCGGTCGTTGTTCCAGGCCCGGACTATAATCTCCTTTCCCTTGGTCACGACCTCGAGCAGCTGTTCCGCCGTACCCCATCCATCGACGCTCCCAAAACATATCAGGTGCGTACCGACATGGATGGCTGTCCTGAATGCAAATGCGTCGTCTTCGAAGCCGTATCCGGCACAGAAGCCCTCGATCATCCATAGTCCTGCCTGGATGCCTCTGTAGAGGTAAAGCTCGTAGAGCTCTGCGATCATCTGGGCCAAATCAAGCGGCCTTGCACCAAAGGTGCAGAGCTCCCAGTCGATAATAAAAATCGTGGGCTGGTAGCCATCTTCAAGATGTCGGTCAGGGATAAGGGCACTGAGAAGGGTGTCAGTCATGTCACTGTTCGCGGGGAGATCAGAGCAAGACGCACTTTCCGGTCCAGAAGTCTCCATGGATGATCTGCAGGTTATCCTCTTTTGCCATCTCATCTTCCGACATCTTCTTGACCTTTTCGAGGATATCCTTCGCATCAGTGAGAATGTCCGGATACCTCTCTACACTCGATACCAGAGAAACGTAGTTGATGGCATTCTTCAACAGCTGCATCTCTTTGTTGAGCTTGATCTCCCCTTGGAGTTTCGCCTGAGCCGGATCAGCGGCCCAGGTGTGAAAGCTACGCAACCATGTACCAAGATTGTTACCGATGCCCACCAGGCGGTACTTGAGCCCCGATGGATTGCCAGAAAGATGACTGATGGCGTACATCTTCAGGTTGACCGACTCCGGCAGGTACTCCTGGACTTGAGTGTTAGTCTCCGGGTTGAACTGGAAGAAGCGAGGTGCCCGGATGACACAGGATTGGTTGGAGACCGGAGGCAATGCGGCCAGGGCTTCCAGGCAGTATTCCTCGAACTTCTACGAGTTTGTTAGCATCGAAGACCACTATGCCGTGAATCAACGGCCGTCGCGACATACGCAGCGAGCTGTTGTGAGCTGAAAGTCCGGGTGGGCAGCCACATAGCCTTCTCCATGTTTGATGAGGACTTCTCGAATACCTTCAGGAAGTGCCCGGCGCAAGACTCCGTGGTATATAAAGTTACACGTGCCTCCTGTCAAGGGTCTGAGAGAGCTGCAGGCATATGGAGTGCCATCGAGCTCTTGCTTGACCTTGGCCAAGATGGCATCAGCAGTCTCCCGGGCCATGCTTTGCTGCCAAATACGACGGGTCTGGATACCTTGTTCGTCAAGGTTTGGCAAAAGGCAATGGTTGCTCAGCTTCCCGTCGGATGTTGGATGTTGGCTGGACTGAGTCTACTCTTGACGACTACAAGATTCCGCTCTCATGATCTTACAGTAGACAAGGGGTGGAGGATTCAAATATGTATTTTCATGCTCCTCGTCTTGTCGACTGGCTTCGGCGAAAGAGTCACTATTTGCAACCAATGGAGCTCCAGCGTCGGGATCCTATTGGTCAATGGCATCTCCGATGCCAAGGGGACTCGATTGCTTGCGCGTGCTCCGTGTTCAAACAAACACTAAACGATACTTTCAAAGATAGAACTCATGGAAAAGTTGTGTGTATCAACGGGCATGTAGCCCACAGCATCGCTCAATTGCTTAGGTAGTATGTTTGGTTTGTGAACTTGACAAAGTTCGTGGTTGCAATTGCAGTTGCCAACGCCAAGAAGCACAGTAAGCTTAATACGGTGCTATCAGACTTGGGCACTGTAAGCCCCAACTTTACGGGCCGTACGGGTATCATGTGTTTCGAGTAATGTAGCGCTGCTCAGCCACCCGGAAATTGTTCTATGCCACTCAGCCTTCCCCAAAATCAACCCCGACCTCCAACAAGCTTGGGGCACGATGGCATGTCTGAAACCTTCAACCGCCGGCCACTCGACATTACAACGCTCCTATCGCATGAAGCACGCGCTTCGGCCCATCCGCTAGCCATCAGATGGCAGGACTCGTCTCATCTTTTGGGAACTTTCGTTCAAAGCCAAGACTCTCTTGAAAGCCACCAAGCCACCAGCGCATAAAACCATCACCGGTACCTTATTTCGGGACGGCTTACACCCAAACTTCGGTATTTCCGCAACCGGCACTTCTGCACGTCACCCTTTGCATCATCGCCGTTGCGTGACCCCTGCCCTGCGCGTTTGAAGTGAACCTGGGCTGGGCTGGCTGGCATAACGTGGTTGCTGCCATTTGAATCCGGCATAGTCTTTGTGGCTGGTGAAGGTCTCCAGGGCTTCGAGACTCGGAGCAGCACTTTTGAAGTTCTACTAATTTTACCCGGCCACGCGACTACCAGCCCGTTTTATAGCTGTTATAGCTTCTACCACCCACCACTCTCGAGGGTGATAAACACCAACCACTTCCCCGCCTCGCTGTGGTTGCTACCTCGCCGCGTTCTATACCTACAGCGTCGCTGGTCGTCGTCACGAATGCACGGTCAATATCCTCTGCAACTACGAAGACCATAACCGAACGAGGACTTGGGCTACACCGCACCCTGTTCTTTCTAGGTCATCAGTGTACTGACCTGAACGGCCAAGCCTATCTCTATGGCTTCCATTTCAATCGCACTGCCCTTCGCTATCCCTGTTCCTATCCCCAGTGTCAGGATGGCCACGACACAGTCAATGACAGCTGCACCAAGCGCGAAACGCGAGCGACGCACCAACGTTGTCGTTCCTCCTACGTCGATCGATATTCCTCGTCAAAGTCAAAGTCTTGCCGACCGGCTTCGGAATCGAGTCGCCCAGGACTCGTTCTCTCCAGTGAACCAGAATGGAAGTTTTGAGTTCGACCGTGTCATCAAGAGCGGCTACGTCCAAAAGCGCACACAAAAGACCAAGGTAGATTTGTGTCTCACGTCCCAGAATCAAAGATACCGAGCTGACGTGCAAAGACCTGGAAAACCATATATTTAGTACTACGACCGAACACGCTATCCATCTATAAGTCGGACAAGGAGGACAAGCTGCGGCACAAGATATACCTGTCAGACCTTACAGCTGTGACCCTCCTTAAGGATCCAAAACACAAGAGGGAGAACGTCTTTGGGTTATTTTCTCCGGCCAGAAACTTCCATTTTCAGGCGCCGACGTTGAGTGACGCCAAAGAATGGGTTGAGCTCATTAGGAATGATGCCCGCATCGAGGAGGAGGAGGAAGAGATGTTTCTAGCCAGCCCTGCCGTGCAAAGGCGATCATTCCTCGGCTTTACGACCCAGGAAGCCATCTCCAGCCGTCAAGTTGACGACCATGACCGCCATGACCGGTTGATGTCAAGTTCGCCGGAGCCGGACACAGCCATGCCTGTTGTTGTGACATCCCCTAGTAACAGGCCCTCGCACTTCGATTCCTCTGGCATGTCGGGAGGCGAATTGGCGTCTCACTCGGACTTTTCCGACGCCGACGTGCAACGACTTGGGACTTCGATAGAAAGCCTGGCTTTGCAGGCGACTCCGTCCGACAGACCGCCACTGGGTCTCGGAAATGCTAGTCAAGCGAGCGGCATCAACATCGAAAAGGATCCGGATCGCGTTATCTGGCAAGGACGCCTTCTGTTCCTGCGCAGCAAGCGTGGCGTGCGGCAGTGGAAGAACATGTGGGCTGTCCTACGACCAAGGAACTTGATCCTCTACAAAGACGAGTCCGAGTATTCGGCACGATTCATCATCCCGATGTCGTCGATTGTGAACGTGGTGGACATCGACCCCATCAGCCGCACCAAGGCCCATTGCTTGCAGATCATAACGGACGAGAAGAGCTACCGTCTGTGCGCACAGGACGAGGAAACCTTAGTTCATTGCTTGGGAGCTTTCAAGAGCTTGTTGGCGAAGCGGAAGGAGTTGGAGGCGAAAGTCGCAGCTGCCAATGCTGCCTCATGATTATGACCCTGGCTGCGCTTCTTAAGGCGAGACATGCGCCCTTATTCGGCCGTCGATTGGCCAGCCGCCCATTGTTTTCCTTGATATTCTGTCGAAATACCCGATATTGCCGTTCTCGCAACGTCCGGCCTGTCACATTTTGTACTTTGGGGGTTGGGCCGTGATGTACCTGGATAGGTCATTACCTGTGCAAACGAGCACTTGCTGTCTATATGATGTTTTGTTATGAAGTTTACGATGACGACGCGCATGATTGGAAACACGAACCTTTGAAGGGGGCGAGTCTTTTCTCGAGCTATTGAAGCTAAGGCTTGCCAATGACAATGTGACACTGTTTTCAAGTTCAGAACCAGTTATCCGGTGCAGGACTGGGATTTAAGCAATGTGTGATCCGTTCCTGCTTTTATTTCCCGTGGTCCGTTATATTCATCGTCTACACATTCGTTCCCGACCGATAACTCGTCTTCAGAGTCAGAATCTCCCGACGCTCTCCAGCAGCAGATTTCGATGTTGCTCAACCGACCAATACAAGAGCCGCCAAGCCGAGATATTTGTGTGTGGTCAGTCCTGCCGCTACTGCTCAGGATGTTTGCCTCTCTTGACATTAGTATTCTTGCCATCCCGGCCAACCAAGGTGTTGCACCTTGCTGCTGATGGGTGATGGCTGAGATACATGTGGCGTTGAAGCCCCCCTGAGAATCTGAGAATCCCAGGACGATAACCCTCAGCTTCAAAAGCAATTCGCCGCTTCATTGACAACCTCCTTCAACAACACGGCACCAGATCTCTGATTTGTTCTACGTTCTCATGGCAAATGCTACTCCGCAATGCTACCGTCACTCACAAAACAGGGCCGAAAGACCCAAGACGTCGATCGAGGTCGACCGTGATCCAATCACATGGCTTTCCCCGACTTTTCAATCTCCAAAACAGGGGTCCGGGGACACCCACGTCCTCCACTCATCATTAACAACTTGCATGCATGAGGATACCGTCATTACCGTCCTTCTAGCTGGCTTCTCTACTCAGGTGTCAGGTCGGCATGCGACTTAGACAGGACATCACCGCAAGCGCGAATAAGAACCCTCCAAATCCGGTCACTAGTCTCCCCCGAGGACCGTGAAGTCATGGCTCCGACGGACTGTCCCGTGCCTCTTGACTCCCTGTGAGTCGCGCGAGAAGGGGGTATACGCCGGCGGCACATATACATGTATATCTGCGTCGGCACCCTTCTCTCATGAAGCATGACATCAAGGCACACCGTGATGCTTCCTCGTTCTTCTCTTGTGTCCCACGCAGCTGTTTCTGAAGTCAAAGGCTACAGATGGCCTTTCACAAACCTTCCATAAGGTCCACCCATAAGAGAGATCTGCAGCCAGCTTCAAGGAGAACGATCTTCGGATAACACATTCGTTTATATATCCATATCCGTTGTCTCCCAGGGGCCAAACCCCTTGCTCCGTAGGCCCTTGGCATAGTCGGCCTCGAGCGAAGCCAGCATGGTCAACATGGTCCTCCTCTCCCATCTCTTCCTTATCCTAGGCTCCCTCCTCCCTCTAGCCCAGAGCATCGCCCTACCCCTACACACCTCAAGCCGTTGGATTCTCGACGCTAACAACACCCGCGTCAAACTCCGCTGTGTCAACTGGGCCGGGCACATGGAAGCCCACGTGCCCGAAGGCCTGCACAAACAGTCTATCGACTTCCTAGCCGACTGGATCGCCCAGCAGGGCTTCAACTGCGTGCGCCTGACCTACAGCATCGACCACGCCCTCGACCCGGACCGGAAGGTATCCGACGCCTTCGCCGCCGCGGCCGCGGCCTCGGGCGCGCCGCCAGACGCCATGGCGGCCCTGTACGGCCAGGCCGTGGCCAGGAACCCCTTCCTGGCCAACGCGACGACCCGCGACGTGTACGGCGCCGTCGTCGACGCGCTGTGGTTGCGCGGCGTCGCGACGCTGCTGGACAACCACGTCAGCCGCGCGAGCTGGTGCTGCAACCTCACGGACGGCAACGGCTGGTGGGACTCGGCGTTCGGGTACAACGCGTGGAACAGCCGCTTCTTCCACACCCAGGACTGGCTGTCGGGCCTGCAAGGCATGGCCGCCTGGGCGGCGGGGCGCGAGGGCGTGGCGGCCATGAGCCTGCGCAACGAGATGCGGGAGTTCCTGCTCCAGGGGACCTTCAACGGGCGACAGGACTGGTACGACCTCGTCGCGCGAGCCGGAACGCTCGTCCACACCGCCAACCCGGACGTTCTCGTCGTCGTGGGCGGGACGCAGAGCTCCACCGACCTGACGCACGTGCGTGGTCGGATGCTCGACACGAGCGGCTGGCCCGGGAAGCACGTGTGGGAGATGCACGCGTACAGCTTCACAGTGACGTACCCGAACCTGCTGGGCAGCTGCGGCGGCGTCAGGCTCGAGTACGGCGCCTTCGCGGGCTTCGTGCTGGAGCAGGGAAAGACGTATACGGCACCGCTCATCCTCAGCGAGTTCGGCGTGGGCATGACGGGCGGGCCGGAGGGCAACCAGGGGCTCAACGACCAGGACCGGAACTACCTGAGCTGTCTGGTGGGGTACATGGAGAACAACGATGCCGAGTGGGCCGTCTGGGCGCTCCAGGGCAGCTATTACGTTCGGGACGGCGTCGTGGACTATGATGAGGGTTGGGGCTTATTGGATCACGACTGGTCTGGGTGGAGGAACCCGGACTTTTCCTCCATGCTGGGGGGTATGTGGAATGTTACACAGGGTCCTTGAGATACTTCTGTCTGGCGACGTTCACGACAGCGAACATGGCCTGCAGTAGTATAATCCACTTGATCTCAAAGAGAGGCCCGCTACTAGTATATCCGCGTAACCCAAGGTAAGAACAGTTCCTAATTCCTGACCTACGTGGATTGGATGGTTCTCGGAGCACAAATGGTCGCGCCTGCAATGGCGTTTCGAGGAATGCAGTCTATTATATGGTTGTCTGCAGTGCATGCAGAAGAAGTATACTTCGCCAGCTGCTTCCTTTGCACTGGCAATACCTCCCAGAGGCTGGTTTTCAGGACAGTGCTCAGTGCTTTTATCGAGAGGGTCGAGGGGCCCGCCGGGGCCAGCTACTTTTCCTCCCTGCGTCGATTCATCTTCTGTAGCTCCAATTGTCTGGCCGGGTCTGTAAGACTGCTCGGCTCCAGTTGACCACTTGTCTCTGCTTATCCCTGCAGCTGCCGTCCCCGATGAGCCAGCTTCTGCGGAAATACCTCGGGCGCCCTAGAACCCTTGGTATGAATCCTGACCGAAGTCCTCGTCGCCGCCACTGGCGTTGTCAAAGAACATCTCGTCGAAGTTGTTGTTGTCCAGCCCGATGTTGCCGAGATCGTAATCCATGTCCATCTTCTCGCCCGAGTTGGGTCCGGCAGAGTTAAGCAGATTCTCGATCTCGGCGTCGACGTTGGACATGTCGGCCGCGGCGTGGGTGCTGTGGCCGTTGCCCATGAGATTGTTGCTGTTGCTGTTATTCATGTCGCCGCCGGCGAGGTCCATCATTCCGGTATCAAAATTGGACATGTTGAGATTGCCTGACATGTCTGCCGGGCTCTCAAACTGCGTCATATCCAGCATATTATCGTCGGAGGCGCTCTGTTGTTGCGCCTGTGCCTGCATATGCGTCTGCCCGCCGCCCTGCGTGGGCTCGTTTGCTGCCGGAGCCAGGGAGAAAGTCATGTCTGTAAAGACCATCTCCGGTTGTGGAGCAGGGCCGTGAGTCTGAGGTGCAGCGGCAGCGGCAATGTTGGGACCAACGGGAGGTGCCGGACTCACCAGGTCCGCCATCATCGGAGCTGGAGGAGCAACAGGCGCTGATGATGTCGGGGCTGCGGGTTGCTGGGGAGTCGAGCCAGCAGTTCGAGATACCTGAGACGGCGGAGCTGCCTTCGGCTCTTTCTTCGGCGGAGTACTGCCGGGCCGACCGACGATCGCGGCCATCTGGGCTGCGGTTGGCTTTGGCGATGTCTTGGGGGACGACTTGACCTGCTTTGCCTTGGCTTGTGATAGTGCTGGGGATGGAGATGGTCGCACTTCCGGAGATAGGGAAAGATCGAGACCCATGTCGGGCAATGGCGCTGGAGGTCTGCTCTCTTGCGTAGGCTGCCGTGTTCCTCCCGGAATCGAGGGCTGCGGAGCTACGGATGGAGGTCCGAGAGCAGACGTCGTTTCGGCAACCGGAGACTCCATGTCGATAGTCATGGGCGCTGGAGGTGCAACTGGTCTTGGATCCACAGCCGTGCTGGGGGCAGCAGCAGGAGGTGGCATCCTCTTGGCCCTCAGCTCGTTTAGGTCTCGCAACAACACTGACTTCGCCTGGACCTAGAGAGAGATGTCAGGATGGCTCTCATGGCAGACGTGCACGGGTTGAGGAGACTTACGATCTCCGTCTCTATGTCATCCAGGGCGAGGTGGAAGTCTACAGTAGCAGACTCAAATCTTGCGTCGAGGGAGTTCCCAGCTGCAGTTTTACCGCCTTTAGACCTAGAGTCCTTTCTGCTGTCTCTGATGGCCTTGGATACCTGGATGACCTGTGTGTCTCGTCAGTCTTGGACTGCGTTGAGGCCATCTTGGCCTGAACGGCAGTACTCACCACATCATCCAGTGCCCTCTGCAGCTCGGCCAGCTTGACACTGACTATCTCGTTTGACGACGCCATTGGCTCGAAGCTATGTTGTATTGGCTGGGATCAAGAAATACAATACTGTTGTTGATGGGAAAGGGACACGGAATATTTGATTCTATCGAACTCCAACTGGTGCCAAGTTCAGTACAGCACAAGTCTTAAGTGTTGAACTTCAAATGCCAAGTATCAAGGGATGTCAAGGTGCCCGGTGTGCCGTTGTAAGTTGCTTAATGGAAGGTAAGAGCTGGAATGGTCAACAGCAACTCGGCCGCAGATGCCTGGTTTCAATAAGGTTGCCGGGGACCCCACATCCTCATTGATCCTATGTAGAGAGCGCAAGAGTGAGGTTCGACTAAGCAGTAGCCTACCTACACTGCGGCATGTAGACTTGGCAAATGTTAAGGTTCAGGTTCGGGCAGGTGAGATTGTCTCGGGCGCTTTGGTCAGAGTGGATCTGCGAGTGAGGCTGATTTCCCACGTCCAGACTAAGTTGGATTAGGTAAGGGTTCGGTACAATGCAAACATAAGGTTTGACGCTGCTGTGGCGTCGCCGCCTCTCGGAACAGGCCCGGTGCTTGACGCAGCAGATCGACCCACCCCTTGCGACCGGAAGTTCACCGAGTCGCGCATCGATGCACGAGCGTAGGGTCACGCCAAGTATCTTTTATCCATTCGAGAATTGAGATGCGATGGCCGAAGTACTTCAAAGGGCCATGGCGACGTGACTCCGTGAGGTCCTTACTTACACTTGATATGTCGTAGTCTGGTTGGTCAGAGATTCGAGACCCCACAGGAAGGAAGGTACAGTTGTACATTTCCCAGGTTATTAGCTCCCGTCCTTTCACAATTCCCGTGGAGAGTGATCCCGCTGGCAAGTATAAGGTAAGGTAGGAAGACAGGAGTAGGGCACCTCGGTCCTCCTGATTCGCTTCATCTCTCGGGCTCGGTTTGCATCGCAAGCTTACAAGATGAAAGGGGCACGGCAACCGGAAAGTGGTGTTTTCAGAACTCCCCTTGTGTTCCCAACTCCTACTAGATACCTTAGATAGGAGCCGGAGTGGGTGCCAATAGTTGCGTTTTGCAATGCAAACTCAGGTACGTACAGTTCTGAAGTAATTTATTCTGAAATCGTAAGTAATTTCAACAGAATATTCAAGGCAGCGAGCCCTGAAGGAGATGTTTCATAGTGCAATCATGCTGATAGAGTCCTTTCTTTCGTTTGTTCCTTCCGTTGCTGCTCCTGCCTAACAGTCAGTACAGGCGCCTGTAAACCGCAAAGTGGCCCGCGCGTTGACACCACCGTTAGGGCGGAACGGAGGACCCACTTCGCCCTTCCTGACAGGGTCCACAGCCGCCAATAGACTTGAAAGTGAAAAGGTACAGCAGCAGGACCCGGTACTGTTCTGACTGTGAGAGCCACAGCTGAGGTGCTCTACGCTAACGTGGTAGCGGCATGGCACGATTCGAAAAATCGACCCCATCTTACTTTCCCCTCCTCCCACGCCTTCTCTTCCTCCCGCTTCCTATTGTTGGGTTTATCAATCTTTGCGGAGAGAGACGAAGCTATCATTTCGACCGTGCTGTGTTGCGACTGTTTCCGGGCTTCCTCCTTTCACGGCCGTTTCTCTTTTCACTCTCACCTTTTCGTCGGTTTTCTACGTCTCTTCCCTTACGCTTATCCCATCTCTGTCAACATTTCGAGTCCAGCCTCTCCTTGTCTCTGACTTGGCCTTGTCTTCGTCGATCCGTTGCCCTGTGTCTTTGAGTGCGCAAGCCTTCCGATTACCTTGATCCAGGCTTGCTCTACCACCAGACCCAGTCTCTCCTCAGCTCTATTTACGTTGGATTTATCTCCTTACAAAGCTGCGCGGACGTCCTGCATCGCCTTGCCGTGCTGCTTTTCCTGCTATCTGTTCAAAAAAAGCCGGCCCCGTCCATCAGCAACAGCAAGGACCGTGCTTTGTCTCCATCAACCTACGCATTCTGATATCTTTGCCTTAAGCGCGGCAAAGAGTTCACATCCTCACCACCACCGCACCTGAAGATCAGTATCTCTTTCAACTCAACACTAAGGACTCTTCCTTTTCTCTCATCGAAACGAGTATTCCAAGGCTTTCGCAATACCTTGGCGCAAACTTGACCTGTTTGCTTCCGAATTGTCGAGTACGCGAACACATACCCGTCTTCTTCTAGCCGACTGAGTTGCGCATCTCGGTTCGCATCCTTTGAACTTACCACGAGATCTACCCTCGGTCCGAAATCTTTTGCCAGAAGATACAACCATCACGATGGCCGATTCCGTTCAGTCCACGCAGCTACCCCCGCCTCCTCAGCCCAACGTTGGAGCCCCTGGGAATGAAAACGGGCAGAATAATCAGGGCAACGCTCCTCATATGCCTCCGCCCCCTCTTCATATTCCTCAGAATACGAACCCAATCCCGACGGCGATCACCTCCCCTATGGGCAGTGGCGACCAGAGCGGCGGCATCATGTCCCCTGGCAGCGGTGGCCCGTTTGCCCGCCGCGCGGCACCCGAGCCTAACAAGCGGGCGCTCTACGTCGGTGGTCTGGATCCGCGTGTGACAGAAGATGTTCTTCGCCAGATCTTCGAGACCACTGGTCACGTTCAGAATGTCAAGATCATCCCCGACAAGAATGTGGGTTCTCATCCATCCCCTCCTGGGTATCTGGCTTCTTCGAAAGCTCAGATCGGTCCCAGCGCAGAACGAAGAGGCACAGGCGGCTAACCGTTGAGTATACAGGCGAAGGGCTACAACTACGGGTTCGTCGAATACGATGATCCCGGTGCGGCTGAACGCGCGATGCAGACCTTGAACGGCCGGCGCGTCCACCAGTCGGTACGATGATCCAAATCTCGCCTTGTCTTTGTTGGGCTTGTTTCTGACACACCTTTGTACAGGAGATCCGCGTCAACTGGGCTTACCAGTCCAACACGTCGAGCAAGGAGGACACTTCGAACCACTTTCACATCTTTGTCGGTGATTTGTCCAATGAAGTCAACGACGAGGTGCTCATGCAGGCATTTTCTGCCTTCGGTTCAGTCTCGGAGGCCCGAGTCATGTGGGACATGAAGACTGGCCGTTCTCGAGGCTACGGATTCGTTGCCTTCCGTGACCGTTCTGATGCGGAGAAGGCCCTCAGCTCCATGGACGGCGAGTGGCTGGGCTCGCGCGCTATCCGCTGCAACTGGGCGAACCAGAAGGGTCAACCTTCGATTGCTCAGCAAGCCACGATGCAGCAGATGGGCATGACGCCTACCACGCCCTTCGGCCATCACCACTTCCCAACACATGGTGTCCACAGCTACGACATGATTGTCAACCAGACTCCTGCCTGGCAGACGACATGCTACGTCGGAAATCTCACGCCGTACACGACCCAGAATGACCTCGTTCCTTTGTTCCAGAACTTCGGATATGTTGTTGAGTCTCGTTTTCAGGCCGACCGCGGTTTTGCTTTCATCAAGTTGGATACCCATGAGAATGCGGCCATGGCAATTTGCCAGCTGAACGGCTATAATGTTAATGGGCGCCCTCTGAAGTGCAGTGTAAGTCTGGGAACTGCCCTGTGGTTCATTTCCTCATACCATTGGATATACATGCTAACGACAAGCAGTGGGGCAAAGATAAGAGCCCCAGTGCTCAGGCTGGTGCTTTTGACCCCAGTCAGGCGCAGTACAGTCCTCAGAGCGCTGGCGCAGCCGGTTACCCTGCGACGCCGTCACAGTACTTTCCCCAGTACGGTGGTATGTAGCCAGAGACCCCCGTTCGTTCCGTGTTATCCGTGACCGTGCCGAACGCTAACCCTATGTTACCAGGTCAATACGCTGGCCAACAGGGCAACTTCGCGGCACCGCAAGCTCAGTCTCCTGCTGGATATGGTGCGCAGGCGATGGGTTATGCTGGGCCCCCAAGTGCCGGTGGTTATGGACCCGGCCGAGGACAGCAAGCTCAGAACGCGCAGTGGGCTCAGACCACGCCGCCCCAGAACTTCAACAACGGATTCGGGGGCTACCAAGGATAGACGGCATGTCGTCGCCGTCCCTGGGAGTTGGTCAGCGGCATGCTTTGCGCTCTCTCTGCTTATCGGCCAGAATGCTACGTAGACATGGTATCGTCATTGGCGGACTAGTCTCGATCTCACGGTACCAGGAGTTTCAAGGTTGATCTACGTCTGCTTTATCTTTTGCGCAGTTTTCAAGACGGTCCAGAGCGATGTTATTTCTTCAATCTCTGGAACTGGGTGGCGGAGGAAAACCAATGGGTCATCTTTCTCTTCGTTATTACTTTTCTCTCTGATGTATCACATTTGTCTCTTCTCTCGACTCTTATTTCTCTTCTTCAAGCCTGTTGCTCGTGAATTCCACACCGGCATCCCCTTTTCAGGTTGGGGTGTTCTTGTAGGTTGCGCAGGATTTGTTTCTGGTGCGATGCCTGATACTTCTCTCGATTGATTGATTTTTCTCCCTCCTGCGCTGGATACCACCTTTCCTGAAGTGCGGACTCTTTTTTCCCGCGTTGCCCACTGCAGCAGTTATTGTTGACGAGCTCACGATTTTCTGCCATGTCATAGAATCAAATTGCGTGCTTCTCTGTCTTGTGCCTGCGGATGGGACTCGGATCTGGCTCGAGTTAACTGAGGTACCTCTAGAGTCTTGGATCAACCAAGAAAGACGTGTGTTTCTTCGCGGTCAGAGATACGGACACTGGTTCCTCGGGGACTGTTGCCCGACACAGGGTAGCTTGTTGCTTTAGATGCGATCTGGCAGACTGTAAAAAGTAGGGATTTCTCTTTTTTTTTTTTTTTTTTTTTTTTGTTTTTTTTTTTTGCTGAGATGATACGACCATCAGTCGGCTTGGAAGCAGGGATACCAGGTATCATTTTCAATGGGACGTTCGTCTTTTCTGGCACTCTACTAGTCTACACTCAACACTCACTCACTACCCTAGGTACCTTATGTGACGGCAAGAAAGACTGACGGTGTGATAGGGGGCTGAATTTGCTTCTATTCCGCTTCTATTCAATCTGCAACACAGTCTCAAGGTCGTAGCAAGTGGAACATTGTTGTGCAAGTAGACGCTCTTCACATGCCTCTCGAGCTTGACTGCTTGACTGTCTTGAGGTGTGTACCTTATCTGGCCTGCTTTGCGTATCTCAAAATCCTCGAGTCAGAATACACAAAGGACACACAGAAACACATATATACTTTAGACTACAGAATTATTGCAAGACTATCCAAGTTTTAAGGTACTCAGATCAGGGTAAGTGGCCGTGACTGTGTTTGGGTTTCAAGTCGCAGTTTGCGGCCTGATTTCGAGAGAGTGGGGCCATTAAGCACCTTACTGTGATACGTCAGGTACAGTACCTCTGTACTGCTGCGCCCTGAATCGACAGGCGACTGCTGTCGATAATGACAAGGTAATGACAGGGCGTTGGATCTGATGCTGCAGCTCTACTTTTCGCCAAATGCTATTCTCTGCCGTCATTTTCCTACTACTACATTGGACCCTAAAGGTATATAGATGTAATAGGTACATGTACTCGGCATCAATGGAACCAAAGCCCGACCTAATCCTACCGGTCAGCTCAGCTCTGGATCATCCTCTTTAGCGTCCATTCCACGGCGACTCCTCTTGTTTTTTGTAGTACATTACAGTGCGGTACCTACCTTGCCTGACCTTGCCGACCTGCCGACCTTGCCTTACCTTAAGGATCTTAGTTCATTGATACAAAACCTGACTGAAATGCCGCCGACATCCTAACGTCTCTGGTCTCTCCCCGAGGGATCATCCACATCCCCACCATAGGACCTATCTACTACTACCTTACGGTCCTAGCAGGCCAGGCAGGCCTACCTTAGTCGCGTCCGCAACAACCAACTTATTAGGAAGGCTGTCTTAGGCCGCCGCAAACTGCTGCGGCTCGGTCAATCCAGCGCTTGCTTGGCTGATGCTCCATTGTCAGGGCGGGTCCGAGCATCGTCTCCCAAATCCCAATACCCCGATCAACCACTGACACCACAGCTTCCCCAATTCTCAGCCCAAAAACAACCTCATTCAACTCTTCCCTCCAGGCCTTGGTTGGTAACAGAACTGATACTGTCAACAACAAAAAAAACCTTTTTCTCATCCCGACTCGGCGCGACTGCCAGTCTCGCGCAGCCTCTGCCGCTAATGGATCAGTGGCAGTCTTACTCGGACCCCTCAGGGAGCTCGAGGAGATACAACGGCACTGGCCAGATGTCCCCGCGAGACTACAACAACAACAACAACAACAACAACGGCCACGCTCAATCCCAGTCGCACGTTGTCGCTTCCCAGTCGCAGACGCACCCACCCGCCGGCTTCAAATACGACCAGTACCAAGGCGGCCTGATACAGCAACAACAGCACTCGAGCCACTCCGCCTCGCCTACCGCTGCCCCGCAAGCCCGCGACGGCAACGGCGACGTCGCCATGCAGGACGCCAACGATCCCTACGCCAGCATGAAGTACCCGATGCGGCCTCATCACCAACATCATCTCTCCTCCGGCGGCCGACAATCGAACCTCCACTCGCCTCAGGAACCGTCCGCGGCCGCGCAGCGCTACTCTCCCATGGAGGTCATGTCGCCGACGTCACCTTACGCGCCCAAGACGCCGGGATCGTCGAGCCAGTATGCCCAGAACACCATCCACCGCCAGTCGCCGAGCCGCACATCCGACTATCCCACACAGAGCCCGTACTTCAGTAGACAACAGCACCAGAGCAGCCAGCAGATGCAGCCCTTGAGCCAATATATCTCCACTCAAGACGGCTACCCTTCGTCGGCTGTCGCCGCCATGGACGGTTCCTTCGCAAACGACCCCAAGTCGCCGCGACGCTTCCAACCACAACAAGGTCTCTCTTCCAGAGGACCGGTGCCCGAGTTCAAGAAGGTGCGGACCCTCGCCGACCTGCACCCGAAAGTCAGTCCGCAACCGCCCTTCCGGCGAGCGAATCCCGAGGGAGGATTCATAAGTGTAAGTCTGGCACCATGCCACGTCTGATCCCTCCTGCAAAGCCCGGCGCCTGACTCCTGCGCATCTAGCCTCTACAAGCACTTACCGTCCACCTGCCCGCGACATATCGCATCTGCAATCCGAGCTTCAAATACGAATCGTCGAGGAACCCTCGCCGGGTGCTGACGAAGCCGAGCAAAGGAGTGAAGAATGACGGATATGATAATGAAGATAGCGACTACATTCTCTACGTCAACGATATCCTCGGTTCGGAAGAAGCTGGTCACAAGTAAGCTCTGGCATCGCGCACACCTCGTTTCGATAGCAGCGACACTAACCAGGGGGTTGTCCAGGAACCGGTATCTTATCCTCGATGTGCTGGGCCAAGGTACTTTCGGTCAGGTCGTCAAGTGCCAGAACTTGAAGACACAGGAGGTCGTGGCCGTCAAGGTGATCAAGAACCGCACCGCGTACTTCAACCAAAGCATGATGGAGGTGTCTGTACTGGACTTGGTATGGCTGATATCCCTACTTGGCCGAAGTGAACTCCTGTTTCTCTAACATTGCGATACAGCTAAATACGAAGCTCGACAAGAACGACGACCACCATCTCCTCCGCCTCAGGGACACGTTCATACACCGCCAGCATCTTTGCCTGGTATTCGAGCTGTTAAGCGTGAATTTGTACGAGCTCATCAAGCAGAACCAGTTCAGGGGCCTCAGCACGACCCTCGTCCGGGTGTTCGCACAGCAGCTCCTCAACGGCCTGGCGCTGCTCAACAAGGCGCGGCTGATCCACTGCGACCTGAAACCGGAGAATATCCTGCTCAAGAACCTGGAGAGCCCGATCATCAAGATCATCGACTTCGGTTCGGCTTGCGACGAACGCCAGACCGTGTACACCTACATCCAGTCCAGATTCTATCGTTCGCCCGAGGTCCTGCTCGGCCTGCCATATTCTTCAGCCATCGATATGTGGTCGCTAGGGTGTATAGTGGTGGAGCTCTTCTTGGGCCTGCCACTGTTTCCCGGGTCTTCGGAGTACAACCAGGTGTCTCGGATCGTCGAGATGCTCGGCAACCCGCCCAACTGGATGATCGAGATGGGCAAGCAGGCCGGCGAGTTCTTTGAGAAGAGGTCCGACGAGTTCGGCCGCAAGACGTACCATCTGAAGAGCATGGAGCAGTACTCTCGGGAGCACGGCACCAAGGAGCAACCTAGCAAGAAGTATTTCCAGCAGAGCACGCTCCCCGAGATTATCAAGTCGTACCCGATGCCGCGGAAGAACATGAAGCAGCAGGAGATAGACCGAGGTAGGTTTTAAGCTCCACGCCGCTCTGCTGCCCGGGCAACTTACTGACCTTTTTTTCTTTTTTTTTCCCTTCTAATAGAAATGAACAACCGCATCGCGTTCATAGACTTCGTGAGAGGCCTACTCACCATCAATCCCCTAGAACGGTGGTCACCGCATCAGGCCAAGCTGCACCCGTTCATCACGCAGCAAAAGTACACGGGTCAATTCGTCCCGCCCATGAACCTGAAGTCGAGCTCCCTAGCAAGATCGCCGGCGCCGGGGACACAACAGCAACAACAAGCCGAAGCCCTGAGCAAGCAGCGAGCCCAAGCCGCACAAGCACAGGCAAACTCGGCCGCACAAAACGCCTACGGCTCCATGGCGGCCAGCCAATACCAGCAGCCATCGCACATCTCGCAGAGCGCCCACGTCCAGCAACCCAACATGTACGCCAACAACAGCATGTACCCGGCCGCCGGCTCGCACACGGGCTCGTACATGAGCTCCCAACAACCGGTCTCTCACACGGGCTCGCACGCCGGCGCCCCGCCTCCATACGCCGCGCAGACAGGAGGCTACGGCCAGCCGGTGCCGGCGCAGATGCCACCGGCCAACTACGGTGCCGTCGCACAGCAGCAGCAGCAGCCGACCATGTACACGCAGCAGGCGGCGGCGCAGCGGAGCCGGCAGCGCGCGTCGACGATGGAGCAGCAGCAGAGCGGCATCCCGGCGGCCATCCAGAGGGTGGCGAGCCACCTCGACCCGACGCAGCCTATCCGGCTGCAGCCCAGCCCGGCGTACTACCCGCCGCCGGCCGACGGGTCCAGCAACCTCGACGGCAGGGGCGGCATGGGGCGGCGGGGCAGCCGGGCGACGCAGCAGAACGCGCAGCGCGGGAACCAGCAGCAGGGGAACCGCGACTTCATCCGCAACCTGGAGGAGAGGACCCTCGAGGAGGGCTTCATGGGGAACCCTAACCAGAGCCCGTGGCATTGAGAGTTTTCCAGGTGTTGAGACCAAATTTCTTTTCTTCGTTTCCCGGGATCGGACGATCTGGCCGTTGAGGGTTCACTGGAGAATTGGGGCGATCGAAATGACCGGCCAGCCAGACACTTTTCCCGCTGTGGTTGTTCCATGTCCAGCAGGTCCCGGAACGGACGCGGCTGTCTTGTGTTGTCTCGAGGGTTCCAAACAGGCATCAAACAATGCGAACAACGGAGGGCTTCGTACTCTGTAACATGGCTGGTCTGACTGGAGATGTACTCCCCCCTCCTCCTTGTTTAGACGCTGTACCGGCAAGAACTGTGTCATGTCTGTTTGCAACAGGGACCGTCAAGCTTGCCCGGAGATCGTTGGTACCCCCCCAAAAGAAGTCCTGTTGTCTCATGTGTGTACTATACGGGAACGGTTTGGAGGAAGCAGTGCGCTGGCCGCGGAGGAGCTGTGATGGAATTGGCCAGGGGTCTCCTCGGGCTTTTTTTTGTTCGGGAAAAAAAACCATGCACGCGCGGGTGCAGAACGTGTGGGAGGAGGGAAGACGGGAGCTGCCAAATTGGACCATTCTGTGTGGTATAGAGGAAGGACGGAAGGAAGAGTTGCTTTTCTTAGGGTGGTTTGCATGCGACTCTCATGTCCGTGAGAGCGAGAGAGAGTCATGGTGAGCGGGGAGGTTTGCATTTGGTTTTGTTTTGGAAGTTCCTCTCCCCGTTTTGCCAAATCACGACTTGGTTTATAGCAACTCTCTTCGCTTTGCGCCCTTGCTTTGCGCCCCTTTTCCTTTTCTCATCGACTGCGGTTTGAGGATGGGCGATGAAGCTACGACTGGCTGTGCGAGGGGGAGCATGGGAAACGGACATCCTTGCAGTGTATGGTAGAGGTTCGATGGCGGCTGACTAGGTCAAGAGTCCTGCACACTAGGAATGAAACCATGAAACCGCACATATCATCACTCTTTCTCCTGTCAAGTTCGGGGTGTAACATGATCATCAATGGGGGGGAATAACAAGGGGAAGAGCAAAGTCACGATGAGATCGCACTAGCTGCTGGTCCTGTCGTATCACGCTTCTTCTTGTATCCGGCAGTACATCTCGATCGCCAAACCCCATCCAACCAAAACGCCGAGCGAGACGATGTGGATTACACATGCCATCTTCCAGACTCTTGAGCGTGACCCGCAGATCGACTCGGGCCGCCATCCATGTCCTCGTTCCCATACTCGACACCCCGAAACCAGAGAGAGCGCGATAGAGACAGAGACACGACTCTCCCCCGCAGCCCTCACCTCCCCGGTCCGCCGCGCCCCCTACCGCGTCCGTAGCCCCTACCTCGCTGACCGCCGGACTGGGACTGCTGGACCAAGCTATCGCTGTACAGACCGTTCCGGGGCCTGTTATCGCCGCCCCGCGCTCCTCTTGCGCCGGCGTCTCTGTTGTCGTAGCCGCGGTCCGTCTCCATTGGGTCGTCGAAGCCCATGGTGCCGTCGACGACGGACTCGCGGCCGGCGCGCGGTCCGCTGGGCGCGTGGGCCGGGGCTCGCGTATCGGCGGCGGGTGCTGTGGCTCCGCCACCGCCTACTTTGTAGTAGACGTGGATGAGGCGTCCGTCGGCCTGTCGTATTCGACGTGGATCAGCACAAGGAACCGGGGAGAATAGGCAATTCCAAAAAAAAAAAAAATGAAAAACACTCACAGTCTGGTTGTTGAACGTGGCAATGACATTGTCGGCCCCCTCCTTGCTCTCAAAGACAATCTCGGCGATGACGATGGGCTCCGTCTTGAGCAGCCGGCAGCTCTGCACCAGCCCGCCGACGGGCGTCACGGCGCTCTCGATGTCGGCCGCCGTTGTCCCGGGGGCGAAGTTCTGCGCCATGACGACGAAGGGCCCCGCCAGGCCCCGGATGGTCATGCCCTTGTTCCACGGACTGCTGCTCGTCGTCGTGGTCCGCGCGGCCGGGGTTGCGACGCGCGGTTGGTGGTGGTGGGCGGGCGCGAGCTCCGTCTTTATCAGGGCCCGGGCCACCTGCGCCGCGCGCCGCTGGTCGCTGCGCACGCGGGCCGCGGGGCCGGCATTGGGGTCCGTGATGCGGCTCGCTAGGGAGGAGTTCTTGGTAGTGCTGGTGGTGGTGGTGGCTCGGGGGGTGGAGGGCGCCGAGTGCCGCTCGTGCAGGTCGTGCGTCCACTCGCCATCGATGTTGCCCGTGTGGACGGCTCTGGGGGCCGGGGCGGCGCCGCGGGGACCGGTTGAGGCAACGCGCTTTGAGGGAATCAGCCTTGTTTTCTTCTTCTCTTTTTTTCTCTCTCTTTTTCTCTTCTTTTCTCGTTGACGAGGGGGGAAGCATAGGGAGGAGGGGTTTACCTTCTTCACGCCTGCGCGGGCGGCGAGTGAGCCTCCCACTGCGGGTGCCTTGGGCGGCGCGCTGGATCGACGGTCTTTGCCGAAGATTCTGGCTGCGAGGGCTTCATTCTTCTTGCGGTCGCGGGCTAAATCGAGGGTGTCAACTTTGGTTCCACGCTATGGGTAGCCGGAGCCGGAGTATCGCAGACGGACCTTCGTTTATGATCTTCTCGAAATCGGACGCCACTTGCTTGCCGGCCATTTTGTGAGCTTTGCGTATCGAAAACCAAGGGCCGCGAAGGGCACGGAGGGTGGTCGAAAGAGAAGTGATGGACGAGAATCGGGGTCCAAGAGCTGGCGATGCGCGGGTGGACGTAGTGAGTTTGGAAGGTAGCTATGCGACGGAAGAAGAATACTCGTGTAGAGAAATCGAGATATGTGATATCTCTCGAATGTCAGCTCAAAGTAGTTCGCGATACGTGGCTGGAAAGTTATTGTTTCTGTTCAAGATCGGAGATGGAGTTTGGTAAGAAAGTTCCAGGTTACATACTATAGCTGTCGCTGCTCGGCGCGCCTCAGCAAAACGAGATACATCAGTTATTGGCCCGTGCCCCCTCCTCACCTTATCTTCACCTTATATTCTTGTATTCTCACATTCTCGACAATGCAGAGAACAAACAATAGGGGATATTTCCCGGTCACGTAGGCTAATCTACTATTGTACAGTACATGGGTATTTCTTCTGCCCCTTCCAGAAAGTCTATTGATCCCCATCGGAGTAGGGAGACTATATAGACACCACCTTATATACCTTGGGGTATAGGTCTCGACTCGGATGCACCCTTGGCATCCTCCTTCTCTCTAAGAGCCTCGAGCTTGGCGAGCTTGACGTCCATCTTGTGCCTCCTCTCGTTAAACATCATGACGTATCCATTGAGTATGTTCCGTCTGGCCCTTAGCAGCTTGACCACTTTAGGCTCTGCCGCGGCCTCTGTCACGACAAAGTCCATAGCCGCCACCATTCTCTTGGCCGTGGCCATGGCTTCCATCGCCTCGTTGGACGTCTGTTGCAATACTTCTTCTTGCGGCCTTGTGTCTATCGACGAAAACGAGAGGGATCTCGTCAAAGTGCCAAACGGTTCCCACATGTTGTCTATGGCGATGGCGATCTGCCGCCCCAGCGCGAACTTTCCCTCCTCTTCGCTCAGGCCGGCCGTCACGGGCCGGAAATTGGCCCTCGTTGCCTGCATATACAGTCGCATCGCCAGTGCGTCGGGCACCCTGAGCCCCTTCATGGCCATGAACACCCTCGTGGCGTTAGCAAACGCGTGCTTGTTCAGGTTGTCCTTGACACAACAGGATAACCCGATGCGGAATGTCTTCGGCGTTAGCATGGCCGCGGGGATCTGTGGTATGACATCCGCCGTCTTTGTGCTGTTGTGGCCCACCCGAAGGAGCCGTAGATAGCTGTGGTAGTTCTCCTGGTCCGGCTCGACATTGTACTCGTTGACAAACAGGTTCCAGTATTTGGGTCCGAGGCTCGTCTTTCGCGTCGCCCGCAACGACTCGAGAACCAAGGACAGCGTGTTGTTCCCGGGCACTGCGTATCCGACTGACCCAGGTTTCGAACCTCTTCCATGCTGCGTCTTGACCTTGGCAACTGCCGTGGTTGGCCGGTCCCCTCCCTGATTTGGTTGAGGCTGTTCATGACTTGGCAGGCTCGCGGCCACCATATCCTGCCTCGGGATGTTCATCGTCTGCTCCACAAGGTCCAGTATCTCGTCATTCTCTTCGCGGCCACCGTGGCGGAGCAGACGGCCCATGGCGCAAACAAGGCGCTCGTCAATCACAATCTTGGCCTTCCGCCACCGTGTGATGACCTCCTCCCAGATGGCCTTGGCTTGGTTGATAACAGACATGTCTGCCGCGGCAGCCGGGCCTCTCTCTGCATCCGGCGCCGTTTCGTCCTCTTCCTCTTCCTCTTCTGGTCTCCGACGCGGTAACCTGTGCGTGGGTATCTTGGGCCGCAGCGAGTTGAGGATGGTAGTGTATGTGCGGCTATCCGGAGAGCGGAGTTTGTCGTCGGCCGTCGAGACAATGGAGAAAAGACTGTCCATGTCGCCGGCACGGCCACACACCTCCAGCACCGCGTTCATGTGGATGATGTTGGGTTGCAGCCGCTTACTAGTCATCATTGTGTGGTATATCCTCACGGCTTCCGACACGGCTAGTCTCGGATGGTCAGATTTGGCAAATCCCCTGAACAAGATGGTGTATGTTTGCGCGTTCGGCATTTGGTCTCGCTTTTTCATCTGCGGCGACTGTGGTCAGAAATGTCTTCCACCAAGAGCATACACAAGGGGAACGGGGGGGGGGGGGGGGGGGGGGGGCATACTTCGTTGTAGAGCTTGACAGCAGCGTGCAGCCTCTGGTTACGCATCAAATAGCCGATAAGATGGTTCCAGCTGACCGTGACATCGCCCTTGCGGCTGGCCTCTCTGACAAGCAGAAGAGCTTCGTCATAATCTCCTCGTTCCAGTGTGCGCTCAACATGCTCGGCTATCTTGTAATTGTTGTCCAGGTACTCGAGATGCTTCTTGACCTTCCACCTGATCGCTTTGCTACTGGCATCCTCTCTGGGCTCAACTCTTCGAATGCCTACAGCCGCGGTGGCAAGGTGTCTGCTGTCCAAGGATCGAAATGCATTTGTTGCTTGCGGCACAGATCGCAGTCGGCTGGAGGTCGGGTGGGTGACCAGAGTGCTGTTTAATGCTCTCTTCCAGCAAGCGCGACATATAAACATGTTTCGGGGTGTCGAGTCTCTAGACAGACACAGTCGATTCGCAGTAAGACATGAGAGCTGAAAAAATACATTGCCATTGATGAAAAAAAGTTGTGAAGTCTCTCTCAGATATCGAACTGAATTTCGCAACCGCTGATTGGCTGAGATGACGGCCCGCTAACGTTGCACTAGCGCAGAGACATTGCAGGTTTACTGTCCCACTTAGCGCGACAGGGGTTCGCGTCGCCAGAAACGTGGGTCGTCAATTTACTGTGGTAGAGACGCGGTCCTAACGCGTCTTTCTCGCCCGCCAAATCCAGTCCATTAAACACTTTAGACCCGCCAACGGACCACTCCTCGCCCTCACTTCGTGTTTCTCCCCCGCGGCCATGTCATGATACACTTTCAAGCATCTCCCCCCAACTGATACTCGATACCTTCTTGCCCTTCAACGCAGACATCGCAGACATCATGTCCAAGGTCGCGAACAAGCGGAACAAGTTCGCCGAGCTGCGTGCTCTTCGGCAGTCAGGCAAGAAGAAGTTCGACACATACGAGGTCGACCAGGTTGCCGATCTGTACGAAGAGGTCGACGAGGATAGCTACAAGAAGATTGTCCGAGACCGTCTAAACGAGGATGACTTCGTCGTCGACGACAACGGCGAGGGATATGCCGACGACGGCCGAGAGGAATGGGACCGTGTCCCCGTCTACCAGTCCGAGAGTGAAGACGAGCTTCCTGGACGTGCCAAGGGCCGCAAATGTCAGCTCCGTATCTCTTCAGCTTCCTGTTGACATATGCTGACCTTCCTTGTGCAGCCAAGAAAAGCCGTGACGAAGAGCAAGCGAAGCGCGATGCAAATGATCGGGACATATCCGAATACTTCACTAAAGGGGCTACCAAAGTCCAAGCCAAACCGAAGGTATGTATCTCTTACAAGATAGGGCTGTCTCGGCAGAGAACTTACGCCTCAAATACAGGTGATCAAGACCGAGGACGACGAGAAGTTCTTGGCCGATCTGCTCGGCGAAGTCGACACCAATATCCCGGCGCCTCTTCCAAGAGCATCTAAAAAGAGAGAAAGGTCTATCGAACGACCACGAAGAGCTCGTGTCGTCTCTCCTGCACCTGAAACACGGCGTCCATCAGCGAAGAAGGCAAAGGTGGATGGTGACAGGCTGCCACCGACCCCTACCGAGGACACTTATATGGACGACGACGACGCATACCTACCCAATTTCGACGATGAGCCAACTGCTGCTGATCTACCCACAAGCGATCCGGCAGCTCCCTCCTCGCCGATCGTTAAGGCCGTGGAGCGCAAGTCACAAGCCAAGGCCGAGCCTCAAGAGGATGACGTTGACGACCTTATGGAGGTTGCTCACGCGCGCACGATCAAAACCGCCAGTGTCAACCTATCGGCGTCACGGGTGAAGAAAATAATCAAGTCCGAACCATATCCTACGCCGAGCAATTCGTCTCCAGACGCGACACAGGCCAGTGTCGACTCCTCGTCTTGGAACCAAATCAACGATAAACTCAACCTTGTCAGCAGTCCACAGCCTGAAGCAAGGTCCCTTGGGAAGATGGACTACAAGGATGCACTCGAAGAAGACGGTAGTCTCAACATGTTCTGGACTGACTACACCGAGGTTAATGGTAGCCTCTGTCTGTTCGGAAAGGTCCTCAACAAGAAGTCCAAAAACTATGTCAGTTGCTTTGTCAAGGTCGATAACATCCTGAGGAAGCTCTTCTTCCTGCCGCGTGAACACCGCCTTCAAAACGGCGAAGTTACGTCGGATGAGGTTGGCATGACGGACGTTTATGCCGAGGTTGACACCCTTATGAACAAGATGGGCGTCACCATGTACAAGAGCAGGCCTTGTACCAGGAAGTACGCCTTTGAGCTGCCAGGGATTCCCAAGGAAACTCAGTATCTCAAGGTCTTCTACCCCTACACCAAACAGCAGCTCGACTCGTCTCTCAGCGGCGAGACCTTCTCACATGTGTTTGGTACCAACACGTCACTCTTCGAGCAGTTTGTCCTGTGGAAGAACATCATGGGACCTTGCTGGCTCAAGATCAAGGATGCCGACTTCGGTGCTCTCCGGAACGCGTCCCACTGCAAGCTGGAAGTCCTCGTCGAACACCCCAACATGGTTTCAACCTTGAGCGATGGAGACAATCTTGAAGCTCCTCCCCTTACTCTCATGACGGTCGCCATGCGGACAGTCTTCAACGCCAAGGAAAACAAGCAAGAGATTCTGGCCATCAGCGCACGGATCTACGGCAGTGTATCCCTGAGCGACACCACGCCGGCTGAAAAGTTGCCGTGCCGGACGTTCACGCTCATCAGGCCAAACGGCGCCGCATTCCCCCTCGGCTTTGAGAGGCTGGTCAATTCGAGGAAGAAGGGGCTGGTCAAGCTGATGAAGCAAGAATCGGAGATCTTGAGCTTTTTCCTGGCACAAATCGATGTCGTCGACCCCGACGTGATTATGGGTCATCAACTCGAGGGAGTCGATTATAGTGTCCTGCTCAGTCGTCTACACGAGAAGAAGATTCCTCAATGGTCTCGCTTCGGCCGTCTCAGACGCTCGCAATGGCCGTCCTCACTAGGGAAGATGGGCGGCAACGTCTTTGCCGAGCGTCAAGTCATGGCTGGAAGACTCCTGTGCGATCTAGCCAACGACGCCGGCAAGTCCACCATGGTCAAGTGTCAGTCATGGAGCCTCACAGAAATGTGCAGCCTCTATCTCCCGGGAGATAACCAGCGGCGAGAGGTCGACAACGAAGTTGCCCTGAAGACGTGGGCGACAACTCCAAATGGCCTCATGGATTACGTCTCGCACATGGAGGCTGACACGTACTTCATCACTGCTTTGGCGCTCAGAGTCCAGATCCTGCCACTGACCAAGGTGCTGACGAACCTTGCTGGCAACTCATGGGCGAGGACGCTTACAGGAACCCGCGCCGAGCGGAACGAGTACATTCTGCTGCATGAGTTCCACCGCAACAAGTACATCTGCCCTGATAAGCAGACCTTCAAGGGCCGCCAGCGTGCAGACGAGGAGAACCAAGAGGAAGAGAACGTGGACACCAAGAAGAAGGACAAGTACAAGGGCGGTCTTGTGTTCGAGCCCGAGAAGGGGCTGTACGACAAGTTCGTGCTTGTGATGGACTTCAACTCGCTGTACCCTTCGATCATTCAAGAGTACAACATCTGCTTCACCACGGTGGATAGATCGGCCATTGTAAGTTGATGTCCTTGAGCATGTCGATCTAGCTGATACTGACGACTCATCTAGTCCGACGAGGAGGACACAGTCCCAGAGGTCCCCAATACCCCTGAGCAAGGCATCTTGCCGAGGCTCATTGCGACTCTTGTGAGCAGGCGGCGAGCAGTCAAGAGCCTCATGAAGGACAAGAGCGCCACTCCCGAGCAGCTCGCAACGTGGGACATAAAGCAGCTGGCCTTGAAGCTCACGGCCAACTCCATGTATGGCTGTCTTGGCTATACGAAGTCGCGATTCTACGCCAGACCACTCGCTGTCCTGACGACTTACAAGGGCCGTGAAATCCTGAGGAGCACCAAGGAGCTCGCGGAGAGCAACTCGCTGCAGGTCATCTACGGTGACACCGACTCCGTCATGATCAACGCCAACGTCGACAACGTGGCCGATGCGCTCAAGGTCGGCAACGAGTTCAAGAAAGCCGTCAACGAGCGGTACAGGCTGCTCGAGATAGACATCGACAACGTCTTCCGGCGCATCCTACTCCAGGCCAAGAAGAAGTATGCCGCCATCAACATGGTCGAGATCAACGGCAAGTTCATCGAGAAGATGGAAGTCAAGGGTCTGGACATGAAGCGGCGAGAGTACTGCGGCCTCTCCAAGGAGATCTCGTCGCGGATCCTCAACGACATTCTGTCAGGCGACGACACCGAAGTGGCCATCCAGCGCATCCACGAGTACCTCCGCGATATCTCGGCTAAGATGCGCGAGAACGCGATACCCATCCAGAAGTACATCATATTCACCCAGCTCGGCAAGGCCCCCAACGAGTACCCCAACGCGGACAGCATGCCCCAAGTACAGGTTGCCCTCCGCGACCTGGCCCGCGGCAAGAACGTCCGCAAGGGAGACGTAATCTCCTACATCGTCACGGGCGACAGCAAGCAGACCTCGGAACCGGTCGCGAAGCGCGCCTACGCGCCGGGCGACGTGATCAAGGCCGACTCCGGCCTCAGCCCCGACGTCGAGTGGTACATCGGCAAGCAGATCTTCCCGCCCGTCGAGCGCCTGTGCGCCAACATCACGGGCACCTCCACCGCGCAGCTGGCCGAGAACCTCGGCCTCGACATCCGCCGCTACAACACGAGCAGCAACCACAACTCTGGCTCCGGGTCCAACGACCTCGAGATCCACCCGCTCGAGTCCCAGATCCCGGACGAGGTGCGCTTTGCCGAGTGCACCCGCCTCTCCCTCCGCTGCAGGGCGTGCAAGACCTCGTCCCCCTTCGAGGGCCTCCTCGGCACCCCAGCCTCGGCGCTCGAGAAGCGCGTGTCGGCCGCGGGCCTGACCTGCCCGAACTGCTCCGCCACGCTGTCGACCATCAGCGTCGTCGCCCAGGTCGAGGCCGCCGTCCGCGCCGCCGCGGCACGGTACTACGAGGGCTGGCTGGTCTGCGACGAGGCCACGTGCGGCAACCGCACGCGGCAGATGAGCGTGTACGGCACCCGGTGCCTGGGGCCCAAGGGCCACGCGCGCGGCTGCCTGGGCCGGATGCGCTACGAGGTCGGCGAGCGCGACGTGTACAACCAGATGGTCTACTTTGCGAACCTGTTCGACGTCGACAAGGCAAAGACGCGGGCGGCGGCCGTGGACGTGGACGGGGCGGTCGAGGTCACGCCTGCGGCGAGGGAACGGATTCTCGCCCTCGCTGAGCACAATCGCACCAGGTTCGAGACCGTCAAGGGGGTCGTGGACCGGTACCTCGAGAAGAGTGGCCGGCGGTGGGTTGCGATGGGTCCGCTGTTTTACAACAAGTTGAAGCTGGGTGTGTTAGCGGGTGTGGCCGTCGATACATAATGGTTATTTGGAAAGTTGGTGTCTTGACGATTCAGCGGTTGACTAATGATTGTGCTTGGATTGTATGGGATGCGTGATGGTTCACTGTTGTTTAGCTCACGTTCGTGCCGCGCGTGTAGTCCAGTTATCGGCGTTTTGGTGCAGATGTGCGTTGACTCTTATATGCAAACATGTTGATACACTCAATCGTCTCAGTTCCTCTCTTGTGCGGTCGTCGCATATGCTGCCGATACTTAAAAGGTGTCTTGGACCCAAGGACTTGCTGAATGCCCCTGAGCACTTTCTAACACCTAGCATTTCCAGCAGGCGTTCCTCATCACAGAGCACACATACCCAACCATCCTTATTTTAAATAAAAAAAATTAAAATTAAAAAAAAAAAAAAAAAAAAAAAAAAAGAAACGACGCATTAGTGCATCATCATAACTATGATAAAAGAGCAAAAGTAAATAACATGCGCCAGCCGCGAATCGAACGCGGGGCCCATCGATGGCAACGATGGATTTTACCACTAAACCACTGGCGCTGTATGAGCTTTGGATATTTTAATTCTGCCCTAATCTTAATAATATCAATGTCTTTTGTGTGGGTATTGAAAATCCCTTCCGTACTTCGAGTTGCGGGGCTTGCTCAGTAAGTGGACACAATGTTTTGCAATGACACAAGACTTAAGCATTCTCACGTCAAGATATTAACGGGCATTCACAAGTCAAGGAGCACAGGAAACGTTTTTCGTGCTACAGGAATGTATGACGAAAGTGTACGGCCTTCTCACGATCTCTGAGCGGAGCAAAAGGTCTTTCTTCTTGGGAGAGTTTGCGTACCTAAAGGGGAGGGATTCTAGTAAACAGCGATCTTGAACATACAACGTGGACCGATGTGAAGTCCACATCTCGATCATACACTCCATGTCATGCTGACAGTTGCTCATTCCTCCATCTGTACTTTAGGCAGGTAGACACTCTCACATCAACACATCAAGTCTCCCTCATATTTCGCATCTTCACCGTACACGTTGTGGATAGTCCTTCAAGTCAAGCCTAGCAGACACAAGCACACATGTGGAATGGTCGACGTATTATAACTTGAATAGTTGCTGCTGGCGGATTCCCTCTTCCTGGCCATGAACAGCCAAACAGGCTAAAAAGATGCAACGCGAGACTTTTTAAAAGAGAAAAACGAGTCGCAGATAATAACCACAGTGAAGAAGTGAAAAGTGTCCCCATGAACTCCGCGGTGCGAGAAAAAAGAGAGAAAATTCTCGAAATACAAGCAGCTCCCCTGCCACACGCATCTATGAAAATGTTCAAGGTATCAAGAAGGGGAGGGGAAGATCTGCGCGCGAGTTTATCAACACAATTTTGTATACCCCCGTCGCCTGCAAATGCAAAAGACCAAACCCGTCCGGTCTATCCATGCAAGACACCGTAATGCAAGGAAATGAGAACTCAAGCCTCCTTCTTCTCGTCGCCCTCCAAGGAAGCCTTGGTCAGGGCAGGAGAAGCTTTGGTTGACGGAGGTGAGGCCGGGTGATCGGCACTGTCAGCGAGAAGGCTGTGAGGTATGTTAGCATAACCTGTCGGGCGACTCAGACAAGAGGTGAGACAACATACCCGAATGCATTTGTGTGAGCAACTGCCGTAGGTGGCGTGCCAGTGCGAGAAGACGCGCCGGAATCCTCGCCGGCCCGTCCAAAGCCACCACCGGGAACCAGGCGACGGCCGCTGTTGCTCCTGGAGCTGAACATCGACGTCGGGCCGAACGAAGCGCTGGCGCTAGGCGCACGCGTGGCCGAGCCCTTGAGGCGGCGAAGGTCGTCGGAACCGATCTGGTTCTGCAAGGCCTGGTTGTATGCGGAGAAATTCCTCGCATCTCCCCTGCCAGCTTGAGGACGGCCACCACCAGGGCCTCGTTGGTTGCTACGCGCGCTCTCAGCTGCCTTTTGGGCGGCTGCAGCCTCAGCCTGTGGGGATTGTAAGTATCCTGAATGATTGTGCTTGGAAGCGGACATGTCGAGACTTACCTCTGCTTGAATCTCTTTCAGGGTCTTAGGGCCCTTGTTGGCCTCCTTTGATGCCCAGTTGGCCCTGCGGAGGTCGACGACGTCCATCAACATGAACTTGAGACGGCTAGGGAGGTTCTCAAGGTCCATGATGCTCTGGATGCGCTGGAAGTAAGCATCCATCATACCTCTGCCCTTGTCAGTGCTGTCCAGGTTGCCGCCGATCGTCCGCAGAAGCTTGGTGAGCGACTCAATCTCAGCCTCGTCAGGGATGCCTTGGAACTCGAGGAGTTTGCGGACACACTCGTGCATGATACGTTCCGTAAGCATGCCAAGCTTGAACAGTTCACCGATGAACTGCACGAGACCGAGACCGCGCCGCTTAGCAGCGGCAGCGATGTAGTACTCGTCGGACAAGAGTGCGGCCTCACCCGCCTTCTTGCCGTCCTCGTCTGATGGCTGCTCGGGCAGGTCAACCTTCCAACCGCGCTCGAATTCTTCCTGGCAGCGGTTGAGAAGATACTTGCGGAACAGCGCACCGCCACTGACAACGTTGCCATTCTTGTCCAGAATGCTCTCGTCGCGGATCTCGGGACTCATCGTCTCAAGCATGCGCTTGCAGAACTTGGCATACATGGAAGCCCAATGGGCCTCGTCTGTTGCTTTCTCGAAAGTAAGCTGAATGACCTGTCGGAGAGTGCGGCCATCCTGTTCGTTCTTCGATTGTCCAGCAATGGTAAGAATCTGGTCCGAGATCTTGTCGAACTTCTCCGGAGTCATCTTGTTCAGAGCTGCCTTGACCTTTCGTTGAACCATTTCGGGGTCTAGATGACCTTGCTGAGCAAGAGCCGCAATTGGCGCTTGAGCAGCCTTGTTGCCGATGCTGGTCGGCTTCCAGCCTGAGGCTGTGACAGCAATAGGCTTGAGCTCTTGCCCCGCAGTAAGAGGCATGTTCTTCGCGTTCTGCCCTCCGCCACTGAAGCCGTCACGTTTGCTGCCGCCGCCGCCGCGTCTACTACCTTGGCGAGGCGAGTTGGGCATGCCACCCGCATTTGCAGAGGATGGTGTCCTGGACATGCCCTGGGAGCTGGGGAAGCCACCGCGACCACCAAAAGAAGCCATAGGATTACCCATAGCCGGTCTCGAGATTTGGCCTTGAGACATAGCAAAGCGCTCCGCTGAGGTGGTTCCGGAACCCAATGGCAGGGGCTTGGAGGCGAACTGGCCCATGGAAGGAAATCCGCCAGCAGAGCCAGCCTTGGAAGCAGACCGTCCAGTCCCTGGACCAGCAGACCGAGTGGATGCTGACCTAGAGCCACCATCTGGCTCGCCGATGAGGCTCTTGATTTGCTGGTGGAACTCGAGCGAAGGCTCCTCGGTGAAGACCTTCTGGAACTGAAGGAGGAACTGGGCATCGTACTTGAACGACTTGTTCTTCCGGGTAACCGCCGAGTTCAAGGCTGGGTTGGGAGACGAGAAGCCGCTGGGATAGTTCTTCGGGTCGTACAGTTCATCCTTGCCGAGCCAACGAGCAGACTTCAGTGACTGGAGAGCTGCACTTGGCTGAGGAGGCTCCACGGGCTTGGACGGTACGATCAAGTTCAGTGCCGTAGGCTTAGTCCGGGCCTTATCGCTGCCACCGGTCTTGGGGGCAGGAGTCGAGGCACTGCTGTCGGTACTGATGTTGAGGTTCGCCAACTTGTCAGCAACGGAGCTGGGTGTCGCAGCTTCCTTCTTGTCGGACAACTTCAGATCCTCAATCTTCTTCGCGAGAAGGTCAGCGACGGACTCCCCGCCCGCAGCCGCCTTGGCTTCTCTCTCGGCCCGCTGCCGCTCACGCTCCTCCTCGAGACGCTCCATCTCGAGCTCCTGCTCTTTCAGCTTGGCGTCGTTCTCGGCCGCGATCCTCTCTTTATCGGCATCGGCACGCTTCTTTGCTTCTTCAGCCGCCGCCTTCTTCTTGAGAGTCAGCTCGGCTTGCTCCTTTTCACGCTTGGCGTCCTCTTCTTCCATCTCGCGGATCATGCGCTCAAGTGCCTCGTCCTCGGTCTCTTCAGGCTTCTCGGTCTTGGACTTGTCCTCAGCCGCGACGGTTGCAGCCTCCGCCTTCGCCTTCGCCTTCGATTCAGCCTCTGCCTCTGCCTTAACCTTTGTCTCAGCTTCAGACTTGGCTTTAGCCTCGGCTGCCGCTTGTTGCTGAGCCTTGGCCTCTTCTTCGGCCTTCTTCTCGGCCGAAAGGCGTTCTGCTTCCTTCGCTCGTTGCTCCTCTTCCTTCTTGGACTTCTCCTCGTCAGCCGCCTTATCTTCGGCGGCAGTGGCAGCGGCAGCCTCATCTGCCTTGGCCTTGTTCTCGCTAGGGCCCTCGCTTCCTTCGGCCGTCTTCCGGACAAGCTCTGCGAACTCGCTCTTGATCTGCTCGGCCGTCTTGCCGCCGGGGACGGCGGCACTGTCGGTGCGGGTATGAAGGGGAGTGGATGGCTTGGGAGGTGGAGTCGGCGTGGAGGCGACTACAGGTGGTGTCGACAGGTGGCTGGCCGTGGCGGGTGACGCAGGGGCTTTGATCTTGTCCAGGTCGAGGACATCACCTGAAGGAGTCTTGATGACGATCCTCTTGTTCTTGGGGGCTTGTCGGGAAGTGCCATGAACAACAGCGGGGGGTGTCGGCTGCGAGGAGCGCTGCGACGGTGTCTGTGCAATTAGTGGAGCTTGGCTATGACCGGTGCTCGAGGATGGTCGTTCGGATACCTGTGACGAGTTACGAGACATGGGTTGCGCGGCCGGGGGACCCGGCTGATACGGGTTGACAAACGGCTGGTTGAAGCCCGGTCCGGTGGCTGGAGGACCTTGGTTCATGTACTGAGGCTGAGCTCCATAACCAGGGTAGGCACCCATCGAAAATGGTCGACCGTAGGCGTCGAAGGGTTGGTTGGGATAGACCCCCATTTGGCCCATCTGCTTCTTGGCGGTTAGCAGCTTTTCAAAGTTGCCACTCTCAGGCGAAAGATTGATCTCTCCTGTAGGCTGAAGAATGGAAGAAGAGCGAAAGGGGACATAGTCATAGGGAGGTGGTCCGCCCGAACATGCAGGTGGAAGAGAGGATCCACCAATGTTGGCATTCCACTCCCGTCTCGGCTCGTCGCGTCTGCTGCTGTTCATGCTAGACCGACGAGAGCCGTTGTACTGATAGAAGGAGTTGCTCTGATTGTTCTGCTTGTAAGAAGAGCTGGGCTGTCGAGCAGTATGAGAAGATCTCTCATAGTCTCGGCGAGCGGCCGCCCCCTTCTTCTTGTGTGACTTGCCAGTAGAGAAAGTAAAGGAATCAGTCTGACTGGGAGGGGCATATACTTGTTGTTGATAGAGATGTGGAGGCCCATAGAAGCCCTGCTGTTGAGCAGGAATGGGAACAGCTTGCGACATGTTCGGGGTGCCTAGGTGCGGCACTGCGGGAGCCTGTGCTGGGCTAGCACGTGGCGGTTGAGGCGAGTTAGGGTAGGGGCCGATCGAGTTACGGCCAGGTTGGTACTGCATGCCGCCCCGACCTGTGTTAGGGCCGCCTCCATATCGCTGCTGGTTGTGGTTGTTGGGCGGGAAGCCCATCTGTTGGTTATTGTAGGGTGCCGTGAAGTTGCGACCTCCGCGACCGCCTTGTCCCTGATAACCACCACGGCTGGGGCCGTGTCCACCGTGGGTGGGCATGTCTCCGTGCGCCGATACCTGTGAGTCTCTCCGATTGTGAGTTCCGGCCTGTTGATGGCCCATAGCAAGAGGGTTCTGGGGAACAGGTGGCTGCTTCAGGTGGCGCTAAATCAAAGGCAATCAGTCAGTATTGAGGACCTTTTCTTTTGGGAATGGAATAGAAATGTGCTGTCTGTGTCTTGTGCTTTTGATCGAGAATGTTGCCACCTCATCAAGCTTCGTTTTGAGTTTGCTGCACGAGAATCATATTTGGCTCTCAGGTAAACAAATATTAAAGGAAAATGGAATTACTCACGTCTCCCTCGCCGGGAAAGCTTCCGAACGTCATTGGGTTAGGTGGAGGCGCACTCGAAGGAGGGCGTCCACCAGTGGCCGAAGGAACGGGGATGGGAGAAGGGGATTGCGCAGGTGAAGGAATGCGGTGGTTGCTATTGTTGCCGGGAATCGGAATCGGGGCCGATACTGAAGGCTGTGGCGTGCTGTGCGCGACGGCTGGTGAATCTTTGTATCCAAACTGAATGCTGGCCTTGGATCCGCCAACTGGACCGCCGTTGGCAATGTGGCTGGATGGCGCGTTGGCACTGATCGTAACTGAACCCTTTCGGGCGTGGTTGTTCGATGCTCCGTTGATGATGGAGGCGCCGTGGACGATAGCTGGGGCAGCAGACACTGGGATGGCTGGCGTGATGTTAGGACGGCCGTTCACCGGCGAAGCTGACGCAGGCTTTCCATTCTGTGAAGCGGGCGCAGCAGGGGGGGGACCTCCGACCACGATGGGCGGATTAGCGCCCGTCGCAGTCAACGGCGTCGGTGTCGGCTTCTTCGTCGCACCAGCAGCAGAGGCATATGACGGAGCTGCGGTTGATGAGGAATTCGGCGCCGAGGTTTGGTTGGGTTGACCAGCAGTAGAAGTCATAAGGGACTTGTTGACTCGAAAGCCGTGTGTTTCTGGTAATCGCAAGTGTGGTTTGAGGTGTTGATGGCGATAATGAAGGGAGGAGGAGAGAGCGAGGTCCGTTCGAAGTTTTCCGAGGTGAACGAAATTAAATATGGGTGGATGTCGAATCCAACCGTGCGCGGTCGCGAAAAGACAAAAAGGTGAATGATTGTCTGTCGAAGAGCTAGTCGACCGAGAGGTGAATCGAGCTGACTAGAAATCGTCAACGATCGGAAACCGCTCTGCTGGGTGAAGTGGTCTCGAGGTTGAAGACTCTACAACTTCGTTTCGGGGTTTGTGTTGCTTTGGAAGGAGTGGATTTCCTGTCGCAAAAAAAAAGTCCTTGACCCGACCGCGAGACAAATTAGTGACGGGCTGGGGAAAGAACCAGAGCAAGAGTGGAGAATTTCCTTTTTTTTTATTTAAAAAAAAAAAGGGAAAAGGTCCTGGTCTTCTGGATAAGAGAAACACTCCGATGATTATTACAAAGGAGGTAAAAAGAGAACTGAGAGCGCAGATCCAGATGATATGGATCCTCTCTATTCACTTCTAGGATGAAGATGAATGTGTGATGGTTGGAAGGCGGGAAAAAAGTTCCTGAGGGAAGTGGTCGCCCTCAGCTTTAGCAGGCGAAATGATGGGTGATTTTTTTTCGACTGGGGTGTGGCTGCTGGGGGGTGGGTTCACTGGCTTGGTCCGTGTGTAGCCCATTAAAAACACGACAGGGGGTTGAAGGTTTGCGAGTACAATACTGCACTGTAGGTAAGGTGGTACCTTAGCACCTTATTATTACGTCGCAGAGCCTTGGTACAGTACAGTGAAAAAGGAAAAGAAGGTGCTTCTTTCTAAAAGCACTTCCACTGTCCGGTCCGCACATCCAAAACATCGCTCGCTTAATTACATGCCGCTCCTGTCCCGCGCTTGTATCTTTCCCATGTGAATGGCAGTGAAAAGGTCAGGTAGGTACTCGCCTTGGCTGCAGAGATACCGACGAAGAGGGCAAATCCCTATTGTACGATTTCCAGGTTCTGACTCAACCATTTGGTGCGGCAGAACCCAAGCTTTTGAAGCACAGAGCCGGGCCAACCTTGAAATGCAGAAGGGAGTCACATCTCCCCAGATCTCGTGCGGCAAACTCCTAAATCCGTGAATGTACCGTAGGTTCTAGCAATTACCTGAGAGCAGCGGCCAATGATTGCATATCTTTATTCGGCATGTCAGGATGGCCTCCAATGTGAGGCGAGTGCCGATACCGTGAAGCCGAATGATCTTTGCGTCATAATGCTGCCTGGAGTCGCGTATCTGGATCCAGAATCTCATGGTTCGTTCGCCTGCCAGTACACCATGATCAGCCAGCAACTAAGTCTAAGGTATCTGTAAATATCTTAACTGATACGTAGAAAACTTCGATATCTGCGCTGGTTTGGGACTGTCTTGGAATCCCAGACCAAACAAGGCTGGGCATCCCTGTGCTACTCAAACAAAGCTAAGCACTGTACATATCGTAACAATGCCGCATGGCATTTCGGATATTGTAACCTTATCTACTGCGATTCGAACCTGAATCTCATCTGCCTCCCTTCGCTCCTTGGAGCAGCCCAGTTTTACATGACCGGAGACGTGCTAACATGTGTAGTACTAAGGCCGAAATGGGCCTTCAGTGAGAGTTGTCGGGGAAAACCTCATCACCATCCCCGGAACCTCAGAATTAGGCATTATACATACGTTACATGTAGCATAGTACCATATCACACCCAACGACGGGAGTGTCTAGGGTCACCTTCGAGATGTCTTCTGTGCATACAAATTACCCGAACAACCGTCGCAAGTGCCACTGCGAATGCAAGCCCTGACAAGCTTTGGCTGGCTTTCAGCCACTACGTCGCCCCAGATCGACGGCACAGCAACTCCCGTCCAGAGACGAAACCTGGAATCGAACCTTCCTCCGTCGACTCGCTTGCGCCACAACAAAGACTCCATTAGGTACCTTAGTCGGTAGAGTTATGTAAGGTAACCAAAGTAGAAAGATTTTGGGAAGGGCCCATTCTTCAGGAAGACATATACTACTTGAACATAAATATTCCCATGTGCCTGCTTTTGCCGGTGTTGCTTGGACTTGTCTGGCATGCTCTCAGTGCATCAAACCCCCTTTTGTGTTAGGCATTATAGGAAGCAGAGGAGCTCCGGCGGTTGGAAGATGCACCAAACACGACACTGTGCGCTCGATAAGTGCATACTTTGTACGGTAGGCGGAAGGTAGGATCTCTAGCCAATCATGGCTCTTTTCTTTCCATTGTTTCCCAAGATGGAACGATTCATGAGACGACATTCGTGCTCTGGGAGGGAACAAGAACGCCCCTTCCACAACTCTCTGGTACCAGGTATTTTACCGTCTTACCTATCCGTTTGCAAGAACGATGTGATTAATCGTAAAGATGAGGTCATTGAAGAACTGACAATGTTTTCGAACATTTTCTCTCCCCCGGCCTGATACTAGGTGGACAAAAAGAGTTCCTTACCTCAGCTACCTGCTGCTTATGCACAGTGACGAAACCCAACGGCTACCAGCGGACCAGAAGTCTACGTTCACTTTGCTCCTTCCCTGGTACGATTCCTACGATACCTTGCCGTGACCTTCGCCCCAGATATTCACCGAGATCCTGCAATGTAAGCGGCAGTGCGGCCATTCACTTGGTCCACAAGAGGGTACTCGTAACCAGAGATGCGGCTTGCATTACTATGTGTGAGGCGTGCCAATGAAAGTCCATTGGGTGAGCCACCTCTATCCTCTATCAACAACTTGGTTGTTTTCTGCGGTATCAGTTAGAGAACAACTCAGGAACATGAAAGACGATATTGATCCAGATCCTGGGGTGTGGAGAAGCACTCGCGCTAGTTTGGCGCTCGACTGTCAAAATATGCGCTTCCTTTGACGGCATTCTGCAGGCGGAAGTCGTACATTCCCATCTTTGATGTTGGAAGAACCCAGGATACAATACGATTCGACCCATTATGCTCACCCCTAACTAAGCCTCGTCGAGGAAATCCCTTGCCTCGGAATGCCCTGACCTTTGGAGAATTGCGGGTCAACAAATCTAGCGCAACATCTCCCTACTTGGAATATTGTATGCCAATCTCGCAATACCATGAAGGAACCGGTATCCAATGAGCTGACATCGGGAGTTGCACGGTATTCATGTCAGTGCTGATGAGCCTAATCAGCATTCCCTGTAAAAAAGGCAACACGTAAAATCCAAAGGGCTTTGCCTACAATCTGTAAGTACCATACAGCATCTCACAGAAACAAGGCAATTTTTGGTATCTGACTCCAGCACACGTCCACTCGGGATCCGTCGTACGAAAACCCTGGCGTCCTACCATCCAAAAGCGTACGAGATATGGTGACCAATGACCCATATATCCCCAAAGCAACAACACCTAACCCGATCCTAATCCTCCTCAGCCTCAAACCCCTCAGCTTGTGCCTCCGCAACAGCCTCCTCCGCGTCCTCAGCGTCAACTACCGCCACCGACCCTTCGTCCGGCTGCGGCAGCGCCTCCTGCGGTGCAGCCACGTCCTCTGGCAGCCCCCGCTCAGCTCGTAGTTGCTTGATCCTCGTGTTTGTCATCTCGTACACGTACTGGCCGAGGTGCTCGACATTCTCCATGACCGTCTCGCCGGCGACCTCTTTCCCTTCTTCGGAGAGGACCCGCGACGAGGGCCAGAGCTCGCCCGTCACGAGCGTCAGCTTGTCCGGCCGCTGCAGCAGCAGCTCAAACGCTTCGCGCAGCTCGAAGCATGCCTCGAAGACCTCACGCCTGCCCAGGATATAAAGCCCCAGGCGGGCACGGGACAGGGCCACTGTGAGACGGCGGATATCGCGTAGATATCCTACCCTCGACGTGCGAGTCAACGACAGAATGATGTCTATGCAAAGATTAGCAAAATATTGGCAGAGAAGGCGTGCTGGCTAGCTTACAGTCGTTCTGCTCGCCCTGGTACTTGTCCACAGTGGTCACTATCCGCGGCAACCCAAAGAGAGGATTCTTCGCGCACCGATGAGCCAGCACATCCTTTATCAGAGCCCGCTGACCAGCATAAGTCGCCAGAATACTGATCTTCGCGGCCGGGTAGCCGAGTAGCCGCATATACTGGTAGATGGCGACGGCATACTCTGCTTCGCCCAGATTTTGTATGAAGTGTGGTGTCGGCTCCGACTCTCCTTTGCCCTTGTAGTCAGGGACGTTGATGAACTGGTAGTCGTACTTGAATCCCGCATTCGCCGTCAGGTACTCTTGCTCATTCTCGACATGTGGCAGGTTACCCAGCTTGGGGTAACGCCATTTGTAGAGACCTGCAATCGATGGCCGAGCGCGGCCTTGTTGATCGAGCGTGATCGCCGGTACACCGAGACGTACCAGCCGGGAGAAGAGCGACTGCTCCAAGTTCGCGTAGTGTCGGAAGGCTAGACTTTGAATGACGGGAGAGTTCTGGAAGTGATCACCACACAAGACAACCCTCTGCAAGGGCATTTGCCCCTCTTTGGGCTTCTGCATGGCCAGGGGGATAAAATTCTCGATCTCCGTGATCTGGGCGGCTTCTTCCATGACTACATTGTCGTAGTGGAAACCGAGAGACGCGATCTCCCCTCTCCTCATAGCAGCATGTGTCGACGTCATGGCAATGATGCGAGCTTCGTTGGTGAGGAGATAGTTCGCTTTATCCCTGTCACGCCGTAGTATCTCGAAAGGTAAAATATCCGCCAACTCTGAGAAGATTTTGGAGATGTGACGATAGCATCCAGTCGCGATCTCTTCCACGGTCTCACGATCCGCGTCCGGCGGGAAGAGCGGCTGAGGTGCGTCGGCGAAGTAGTAGTGAAAGGGGAAGGCCTGAACAATGTCCTCCACAGACGCACTCTCCGATTTCAAGGTCTCCTGAAACTTGGCCCACGCTGGCTCGACATAGACCGAGTTGAAGTATCCGGCTGTTTCGGCCGAGTTTCCGTGGGCACCTGGTGCGCCCATGCTTGCTGCCAGGCGATTGACCTCCAAAAGATACCTGTCTCGGTTATGCAGGAAGGACTCGACTCTCCCAAGTTTGCTGAAGTTGCCCTCTGTTTCGAGCTCTTCCTCGCCGTGACCAAGCCGCAGGAGATGTCGCTCATCTATGTCCAATGCCACAATCTTCGCGAATAACTGATTCAACGCTTGGTTGCTATGGGCGATAAGCAGAGTCTTCTGGTCGGGGAAATTATGGTATATATTGTTGATGATTTGGGTAGCCACGTCCGTCTTGCCGGTGCCTGGTGGACCTACAATCACGGTCAAGCCTGGTTGTGTTCCAGAGATGATTGCCTCAACCTGAGTAGAGGTGAAGCGGACCCGATTCAGTTTCGGCGCATCCACAGGGTATGGACCATTGTTAGGTGGCTTATAGGTCGAGACTTTGAGCGTCTCCACGTCAGCGATGAGCGCGGGTTCCGCATCCCGCCTCCGCTTCTTGGACGACTTCGATGTCTCTTCCTGAACCTGGCTCGCAACGGTTTCGAGGACATATGGTGGGCCGAAACTTCCTGACGCATCATCACAAGGCTCGATTATCTTGCCAGGCAGGCTCTCGATGAGATGTTGCCAGTCAAGGAACGTGTCTCTGTAGTCGACCTTCTTGACTCGGTTCGGAAGATGCTTGTAAGTTGCTCCCGCTGGATCGCCGTAGCCGAGGAATACTTCGTGGAGCCAAGAAGCCAAAGGGACGTCGGAAAGTGCCAAGTCGCGAACAGACTCGAGGACCGGCTTGAAGTTGTTTTCCCTGCCGCTTCGCCGCACGATGACGTTGATCTCATCATAGACGCTTGGCTTACCCGAGGGGGCGTTCTCTGTGTCCTCCTTATATCGTTGTGAGTCAAGCTTCAGCTGTATTCTTCTGTTGGAGCTTCGGTCCCGACCATCATAGTACGCCTTCGCGTCTTTGATAGCGTTGCCTTTCTGATCAACTATTTGGGTGACCTCTGCCGAGCGGACGGCCTTGAGACCCGATTGTTGAGCCTCCGTCAGAGGAGCGTCGCCATCTGATGCCTGTTTCGGCTTCGACGCATCTACTGCGAGGAGGAATACAACATCGCCAGGTCGTAACGAATCCCAGTCGCGCCGGATGAAATCGGAGCACTTGCGTACATCGATAGATACCTCGGCTCGTACACTGGATGGTTTGTCATCACCCACAAGGGCGGGAATGACCTCGAGTATAGACGGTTTGCTGATAGGTAAAGCCATTTTCGAGAAGCCCGCGAATGTAGTATCCCCGGCCTTCTTGGATTCTGGCTGAAGTCTTCGGATCACATCTTCGATATCGCGGCGTATCCCGTAGAAAGACTCGCAGCGATAAAGTACTAGTGCTCTCCAGAGGAAGTCCCCAACTGACAGGTATTGGAGATTCAGCTTTGGCAGCGCCAGGGGGCGAGAACCGTCATAAAAATCCGTTCTCATCAGGCTGTGATCGAAAAGCGTCCGTTCGTCTGGGAGCACATTGAGCTTCTGAGCGGTCTCCTGAAAGGTTTCTCTCTTCTCGAACGTCGATAGCAATACCTCCAGAATGAATCTTCGATCGACTGCCAACTTAGATGAGTCGGGATAAGACGTTCTGAGCTCCAGGAAGTCGGCCAGTTTCTGTAGTTCCTCAGTCGAGAGAGGCTCAAGAAGGCCTGCCAACTCTGTCCTCCTAGCGATCGAATCATAATTCGACAAGGCGAGGACTGTTAACTTGTCCTTGAAGTATTTCAGAGAGATCCGCTGCAGTTTTGCTAATTGCGAGCAATGGCGGTCATAGGCCTCAGTGCGGCTATATTGCACGCCGGTTTGATCATCGACTGTGAAATGCGTGTAGTGAGCTAACATGGAGTAAAGGTCGCGTAAAAGGTCGCTATCCTCGTCATCGAATAACGGGGACAGAGTAAGAGCCGGTAGAACGTGGAGGTCCTGTAGCAGAGTGTTGACGTATCGTCTTGTTGGAAGTTGGCTTTGAAGGTCTGTCAGGAACTCTACGAAACGTTCGCAGTATAGCAATTGCTCTGCATCGTGTAAGCGGATTTTCACAAAGAGAAAGAGAGCGCTCCTACCTTCTTTGACATCATTCGAGTAAATCTGGTCGAGAAAGTCAAGGGCCAGCGTGTACAACCAAGACCGCTCAAATCTAAGACGGGCCTTGGTCTCGTCGTCCGCGGCATCAAAGCGCTTCGCGGATGCCTTCCAAGCCTTTTTCAGATGCGGGCTGACGCTGAGAAGCTGGTCTCTCTTCTTATCGCTCGACAGATTGTGCCAGATTGATATTGAGACGAGCGGCGCGCATTCCTTACGTACTATCCCACAATCCAGGCTCTGGAAAGCATGTATAATGAAAAGGAGAATATGTCTCCTGAGAGTCCACGATAACGATGTGTCGAGACTCATGGAAAGGATTCGTCGGAACAGGGCCGAGAAGTCGGAAGGCCGGTCGTTGAAGATACCTGACTGAGGTTAGAGTAAACTCGGCTTGCTGGATACACAGCACACATACCCCATGTTTCCAGCCTCTCTCTTCGCTTGACATTGGCGAGAAGTACTATGAGTAGAACGTGGAAGTTGGACGAGTCTTCGGTATACCCAGGCCAGAGATAGCTAAGATTAGAGATTAGCTGAGTGCGACCGACATTGATGAGACGCCGTGTGTTAACGGACCTTTCGAGTGTTTGAAGCCCTTCAAGTGCAAGCAGCGACTTGAACTGGAACCCGTCCTTCTCGATAGCATCCCATATCTCGCGTTTTAACACGTCATTTTTGACCTTGACTTTCGTGGCACGTTTCGACTTCTTCAGCCAATGCTGCTTGGCGAGCGACGCGAACTCGCCCTCGCCATCTCCCTCAGCCGCATTGTCACTGGAAGCTGGCCGAGCTGAGGTGCCTTGTGAACGCGACGCGGCAGTGCTTCGTAGTCTCTTTGCCGGGGGCATTCTGTTCGCTTCGAGATCTGGTGAGGAAATTATCGCGTGCCGAGAAGATCGGCTATGCCTACGAGTCTGAACGCTGCATGAATGAAATCAATGATACAGAATGTAAATGGCAAGCATGGGCGAAAATGGTCAAGCAAGCGTCGCAAATGTTTCGATGCGACTTCACATGCAGTTCCTTGGCTTGAGCTTTGCTAGCGCGTCAGCCTTGCAGCATTTGTGGAACTCGCAGATCCACTTTCCCGATTACTCCCTTCGCGTCCGATTTCCTTTCAGCCTCATCGACAAGTCTAGCGAAAGAGCCATCCTGCCGCTCGAACCAATTCTCAACCCCATTTGTCTCTCCGTGACAGAAGATCCGAAAGTTGCCTTTTCCAAGCTGGTCAACTACCTTGGATCATAGTCCCACATTCGGTACATGGGCAGCCTCTTTACCCAACTCGGTCACCTGTCGATGGCGTCTACAAGTACATCAAAGCCTTGATCACAAAGGCGCCACGTTCATAGCCCGATACTCGATCTCCTTCAGCTACTACAATGCCTTCTCTCGAGATGGAAGATACAGTTGTACCCGGTGTTTCCGCCGTGGGTAGCCTCCTGGACGACCTGCTTCAACACGCCGAAACAGTCAAGCAAACGGCATCGATCGAGCCTGCCCTCTCAACATCGGATTTCGAGGATCTCCCGGCTCGGTTGGCTCAGGCTCTCGCTCCAACAGGCGCAATCGAAGACACAGACGAGAATGCCGATCTCACCAAGGCCCGACGGTTTGCGATCATCGAGACTGTTTCGCGCGACAAATTCAGCAACCTGATAGTGAGTGGGAGAAGGCAGGGACACGGTGTAATCAACAACACTGACCACACCATAGGCGACAACTTCTATCGATTCTCCCGAGTTTGTCAGAGTTTGGAATCTTTTTGATATTCTCTCTATTCTCTCCGATACTGGAAGTTGCGAACCCGCTCTCCTATTCTGGCTTGTGGAAGAGTTGCTCGACAGCCAGACAATCGCAGGATGTCGCAAAGTCTTCGACTTCCTCGAGTCCCGCCGCGAGAAGATCACCTCGAAACATTTCGAGCAGAAGAAGTTGGTCATATTACGGACATGCAATGAGCTCCTCAGGCGACTATCTCGGGCAGAGGATACGGCCTTCTGTGGCAGAGTCTTTATCTTCATGTTCCAGAGTTTTCCCCTTGGCGACAAGAGCTCCGTAAATCTTCGCGGAGAATACCATGTGGAGAATGAGACGACGTACGATATGGACTTCAAGAAGGATGAGAGCGCGGAAAAGATGGACGTGGACCCGCCCAGCAATGAAGTCCAAGAAGCGCCAGATACCAAGGTTTCATCGAAAGCTGCATCCTCTGACGGCAAGACAGGATCCAAGACTGCAAATCGTCTTGATCCTGATCAACTGTATCCTCTTTTCTGGTCCCTCCAGTCACTATTCAGCCAGCCGAAAAGGCTGTTTGATCCTGTCCACTTGGCCCAGTTCAAGGCAGGGATCGAGGCCACTATGGCCACTTTCAGCACCATCAAGCCTGAACCCCAGAAGCAAAGGCAAGAAAAAGACAAGCACGGCGAGGATGCGAAGCGAAGCCCGAAGGAGAAAGCACAAGATGGCGAGGATGAGCTGGCTAAGACGTTCAACCCGAAATATCTTACCAGCAGAGACCTCTTCGAATTAGAGGTAATGTGTCCAACACGCGGCTCCATTGATTACGTGCTAACTTTTTACAGCTCAGCGATATATCGTTCAGGCGCAACGTTCTGGTTCAAGCTCTAATCATCCTGGACTTTCTCCTATCTCTGACTCCCAAAGCAAAGGAAAAGTTGAGCACTACCAAAGTCCAAAATAAGTCGGTCATGTACTCAGACCAAGTCCTGAGCGATGATGATGCGAAATGGGCGAACGACATGAAAAAGACTATCGGCGACTACATCAAACAGGGACATCCTATAGAAGGTCCCTATTTCTTGAGGATGGTCGAATCGGTTCTGGTCCGAGATAAGAACTGGATTCGGTGGAAGGTGGAGAATTGCCCGTCAATAGAGATGCCCCAGGTCTCGCCCCAGCAGTTCAACGAAGCCAAGGCCGTCGCGCGGAAGATGGCAACCAACAAACGTCCATTTTCAGCGATGGGAGCTTTGTCTCTGGACTTCTTAACCGAGGACGGCGATGGCGACGTCATGAAGAAGTTCAGGTCGAAGGAGCGATGCGCGGCTCCAGACCTGATGTCCTTCCGACGGAAGATTGCCGATGACGATTTCGAGATCGAGATGCCGACAAATAACCAGACCAAGATGGCCGCCGTGGAAGCCAAGGCCAGCAAGAGCTGGAGGGCTTTGAGGGTTGCCAGCCAGTATAAGCTAGCCTCATTTGACAAGATAGACAACCCGGAGAAGATCGATCCGGTATTTGAAGAAGAGTCAGCAGAGCCTGAGGAGGCCGAGCAACACTCGGCCGAAGCAGGAGAACTTCCAGAGGATCGTCGACCAGTCATCCTCGTTGGCCCGAGCGGTATCGGGAAGTCGCCCCTGATTCAAATGCTGCTCGAAAAGAATGCCGGGGTTTTCGAGAGGGTACCGGTGCACGTCACGAGGAAGGCCGAGCCAGGAGAAAAGGACGGCCAGGTCTACCACTTTGTGGATGCGCAAGCTTTCAGTATGTTGCGTGATGGAGACCAATTTCTCCAATACACGGACACGGACGGCGTCAACTACGCCACACGTCGAAGGCTAGTCGATGCGGTCACCGAAGCCGGGAAAGTACCAATCGTTGTGATGGACCACGAGGTGAGTTGTTACCTATGCAGAGAAGAGTGACTATAGTCGGTGGCTTTCTGTACTAACAGGTCTTGGCAGGGTGCGCAACAAGTGAAGGATTTTGAGTATGCCGCACGGTATGTGTTTATCAAGCCATCAAGTGCTGAGATCTTGGAGGCACGGTTGAAGGAGAAGGGGACCCCGGGTGAAAACATCGAGGACGTCCTGAAGCGTCTGCCAGAACAGCTTGAGACCGCTGGCGCCGGCGCTTTCTATGACAAGGTCATCCTAGGCGACAATGTGGAGGAAGCTTACGAATCGCTCCGCGATTTTATTTATGGCGCCGTTGCAAACGGCACGACCGCCAATGGCGAGAAGGTGCTGGAGAGGACGGAAGGAGATAACGACGAGGCGATGCCAGATGCCTCCGTCACTTCGATCTCGGGTGTCCCCGAGACCAACGGGAGTTGAGGCGTAAGCTGGCACTGGGAACTACACGTGTAGCATGAATCGGCGTTGGTATAGCACCTTGGAAGTCCGGCGAGGAGTCGAGCGTTGTCTATGATACCCGTTTTCTTGGCTTGATGCCTCTGGTGATGTCCTCTGATTTCGTGCCCCGTTGTTTTCGCTTCCAGCACAGTAAATCTACACTTTTGCTCTCTGATTTATCAGGCAGCAATCTCGACATCTCTGGAACACTTGACCAGTGTAAGACAATGACTCCTTACAGTACATACCGTATCTTAGTCAGATAATCTTGCTACTGGCAGGAGGGAGTCGAGGGACTGTGTGAACTTTGAGCTCCAAAGCTGCTGCATTGTGGAGCGGCACGCATTCCATGGCATTCTCGGTAACTCCAGCTGCATGTCTGACGTCAACGATCCGGGGTCATATGGTCCCTGAATCTGTAATGCACTAGAGAATCGTGCCACTGATGTGCCCGAGACGATAATAATAGGCCGCCTGTTGTCTGGAATTCTGCCACTGGTTTCGCTAAGCATCCCGTGACTGACCAATCTAGTACGTGTGCTACTAATAAAGCAGCATCGACCGAGTTCGATGACCGCGTCTGACTGATGAGGCCTATAAGAGCAGATGCGGTCGATGATGAGCCCGGGGATCGATCAGGGTCGAAAGAGGTGGGTCAGGCTGTTCAGCTAGTATCCTTAGGTCCTAGTCCTCTTCGTTTCAAGCGCTTACAAGGGTGCGTTGACGTCTTTTTTAGTGTATCTGTGTTAGCCGCTCCCGGTCGTTAATGCTCTCAAATGTAGCTGGCTGTTCTGGTACTCCTCGACCACGCTCAGATTTCGCTCTCCTTCTCGAGGAAGTCAGGTACCGGTACTCTGCTCTACGGACTCTCGTTCGCTAAGCTGGGGGACTCACAAAGTGGCTTCACTTCTTCGAGCGCCAGAGGCTTCCATGCCCGACTCCAGTGCTCCTTTCTCGTCGACGTTGCTGCTCTGCTGGATGTCAACACGTGTATAGAACTTCCTCCAACTCTCTTTCTCCTTCGCATGACGACTAGTACACGAGAGTCGCGCCGTCCCCTCACACCTCTCCCCCGGTATTGCGGCGCCGTCACCTTTGTACGGATCATCATGCGCCTGTCTTAACATCAAGGGACCCCACAAGCAACATACCTTACCTAGCTTATTATCAGCCTGGATGGGAACAGACAGTACGATAGACTCGTTATTTACCCTCTGAGCAGAAGCCAGCCATATCGCGGCTCATCATTCGCTTCACCCTACAGACATACTTTTCCCGCCCTCCCAAGGCTTCTTACGGACAGTTCATGCATACCCTTGCAAACAACTCTCTGTTCCCCACAGTCATCAACGCTGGCCCAGACTGTATTCCGTGACTTCGCTTCCCTTCCGCATACTTAGGTGTGCGTCGTACCCCTGGTATTCGCCGAACCGTTGGCACTTCCGTTTTGTTGTCCATTGTTTAGCTGCAAAAAAAAAGACCGCACCGGAGCAGCTGCCCCGTGGACTTGAGTGAAGGACAGCCAGCGTCAGCTCGCTCCAGATCCGCCTGGTCCCAAGAACACTCCACATATTCTGTCATACCAACATCATTCATGCATCCGGCAATTGGCTGGACCCCATATCACAGTTCATGTCCTCAACCCGGGCAAACGATGCTGTTGCGACCTCGTCAGTACCTCGTCACGATACCGGCCCCGTCTCCGATGACGGGACCGTCGAGGTTCCAGTGGACGAGCGCCGCCACCTCACCGTCGAGCAGATCAGGGACGTCGTCCGCCTCGTACAATGTCCAAAATGCTCCTTTCCCCTGCGGCAGCCTGTGACGCTACCGTGCGGCAAGACGATTTGCAGGCTGTGTCTACCAGAGACATATGTCCGAAGGAACATATCATACCCGGCGACTGAGTCTAGGGCTCAGGGCTTCCATTGCTCCTTTCCCGACTGCGGGAAGGAGCACGCAGTCAGCGATTGCAGTGCAAATGTCGCCTTGAATAAGGTGCTCTTAGGAGTGAGGGCGGAATATGAGAAAGGCCGGGATGCTGCCGTCAGCAGTTCTTTGTCAACTCACGTCGTGGCCAAAGACCAATGGGAGGCAGCCGGCTTGCCGTCCCTAGGAAATGAGGAACCCGTCTCGAGGCCTCTTCCCGGTGGACGGCTCCTGGCAACGTATCTCCTGGCAGAGATGGGAGAGCTCGACTACAACGCCGAGGTCAAGTATCTCAGCCCAGACAGCCCTGAGCACGCCAACCTCGACGCTGCCATTCTAGCCCAAGTGAAGGAGGTGACGAGGGCGGAAATGGATTGTCAGGTCTGCTACGCTCTGTATTACGACGCTGTTACGACTCCGTGTGGGCACACGTACTGTCGCGTTTGCCTGCAACGAGTGCTGGACCATGCAAGGCACTGTCCCATCTGTCGACGGCCTCTTTCCATACAACCACTCGTCTACCGCGACGCTTGCCCAGAAAACGAACTGATCAAGAGGATCATAATGTACTTCTGGGCAGATATGCTGGAGGACCGACGGCAGGCAGTACAAGCCGACACCATCAGCCACCAAGTAGGCGAATGCGACATGCCTCTTTTCATTTGTACACTCGCCTTCCCTCTCATGCCTACTTTCCTTCACGTTTTTGAGCCCAGGTATCGTCTCATGATCAGGCGGGCTCTGGAGGGGAACAGAACCTTCGGCATGGTGCTGTACGACCACCCAGGCTTCGTCGAGCTCGGGACCGTATTGCGGATCGTCAACGTTGAGTTTTTCGATGACGGCCGGAGCCTGCTTGAAACCGTCGGCGTATCCCGATTCCGGATCCTGCGGCACGCCTCTGTCGACGGATACACCGTGGCGAAGGTCGAGATGATCAACGACATCAGCATCGCGGAAGAGGAGGCGCTAGAAGCGGCGGAGATCCGAGGAACCCTCAGCACGGCCTCCGGGGCAGGCGTTGATTCCGACCAGCCACCGACTACGAGCACTTCCTCCCAGTTCCCCCGCACGAGAGAAGAGATTGAGACCACCCCAACGCAGGTGCTGATGGATTTCGCCACGGATTTCGTCAGACGCATGCAGCAACAAAGCGTCGGGTGGCTGACGACCCGCATCTTGGCTATATATGGCCAGTGCCCGGACGACCCGGCCATCTTCCCTTGGTGGTTCGCCAACATCCTCCCTGTGAGGGAGATGGAGAAATATCGCCTGCTCGAGACGACGAGCGTGCGGCAGAGGTTGAAGATATGCTGCAGCTGGATCATGGAGTGGGAATCAAGCCGGTGGTGAGTCTTGCCCCCTCCCTACTCTCCCTCTCCGTGATGCCAAGCACCGCCAGTCTAGCACAGCTCCTTAGTGACGTACGGGCCTTCGGACATCTCTGCCGTGTTGTGTGTACCCGCTCTATGTTTCTGTGGTTCTCCTCTCCCCCATTCGGAACCACAGCACTGTGGCTGATGCGCGGCGTGTTCTAGAAGCGACAGTGTTGACGGACGCCCAGGTCTTTCCCTGACTGCATAGTCTTGTAGAGTATCGAGCGGTTACACGGCATGACGGTCGCGTATCTACTCCGTATAGATCGGAATTTGGACGTTGTATGAGCATGAGTTAGCCGAGACAAATGCGGTTATGCCAGATACTCTATCTAAGGTCGCTAAGTGTGTGGCAGATAGCTGTTCACTGATATATATTATATTTATAGTCATGTAGAGCTTGTGTTCTATGAATGGAACTTACTTCTTATGAATGCGGATGATCTAGCTTCTTGTTATCCGTAGTTCAAACAACTGATGTGCTAGGCATCTACACACACGGGTTCAGGGGCTGATTGGATCTTTGCGCTTCTCCCTATACCGCTGCGTTGGCCCAAAAAGCACTGTCGTCAACAAAGGCAAAGAAGGAATCAACTCCTTTGACATTTCTCGCTAATATATCCAGAACCCGACAGATCTAAGATGGCTATTCTCAGTTTCATAAGTGTCGTAGACTTTCTACGTGCCAACTGCGCGCCTATGACCATATCTTACGCCAATGCGCATCACTTCGCTCCTCTTAAACAGTTCGAAGCATGCTTACATATAGACAGCCAGTGCTGAGCTCTTCGTTCTCGTCACATAGATCCGGGCACGTGGCGAGCTCCCGCAACTTCCTTTCGCCAGTGACAAGGGCCGCAACACCAATTGCTTCCTTCAAAAAATACGTCGTGATCATATGCATATAGCCCCGTTATCTGTCCCCTCCCGCTTCAGCGGAGGCGAGCCATGGACCCAATCCGCATCCCGAGTCGCCCCATCCTCACCACCCGGCCGGAGAGGTACGTCAGGCCACGCAGCCATGGTCTCCTCCTCCTCGACCATACTCGCGACCGCATCCGCCTGCCTGTCGCCCGTCTCGGCGCATATGGCCTGCAGCCGTTCGACGACGTAGGCCTTCATGTCCGCGGCGCAGACGGACGAGGCGCCCACCACATACAGCGGCCAGATGACTATGTTCGTCGACGAGGCCAGCAGCATGAACCGCCTCGTCTCCTCGTCCGGATCGCTCGTCCGCAGCGGATCGAGCAGCGTCGGTCCCGACCTCGCGGCGTTCCTCTTGCCGCCGCCCCCGTCGTCCGCCGCCGGACTGTTTATCACTCCTCCTGCTCCCCCTCCCCCGCTCGATATTGACGCCCGGCTGCTCAGCGATGGCGGCGACGTTGCCGGGCTCGGCGTCTCGCGGACGGTGACGCTCGAGATCGGCGTGGTGAGGCTGTCGTGCGTCCGAGGAGTGACGAGTCCGATGTGCTGCGGCACGCTGGCGATGATGGCGTGGACCATCTGCTCGAGCTTTCTTCTCGACTGTCTGTACGCCTCCGCGTAGCGACTGGTTGCTAACTCGGGTGCGGCGTGTAACTGGCTCAGCACCGTCTCTAGGACCAGTATGCGACAGGTTCGGACGCCGTTCCATATGGACGCAAGAAATAAGCTCGGATATACGTGGCAGAGACCTCGATATATGGCTGGGTGGCGTTTTGTCACTTGGATGGTGCGGTAGTTCCACTCCTTCGGGAACTGGGACAGTATGCTCTCGAACTCGTCTTCGATGGCCAGCAACCGCGTCACGATGGCTTCCGGGTCTGTGAGGGAGCCGGTCTTGATGTCGTAGCGGGTTTGTAGGACTTTATATATCGGTTCAGGTATCCGCCATGTAGGGTCATCGGCATTTAGCACCTTGGCCAGCTCGTTCCGGAGGTCGATTAAGGTCTGCGGCATGGGTATCTCCCTCTGGATGCAGCTGATCATGACCTTTTGGCACAGCATGAGAAACATCTTTGTGCCTCCTGGTGTTTTAAACTGGTCGGTTCCGCGCATCTTTGCTAGGGCTGTGGCTCCGTTTACGTGCTCCTGCCATGCTCGGAGGGTTTTTGGCGTGGTCTCGGTCAGCATGTCGAATAGGCTGAGTATAAGAATGGCAAGCATTGTCGTGTCCTTGACGGCCTCAGTAGGATCCCGTAGCGCCTGGTTTGTTAGACGCAATGCGGTACCATATGCCTTCCGCGCCGCATCGGCGGCGTCTGACGAACGAGTCATGTTTGCCAACCCGATGAGGCCTACCGCCGACATGCTTGCTAGTACTCCGTCGACCTGGCGCTCGGGTACCAGTGATACCGGTTTCCAGACATCATAGACAAAGTCGAACCGCTGGTGACTGCTATTCTCGTCTACGGCGACATAGCGGGAGAAGAAGTACGCCGTTCCTCGTTCCTGGGAGGTCGGGTTGACGTTGTATAGCATGGCAATCATGGGCGTCGACGGCCAGCTGCCGGAGTCGGGCGACGGCAGGAGACTGCTATCATCTCTTGACCAGTTCAGGTCTGACCCGGCTGGGCTCTTGGGTGCTCGACTGCTGGGTGTGACGAGTGACAGTGATTTCCCTTTGGGTTCTGGTGTCACCGATAGCCTGGATCCGTCGGTTTCGGAAGGCGAGCCCGGATCGACCGTGAGAAAGGCTGCCTTCTTCCGGGCCTTTGCCTTTGCCTTTTTGATAACGTGAGAGCTCTCGTCTCGAAACATCAGGTCCACTATGTTGCGGTAGCCAGGACATTCTTGCTGGCGCTTCTCGCATTGTCCGCATCCTGGCTCTCGCTGGTCACACTGGTAACGACGCTCATGTTAACGTCTGTCTCAAGGTACGAACGCGAGATACAGCGGTAATGTATCTACATACGACAGCACGCCAAGATCGGGACCCCGAAGCCCCGCAGGAACCCGGACGCCGCCTTCTGAACTGGGCTTGCAGTGCGGTGGTGGGGAACGGCGGCGAGGACGGATACAGACAGGTCCACCGGACATAGTTTGGGGGACGGTGACACTATAGATGGGCCACTTACACGGATCTTACGTTCCCGACAGTTTGAACAGCCCTTGCTTGGCTTTCCACAGTAAACCATTTTGAGCAATAAGCTTCCGGATAATGGCTGAGATGGAGCTGGAGGACTGTAGCCGTCCGGTGACGGTGCGACCCTTTGATACAATAGACGGCCCCCGGGAGCCGTTGAACAGGCCCGTTCTTGATCAAGAAGGTGGAATTGACTGGTCCCGGTATAAATGTCTCGATGCTTCGGGGGGCGTTACTGGTGGTGCGGCCCTTGCCACATGGCCACTGGTACCGGGCTCAATAACAAAGTGCTGACGAGATTGCCCGGGCAAAATGGCGTGCCCCAAGATGGACTGTACGTGTCGGCCAGGGGCTGTTGCCCGGAGACTGCTGGCAGGAGTCAATCACACGCGAACCGTGTAGCAAGCGTCTGCGTGAACTGTCGCTAGCACTCGATGATGACGCGTTCTGATGGTAGGTTCTACCTTGGACGAGGCTTCTTTGCGGGCGTTCTTCAACGCTCCAAGTCGAGCATAAGATGGGAAGATGATGGCTTCTTCTGCTCCTATATCTTGCGTCCGTCCGGCTTCACTTGACACCCGCCAGGACCACTTCATGAGCTCTTTCTGGCTCGGTATCGTGCAGCAAGGGGCTGTGGCGAGGGCTGAGAGTCTGCCTTGGAGTCCCCATATGAGAGCAGGGGTCGTTGGACTTGCTGACAGGCTCTCTCAGCCTTAAGGGTGGCCCCAGATCACTGTTTTGGGCCCATATTGGTTCCTACCACACTTGGAAGGTTAAGAAAGTACAGGGCCATTGATGTAAAGCTGATGGAAGACAAGCTAGAATAGGCTCATTCTTTGGAGTTGGACAACCGTCGCTTGATGAGCCAGTACGAGTTTCTTGGTAGCTCCCTAACAGCAGCTGAACGAGGCCATCGTCCCTTCCCTCTTTGGGTAACCATTGCGGCGCGACTCTATTCGTTCATTTGCGAGCCCCTAGTACGGATCACCATATTGTCCAATCATCTTGCTTGTTTGCTCGATGGATGTGGGCCAATATTCCGCCAACGTAGCACCATGGGTTTGGGCATTAGGAGGGCGGTTGAGCGGGAGCATCCATGGGTGACGTTTTAACCACTCTCAACGTCCTCGCAGGCCTCGATAACAACCTCGCCGCCGTCCCAGATAGGACTCATTTTGCAACACACCGCCCTTCAACCTTCCTCAACCTTGCGCTACAGGCGCTACTGCCGCTAGTGTCTCGGTCAAACGATGCCAAGCTCCGTTCGACCTTTATAAGGCGAGCTCTGCACTGGTCTCCCCGCGCGGAAGCTTCCGCGGCAGTGAAACCCGGATCTATATGCTATGACGCAACGGAAAAGCCCAGTTCATTTTGGGTGAGGCTCAGGTCTGACGCTATTCAGCCTTACCGACCTCTATTTGAAACCAGCTGCGCGACCTGGTCGCCTTGACCGACCTAAATCGCTCGAGAATAGCCTCAACGCCATATATCAAGCGGGAACTGCTGCCTCTCGAAAGTCGATCGGAGGCCTAACAGCCATATGAGCATCGAGAACGGGTTCGTTCACGGTGTAGTTCAACGACCATGTCCCCAAAGGAAGAAAATCACCATATCTGACGGGGAATTTCGATGTTGTTGTTTCCGGGATCGGTGAAGCCACTTCTTTGCGCCTGTCAGACGACAATTGAGTTTCCCCCAGACCATGTTCTTCAGGAACAAGGTGGATGAGCAACTTGCACATGTCGTGGGCGTTCCGAGTTCTCGTCCGACAGGTCAAAGTCTTGCCGAGAACGCTACCAGCAGCAGACACGACCCATAGATCACTTGTCCCCAGTGGTGATGCTCCCTTATTTGTATCCACGAACTTGCAGGTCTACTACAATTCCCTCGCAAGGTGCCTATCAACGGTCCCCTCCGGACAGCGTATCCGAAACACACCCGCGTTTAACGAGATCGTTCACGAGTGCACATCCTCAGCGGTTACTGCGATATAGTCAACGGTAACTTTAGCGGTGCGAACCCCATGGGATATACTTCTTTGCGCCCGAGAATGGTGCTTTGATAATGTGTGATCTCAACACCACCTTGCAAACCTGCGGTCGACACCAACTTGCCTGGCTCTGCCACCCATGGGCGTCAGCGACAGGTTTTGGTCTGCAGACGATCAAGTTCCCCAGTCATTGATTGAACTTGATCGCAACATATGCGAACTGAGGGTAAGGTCGTAGTCTTGCACTTCCACCACCAAGTGTCGTGGATCCAAGGGTTTGTCCAAATTGTATTGCTCGAATGCATTTGTGTTCAGGTCCAGCATGGAACGAGGTCGGGCTCAAATATACTCGCCAGCGTGAGGGCGCTATTGATGTCTGGCGTATATCCAGCTCGCAAAGAAGACTTGGCGCTTTCGAAAGTGTCCAGATGAGCGATTCCTCGACGATCCATTCGCTGTGATGAACTGTCGCAGGCAGATAAGCCTCTCCAGTTGACACACAGTTGCTATGCGGTGGAATAGATTGCTGACCCCAAGTCGATGATCAAGTCGTGCCCTTTGTGCCGTCCACCACTCGCGCTTGCGTAATCGGTGTGAAAAGGACCGAGAGACTTCCTTCGGACAATGCTGGTCACTGACCAGCATCCAGAGATTATCGTCATCAGGCGAGGCCTCCGTACCCATAAGTAGAAGGATTGAGGTGACGACATCTAGAGAAGAAGATGATCACTAGGTCAGAGAAGACCCGTACTAATCATTTTGCATCTTGAAGGGACGAAAGAATGTTACAGTCTTCCGACGTGGCTCCGTAGATTGACGCGGCCCTATTGCGGAAAGGACAAAAGCGTGGTGAACGAAAGCGATAACGAGCAAACGGTTTCCATCGCTAGAGTAAGACCAAGGAAAAGAGCCAATCAGCTTGCGGTCTTACTGTAGCGCACGACGAAGTGGAGAACGTGGGTCGTCGCTTTCGCATCGCTTTCGCTTTCGCTCAGTGTTATCATCCCCATAACACAAGGTCTAAGGTTACCCTAAAGGTTTCCAGAACACCTTCATGTGGAGAGGAACCCAAGTTAGAGGTGCCTTAGTTCCGATCCAGTCTCGGCACAGCCAACCTTCCCACGCCGCTTGGCGTTTTCTGGCGAATAGCAGACTCACTGCGACGTACTCTACAGTTGAGGCTGAGTCGTCTTTACCAGCAAGTTGATGCAGACCACGACGACAGGCTGGCGCCAAGATATGCCATTGGCGGGTATGGCCGCATTCAGGAATATCAAATTTCGACCATCACAGGCTGTGACAACAACCACCCCACATTGCTTCAGAGTTCAGACAGCTGGAGGACTATTCCAGGCAAGGTCGACCATGGCGAGTATAAGAGGGCCAGCCAAGAAGTCGAACTTCAGATTTGCTTCTGCGTCGATACTCGACAGTCTTCTTCAAATCACAACCAACGGATAGCTTATTAGCTTATTAGAGCCTCGACTTCGTTGCCCTTCTTCAGACACAGACACACTCGCAAAGACACAACCTCTCACGATGACGCAACTCACCGAGCTCAACAAGATCTCAATAGCACAAATCGTTGTGTACATTCCTGCATTGGCTATCGCCGTTCTCCTTGCAATACGGCATGGCTTCCGCCGCAGCTCAGGATGGTTTTACCTCGTCATCTTCTCCCTGGCTCGGGTATTAGGCGGCGCACTACAGCTGGCGACCATCAACGACCCCACGAACATCGGACTCCTGGTCGGTGCCAGCACCATTCAGAGCATCGGCCTGTCTCCGCTGCTGCTTGTCATGTTCGGCCTGCTCAGCCGCGTCTTGGAGAGCATCAGGCACGCGCGCGACACCATCATCACACCGAGGCATATCCGCTTCGTGGAGATAATTGTCCTTGTTGGCCTCATCCTCGGCATCGTCGGCGGCACCCAGATGGGCGACGTCATCACGAAGGCAATGGCGGCGGGCAACATGAACTACAAGATCCCGACCGAGACCGTGGCCGGCATCGCACTGATGATAGCCGCCTTCGGCATCCTCGTCATCGCGAGTACAATGAGTGCCATGCAGGTCAGCGCCGCCGAGCCGGGCGAGAAGAGACTGCTCCTCGCTATCGGCCTCGCCGCGCCGTTTATGCTGGTGCGGCTAGTCTTCTCGGCCGCCGCCACGTTCGGTGACAACCGCGACTTCCGGAACTTCGGGGGCTCGGCCAAGTATCCCAGCCTCCTGATAGGCATGTCCGTCGTGATGGAGATGGTCATCGTCGCCATCCTAGAGGCTATCGGCTTGACGCTTCAAAAGGCCCCTAAGCCTGCTGTTGCCCGTGGCCGGGTAGATGAGGGCATCCCGCTTGGAAGCCGGGACCGTGGGTCTCGCTCACCGGCCAAATATCATAACCAGTCCGGAGTCGAGAGTGTGTGAGACGACATCTCGTCGTGGTTACACCGAGGAGTATATCCTAGAGGTTCCCCCTAAGAAATGTTAGAATGCGTGATAGGATATGAGTGTTTGCCACATGTGGATACCCGGCTCTGCGTATGTTTAGTTCTTGGGCATGAAGAGCGTATGCAGATAGATTTCTTTGTCTGATAGATTGGAAGCCTCATAGTCAGATATGAAGCTGAATGCAAACTTGGACTGCCGCACCTGTCTATTGCTGATTCAAAACACCACTCCCACGGCCCACCGTCCTTCCGTTAAGCATGGTATGGCACCGTTCCTCAGGGGAGGTACTCGTGCTATCCAAGTTTCTGCTTGCAACAGGTCCGACCAAGAGAAGGCAACCACCACCAGTTTCTCTCGGAGTCTGCCAGATGCTCAACAGGCGGCTATAAATCAAATCGCTAAGTAGTAAGGGACGTCTCTAGTACAAGTTACAGAGCCGTGATATAACTGTTGTTGGTCTTAGACGAGGTCTCCTGTGATACCGTGGTCATACACCTGGGGCAGTGGATAATAAGAAAGATACAGCTTGCATGCTCTCCGATGGATGCCTGTAGGGGTACAATTGTTTAGCCAAGCTTCTTGTTGACTCCTACAGGATCGAATAACGTGATATGGATGCAGGTACCAAAGTATGTAGGACGTGTGAGGTTCATTCCGGGAAAGTCTTGGCCACACCATTCACAGCTGTTTGGCGACTGGCGGGTGGTGTCATATCAGCTGTTAAGGTGCTAAGTAAATTCTTCCTGTCACGTGCCTCTGCTCCGAGTTCCGTCCGCGGGGTCCGCAAGCGAAATGATTGGTACCGCGCTAGTCTTCTATTAGTAAGACAGGGAGCTTGGACCATCCGGAACGAGAACGTCCCTGAACGTCCTGAGCGTCAAAAGTCTTGCCATTTTCAGATGCCAGTGACGCTCCACCACGCCACCCTCACTCCAGCAAAATAGGGGACCAGAAAGCAGTGGCCAGACAAATCCGTGTCGGACATCAAAAGGCTTTTAATCGGCCGACCGACTGATCCTGCCACTAAACACTTGCCAATTCTCGACCTCCTTGCCTTTCTTTACTTTATATGCTCACCGTTGTCTCTCCTTACTGAAGATTGATTTGCCTTTCCTTTCCGTCTTGCTGTGTTCCCACTCGTGCATACACTGTGTCTCCTCCCAAAGTCTTTTTCTCCCAATCCGGAGCTCCGTCGCGTGTGTGTCATCTTGCGCCAAATCTCGGAGGTCGGACCTTGACTTCACCTCCTGATGAACACAACCACCACAACGCTCCTATCCGCCATGGCGAACTCGACCATGACGGCGGATCTGCCGCCATTGCCAGCTTATACCGTCAAACCGCTCCCCGACCTCCTTCCATTCATATCCGACTTCTGGCTATCTCTTATCCTCCCGCATATCGCCTACTGGGTGGTCTCGCTAGTCTTTCACGTCATCGACGTCTACGACCTCTTCCCACAGTATCGTCTGCACACGCCTGTGGAAATCACTCAGCGGAACCTCGCGTCGCGATACGAGGTAGCTCGCGATGTCATCCTCGAGCAGATTCTCCAAGTCGGCATGTCTGCCACGCTGAACCTGACGGAAGCGAGGCAGATGACGGGCATGGAGGACTACGACGTCGCCGTCTGGGCCACGCGCATTCGCCTCGCGCAACGCGCTCTCCCTTCATTGCTTGGCCTGCTCGGTCTCAATGCGCTGTCAATCTCCAAGAGCATGGCGGCATCATACCCGCTCCTCGCCGGCGCATTGGCCGGCGGCCACTATCCATTCCTTACCACTCCCCTCGACGGTGACACCGGAACTCATGTCCCCGCCTTCGCAACCTGGGAGATAGTCGTCGCCAAGCTCATCTACTGGGGTGTCATCCCGGGTATCAAGCTTCTGTTCGGCATCATCTTCCTCGACACGTGGCAGTACTTCTGGCACCGTGCCATGCACGTCAACAAGTGGATGTACAGTAAGTTACAGTTACGCGCCATTAACCTCGCAGAGGACTTGGCTGACCGAGAACTAGCAAAATGGCACGCAAGACACCACCGCCTGTATGTCCCCTACGCGTACGGCGCCCTCTACAACCACCCCGTCGAGGGCTTCGTTCTCGACACCGCCGGCGCCGGTCTGGCCTACAAGGTCTCCTTCATGAGCCCGAGGATGGGAATGTGGTTCTTTGTCGGAAGCATGATGAAGACGGTTGACGACCACTGCGGCTACGCATTGCCATGGGACCCTCTGCAGCATATCACGAGCAACAATGCTGCATACCACGACATCCACCACCAGAGCTGGGGTATCAAGAGCAACTTTTCCCAACCCTTCTTCACATTCTGGGACGGGCTCCTCAACACAAAATACACGGGCGAGACGAAGCTCAAGTACGCCCGCAACAGGAAACTGGCCGAAGCCAGGGAGATGGCGGTTGCTACCAAGGCTGAATAATCCTAATCTTCTACCATTCGTCGGCACATACTCTGCCGGCTTCTGTAACACTTCTGAACTTACCGTTTTGGGAGAACCCATTTGGATTTTTTTAAGGGTCCTTCATCATTGTTAAAACATGTGGCATGGATAAGGCGTTGCTTGTTTATGTGCTTCTAGAAGAGGTTACCGCTCGTCAGGGCCTGGATAATGAGTTGGACCTTCAAGAGTCACCACCTTTGACGGTAGACGGCAGCGGAATAAACGACTGGGAGACGCACGGGAACGGTCACTATAGGAACACAGAATTGCTGGGCAAGGAGGCGTGGCCTCCCCGGCTGTTATATCAGATCAGTGGTTAATATTAAGGAGAGGCTATCGCTACCTGATCGTTAATGAAAAAAATTACTTACCCGTTACCTGAAACGAGGCCAGCCTCGTTTGCTGTTGGTCCGTACTTACCTGCCAAAAAGCCGAAACTTTGGCCAACCGGGGGTCTTGTCACTTACCTCTGTCTGTCCTTTACACGGTAAAAGGACCACCAGCCCACTGCTCCGGAGCGTCACGGTCGAGGTCGTTCGAGAAAGTCAGCACATCCTCCCAAGGGCCGACGAAGAAGTATCGGTTCCCCATCTTCCGCGCCACCTCCTTCCAGACGGCCGCCGCCCCCTCGGTGCCGCTCTCGACAGCGCACCGGCTGAGCCAGCAGCCCCCGGAGAGGCAGACGTACCGGCCGTCGGCGAACTGGACCATAGGCTGCATGCAAAAGGGGCACTTACGCTTGAAGAACACGTCGGTGGCCGGCGCGCCGGCGCCGGCAGCGGGAACGCACTGCGGGCAGGGGGCCATGATCTGGGCGATGAAGTGGGAGTCGTCGGGCAGGACCAGGGCGTCCGCGCCCGCGCCCGGGAGGCCGAAGACGTGGGAGCCGAGGCAGCGGAGGAAGACGGCCACCTTGGGGAAGATGCGGTCGCGGGGGAAGAGGATTGAGGGGTGGACCTCGGCGCCGGCGCGCTGCAGGCGGTTGAAGGTGGTGTCGATGAGCGGCTGGTGGAGGAGCTGGGGGTCAGGCTCGGACGAGGAGTCCGTCTCCATTGACTGGGCATCGAAGTCGAATGCAATGTTGTCGGTGTCAAGGGCGCCGGACGCCTCCCGCTCGGCTTGCTCCTGCTCGCGGGCCGCTTGCTCGCGGGCCATTCGCTCGTGGGCCTCGAGTGCCCGTTGCGCACGGAGCTGCTGTTCAAGGGCCTCCATGCGAGCATTCCGTGCGGTTGCTTGGAATTGCTCTTCGACGGTCATGTTGGCTGTTGCCGGGGTTCGGCTACCTGTCCTAGAGCGGGTGTTCATGTTGATTGGTGTTGTTGAGACCAGAGTCTCGGTTGTGGATTTGGGTGTTAGAGTGTGTTGGAGGTGAGGTGTAGGAGTTATCGGTGTGAATGATGATCCAGGAAAGAAGGTGAATGGTCACGGTGTGAGTGATTTGTATATTCATTGCTTCGTCTGAGCCCTTTGTCACTCGTTGGCGAGAACAAGATGTTCAATGGCATTGTGCCGTGGTTCGTTCGTCAGTCAAGAGCATTTTGAGAGCACAAGGCAAGACATGAACACTCAATAGCATTGTGTCGTAGTTCTGTAGTTAGTCAGGGGCATTGTAAGAGCACAAGGGATGAACACAAGCATTGTGACAGCATAGGGGATGAGGACAATGCAACAACAGGCCTATTGTGTCTTTAAATGCTATAAACAGCTTATTGTACAGCACAAAGGTAATGAGCTTATATCTCGACAATAAGGAACAATGCTTCATACAGAAGACGTAGAGCTCGATCGAGTATATATCCATCCATATATCCTGATGCTCTTCTCAGTTTCCCCTTCTCGACATCATCCACCTCGGACTCAGTCAACTCAACCACCCATCACTCAACCTAAACTCACATTTTACCGCTCTCGCAGCCTCTTACACCATGGGCCTTCCTATGGCGCCTCGGCCTCCTAAGGCCTCGATCTTCCATCAGTGCCAGAAGTCGCACGTCTTCACCCTCTTCGGCCTCGGTAGCGAACCGCCTCCGGAGCACGAGGTCACCCGCTTTTCCGCCCCCTGCCCCCAGTGCACGCCTTTCTATGCTCCACCGTATACTGTCCTTTTCTGCCCAGTCTGCGATCGGACGATGCGCCGGAACGTCGATGGGACCTTCTCCTGCCTCACCGGCTCTTGCTATCTCTCGGGCGGCGTTGTTGAGACTGGGACTGAGGTGTGCGTGCAGTTGTGGACTAACATCCGGCGCCATCAGATCAATGCCTTCACTGCTAGTGATATCGAGGCCGCGCAGACTCTGTTCAACATGAGCCAGGACCGGCGCGATGCTCTGTAAACGATGTTTGTTGTATTGGAGTGTACGATCATCAAGGTAAGTCAGGCATCACGGTAAGAGGTAAGTACTGTACCTATGAATGCTCTGCGGATACAGCTCAGGAGTCCTGGTGACCATCCGAGCTTGGGTATATCGATTTCCTAAGAAAAAAAAAAACACAGAAAATAGATAGTGGTACTCTCTCCTTGAAATTTAACCATATCTGACCAACTTTTCTCTCCCAAGATGATTTCCTTTCCCATTTCTCGTGATAAAATCGTGTGCTAAATCTATGCCAACCCCTTACCCAGAAAACTGCCCGCATCCAACGGCACAAGCTCAGGGAACTCCTCCTCAGAAGCACTCGTCTTCAGCGTGTCCACCAACCCCCTGATCTCCTCAACCTGCTCCCTCGCCCCTGGGTCCGTCACGCTCTCCAGCGTCTCCAAACCCCGTCTCACAACCTCCATCTCCTCCCCGCTCAGCGGCCTCCTCCGCTCCACCTCCAACGCCCTCGCCGCTCCCGGCGGCTGCACCTTCCACTTCCCGTCCTCCACCCTCTCGTTCCGATACGCCACCCCGTTCCCCCTCCTCACAACCACAACCACATCCGCCGCGTCGCTCTCGTCCACGAACCGCGCCGCCTCGGCGAGACCCGCATAGCTATCGTCATGCACCTTCCTCGGCGTCAGCCGCAGCGGCAGCCTCCCGCTCCGCGCCTCGGGCAGCGCGAGGTGGAACCTGACCATAATACCAAGACGGCTCAGGGCCTCGGGGACGGCTAGCACGGCGACGGCGACGCGATACCCGGCCTCCCGAAACAGCGCGGCGAGGGCGCAGAAGTCGTCCGGGTGGCGGCAGGCCGACTCGACCAGCACGTCGAGCCGGGTGTCGGCGGCCAGCTGGCAGGCCATGGTCAGCCACCTGCGCGCGTCCGGACCGGTAGCGGCGCTGGCGAGCTGGGGAGGGACGGAGCGGTAGGAGGGGTGGTAGGCCTTGTAGGTGTCCGCGACGAAGTGCGCGGGAGTGCGGCCGAGGAGGCGTGTCATGGCGTCGAGTAGCACGGGTGCGAGGCGCGTCTTGCCCGCGCCGGTTTGTCCGACTATTAGGACTGCCAGGGGCTGCTTGCCGTCGGCCTGATGGTGCAGGTGGAGCACCGGGGCGAGCTCGGCGGGGACGATCTCGGTGGTGAAGATGTGCTGGGAGCACTCGGGGGAGAGGACGTAGGAGGCGGCGGCTGCCATGGTGGCGGAGGAGGGGTAGATATCCAAAAGATGCAGACTTGATGGAGAGCAACGATGTGGTCCGAATAACACGATTATCTCCTCTCTTCAGTGGCTATAACGTATGAGATCAAGAGTCCAATCGCCTAGGTAGTTTTGGAACGATGTCGTGGCCTTTCGTGTCAGACTTTGAAATATCACGAGCGAGGAGAAAACACACAAGAAGAGCTCAGTAGAAAATGACACGATAACTCTACAAAAAAAATTGACAAAAAGCAGATAGCAGATTGGAGCATATGAGAATATCAATGGTAAGGTAGGTTGAGTTGTGATGAGGCAATTGAACCGCCGCGGTCCTGTTTAGGTTGAGGTTACGTATGTTCGATTCCAGACGAGCCACTATGACTACACTGCAGCCACCAATGCGCGGGATGACATGCTGTCATGAGACAACGTAAAAAGTAAGTTACTATTCAGGCCTTGGCCTAAAGTCATCTCAACCTAAGGTACATGAAACTGCACAAATATGGACTTGTAACCAGGGTCATTGGAAAGTGCCAGCTAGCTCGAAGACACGGCACGACAGGAATGAAATATCGATAGGATACATCAACCATCAACCGTTGCAGTAGACACCACCCAGATCAGACACATCAATACCCCCCAACTCCCTCCCACGCCCCAAAAGAAACTTCATTGTCACTCAGCACCTCAACCACCACCGTCTGTCCACCCCCACCACCCATACTCTCAACGACGACCCACAGCCCGCCGCGCTGCCTCGCCGTCTCGGGCTCGATATCCACCTCCTCGGTCCGCAGCCCCAGCGCAGCAGCGTCGGCGAACTCGCCCTCCGCGCCGGGAGCGGCAGCCAGGACGGTCCGGCGCGGCCCCGTGTCCCGGCCGAGCTCGAGGGACACCCTCATCGCGCACGGGCCGGCGACGGTGTCGAGGCGCGCGAGCAGCGACAGGCGCGTCAGTCGCGAGAGCAGGATCTGGATCCTGTGGTGCGCGTGCTGGTGCTGCCCGATCTCGTCGCCGGCGCCGCCGTGATTGGGGAAGAGGAGCAGCGGCGGCGTCTCCCGCCTCAGTCTGCCGGCATCGGGCGCCGCAAGGGGGGTTATGGCCAGGGGTACGTTTGACGCGACGCGCAGGACGAAGTTGGCTAACTGGCCCGGCGTGAAGGTCGATGCTCTGGCGACGTAGCTGCCCGGCTGCACCGGAGCGGAAGTCGGAGATTGGACGTGGGCGGCGCCGCGGCGGTACTCGCCCGACGACATGAGGAGGTCGCGCCTCGAGGGCGGAGAGTTTGTTGGCGGGGATATGGTGAAGGAGCGGTAGACGACGCAGATGTGGATGGGCAGATCGTGGTCGTCTGATGTTAGGAGAAGAGAGAGGCTGGTTGGGAAGGGAACGGTGATGGACCAAGATGGGTTGGTGCGGTAGGCCGGACTGGTCGTGTTGCCGCCAGCGGTGCGGCGGGTCCAGGACCCGGAGATGGATTGGGTGTGTGCATGGGGTGAGGGCGACGGAGCCACCGTGAGTGGTGAGAGGGAGAAGAAGGCGAGGGTGAAGGAGTACTTTTGCAACGCGAGATCGCTCTGGGTCAATACTATGGTGTAGGGCGTGTCCGGGGATGGAGGGTCCAGGCGGAGCAGTGTGTGGGGACTGTCCAGCAGAGGGGTGTGGTATACCGGTGACCGATCCGGCAGGAGGACGCGGCATCCTGGAGGGGAGGTAGTGTAGGCCTGGAGGCCCATGAACCCGGGGTGCCTGGACCCGTCGCGGAGCATGTCCAGCTCTGCATCTTGCCAGTGCCGACTGAGGAGGACCCAGACGGGGTCAGAAGTCGAGGACCGCACCGTGTACTGCGGGTTGTGCGAGAGCGCAGCGGCGACCACCTGAGCTGGAATCTCCCAGGTAAAATGATGGTCCTGCCTGTGCGTGAACAAGGCCGGATTCCAGTTGAGGTAGAGAGAGTCGAAGTTTTGGACCACGTCCTCGAAGGAGATCCAGAACATGCCCGTGATCTTGTCGGTGGACCCGACGGATGCGGAGGAGGCCACGCCCTTCCATACGACGCTGTTACGCCAGGGATTCTTGACAAGGAGGAGACGGTTGCCATTTTCCTCCTTCAGGTCCATGACAGCGTAATCGTGCTCGCTCACCAGTCCAAGCGCAGTTTCTTCCTCCGCAGACAGAGCAGGGGTGCCGAGAGTGGCCACCACGTCACCCTGTTCATATGCCCTCTTCATCGTGGACCAGGCTCGGTCGATATCGAACTCGTCGTGGTGCAGGAACCGCTGTTCCGGTATCCAGCCGGTCAAGACATACAGATCGGTCCCAGAGTTGCTGCCGGGGAAGTCGTAGCCGCCACGAACTTTGAGGTAAGCCTTTTCCATCAGAGCCGGCCAGATCAGACGGCCATTGCGCCTGTCGACTACGAACAGTGTCCGGGAAGCCGACGATGAGCACGGCAGCCTGTCGTCGACGACAACTCGGCGGAACGAGCCGTTGAAGTGCATCCGGAAGACGTATTTGCCGTTGTTTGAGAGTTTGGGCCGGAAGGTGTCGTGGTCGAAGGGGTACATGAGCGAGCCGAGCAGGGAGTCCTTCTTGGGACAGAGATGGCTCATTGCAGCGCTCAGGCTGGCCACGACGGAGCAGTCCGTGACCATGTCTTGCACGAGATCGCAGTCGATGCTGGCTGTCATCATGTCCTTCGCGAGCTCCTCGGTGTCGACCTGGCCACCAGCACCAGCAACCAGTTCCAGAGGCCGCTTCCAGCCAGCGAGCAGTTCCTGCTGCGTAGGCGAGAATGTATAGGCAGACGGATCAACATATAGCTCCTCGCCATCTCTCTTGGCAAAGGTGTCGGGCGCAGGAGGGTTGTCCCACGGGGGAAACAGCTTTCCGTGAATCTTGGAGGCCCGCAAGATGACGGCCTTCTCCGCAGTGGTCAGCTCTCGAGTCGACTTCGGACCCGGCGGATCGGGGTTGGCGTCCACCAGTTTGAGTCGCTCGGCCAAGGTTAGCAGCTCGTTGCATTTGCGACCGAGCCTAGCTCTGTCCTCCTTCGTCCTTGCCTTTTGCGCGGCCTGCATGTACAGCTCAGCCGCCGTGATGGCATGCTTGAGGGCCTCGCCGCCAGAAGCTGCAGATGCCTTCCTCTCATGGTCCTGAGCGCATGTTAGTGTTTGACTAAGTCGCTCGATACTCTTGTGGATGTCAACATACCCTGGCGTTGGCCTCCATGATGGCGATATCGAACTATGACAAGGGACGAAAGATGCGACATAATATCTTATATTTGGTAGGTTGTCACTCAAGGCAAGATGATATGAAATCCCCAAATACTGATACAATACAATAATAGTAAGGTACAGTATGAGATGGCTGTTAGTCTACATGGCGGATAACCAAACACAAAGCAATCATCTTGGACGTTGTAGCGTAAGTAACAAGATACTATGATAAAGTCGGCTTTCAGCCGCTAGTGAAGCTCACCCTGTAGTGGCAGGAAATTCGGGCCAGTGGAGAAGCCCGAAACAGGCCATGCGAGTCGTTCCTGATTCATGCAACAACATGTCTGATGAAGTTCGGATGCGTGTGGCCATAATATTTCGACATGGTGCTTATAATGTTATGGAAAATACTATGAACTTTCTTTGCAGTGTGCTCAGTGGGTAACAGGGAGATGATGGAAAGCTGGAAGTCACCTCAGGTACTGTCGTTGTCCAGAAAACGCCGTGTCGCTTCAAACTGACGTGCTTTTTCAACGTGAATCATTTATTCTACGTCCACCAGTGACTGCTTCGAATGGCAAGAAAGCGAAGTAGGATCCGACACGGGATTCTCAATGCCTTGCCTTGCTTTACATACCTATTTCACTCCTGGAGTTTGCGAAAGGCATCTTTACCTTTGCTGAAGAACCAGAGAGGCGCAAGTTAAGTAGACTTCATCGTCGGTTACACGTGTAGTTCCATCATGGCTGGGGTAAAAAAAGGCAACACTCCAGACTCCAGTACGTACCCTCCTTAAGTCCACTCCTCGTGTGGAGAAAAGGCGGGGCAAAAAGCCGGCCGGCCGCTAAAAAAGATGCCCCAGGGAAAGCCGAGGTTGACCGGTTATCGTCATCACGGGCTCATTGCCCACCATCCAGTGCACCATATCCGTAGTGCCGTGATTTTTGTACATGGCTATAGTAGACGCTTGCTCCCTAGTCGAGTCCTTGTCCTGAGTCTCTGGTGTCTCTGGTCCACGCGAGGCTTTTCTTCAATTAGTTTTCACAGCCAGGCGCACGCGATTGTAATTACCCGTCGACTCCAGATGCAACGATAAGGGCCTTCCAAACACGACAGCGTCCCGGATCCCGTCCCTCACCTCTTCTTCCCTCTTCCTCAGCCCACAATGGCTGTCCAGTCCAAGCCTGCCCCTATCGGGCCCTGGGGTCGTGCTACAGCCGGCGCCGCAGGTGCCGTTCTCGCCAATGCCCTTGTGTATCCTCTCGATCTGTAAGTCACTCTTGCGCGTGCTCCCATCGTCCGTCGTGCCACCTACTGACACCTCGCTCCCCCTGCCGCAGAGTCAAGACGAAACTCCAGGTGCAAGTCAAGACAAAAACGCCCACCTTTGCCGATGTCGTGAAAGAAGGAGAGGATGCCACCGCGGCCGAGGAAACACACTACAACGGCACTGTGGACGCCATCAAGAAAATTGTCTCGGCGGAAGGATTCCTGGGGCTATACGCCGGCATCAATGGCTGCCTCCTTGGAGTGGCATCCACCAACTTCGCCTACTTCTACTGGTACTCTGTTGTCCGTACCGCCTACCTCAAATACACCAAGAACAGTGCTCAACCATCCACGGCAATCGAACTGTCCCTCGGCGCAGTCGCCGGTGCTCTGGCCCAGCTGTTCACCATCCCAGTAGCCGTCATCACAACCCGACAGCAAACTCAGTCAAAGGACAAGAGGAAAGGCATGATCGACACGGCGAGGGAAGTCATTGAGGGCGAGGACGGCGTTTTCGGTCTCTGGCGGGGGCTGAAGGCGAGCCTGGTGCTGGTCGTCAACCCGGCCATCACATACGGCGCATACGAACGGCTGAAGCAGGCCCTTTTCCCGGGCAAGACGAGCCTGAAGCCGTGGGAGGCCTTCGCTCTCGGTGCCATGTCGAAGGCATTGGCCACCATCGTCACGCAACCGCTCATCGTGGCCAAGGTCGGACTGCAGTCGAAGCCGCCCCCAGCCAGGAACGGCAAGCCGTTCAAGAGCTTCGTCGAGGTGATGCAGTTCATCATCGAGAACGAGGGCGTGCTCAGCCTGTTCAAGGGTATGGGGCCACAGATCATCAAGGGGCTATTGGTTCAGGGCATACTTATGATGACCAAGGAACGGTGAGTTGCCCCCCTCCTCCCCTCATGCTCTCCAAGACGCAATTTCTGCTTTTAATCGAGGCTAATTCATTGCTGCAGGGTTGAATTGTTCTACGTCCTTTTCGTACGCTACCTGAAGAACCTGAGGTCGCAGCAACTCCAGCGAACCGCTGGACTGGCAGCATCGCAGGCGAAGATAGCGCTGGCTGTAACAGTCAAATAAGAATCGCGAAACTGTATCCATAATTGGGGTCTACGTGTGGTCCGGCGTGCTTGATTTGGTGCATCGTTATTTCCAGTTTTGTAGTTCTCCTTCAGAGAATAAGTGAATATAGAGCAATGTGATGAACATAAGTGTGAGACTGAGAGGCATCGAGTAAGCCTCAAAGGCGTGGCAGGCCAGAAAGACTTGCAAATCATGAATCTACTAAATCTAGGTCGAATTGGCGAATTGGACTCCAAGTCACAAGTTGGAGTTGGTCTTATCGATAAGAAAATGGATACAGATGATAGATCAGAGGGCCTGGGCCGGAGTGAGGCGTAAAAAGCTCCCACTTTGTGGCTGGAGCCTCGAAAGCCACACCACCACCCAATTAGGGCAGAATTTCTTCACAACGCACAAAAACCACAACTCCACTGCACTTCCTCCCAGTCACTCTCAGCAGCTAGGATACCTTTGACCTTCCCGTCGCAACCAGGAAACCGTCAAAATGGCCAGTAAGTTGCGATGCGACGATTGCTCCATCGTGGGTGGCATATACTTACAGATTCTCAGAGTCCAAGAACTCGTCCCAGCACAACCAGTCTAAGAAGGCTCACCGGAACGGGTACGTCGAGATCGAAAACAGCGATTCCTGGGCAGGTTACGCGACCACGCGAGCAGGACCGAATAACTGACGAGACAACCACTGCAGTATCAAGAAGCCCAAGACCTCGAGATACCCTTCCCTCAAGGGAACCGACCCCAAGTTCCGGAGAAACCACAGACATGCTCTCCACGGAACCATGAAGGCACTGGTACGCGACGAGCCAGCCCTGCGTCGACCGGAACCGAACATTATCCGCTGACATGTGCTACAGAAGGAGCTTAAGGAGGGCAAGAGGGAGACTGCTTGATTTCTTTACGACTCGGAACTTCGTGCTGGATTCGGAAAGGCGATATCACTTGGGACATGACCTCGGACGATGGATTGGCCCTCGGGTCGAAGCCGACTGTACGGCGATTGCAGCTGGCTTTCCATCGGTAGTTTTTGCTCTCGGCGTCAAGAGAACGGAATGCATCCCCTGGTTGAGACACGCCACACATGGCAGTGCTCCGTCTTCGTTCCTGAGTGCCTGCCTCTACGTGCTATTGCTGGACTACGCTCGATATGCGACACGATACCGGCCCACACGACACCAACCACCTGCTACTGACTACATCATCCCTAGGACCCCTCCCTCGAGTGAAAAAGACGGCATTAGTGTGTACAGCTCTGAGCCATCTTCCCATGCTCTTTTTGCTGAAGGATAATATTCTTCGTGCCAAGACAAACGTTCCCTTCTATTACCAAACACTTCTGTCCTTGTGTCCCATAGGCTGCGGTGCATGAAAGACGGGCGACATCTAGACCTATCTCGGACGAGTGATGGCGGTATGGACGGCAAGTGATTCTTGCCATAGAGCCATCACTTCTTGTACCGGGGGAAAGCACCGCTATTCGAGATGCTGTTTCGACGCGAGTAGTAACCCCAAAACCTGCATTGTCGATGACTTGATGCTCTATGCCATGTGCTTCGGCCGGCTTGGTGATTACAGAGTCTAACGAGTCCAACCAAGACTCGCTTCAAACCTCATAGACAGAATGATATATACTGTGTTCCAAAATGACCCGCTTCCATGATTCCTGGAGATGTGTTTGCCCGGCGGGAGTGACCAGTTTCAATAGATGATTGGAAGCGAGGACACTTTACCTCCTAGCAATGTAGCATAGGGACCTCCTAGACTTACAGTACCCCTGAGATAGTACAAGCCTTGTCCAAAACCTGCACTTTGTTTGGATCATATTTCCTCACTGACCAGAAATACGAGGACCCTCTCTTTGTTGCTCAATCACGGCCGAGTTTATTGAAACATCCCGGTGATTCGATACCCGCGCTATCGCACTAGCGCCTCACCGCCCTGAGCTGAAAGCAGTGAAAGCAGAGAAAGGACGAGGGCGCTCGGACCAGGAGGGCGCTCGGACCACCTTCTCCCCGCTAACTGCCCCTCGAAAGTCGAAATCATCTGTACTCGATTCGCTAGCGCCTTTCATGCCGCCTGGAAGCACCTGAGCTTGTCTCAAATCTCATCTTTCTTCCTTCCCGAGACCTGCCTACTACCTTACTTCGAATACCTCACACCTCCAACCTCTCAACTCTTCTCAACTTCTCCAAACCTCCCACCTTTCTTTCTTGCCGCGATCCTAGGATCTTCGCGTTGTCCCTCCTCAATACCCTCAGGCTTTCATTGCCGGCGAGCCTCCAGCAGGTATTCCGTTAACCTTGCCGACCGTGAACGAGAAGGCCGAAGAATTCCTTCCTTCTTTTTGTCCTCGGGTTTGCCAAGACAACATATCTTAATGCGTGAGTATATTGACTGCAGCCTGATATTCACAGCCGCTTGTATTTGAGCTTTGTTTATTGCTATTTTCTGAATTTAGTTTTCTCTGCTTGCATTTTGCTGCATTTATCTGCTCACCCAAAGTATCTTTGTTTGCTGTCCCCAAGCTCTTCTTGTCCTGTGGATTTGGGGCTCGACGCCGATCTGCGACCGGCAGGTTTAAAGACGAGCCACCTTGGGTCATTCGTTTGGCTCTTATTGCAACTTCGACCATCCGCCGCCTTCTGAATTGGGCTCGTCCTTGCGTCCTTAATGTTCTTCACCACCTCACCTTCGAGCTCCAGGGTTTCCGACTTGCGTGGATCCTAAATCTAAGTTCGGACGACGGGTCCATATATGCAGGAAGGGCCCTGACAGCATCTGGTCTTCCCGTCTGACCTGACAGTTTTTTTGTTAGCGAGCTTGACCGAATTACTATGAGTTGCACTGACATATCGACGTCTCTTGTCTTGCTTCTAGATTACCCTTAGGACCAGCATCTTTATTCTGCGCGATTCCGACGGCTCCTTTGAGGTCAGCAGGCTACTGCAGGAGCTTCGAAGAACCCGCGCGCCTTTCTCCCCTTTCCATTCGACTTCGACGTGGCAACGTACCTAATTACCTGTACTTCAACATCCATAATACCTCGAATTCGCGTCTCCCAAGGAGCTGTGCATCTCGCATTGCACTCCCGTGTCCGAGCCCCTTTCCGGCATTGATCGCGGGTCCTTGGAAAATCACGAAACACTGCACCGCCATCACGGACCACTGATCGTCCCGACATCGACTAATTCTCGAAGAGCCTCACTGCCCGTTTCATAATTACTGGCAACCGGGGTCCAGTCAATTCCACGACTCGATCCTCGATATCCACATTTTTCTCGAAACCTTGTTCCTCCTACCGGTCCATAGCGACTATCTCGAAATTACTTCGGATATCAACTCATTGAACTGTGGTCAATATGTCCAACATCATGAGCAACCGCAATAGCACCCCTGAAGCTAGCCATGTCTCACTGAGACCTCCTCAGTCCCGCACCGTCGGCAGTGGTCTCGCGCGGGCCTCGGCCGACGTCTCTTCTCTCTCTCAGGCGGCGAACCGCCCTATCCGTCCCTCATCTGATTTCTACGGCCAGTCCGGTCAAGGCCAGGGTCAGGGCAATGCCGATATCGATCCCCAAGACAAGCTGGCTCAGCAGTGGATCGCCGACATTGACCAGTATGAGACCACATTGGAGGAGATGGCGGCCGCCACTCTCGATCAGGACTTCAAGGACGAACTCTCTGCTATTGAACAGTGGTTTCGGGTCCTGAGCGAGGCTGAGCGCACTGCTGCCCTCTACGCGTTGCTGCAGCAGACGACTCAGGTGCAGATCCGTTTCTTCATCCAGGTCCTTCAGCAGATGGGCAAAAACCATCCGATGTCTGGTGTTTTGTCCCCGGCGAACTTCAACGACAAAGGTATGTTCAGATTTCGGGCAAAACTGCTTGCAAGTATCGCGAACTGACCGATGTGCCCCCTTCAGACCCTATGTCCAGCCGCTTGAGCGATGCCATGAATAGACTGAGTGTGACTGGAGATTCGGCTAGAAACTCGCTCGCCCGCCCCAATGCTACGGCCAGTACCAAGCGTCAGTCTGGCCTCGACTCGTCGACTATCAATGCCATGTTCCCTGATGCGGCCGCTGCCATTGCGACCGAGAAGGCCAAGTTTACTCAGCAGACGGGCAACCCGCCCACCTCGAACCGAAACAGCACTGTCGACCGCAACTCACTTGCTCCTACCATCTCGGGTCCCAACGACGACGGCATGGGCCAGAACCCTCAGTCGCCTTGGGGCCAGAACGACGCCACGCGTCCCAAGAGCTCGTCTGGCCAGGCTCCGATGGGTCAGTTTGTTGCCCCCCAGGCTGGTGGACTTCGATCGCCTCGTCCGCCCCAGCTGTCCAGCAACTCGAACATTCAGAACACCACCTTGTCGGCCGGTGACAAGCTGTCTGATCTTCCTCTGCTGTCTCCATACGGCGGCGGCAGTGGCAACTGGGCGTCTATGGTCAACACCCCCATGGTTCCCAACTTTGGCGCTACTCAGGGCCCGAACCAGGCAGACATGGTTGCGAACGCCGCAGCGATGAAACTGGCCGCTCTCTCAACAGTCAACAATCGATTCGCCTTGGATGACGTCCGCAAGTACCGCCGTGCTAGATCCAACGATGCTCCCGGTCACCCGCAGAACCACATGGCGCCTGGTGGCCAGATGCCTGGCATGCAGCCGACCAACGTTATTATGATTAACGAGCATGGTCAGGTTCTCAGCCGGGATCAGCTACTCAATATCCCTGGTCAACAGAACATCGGTTTCGGTGGTCGCTCGCGGCCCAGCTCGCCCGGTATCGCGATGCAGGGCGGATTCGCTCAGACTATGGCCTTCGCTTCGCCCCAGAACAACGGATTTCTGAGTGCGTATGATGGCACGTCGCCTGTGATGGGCATGAACAACGGACTGGCTCCGATGAACATGGGCCAGTTTGGACTTGGTGGTGGTCATGAGGGTTACTTGTCAGACCACTCGGACATGGTACGCGGTAGGTCGCCCCGTGGTCGTCGTGGCAGCTCGAAGCCGCCCGAGGATCCTACGGACCCAAGCCTGCTGCAAGACATTCCGAGCTGGCTCCGCAGCCTGCGTCTGCACAAGTACACGGACAACCTCAAGGACATGAAGTGGACGGATCTGGTGGAGCTCGATGACAGGCAGCTTGAGGAGCGCGGGGTTAATGCCCTCGGTGCTCGACGCAAGATGCTGAAGGTCTTTGAGCAGGTCAAGGGTACGTTTCGATGGGTTCCCCTTCCAGGATTCGATGGAGTCATGACGTGCTAACATCAATGTGCTAAACAGAGGCCAAGGCTGATGGCAAGCTGGGATAGATTCTCGTTGGCCGCCGCGGAACCAGGAACCAGTACGTCACGACGGAGGGCGCGTTTGTGGAGCGCAAGTGCCAGTGCGTGCGCAAGTACGGACCTGTCGACGACATGGACGACGACTGAATCCTTCCTTGGACTTGAGTACCTTCCTTTGGACTTGGAGTTGGGGTACGATACCAGGGGTTGGAATGCAAGGAAACTTGCCCTGCGACGTATGAATGGATAACAGGCTGTCAAACGATGAGCAATTATTGTATAGAGTAGCATCAGGGCGTTGGACTGAAGTTTTAGGGGACGATGGTCACGATTCAGGAAGTCAGCACTTATGTGCCATTGGGGACTATTTGGTAGCAATAATAGCACCAGGATTACCTGTACTGATTCACCACAATTGATGACATGATAAACTGTTCTGATCTGATTGCTATCGTCTGTCTATTGTCTGTTGATTGCCGTTTTCCACTTTCCATTGCTGTGGTATTGTCTTACCTCGTTGTCCAGGTCGGTCCTTTGTCGACAGTGGCGGCAAGTGGAGCCGACAGAGTTTATAGTGAATTCAAGATTCTCGACTCAACTCATAATTCCAACTCATCACTTCCACATCATTTCTCATAAACATAGCAAAGTAAAAAGAAATATCCTGGCCGCTTCATCAAATAGACGCGTCAAAGATATCTCCAAGACAGCCGTCAAGCTGGCTCGAAACGCGATGAGATGAACAGCATCGGGGTGTATTCATGAAGACACGCCTCTACTAAGTTCGCGGCATCTACCACTCTACCACGAGCACATTCATCAGTCAAGAGCCATTTTTGAAAGAAAACAAATATGTCGGGCCCAATAGATCCCAGCCTGACAGGACTGCCACGAGATGTGCCAAGCCGGAGCCAGGATGTAGCCATGACCGACGTCGCCACCACCATACCAGACCAACCCAGGCTTGACGAAGTGTGAGTTGAACTCTGTCCCTTGATACTGCAGTCGAGAGCCAGCATCTCACAGTAACAATAAAAACAGAGCACAAGAAATACAGTCTCGCTACGAAAATGAGGAACAAGACGACAGCGTCGACTCGGACGCCGACTCGGACTACCAGGAGCTCCGCGCCGAGACAGCCAAGCTCAACGCCAGCATCGAGGCCTTCCGCGCTGCCCAGCGGTTGGGAGCTGACACCTCCGACGGTGTTGACGGCTTCCCGGGCGTCTCTTCTTCGGCCGGAGGGGCAGGGGCGACCAGTCAGCCAGCCCGCGGTGGTCGAGGAGGCGCATCGGCCCAGGGCCGCGGCGGTGGCGGGCGGGCAGGCCGTAAGCTCGGCCCGCGCAAGGCCGCCAAGCCGACGCCTGACATCCTGTACCGGCTGAGCCTGGCGACGGAGGCGTTCCACGACAAGCGGTACGACGACGCGCGCGAGATCCTGGCCGAGATCATCCGCATCAACGCCGAGACGTACGACGCCTGGACGCTGCTGAGCACCGTCTTCGAGGAGACGGGCGAGCGCAAGCACGCGCTCAACGCCCTCATCTATGCCGCCCACCTGACGCCCAAGATCGTCTCGGCGTGGATGAACGCCGGCGCCTACGCGCTCGAGGGCATCGAGGACATGGACGAGGGCCCCGCGCGCACGGAGACGCTGCAGCTGGCGCGGACGCTGTACGCGGCTGCTGTACGTGCTGATGCTACTGACGCTGCTGCGCGCACGACGCTGGCCGACGTGCTCATGAGCTTGGGCTATGCGGCACAGGCCGCGGGACAGTATCAGAGGGCGCTGCGGCACAGGCCGCTGAACATCAGGACCGTGCGCAACCTGGCCGACGTGGCGCTCGATGCGAAAGATCCGCGCAAGACGGGCCCCGCGGCGAGGGAGGCGTACAGGCGCGTCATCGAGCACTGCTACGAGGCCGGCACCAACGTCGTCGAGGAGGGCGCGTTCGAGTGGAGCGATCTGAGGATATACCTCGAGTTCTTCGGCATCGGGGACGAGGAGCAGGATTGGGGGCGGGCGGCGGGCGAGCTGAAGGAGGTCGCCAGGTGGCTGCTGGGGAGGAGGGAGGAGACGTGCTGGGAGGGCTGGGAGTACGACGACCGCGAGTGGGACGTGAACGACGACCGGAGGGTGCTGGTGCCCGGGTACGAGCCCGGGCGGTTCCCGCTCCAGAGCTACGGGCTGGCGCTGCCCGTCGATCTGAGGGCGAAGCTGGTCATCTACCGGCTGCGCCTGGGACAGCACCAGGAGGCGGCGCTGCACATGGAGTGCCTCGATCCGAAGGACGAGAGGGGTCACGACCTGCCTGCCATGGAGAGGTTTAGGTACTTCCCGGACTGTCTGAAGGACGTGGGCGCCGAGCTGCTCGCGCACGACCAGCCCGCCGTGGCGCTGGACTACTTCGACCTGTACCGGCGCATCGCGGCCGAGAACCCCGAGGACGTCGTCGTGGACGCCGACATGCTCGTCAACCAGGGCCGGTGCTACCTGGCGCTGGGCAACAAGGTCGCCGCGGAAGAGTGCTTTATCGGCGCGCTCGACGAGGACGAGTACCACATCGACGCGCGGTTCGAGCTAGCCAAGCTGTACGAGGCCGAGTCGGAGAAGGAGGGGCGCGAGGAGGCCTTCCTGCTCGTCAACGAGGCGCTCGACCTGGAGGCGCGGCAGGGCGGGGACGGCGACCGGGCAGGGCTCACGGGGGGTCCGAAGAAGCGCCGCAGCAACTACCAGCGCGCGCGCAGGGAGCCCAAGCCGAAGAAGGACCGCGTACCGAGGGCGCCCAGGCCGCCGGGCGAGAAGAGGAAGTACCGGCCCAGACGTCTCGGCGGGTCGGCCGAGAAGCAGAGGCAGGAGATGGAGCGGAAGAACGCCATGCTGGACAAGTATCGCGCAGCCGCGGACCTGCGGCCGCAGGTCGCCGGTGGGGATCCGGAAGCCATGGCCAGGTGGATGTCGGTCGCCAAGGACCTCGTGGACGACTTCCGGTCTTCGAAGCAGTTCTTTCCCTGGGACAAGTACGTCCGCTTCATGGGCTACAACACGATCCTCAGCACCGACGCCATCCCGGCCAAGAGCAGCAAGCTCGCGGCCATGGCCGCCCGACTGCAGCAGAACCTCGCCCCCGTCGAGGGCCAGGATGCCGCCGCCGCGGCGCAGCATCAGCTGCCTCCGGCGCTCCGCCACGACCACTACGGCATCCCGTTCGAGGAGTGGCTCGACCTCCTCCTCGACTACGCGCTCAACCTGACCTTCGCCAACCAGGTCGAGGAGGCGTACGTCGTGCTGCTGTCGGCCCGCGACTCGGTGGTCTTCAAGTCCCGCGACCACGCGTTTCTGATCCACATCACCTGGGCACTCTGCGCCGTCTACGCCGGCGACGAGGAGCAGTGCGTGCACATCGCGCGGTTCTTCATGCGGGACTACATGCCGGGCACGGACTCGTACCGGCTCTTCGCCGCCATGGTGCGGCTCTGCCAGGCGCCGCCGTCTTGGTACACGTCCGGCCCCGGCCAGAAGTTCATCCTCCGGCAGATCAAGCTGATGGACAAGGCGGCCGTGTCTGACTCTGGCGAGGTCAACCCGGCGCAGCTGGACGTGTGCCTGCTGACCATCTACGGGCACATCCTGTACACGTCGCAGAGCTATCCCTACGCGCTGAGCTACTTCATGCGCGCCGCGTCCATCGACCCGACAAACCCCATGATCAACCTGTCGCTGGGCATCGGCTACATCCAGTACGCGCTCAAGCGGCAGGCGCCCAACCGCCAGTACCTGATCACGCAAGGGTTCGCCTTCTTCCAGAAGTACTACCGCCACCGCGTCGCGTCGCGGTACCCGGGGGAGCGGCAGGAGGCGAAGTTCAACATGGGACGGGCGTACCACATCCTTGGTTTGGGACACCTGGCGGTCAAGTACTACGGGGAGGTGCTGGAGGAGAGCAAGGAGATGAAGAAGGAGGGGGGGCAGCAGCAGCCCGAGACGGCGGCGGCGGAGGCGGTCATGGGCCGCGAGGATCTGGCGCTCGAGGCGGCGTATAACATCAAGACCATCTGTTTCCAGATGGGGGACCTGGAAGGGGCGAGGGCGATTACGGAGGAGTGGCTTGTTGTTGAATGATACCCGCCCTTTTTTTTTTTTTCATTCTTCTTTTTTCTTCTTCAGTGTGTTTCCGGGGTTGGATTTTCTAGAGAGAAAGGTTATAGGAAAGCAGAGAACCATGTGATGAGATAGGAGATAGGAGCCAGTGTAGCATCAATAACCCAATATGGTCACTCTACCGGCCAGCACTCATGATGAGGTAGTAAGCTAGTTGTAGCATCAACAAACTCAACATGTCATCTCTCTACCAGCGAGTACTCATGATGTTGTGCTTTCACGTCTAACAGAACGTCCCGAGAGCAACGCATGCGAAGAGCCTGCCAGAGACAACATATTGACGGGCGCCGCTCCTAGAAGCGACGGGCCCCAATGCCTCGAGGCAGAATAATCTCTTGCATAGGCAACCTGAGCCGGGGAGATTGAAGGCCCCTGATTAGGTCTATGGGCTGGTAAGATCTGGACTGGAACATCATCTTGTCCATTCAGCTATGGTGTGGTGTACTCATCAAACATCTAGTCCACGACGGCTGTCTCTGGAGGCTGATGGTCTATTAGCCCAGTTGGTCAGCGCCGAGCAATGCCTGGGGAGCAATTTGGAACTGCTGTAGTATTGTCTGACTTGGAAACACCCAGCAAGCAACCGCCCGAAAGCCACATCGTTTCAGACCGAAGGACTTCAAAGGATATCAAGTTTATGGTGCGGCCAGCCAACTGGCATGTAAGGGAGAGAGAACAGCAACCAACCAAAGAGCTCCATGATGGCTGGCTTGGTTGTTGTCCGGGGACCAGGTGACGTGGAAGGTGTCGATTTTAGATATACTAGAGCTACAACAGGGCTTGGCTGCCTTTGGTGCCTCCGGTGATCCAAGCTTGATCTCTACTGACACGTCGCACCGCATGTCTCTGGCTCCTACAAGCCACATCAACGCAGCCTGGGTTGCTGTTAACACTGGCCCTCGACGAGAGACAGTCTTGGACGTCTTGGAAACATCCGATTGTCTAAGTCATATCCCGCGAAACGCGCAGGTTAGGGCATATTTCGCGGATATGGACAGACTTGCATATTGCTCGTGAGGAACAAGAATGGTTGTAGAGATATGACGGATAGGCAGTGGCAAGGCACGTAGCCGCAGGGGTTTAACCCGCGGTTGGCTGCCGAGATCTATGAGGAGACGAAACCAATAGTCTGTTTCCTCGCGAGTCCATCCATAGGCATCCGGATAGTCGATACCAAGACAGGTCGTCCTCACGGGATTGGGAGGGAAAGGATCAGCGACAAACAAAAAACGTGGGCATCGATCGATCGGATCGAATCAGCGACGAGAGCGGGAGTAGCCTCTGTCTCTGAAGGGCAAAGATTGGCGGCGTCCAGAGTCCAGACGCCGGTTCGTTGTTCGCCTCAGCCGCGCGCGAAGCTCGGCGGGTTCCGAGGCTCTGGCGTCGAGACCAGGCCTGCCTCTGACAGGTCCTCCTTATTTTCCAATGACTAGAGCTTTCGAGGACCACCTATACCACAGTTGTCTACCCGGTAACATTTTCGCTGCAAATTGATTTTTTATCAGGTGGACATGTTTCAAAACTCGGCGGATCGCCTCAGGGGTTGGCAGCGCGGGACCGCGGAAGCTAGAAACGAAACAAAAAGCGGGGGACAAAGAAGCAGACGGAGAAGAAGCAGATTGGAAAGGGATGACAGCCAGATGACGGCTACCCCGGACAGGGGACTGCGATACCCGTGGCGCACACTAGTAGATAGAAGAAACTTTGTTGGCGCAGTTTCCATCTCGTCGGTCCGAACATTGCTTCTTTAGTTCTCCATACAGCTGGCAGATACGATTGAATTCATACTGTGCCTAAGGTAGGTTAACGCTTGTAAGACGATCTCTTGTGTCGAATCGATAAATCCCTTCTGTTTCGACGGAGCTTTTCTCTCGGCTACTGTCCCCGTCTGCCATTCAGATCGGTCCCCGTCCGCTCAACGTTCTGGATCCCGTTCGGATTCCCAGGAAATGGAGAGAAGAATGCTTGGCACCCAGGCACGGCCCACCACCCCGCTCGGAGGCTCTTAGATTAGCGCGTTTCATCTGACGGCTAGACAGGCGGCTGGGCGGGCTGGGCGGGATCGCGCTTTCTCTTCGAAGTTCGGACGGAAAACTGCGTGCAGCACACTGTGTGGAGCTAGATTCAGGGACATATCCAAGCCGATTGGCCAGCAGCAAGAAGAGCGAGTGAGCGACAAAGCTGTCAGAACTCAATCAATTCCGCGCCGCCACTTTGCACAGGGCACAAGAAAAAAATAGCCCCCGACATGCTGTCAGGACAGATCAAATTTGGCTGATCACCGTCAGCTTTCTCACAGCCGCTGATACCGTGCCCAAGGTGCGCATTTGTCCAATCAATATGCCGATGAAGAAAGTAAGGTAAGCAGGCGTACAGCCCTCTCCGAGTAGACTGCCACAGTAAGTATAGACTTGGGGGTTTCTACTTTGGTATTGAGCACTCACGACGGCGACGTCATCCATCTTCGCCTGGATCTCACCCTCGACGCCCTCACCAAGCCTGCCAGCCTCCAGGTACCTTATGCGATGTGACAGTGCTCGCTCAAACCTGCGCGACATCCACGGCCAGGCTGGACTGTACAGTACCATGCACAGGAGGGAGAAGCACATGTGGGCATCATGGGTGGCCAGTATTTCCACTTATGGAGAGAGACTTGAGGCATTTCTTCCCTTAAGATGTTGTCACCATTTTGACGTCGAGTACAGTGTATCGCTGCCTCCTGGAGGGAAAATCTACAGCGCTGTGTCTCGCTCCAACAGCTTTCATTTCCAGCTCAACCTGGTCGTCCCTTCATACTGTTCTCCCCGGTAACACGAGGTTTTATCGTGAGTTTTCACCGGTAACTTTCGTGGGAAGGGAGGGGAAAGTGGAAAGTGGCAGAACTGGCTACGTTATCCTGGTATCCTTGATAACTTTAGCTACGTATCCTTGTCCAGCAAGGCTCGGCGCCCGCTTCCACGCCGTGTCAGCAAAAGCGACCACTGAGATTCTTCCAAACAGGCTGCACACCCTTACTTTCTCGACTCCACTCTCAACCACACAGACCTGCGCGCTCAATCCAGGAACAGAACCCGCGTGGCCAATGACTTGGACCTGGTGGCTGCAGCTTGCAGGATCATTTTTGGCCGATGGTGGCAGCCATCAGAAAGAGCTTTTCTTCCAACAAAAACGCAGCACCCCTCTGACGGAGTACAATGACTCGAGGCACTCATCGCTCTACCGCTGTGGCCGATATTCCGGCCTGTCTGCTGGCAACCGACTTTGCTGGGAGCGACTCGACGGCGGCTGGCATAACGCCGCTTTGTGGATTGATACGCTGTCCAAGGAGCGCGCTCTGATAGAGGAGAGAAGGACGCATTTGTTGGTCGACGCTGGTCACAGCGGCCCGAGTGTCTCCCCCCTGCCGCCCGCCGTCACATCGCCTAAGCAGAGAGTCAAAGAAAGGGAAACATGCAGAAACATTCGAGCAACACACACGTGGATCCAAACAAGAACAAGCTCTGATCATCCAACTTTAACTTTACCTGGGATTACCCACCGTGTTCCCTGTGTTCCCTAGGGGCAAAAAAAGAGAGAACTGGGGTTCCTATGTTTGCATGTTTGCGTTGGTAATCCTCCAGACCCCTTCATTACAAGCTTTGAACTGAACAGGTCACCTTTGATATTCAAGTGAATGTCCTCAGAGTCTGCAAGCACAAAACCTGTAACCAACTAACCAACGACATGATATACAAACAAACATGGACATGCTCACAAACGTCCGAGACTACAGAGTTGTAATCAGCCAGACACCACCGTCTCTGGCACACATGACTCTCGCCGGCTACGTGCTTTTGTCTCTTAAAACATGAGGCGTCAATTTTCTCCCCAACCCAGCGTGACAGCGTCGATTTTATCAACTGCATCACCCTTGGCCTTGCATACCACCTGCGGCCCACAGCCGCTGGGTCCGTGTCTCCATTATCAATGTCACACCAGGAGGGAAGACTCTGCACTACTGCATAGTAGAGACCTAGGGCGAAGCCCAGCTCCGGACTACTGCACCTCCCTTCCCTGCAAGCTCAGGAACCACCGCCGGCCCTGGGGCTGATGGAAGTGATATTAAGTCGCCCTGTTCCCCTTCGTTCCCCCCCCCCTCCTTTCCTGGTCTTGCTCGTTAACTCACCTGGACTTGTGTTGTTCTCTTCGAGTTTTGTCTCTCTTTCTTCAAACCACCTTCCTTTCATCCCTCGAGCTGCTGAGTCGACTCGGCGCGTCCTGTCCTTTTTCCCTTCTTTCAAGCAACGGAATCTTTGTGGTCATTGTCACTATCGAGTCCGAGATACTCTAGTTGACTGCCATATCTTCCAATCATTCTTGTTTACGGTGCTCCGGTATCAGCATCTAAAAACCCCCAACTTACACCTCCCTCGCCAGTCCCAGAGACTCGACAAGCACTACATTTGATACCCCAACATTCATTCAAGAGACACACACACACACACAAGACACAAGACTTGTCGTCAACATGCTGTTCACAGCTACCCTCGCTGCTCTCATCGGAGCTGCTGCTGCGAAGGATGGCCGTACTTTCGCCGTGCTTCGCCACCACGGAGATGGGCCACTGATGACCGGCCGGCTTGATCCCGTCGTCAGCCCCGGAGTCGTCTCGAGCCACGTTCATACCGTCATGGGCGCCAGCAACTTCGGCATAAACGCCACCGGAGACTCCCTTCGTCAGTCGAGCTGCACAACGGCTCTCATCAAGGGCGATTTGAGCGCCTACTGGTTTCCGCAGCTCTACTTCCAGGACCCCAAGGATGGCCACTTTGAGCCCGTCGAGCTGTTCTACATGAACATTTACTACTTCTTCGAGGGTACCAACGACCAGATCAAGGCCTTCCCGACCGGCCTCAAGATGGTCAGCGGTAACGCCATGACCAGGGACCCGCCAAACACGGATGGCACGCAGAACCTCGACCCTTCCAAGGGTCCGGTCAACCCTCTTCAGTGGACTTGCCCTCGCAAGAACTTCGATCCCCCCAGCTGGCCCGCCGGATCCGACGGCACCAAGGCTGGTATCCAGGACCCCAACAACAAGGGATCTGGCGTTGGCTTCCCCTTTGCGACCTGCGACGGCTATGCCTCCCCTCTCCGCATGGATCTTCACTTCCCTTCGTGCTACAACCCCGCCGCTGGTCTGGAGAACTACAAGGAGAACATGGCTTTCCCGTCCAGCACCGGCAACGGCAAGCAAGACTGCCCTGCCGGCTGGATCCACGTTCCTCACATCTTCTTCGAGGTCTACTGGAACACGCCCAAGTTCGACAGCCGCTGGACCCAGAACCAGGGCTCCCAGCCCTTCGTCCTGGCCAACGGCGATCGTACCGGTTATTCTGGTCACGGCGACATGATTGCTGGATGGGATGAGACTGTCCTCCAGCAGATCATCGACAACTGCGATGCCGGCGACGCTGGCATGGATAAATGCCCCGGGCTCATCGGTGGACTCAACAAGGATGCCCCCTCCTGCAACATTCAGTCGCCTGTCAACGAGCAGGTCGATGGCATCTTGACGAAGCTGCCCGGCAACAACCCTGTTTCCGGATGGGGTGTTGGATCCGCTCCCGCGGCTCCGGCTGATCCTGCCCCTGCCGCAGGGTCGTCTTCCGCTGCTCCGGCGGCGTCTTCCCCTGCTGCCGCCGCCTCGTCCAAGCCTGCTACTTCCAATGCCGCTGCTTCCAAGACCACCAACGCCAACGAAGTCAAGCTTCCGAGCCCCACCACTGCCGCTGCCCCCGCCGACACACCGGTGGACAGCGCTCCCGCTCCGGCGGCGCCCATTCCGGGCACAACTGCCCCTGCGGCCGGCTCCTCGGCCGACGCTCAGCCTACGGACGCTCCTGCTGCCTCTAGTGACAGCACTTCCACCATCTGGGAGACCGTCACGCAGTGGAGCACGGCTACCGTCACCCCGGGTGCCGCCCCCTCCACTACCGGCACCCCCATCCCCGTCAACGTGACCGGCAGCACCCTGCCTGACGTCGCCGGCTTCAAGTACGCCGGCTGCTTCAAGGACGGTCGCGACCGCGCCCTCGCCGGCGAGATCCGCCCCAACCTCGGCAAGATCAGCAACACCAACTGCGTCACGTACTGCCAGAGCAAGGGCTGGGCGCTCGCCGGCACCGAGTACGGCGGCCAGTGCTACTGCGGCAACTCCCTCTCGGGCTCCGAGCTCCTCGAGGAGTCCGTCTGCGCCACTCCCTGCGAGGGCGCGGGAAGCGAGACCTGCGGCGGCGACTGGGCTCTGTCTGTCTATTCGGCCGACGGCTCTGCCACTGTCGTGTCCAAGGTCAAGCGCCACCTCCACAACCACCTCGCCCACCACCGTCGCGGACCTTCCGCTCGTCGGAGGTAAAAGGCTCTTGATCATGTCAACCTTTCCGCGCCAGACCTTTTTTTCATGGTGTCGGAACCGTGTTTTACTTCTTCGACCTTGGGGGATCATTGGGCTTTGTTAGACTCGAATAAGGGGCGACTTGGTTGGTTTTCTTGGGTTTTGGGTAAAAACCCCCGGACCAAAACGGCGCAGGTTGGAGAAATCACAAATTTCTGATGATGCCATGAACGCATTCACACTTTCGCTTCAACAAAAAACACACACGCATGTATAGCTAGTATACCGCATTCTTCACTTCTTTTCGGCGGACGATGGCGTCGTAAGCCTCGTCCTGCCAGCCTTAGATGGGCTCTTTTTTGGATATTTGGTGTCTTGTTTTACATAGATGGAATGGGATACCAGAGTTGCTATATTGCAACTCAAAACAAACCGGCTGTTGCTTCCGTGATGTGACGTCTCAACATCTCTCCGCTATATCGTGAACTATTTGTGTCGTAACCGCCTCGCAGGTGCGTGTCCTTGGTGAGACGTGGTTAGTGCGAGCATTCATGTGCTGTCCGTTCGTCAGAGGAAGGGCAAGTCAAGGCACACACGTTAACCAGTCCTTGGCCACCATGACCTGCGTACAGGAGCTGTGCTTGGAACTACCATAGCTCAAGAAATCTGGTTAGATCTCGCAAACATAGCAAGGTTTTTATATTTCAAGGTTATTATAATCCCCGACTACGAATCCAGCCCGGCGAGCAATCCAGATCCAACCCAACTCAAATCTCCTTCACAAACCCAACCTCGACAAGCTTATCGACATCAATGTCCAGATCCGCCAACTTAGCCCTCGAATTATCCCTGATCCACAAGAACGTGCCGAGCAGCACCTTCCGGACCGCAGTCCTAGCCCACGCGCCGACACCGCCGACTCGTCCTCCTCCTCTACCCTCCCCCCCGTCGCCACCAGCGCTTCGTCCATTCCTAATCCTCATAGCCTCCTTACCCAGCACATACACAGTCTGCGCCCCGATCGCCGCCCTCAGCGTGTCCAGCTCCTCGGCCGCGTTCGGCTGCCCGCTCACGGCCAGCTCGATCTGCGCGACCAGGTCCCTCGCCAGGCCCGGGCGGAGCACGTCGTCCGCGTACCCGTGCCGGAGCACGACGCTGTACGTGTCCGGCAGGAGCGCCACGCCGCCGACGCGGGGCTTGACGTTGTTGTTACTGTTCCCGCTGACGCTGTTCCCGCTGTTCCCGCTCCCCCACCCCGGAACCACCTCCGCCTCGCCCCGCACAGCGGCGGCAGCAGCGGCAGAGGCGGAGGCGGCGCCGCGACGCGTGACGACGAAGCGCTCGCCCAGCGGGACCGAGGGCACGGGCAAGGGCCGCATGTGGAAGAAGACTAGGACGCGGGGGCGGGCGGCGAACTTGCGGACGAAGTGGACGAAGGAGGGGGGCAGGCCGGCCGGGTCGCCGGCCTTGTCGAAGAAGATGCCGAGCCCGGGGACGGTGGTGAGGGGGAGGGAGCCGAAGGGGTCGGAGAGGCGGATGATTGGCGGGGACGACTGGGACTGGGACTGGGACTGGGGAGCGGGAGGGGAGGAGGGGGAGGAAGAAGAAGAAGATGCCGATGCGGCGGCTCCTGATGCTCTGCTTCCTCTGGACGGTGGCTTGCTGTCCTGGCCGCTGCCGCCGCCGCGCCCGACGACGGTGAAGAGCGACGACGCCGGCAGGCGGTCGAGGGACTCGGCGGCCCACTGCGCCTCCTTGCCGTAGCGCCAGAGGATGTGGATCGCGGAGAGGATCACGGCCAGGAGCAGGGTGAACCAGGCGCCGTCGGGGACCTTGGTCAGCACCGAGGTGGTGTAGACGCCGTCGATGGCGGCGAAGACGAGGAACACGGGGAGGACGACGTAGATGGGCAGGCGCCAGATCAGGATGGCGACGAGGGCGACCATCCAGGTCGTAATGAAGGTCACTAGGATGACGCAGACGCCGTAGGCGTTACCCAGGGATGTGGTCTGTCATGGGCCTGTTAGCAAGAGAGGGAAAGGGAGAGGGTGGGCGTAAGGCAAAGGTTGGGTATGGTGGCACCTACGTTGTTGTAGACTGCCGTGACGATGACGGTGCCGATCATCAGCAGCCAGTTGGCAATAGGGATGTAGACCTGTTCGTGGAAGTGCTTGCTGGTATGGACCACCTTGATATGGGGAAAGTAGGAGAGACGCATGACCTGCACGAGCAGCTGGAAAGTGCTGGTAATCATGGCCTGCGAAGCGACGATGGCAGCCAGAATGGCAATCACCAAGCTACGAGACTGTTAGCCAAAGCACCCACACGAGACAACCCGGTTCCCAGCCAATGCCGACGCACCTGAATATCAATGTCCCCGGAGGAACACTGAAGAAGAACGGGTTGGTGAAAGCTGTCTGCGTCTCATCAGCCGAGATGAAGGCAGCCTGGCCGATGTAAGCAAACAGAAGGCACGGATACGCCAGGCCCAACCAGGAGATCTGGACCGCGCGCTTGCTGAAGGCACCGAGGTCGGCAAACAGGGCCTCGACTCCAGTGAAAGCGAGCAGGATGCCGCCCAGCGACTTCCAGCCTTCGTGTCCGTTGCGGGTGAAGTAACTGAAGGCGAAAGCGGGGCTAAAGGCTTTCAAGACGGAGTGGTCAAACTTGGCTATGTTGTAGAGCCCCGATGCGAGGTTGAAGAGCAGCCAGATGGTGACAATAGGGGCGAACGAGGTGCCGAGCCTAGCGGTACCAAAGGGCTGGAGCAGGAACAGGAATACGAGGATACCGACGCTGATTCCTATGATGGTGGAGGTCTCCAACTCTGGGTGGACAACCCTGATGCCCTGGACGGCGCCGAGGACAGACTGTGCCGGGGTCAAGACACCGTCTGCCATGACGAGAGAGACACCGAGGACACCGATGAACTTGAGGAAGAACTTGGCGGTGGACGAGCGCTCTAGGAAACTTCGCAGAGTCCGTCCAGTTGTCTTCATCTCGCCCGTATGGTATCGTTCTATCCTGGTCATGGCAGTGTTGGGATCGTGGCGGGTGATATTGATGTACCGCGACAGCAGGCTGTAGAGTGCAAAGGTGCCTCCTTGTCCGTCATCGTCCGCTGACAAGACGATGAATGTATACTTTACGGTGACGATCAGGGTCAAGGACCATATGATGATTGACAAGCTCCCGACAAGATCATCCCAGGAGGGTTGGGATGAGAAGGTCGAGGAGAAGACGTATAGCGGAGAGGTGCCAATGTCGCCGTATATGACGCCGATAGATTGAAAGCTCAACCACATCAAGACTAAGCCGCTGTATTTCTGCACAGACGAACAGTACCATTAGTTCCAAGCACCTGTAGAAGCGGGCGTGTATGCGAACTCACCTGCTTGCGGGAGCCATGTAAATCTTGGTCGGCTATCTGACGAGCTTTCTCTTCATCATCAAGCTCAGTCGAATGCTTTTCGTAGATGCTAGACCGCTTCTCAGCGGAGGCAACTCGCTGGCTTGGTCCGGCCGGCATAATGGAGTCATCGAACTGAATCTTCGAGCTCGCCATGATTACGAGTTCAAATTTGACGCTGATCGCCTTCTGACCGAACGGAGATTCACGCAGTAGGACAGGGACAGAACGGGCGGGATAGCAGAGACGAGGCAACTCAAGGTGAGAAAATCTCAGTTATATTTCTCTCGTCGAACAGTCTCTCATATACCATTTCTGGGACCATATGCTCTCCAAGCTCTTCGCCATGCTGAGGAGAAGGGCTTTCGCCCTCGCAGCTCCGCAAAATGCTTACCGCCAGCCATCCAACTGACCAAAACAAACAGGTCAGAGATAACTACCCTCATGACAATCTCGGTTTGCCGAATGCGGCAAGAGACAAGTGCGGAAGCGCATTGTAGAAGGATAGCGAGAATGTTGTATACAGGAACTCAGGAGACGCGTCTTTGGATCTGAGGGAGCTGGTAGACTCTACGAGAGTTTGGTAGCAGCAACAACGGGAATGCAAGGCCAGAGCTCATTCAGGGGTCACAGTCCCAGACTCGAGAATCCGATTCGAGTAGAACAATAAATCGCGCAGGTGGTACCACATTTGACTTGCATGGCTATTGCCGGTTTCATTCTCCGTCAAAGCAAGAAGACAGGGAGAGCACGTGTTTGGGTGACAGAGAGGGGTTGGGAGGCCGCCCGCCATGGAGGTGAGGATATCACAACCGGACCGACGAGGGTTGCTGTTATGTATGAGAGATCTGACTGCAAAGGTCGGTCCAAACAAGCTTCTGGCAGCTGTAAGGAGCTCCGTAGCTTGTAGGGGTGGGGTGGCCAACCAGCATCTCACTCGAGGAGCTCCCCTGCTTCCCACCCACACCCCTTTTGATGTCGATCGAGGACAGAATATCAGGAACTGGCATGGACTGTCATGACTGTTGGCACTACCGCTTATGGTGGGGACAGGATTGGGGCTGTGCACATGCAGAAAATCCGGCAAGTAGCGGTATTGACTGAGATGCAGTCCCGTCCCAGAGACAGAAAAGAGAAGTGAGGAGTCAGAACTGATGAGACAGATGACCGACTTGTCGTCTTCCAATACCACAAGGCCCAAGCAGACAGATCTGGTAATGAAGAAAAGGGATATGAAGACTGGAGAGCTATGAATTTGATGAAGAGTTCGAATAGCCTTTTGAGTCTGCTAAACCTGCCACGAAGTTGTGGGATGAATTAAAATCATATCGTGTTGTGTGGTCGAGATAGAGAGTCCTGAGATTGTCAGAGTGACCCCAGGCGGGGGATACAAGCGATTTGTGCGTACCGCGGTACGTACCTGCATGTCGGTCACACACGGCTCTTGCTGTGGCCATAGCTCCTTCCTTCCCTGCAAGCGATTGAACGACAAAAGTTGAAAACACCAGAACTGGGCAAGCGACGAAATCCTACCATAGGGCTCCACTTCTGCCTGGACCCTTCTTTTTTTTTTCTCCTTCGGTAGCAAACATCATGTCGCTCTATCACGAAGCCGCGGCCATCCTCTCATCATCGGGCTCAGAAGGTGGCAGTCTCAAGTCGCGAATCTATGGCAACAAGGATCTCAAATCTCCCCCTGCACAGCTGTACGCCCTGGTCTGGGAGACGTGCAAGTGGAGTCACGTGCTCAAAGAGGTCATCGACGCCTCCGACATTCTCAAACATGAGCGTAAAGTTAGTCATATATACGTATATATATAAGCCATGAGCCATAACGACCATGGTAAAATCTCCACTGCGAGTGAATGCTGACGTTCTGCCAGTTAAACCCCGTTCTATCCCTGCTTCTGGTCCATGATTTCCTGGTGGCCAAGCAGGGAATCGCACTTCCACAGTCACATGGCCTGCGGGCATCTGTTGAGCGTCACAAGGCGAGGCTGAATTCCGAGTTTACTCGTGCACGTCTGCGTAGGAAGCTGCCCTCGACGGAAGCACTCCGAGATCATGTCGAGGCGGCCGCTAGGACAGGGCCAGTCCATCCTCGCTGGATCAGGATCAATACCCTGAAGACAACAGCAACCGACCAGCTCGAGACAACCTTCAAGGCCTTCGAGCCTGTTCCTTCGGTTCAAGATGTCGTCAAGAGCACCGGAAAGTCACTCTGTTTTGACCCCCACATCCCCAATCTGCTGGCGGTGTCGCCTGGAACCGATTTCACCAAGACCGAGGCCTACAAGTCCGGTGCAATCATTCTACAGGACAAGGCATCCTGTTTCCCGGCGTACTTACTGAATCCTGGGCCAGAAGACGGCGATGTCATTGACACATGTGCCGCCCCAGGAAATAAAACGACACATCTGGCTGCCATAATGCATTCCCGCACCACCAGCCCAAGCACCTTATTTGCTTTCGAGAAAGACAAGTTGCGGGCAAAAACGCTGGAGAGGATGGTCAACATTGCCGGGTCCGACACTTTTACCAGAATAAGGCAAGGGCAAGACTTCCTTAGGGTGAAACCCGACGCTGAAGAATATCGAGCTGTCGGAGCTCTGTTACTCGACCCCAGTTGTTCTGGCAGTGGCATTGTTGGACGTGACGAGATGCCGGAGCTGCATCTCCCAGAAGTTCCGGGTTCCAAACCAGCCAAGAGTCAGACGCCAAAAGAAAAGAAGCGAAAACGCAAAGACGACGAATCCCAGCCCAAGACATTTATGGTCGATGACGACGGAGAGACCACAGTAGTTTCCTCGGGCAAGGAGCTAGAGGCAAGAATCGAGGCTCTTTCGTCTTTCCAATTGACTCTTCTGCTACATGCGTTCAAGTTCCCCGCTGCCCAGAAAATCACCTACTCAACCTGCTCCCTGTACGCGGGCGAAAACGAGCATGTAGTGCAGAAGGCACTGGCGTCGGAAATCGCGAAAGAACGTGGTTGGAAGATCCTGACGAGAGAGAAGCAAGTTCGAGGGATGCGCGACTGGCCGGTCCGCGGCTCTCTCGAGGCGTGCGATGGCAACCAGGAGGTCGCCGATGCTTGCATACGAGCATACAAGGACGACGAACACTGTGTCATGGGCTTTTTCGTCGCCGCCTTTGTCCGTGAACCGACCCATCAGCCTGATGGGGATGGCCCATATCTCCGGGACGACCAGGGGCGCATAACAAGGGATTCGACGGGAATACCGACTCTAAAATCCACTGGCCAGAAAGCGGTTGAGCCTAGCAAGATGTTTGATTCCTCTGGTCAGGTCGTCATCGACCCCGGTCAGGGTGGTCGCGCTGGAGACAGAGACGGTGACGGCCCATACCTTCGCGACGGTGAAGGGCGGATAATCCGAGACTCTAACGGCATGCCTACGCTCAAGAGTGGTCTATCGCAGAACCCTACGCAAAATGACGAAGAGCAAGACTCGGCGGATGACGAAGACGAGAACGACAGTTGGGACGGCTTCGAAGACTGAGGCGTGGAGATGATTCTTCCATCTTCAGGACGTTTCATCGGCCTCGACACTATTTGGACTGTACGGAACAACCACATAAACGAGGTCGAAGCTGATGTCGCACTCCCTGCCCAAGAAGCATCCCTAAAACATCGGTAGTTCTTCGTCAAAAGTACCGGACGCTATGGATCCTTGTGACGATCAACAAGATAGCATCACATGCATCCAAGCAGTGCCCGAAAATAAATGGAAAAAAAACCCGACGGGGAATGTTAGCGAAGATACCAGAGTTATGTACTATGTATAGATCTGGAACGTTGCCATGCCACGTGGAAGAGGTGGATCTCGCCGTGGCCTTGCGGACGCCGGACGATCTGCGCACCCGGGCCAACACCGGTCGGTGACATCATGAAAGAGGCACTCGCATTCGCATACCTACCCTTTATCGATCCGATAAGTTGTCTCTCCGGTCTGTTTTCGACGATGAATGCAACATTCGTCACATATCAGTACAGTACCACGGTACTGCATAGCACGCCTGGTACGTGGTCTTGCGCTTGTGACATTGAAAAAGCCTATTATTCCCGGTACCTAGCCATGCAGCTGCCATGCTAGCTTAGCATACCTATTTAGGGGTCTTGTGAGACCCGCCAGCCGAGTGGGGGTTCGGTCTTCAAGTTCCTCGGCTCAACTCTCGAGTCAATGATTTGTTGTTACGGCGACGGTGGCAGACTCTCCCTTACCGGGCAGACATGATTGGCGTCGCCGATTCGATACACAATTCTTCTATCAAGGCAACCTCGAGTGAGCACGGTCTACTGGTACGCTCGTCAGCACCGGCACGGAGTTCAATCTTTCAAGCCTCTCGCAAGGACACCAGGGAAGGGATATAAATCGTTGAAGGGACAACAAGTGTTGTGGAACTCGTAGCCGCACAGGAATTGATGAAATCCGAATCCCGTTGGCTTTTGTCATCTTTTGGCTGCTCTCTTCCGTCATTCCCTTCTAGTAGTCGCCAAGACGTCATCCCAACGAGCCGAGGCACGTTGATTTTCGCCCAATCCCGGCGCTACTAGTGGTAGCGTCAGTGTCTACCGACAGATTCTTCGATCCTTCTATCAAAGTCCACTCAGTCGCTTGATCGCCTGGTATGGCGAAGTGATCATCCTTGCCGCTCCGTCCTATGCAACCCAACCGGAATGCCGGACTCCCTGCACAACCTCAGCCTTGCTTCTTTATCGAGATCCCCCTTGGCCGGAAATGGCCTGTTTGCCCACTTGGAGGCTCGCATTTCATGACGCGGCGCTTGGCTGATACCCGCAACGCAAGGCTTGTTCATAACACCTTGCATAACTTCCTCGGCCAAGTCGCGGCCAGTCGATAGCCATGAGTCCCAGCACGGAGTGAGGGCTCAGTCGCCCGGTGGAGCCGCCGGAGAGTAGCAAAACAAGTCTGTCCGATCTGCTGTTGCGGAATGTATATATATGAAGCCGAAGACCCTGCTCCCTGCTCCCTGCTCTGTCCGTCCGGTGCGCATACGTAGGTTAATACAATATCAAATACTGACTTCGAGGCACTCGCATCTTCGCCCCTGACTTCGACGCTACGCGTTGCCACAGGCCTAGACGTCAACATGGCTTCAATAACACCAGATTCTTCCTCCTCGACACTAGCACCTGAGCCAGAACGAGATGTCGAAGCTCTCAAGCCAAGGCATGACCACGTCTCACATATGAAGCTGGTCTGGGACCAGGCCGGCGTCACCAACTCGGTCCTTAAACACCAATATCCCGGAAATGGCACGGCCGAGTCGCCGTATATCGTCGACTTCATACCCGGGGACGCTCACAACCCGCTGGAGTACCCGGCGTGGAAGAAGTGGTCCATCACCATTCTCCAGGCCATCGCCACCTTGGCGGTCGCGTTCGTGAGCACGGCGTTCTCGGGCGGCATCAAGGAGGTCATCATGGCCTTCCACATAGACACAGAGATTGCTATCTTGGGTATTTCGCTTTTCGTCCTTGGCTTTGCAATCGGTCCTATATTCTGGGCACCTCTCAGTGGTATGTTTCCTCCGCATCTTTCTCTCCTTGAGTATTCGCCCAGAGACTGACCAATTTATTCTAGAATTCTACGGCCGTCGCCTGCTCTTCTTCATCACCTACGCCGCGATGACGGCTTTCAACGCCGGTGCGGCCGGTGCACAGAACATATGGACCCTGATTATCCTCCGCTTCTTCGCCGGCTCCTTCGGATCGTCGCCCCTGACCAACTCCGGCGGCGTCATTGCCGACATGTTTCACGCCCACGACCGTGGCCTCGCCGGTGCCGTCTTTGCCGTGGCGCCCTTTCTCGGGCCTTGCATCGGCCCCATCGTCGGCGGCTTCCTGGGCGAGACCGAGGGCTGGCGGTGGGTCGAGGGCGTCATGGCCATCTTCACCGGCATCGTCTGGATCGTCATCACGGCCGTGGTGCCGGAGACGTACGCGCCCGTGCTCCTCCGCAAGCGCGCCGCCAAGCTGTGCAGGATCACCGGCAAGGTCTACGTCTCCAAGGCCGACTATCACAACAAGAAGACCATGGCGAAGCAGTTCAAGGTCGCCATCATGCGCCCCTGGGTCCTGCTGTTCCGCGAGCCCATCGTCCTCCTGACCAGCATCTACATCGCCATCATCTACGGCACGCTCTACATGCTCTTCGCCGCCTTCCCGATCGTCTTCCAGCAGTACCGCGGCTGGAGCGCCGGCGTCGGCGGCCTGGCGTTCATCGGCGTCGCCGTCGGCATGATGGTGGCGGTCATCTACGCCGCCTTCGACAACAAGCGCTACCAGCGCGTGGCCCACGAGTACGGCGGCGCCGCACCGCCCGAGGCCCGCCTCCCGCCGGCCATCATCGGCTCCGTGCTGCTGCCCGTCGGCCTCTTCTGGTTCGCCTGGACCTGCGGGCCGACGGTGCACTGGGTCGTGCCCATCATCGCCTCGAGCTTCTTCGCCTGCGGCCTGGTGCTCGTGTTCCTGTCGCTGCTCAACTACCTGATCGACAGCTACGTGCTCTACGCGGCGTCCGTGCTGGCGGCCAACGCGGTGCTGCGGTCCCTCTTCGGCGCCGCCTTCCCGCTGTTCACGACGTACATGTACCGCAACCTCGGCCTGCACTGGGCGAGCAGCATCCCCGCCTTCCTGGCGCTGGGCTGCATGCCGTTTCCCTACCTGTTCTGGAGGTACGGCGGGCAGATCCGGCTGAGGTGCAAGTACGCTGCCGAGGCGGCGCACATGCTGGAGCTCATGCGGAAGAAGGCCTCCCACCACGGGCCGGCGCAGCAGGAGATGATGCCTGCCAGCGATCTCATCAGCGACGACGAGATGATGCCTGCTACCGGTATCATCAGCGACGACGAGATGACCGCCGACGAGGGGGAGTTGATGCCGGGAGCCGGAGCGGATCCTGAGAAGGACGAGAAGAAGATATAGTTGGCATTTCCTATTTGTTGGTTACGGGTGGATGACACATTTGCATTTGCATCGAGCGGCGTTCATTATACCATGTTATTTCAGCATACACCTGGGCGGTTTGGGACATAGACTTAGACACTGGATCGTAGATGGTGGAATGGGTTAGATAATACTTAATGGCATCATGCCCCTGAACGCATCTTTCCTCCTGTCTTACTACCTTGTGGCGAAGCTTCTACTGCTCACAGCATGCCGTCTTGGCGAAAAAGACTTCCTGGCCGGGCAACCCAGCGCTACGGATCACATGCCAGCACGTATACGAATATATCACTTCCACTTTCGTTGAGCATGAGACCAATTTCAGCATCTCGAAGCGAAACATCGGTCCACAGTGGACTCCCCAAGCTCCCATGACTCGGTCAAGACGATCCGATTCGGGCTGAATCCCGCCGCAGCGGCCCACTGATACGCAACTTTTATACATAAGCACACGACTCGGTCCTCGCGGATCCGAGTCCGAAGTGCGCAAAATCCGTGTCCGCTGGCAAGCCCTAAGCCCGGTCTATCGTTCCAGTGTTGCATTGGTGCCACGCAACGCAAAGCGTCCGGTATAGTGTAACGGTCAACATATCGCGTTTTCAGAAGACACCGCAGAGTGTTCCAAGCATCCGCGGGGCTCGGGGTTCGATTCCCCGTACCGGAGAAAAAACTGAAGTCGTTTGGCTCTCTTTTTGGAGTTTTCTTTTTCTGTCTTATTTCCCTTCCTGTGGTATATGTCTACGCGCACCATGCGGTGGAGCGAGGACAGATGCACTGTAGTTCAGGACTTAATAGGGGGGAGGTTCGTAGCTATTCCGTTCAGGCGGCGATGCCGCACTATGCCTCCGCGGAAAGGTCGGAAAATGTCAGAAGCAGAAGGTCGGACCATGCGACGCTGCCGTGGCATGGCCATCATCGGATATAAAGATAAGCCAGCCCAGACAAGTTTGTTACTCGTGCCACTCCCCGTCGGCAGTCGGATACCTATCCGTCCCATACGTCTCGTTCAGCACGACCCGCGTGACCACCTGCCCGCCCTCCATCCTCACCCACGTCTCGACCTCCATCTTCCCAGCCCCATCCTCACCATCCCCCTCCACAAACCTCAGCTGCACTATCCGCGCCCCCCGGTTCCAGTCCCCGTACCCGCCGTACCCGCTATGTTTGCCAAAGCAGAGCACCGGTCCCCCTCTGGCGGGTTCGTCTTCCCCCGCTGCCGGCCATAGCGCACACCACGCATTCCCGTGATCATGGCCAACATACACACTGTGCAGGCCTCCCGTAACCCCTTCCTCGCGCAGTGCGTCCGCGAACTCCTCCCCGCCTCCGGGCCCCTGCACGGCCACGGGCACGTCCTCGTTCACGCCGGGAAAAAGGGCCGGGTCGATCCCCCGCCGCTGGGCGGCCAGGAACGCCCGCGGCGGGATGTGCACGAACGCCAAGCCGGGGAGCACGCCGCCTCCTCCTCCTCCTCCTCCTCCTCTGTACCGGCGGCGCAGCGCGCTCGCCTCGGCGCGGAACCACCGCGCCGTTTCCGGGGCCACCCAGTTGGGTATGTCGTCCTCGTCGCCCGCACCGTAGTTGCCGTAGCTCGTCCCGCCGCGGGAGTCGAAAAACCACAGCACCGCGACCGGTCTGTCCCCGCCATTTTCCTTATCCTGCTTTCTTGTGCCCCCCGCTTCCGGCCGACGGTACAGCAAGAGGTAATAATTCGTCGTCCCCTCCAACCCTGCCGTGGTCCGCGTGTAAGACAGGCCGCCGTACCCCTGCTCCACGGCCAACATCTCCGCCCTGCTCAGGTTAGCCTTGGAGTCGTGGTTCCCATACACCGACGCCCAGGGCACGCCCGCGGCGACTAGTGGAGCGGCGATGCGGCGCACGTACGCGCTGCTGTTGTGCGCGAGGGTGTTCTCGCCCGTGATCAGGTCGCCGGCGAGCACGGCCAGGTTTACCGGGTGCTCGGCCGAGAGGATCTGCCGGATTACCCGCGTCGAGTTGGCGTCCTGGTCGATCCCCCAGCCGCTCTCTTCTTCGCCGCAGTGGAGGTCTGAGAAGAGGGCGAGCTTGAAGGTGAGGGAGGGGGAGAGGGTGAGTGGTGGCTGGGAGGGGACCGTGGGGGTGGGGGTGTCTATGAGGAGGGAGAAGATGGAGTAGGCTGTCAGGAAGGCGAAGAGGAGCGAGGCGGGGAGTAAGAGGGCCATGGTTGATGTTTGTGTCTACGAGGTGAGATGCCAAGGCTGGAGTTGACTATGTGCCGGGGTCGTCGTGCCCGTCCTTGCACTATATTTGAGTTACCATCTTGTCGTGGAAGAAAGACATCTGCTGAGAGCATTGCCTGTTATGGTTTTTAGCCTTGCGATGTTGGTGTAGAGGTCATGGAAGAAGAGACGGAGAGTTTGATATCGAGTGGGGTAACGAGAGGTAGGGACGCGCTGGTACGGTACCTGTAGATCTCCGAATCGACGGCATGTGGGGGTCAATTCCATCTGACTTGGACCGAATCGCGTGCGCTTGAGAATGTTGTGTATTTGACAAGCGCTGTATGAATCATTGGTACGTAATATAAGAGTAATTGCTAGCCATTATCGACGCTGTCCGCTGGTAAATGCACGGCGTCAGAAGTGATATATCGTTACAAAGACCCCTTTTCAACTGCCCAGAGCCAACTGTCTCCCGCCCGGATCATCCTTGCCCCCCGGCCTCGTCTCTCTGTGCTTGGTGATCTCGAAAAACTCCGTCAGTCCCTTCACGACCTCGTCGACGTTCAGGTTGATCAGCGGTATCTTGTCGTACGATCCCTCCTTCATGATGGCCACCAGAGCCAGAAACCTGTCCACCTCACGGAGCATGATGGGACGTTGGGCATCGGAAAGCACCATGCCGCTCTCTGCCAGGTCGCAGCCAATCTGGTCTTCCAACTTGGCAGGCCACGGTGGCTGCTCGAGACGCTTGCGTCTGTCGGGTGACCGTTCCCAGCTGCCGTAGACCTCGGTGAAGTCGATGATGACGTCCACGTAGTCGGAGCAGATCTCGTAGCTTGCCACGTCCTCCGGCGAGCTGTCGGTGGCAATGTAGATTTTCGTGTTGACGTCGAAAAGGTATGCCTTGTCGAAGCGGCACGTCCGGCACAGTGAGGTGAGCATGGCCTCCAGCTGGCCCAGCCGCGGGATGAGCTTCTGGATCACTTTACTGAACGCTTCGAAGATACTGTGGTTGTATATGCTCGTGAGATGGAAACTGATGGACGCATTCTCGAGTCCCTGGTCGGACAGCTCGTCCTGAATTCTTATTGTCACGTCGCGCTGAATGTCCAGTTTGTAGTCGTCCGAGAGGCCGTCCACCTTGTGGATAAAGACTTCTATAATGATGTGCGGGTAGCTCCGCTGAAGGTGCAGAATCGTAGAGTTGAGTTTCGCAACGGCCTCGAGATAGTCGTCTTGTGCGTCGATCACCCATATGAGAGCCCCAACCTCGCCGAAGATGGCATCCATGTCAAATGCGAAGTTGGGATTGTCGAATATGTCGATCTGGCCAGGAAAGTCCCATACTTGAAAGTCCATAAATGAGCTTCACACTTGTTAGAATACCCGAAGGATAAAGATGGCCCTGGAGCTCCTTACTTCAAGCTGTCTTTCTGTATCCTCGCCGTAGATTCCAGATATAGAGTCTCATTCGGCGGGAGCTTATGGAAGACCACACTTGATATAGACGACTTGCCACTCCTACAAACCATGTCAGAACCACGTCAGAATGAAAAAGAGAGGGCAATTCATACCTTCGCTGGCCCATCAACAGTAGACGAGGCTTGCCCTTCCCCTGTGGGGTAGTTGCCGGCTCCTGAGCCTTGCCCCCATCTTGCTTTTGTTGTTGTTGTCGGTTCTGCTCAAAAACATGGTTTAGCTCGACGGTCGCCGGACTGATGTACAAGCCGCGAGGGCGAGATGAAGTAGTTGTGCCCCTGATAGCGCCCATGCTATTGCATCTTGACAGGGAGGAAGCCATGGAGAGATGTTGGCAATACAATCACACCTTAGCCTGGTGGAAATAAGAAGTAGACACGAAGCGATCTGACCAAGCATTGATGGAGCAGTATAGTGTGTAGAGCACGAAACCAGGTAGCTTCATGTTAGGCGCCTCCGAAGCACTCGCGAGGGAAGAAAGGCCAGGCAATCGAGTGTTTGCTAAATCCCACGGAACGGGAAGTCACTGTGGCTCTGCTGATGTCCCAGAAACTTTCCCGACAAGCTTGGCTGTGTTCCGAGAGCTCGGAGTGCGCAAAGGTCTGTGTCGGACAGGGGCAAGAGTTTGAGTCCTTCGCGGACAGCGACAGGCACATGCGATAGATAGATGAGCTCAGTGGACAATCAACGCGACTGTTCGTAAACGTGGACCTCATGGCTTCTAGAGAGAGGCAGCGCATACTCGACACATGACCACGGGCCACGTCAACGTCGAGGTGATACAGGAGTCATAGGTCGAGCGTGGCTCAGGGAGGCAGTGGAGTGACTCAGTCTGAAGCCCGTTTCCTTATCTCGAGCAGTTGCTTGGACCAACGGCTGCCACCACGCCGAAAACACGCGGCGACAAACAGCGGTTCCAGGTTGTCGGGGCAGGAACCGGATTGGTGTTCTCACGAGGAGTGCTAAGCCAACTGTGTTGCAAGCATGGCAAGAACCAGGAACTTGATATTGGTCTTGTGGAACTTTCCGCGGGCAGAGGTTCGTGATAGGATAGCTAGCCGAGACTGGGAACATACGAGATGTTCGAGAAAGATAGGGGACAGGCAGCTCTGCAACAAAGCAATGAATCAAACAGATGCAGGAAGGCTTACATCCATGTTTGGCTTAAGGTCAAGGCCTCGCTTTAGTGAGGTAAAAGACAACAGTAACCGGCAGAGCTTTAGGCCTGGAGACGCCCAGCTCACAGCAAGTTAAGCCAACACAAGGCAGATAAGAACCTGGCCAGTCAAGTATTAGTCAAGGTACATAATAACTTGTGTTCTCGGCCGGACCTACAAAGCCTAGACGCCCTATTGATCCGGCGATACTTCTCCCAAAGGAATGCAGTCTGGACGTCGGTCAAGGGGTCGTCGTCGTTGAGGCGACAGAAGCCAAGGATTGTCGTGAAGTGGGGACGTGGTCCCAGACTCGTCACATACGCGTTGTGATGGAAGTAGTGTAGAATGAGAGCTACTGATTGAATTAAGATACCACGGGTTGTTTGACGCGAGTTGGGATGTATGTCTGTCTGGTTGATGAAGGCGTCAAGAGACGTAGCTGGCCGCCATCACCCCAGCACGCACTACGTACCTCGGTGCCCCACTTGGCCTCTGCAGCCCCCTGTCAAGGTGAAGTTAGGTAAGTCTCGGCCGAGTCCATTCACCGAGGGGACAGAGATGTGCACGGACCAACCTGGCCGTCTTTATCCTGGTAGGATTCCACTTCTCATCGAGAAAGCGTACAAACTCCATCAATTGGCCAACTTGACCAACTTGTTCAGGCTTATTGACGGAGGATCTGACGAGATCCAGTAGTTTGCCGAGTCAACATGGCTTTGCTTTGATCATCTCGATCACACAGCATTGTGGTACTTCTATGACTGTTCTGTGCGACTGACTTCACTGAAGCAAGATTCTATTTCAATCCCTCGGATGTCACTTGCCTCATGGGCATGGATCGTCCTAGGTATCTAGAGACAGGTTTACCCGTATCCCTCCTAAATGCATCGCGGTTTACGCCTTTGTTCCTTCAATGACCCTTGACTGCGTTCCATCCGGTGAATATGGACTCCCCCCATGGCAGGGGCTGACGCCTTTCTCTGTCTTGCAACACTCCTTCCTTCTCTCTGCTCAAAGCTGCTTAAGGGGCAAGGTTTCCCACAGAGCGTTCTACCATCACGACCGCCCAAAGAAGTTTGCCACAAAGCTCTTGGTCCGCTTAGCGGTTTTCACTGGAGGTGTTGGTACGTCGGCTCTGATCGGCGCGGATGTGCTTGCTACCTGCTCGCGGCGCTCTCCTGCGCTGACAGGAGACTTGGGGTCATGTGGCGGAGCCATAACCGCGGGTGAAGATCGAAAGGTTCCAAATGACTAAGTACGTCAGTTTCAATGGCTCCGTGTGCATATGCGTTACCATGGCAGAACACTCACTCTGACGCTGAGGCGGCTCTTCGGCTTGGACCTGCTCCGTCGAAGACCGATGAACTCTTCAGATGCCTCGGCTGCAGTCATCTTCCCAGCCTCCTCGATCTCCCCGGCAAGCGTCTTGCCATTCCGGGCCGTGTTCTCCTCCAAAGTTGGGATGAAACGGACGAAGCCTCTCGCTGGCGCGACGCCTAAAACCTCCTCCAGGTGCCGTTGGATGAGCGACGCGTTGCGCTTGTTCGTCGTCGGCTGGATCTGTACCGGCAGTGCGAATACCGACATCACATATGCCGGGTCGAAGGTGCCTCCGAAGACCATACACGTTCCGTGCTGCAGAGTGACCACAATCGATGAAATGGGTCGGTTGTATCGCGTGGAGAGGAGGTAAGACAGCTCCGTGATAAACGTGTACTCGTCGCTGATCTATTTAACAAGTCAGAAGGCGCACCGATGCTACCGCGTTCTCTGACAAAACCTAGCACTCACGATGACATTTGTCTTCACATCTGCCATGACGATGGACTCGCTTATCACTCGCTCCTTGGCTGGGTGGACCTCTTTCACCGCGAACGCATCCTCGAAGTAGTTGCTTCTTTGCTTTGTCAGCTCGGGCTTCGACTTCTTCTTCGTCGCATGGCCTGGCAAGGCCCGATCGAGTCCGCGCATATTGTCGCTTGCTTCTACAATCTTTAATGGTGGTAGGCGTGATGTCTGGGCCTTGCGTTCCGCGAAGGAACGTTGTGCACCGGGTGGTGGAGGGCTTAAGGTCCTGTTGAAGGTTTGGGAAGTATGGTTAGGCTTTCGAATGTTGTCTGAAGCCTCTGGAGTTGAGGACTCCATTGCCACCGGTGGTCTCTCGTCCATCGTTGGGATCTAGTCGGACGAGAGGCCGAAGTTTTGCCGGTTTTCAGATATTTTGGAACATCTGTTGCAAAAGCACGAGAGAGTTGGCACTTGACTGAAGACAGCGAACTCGAGCGCTGGTGGTATGAAGACTTAGACTCTTAGGGCCCCGACTTCTCTCGTTCAGCAGCCAGTAACTGCGTGGAAGTTAAGAATCCCTACTTCCCTAATCGTGACCATGGAAGTTGAATTGTTTTACTTACGAATGAATGCTGAGAACCGCGATCTCCAAAGGTAAAATAATGGGGGGTGTTTGGTGTCCAGGCTGCCAAATGGCCAACAGGCAGTGTATAAGGTACACAAATGGTAGATGGGAAGCAACCTTCACCTCTAACCAGTCCGACACCTCGAGCAGGAAGGAAGTCAGGCTGCCAGAGAGCAGGAAGCTCGGCTACGAAACAGACACTTAAGAAAACGATCGAGAATCGCGCCTACTCTGGAAGGGGGATGAAGGTTTAGTAGAGTCGAAAACAGCTAGATGTGCTGGCTTCCACAGCGAGACGATGGGGCGTCGAATATGGATTGCCAGGCTTGGTATGCAGCTTGCCGACGGCCAACAGAGTCTGTGGAACACGAGCAGCCATTGCTTTTTGGCGTTGTCCACAAAATGACCGTTGGGTCCAGTACCTTGGTCATATACGAATGCAGAAGCTGAACATTTTGGCCCAAAAGGGTCTGGATCTCAAGCATTTTCATCACGAGAAACTAGACCTCACACAAAGGAAGTAAACAGCTGGTGATACTTCTAGCTTGTTCGGTTTTTTCCAGTCATCTAGTTGTTTAGTGACTGATAGTAGTTATTGCTCGCTTCCATCGGACCGAAGTCCGAGGTGATAAAGATAAAGCTGCAGACGGGTCACAGCAGGAATGGCTTGGTAACACTCCGTCTTGCATCCCTCATTTCACTTATCTGCCAAGTGATACTGGCGGTGACAGTTCTTTTTGTGAGAGATCTCCCCACTACAGCACTCCGACAATCGAGTCGAGGTCTTTTGGGAGTGCAGGACAAAGTTCCATGACATGGGCTGCATTTGGCTATACCCCCTGCCTTACCTGAGTCTCCTCAGGGGGTAAGGCACGAGTAACACAAAAAGAAAGAAAAGGAAAAAGAAAAGAAGAAGAACCACAAAAAAAGGGGAAAAGCAAATCAGAGCTGAAAACCGATGGTTTCCAGCTGCAACAGTATACGGCTGAGCGTCAGATTTTTCAAATTATGTCATATGAAACCAGGCAAATATCCTATGCTCAGCTGCGAGGAACAGGATATATCGTGGTGACCGTCCACTCTGCAGTTGTGGCAACCTATAATCCAAACGCCCTGGATGCCTGACGATGCCCACGCCAGCCAAGATATCGTACACCGTGTCTCACATTCTTCACCTGGGTATCGATAGCACACCTTATGTTCACGACATGACCGGGCTGTCCTGCCTCGACCGAACAGTCGTGATGATGTGCCTCTCGAGGAACCACTGGTAAGCACCGAGGGCGAGGATGCCTATCTCGAGCACCATCACCACGATAGCCATGATCACCGCTGCCCAGTTCTCATGGCATAGGGTGCCGAAGTACGGTTGCTGGCCCATGGGGACCGACTTCCAGCGGCAGGTCCAGCTCAGGAGGGTGTCGTCGGTGTTTGACGCGTTGATGGCCCAGAATTCGCCGACAGTCACGACGGCAAGCACGGTGCCAATGAACGGAGCGATGATGGACGTCAAGCTATGGAATAGCTTCTTGCTGCGGAGCTACGATCGGAATGTGTCAGCCAAGTTGCATTGCAAGTAGGTAAGGTACCCAGGGGTAGAAAAGGCAGCACTAGAGACTTACGGATTCCACCTTGCTCACTATGAGAGTAACAACATTGACAAGGACCACAATGGCACTGCCGGCCACAAGTACAGCAGTGGGTGCCACGTTGAGCTCGTCCGGCCACAAGGCAAGGAGGTAGTCCCCGGGGACATGTGTCTTCTGATAGACGGAGTAGACATCGGCACTGAGGCCAAGAATGGTGATGCCCATTGCCGTGGCCAGGGCGAGCATGCCTATCCGGATGGTCTCGTCATGTCGGAGTGCCTTGATTTTCTTTTGGATGCTGTGGTCTTGGGAGTCGACCTCGAAGGAGGAGGTATCACCACCACGCTTCTCGTAACCCATGTCGAATAGGGAAAGGGGTGAAGCGTTTGAACGAGACGGAAAGGTGTCTTTCAACCAGGAAAGCAGGAATTCTACTGGAAAGAAGAATGTTTCGAGAGGCCAGCGAAGCGTATGAAGGCGATGAGAGTTCAGGTACGTCCAGGACTTGGATGGAGGCTGACATGGTGGGAGCTCCTGATACAAATACCTAGCCGCAGGAACTCCATCCTCAACACCAAGAGTGTTAACCGCCAGCGTCAACGCCGCTCTTCCGCGGCAAGCCAAATGCGGGTGGGGGGAGGGAACGCTGACAATTTTGGAAACGCCAAATGAGAGGCATTGCCCAGGCGCGCAGGCGGGTTGAGGAGGGCTCTAACCAACATACAAAGATGTAAGCACGACTGTCAGGTACGAAGGGTATCGGGGGGCTATTTTGCCCACAGGCGGGTATCATTTGGAAGCAGGGAGTGCTGACGGCATGCTCTGATGCACTTAAACGTGACAGAAATAGCTGGCTGGTGATGCGCATTGGCTGGTCTCGCGCAGATTGACCCCAACAGAGGCGGTTGCTTGGACAGGGGTTGGGCCCTCTAGGGTGGAAGAAGCACCAGTGATCGTCTCAGGGGCCTGTTTTTAGGCCATATTATGGCGCTTAAGGGGTTGGCTCTGGAGCTCGGCAAGCGAATCAAAGCGCCGCGTTTCATGTTTCTTGACGAAGGCCAGGTCCCGGCGGTTGTTTGCCATTGGACGCTGTCTTGAAGGGTCCGTGCATTGGCGTGAACTGTATTGGAGAATTCGGAGTTGGAACCGACAGTGAAATGCCAAAAAGATTCATTCCAAATACGGTGAGAGTGCTCTTGGCCTGCGGTTCTTGAGGCCTGATCGAAACATCGTCTGCATTTCCAGGAGTTTGAAGGATTTACCCTGGACGACGCTGTGATTAAGCGAGCTTGCCGACGTAGACTGACTGAAACGGCCAAGATACACAGTAGAGATAAGGAAATGTTTCCAATTGTTACCGGAACCAGACAGATTTATCCAGTTCCAATCTGAGCAAGGAAAAGTTCGTTAGACTACTGTGTTAAGGTCAGGTACCCGAATTAAGGAAAATTCAGCGACAGTGAAGTCTCTTCAGTCCCTTGTCTTAGCTGTAACTGCGGTACCGTAAGGTACGTGAAGGCCGAGGAGGGGAGTAGGCTGAGTCAGCTTATGGAAAGCGGAAAAGCGGGTCGAGCCCCCGCGGACCGGCTCGTCCTTCTTTGAGCCTAGCCCTGTTTTTACTATGTATGTACTCGGGTCTCGCCGCAAGGTCTAGGTCGATCCATCCACCTCAGATTTTCAGTGCACAGTCAAGAGCACCTTATCTGAAAAGCTTCATTCCATTCATTGTCACTCTTACGTACCTTACCCTAGCTCTGAAAAAGCAAGTGTTGAAGCTTACCACCTAAGAAAAGGTATCGCGTCGCAGCCACAAAGTTAATGGCTGCGCACGAGACCGATAACATTGCGGGTTGGCTGATCTGATCCGATCCCTCGACTCGAAATCCTCTTTTCGTGCCAGTCTCGCCGAAATTTCGTAGCCTCTTTCCACCAAAGGCATATCACGATTGCTGTGATCATCGCTTGATCTAGGATTCCCAACTCCCTTCTTACGATGGGGGAGGCCTGCCCCATATACCCCTTCGATTTCGCGATGGTTGGACGTCAGAGGACATCCGACGATCGAGTGGTGCAAGTATACCTCGGAAGTTGATGCTTCGAAGTAATATTCTCTCTGATTATGGTATGGGTACGATCCCAGAAGACGGGCACCAGACTCCCCCATTATCACCTGCCAAGTGGCTGACTGCTGCTGATGGGACGTGTTCGCACGATGTGTGAAAACAAAGCAAATGCATGTTATTCATGCTTCACGGTCCAATCACCCACCCAACTGGCATCGCATTCCCAAGGAATACTAGCACCTACGTGTACACGACAGCGTGACAAGAGGTGTCAAGAGGTGACCAGACCCGGCTGGATGGTTTGAGTTCGCGCTGGCAGCTTGGTTCCCCTTCCTGCCCTTCTGGTTCGGGGACTAAAGTGAAGCATGCGACATGGGTCGTTACCGGGAGATTGGTTCACGCCGTCTCATCTGCAAGTGCTGCGGTAAGTCTAGTCTAGAGCCAGCACGGAAGCCAATGGCTAGAGGTCCCTGGTTTTTGCATCACTGTCTTCACGCCGTTTCCTGCTTCTGCAGCTTCCGATGTACCGTTCCCACTTCGCCCTGGTGCCGTCCCAGCTCCTTGATGCCCGTCTCAAACGGCCTCGTCTAGGCCTTCTGGAAAACGGGACAAGTATCTGGCCGCGGTGCAGAACAACCTGGAAACACCACACCTCGGGGCAGACCGGTGTAAGAGGAGCACATTTCAATGTTCAGACCATCTCTGCATTGCATGATTTGCAATCGCATGTTGCATTTTCAGCCATGGCAAGCCATCGATTTCGCCGCATCACTGCAGCATCCTCGCCCGCATTCCCTTCAGACCCCTGGAACGGCATCTACCGTACCTAGCGGCTAATCACCGCCGCACCTAATATTTTGGACCGTTCTAGACCACGGAGGGTCTCAGGGCAATGTTTTCTGGGTCCGTGCTGGGCTATCAATTGGTTGCCCTACGCAAGGGTGCCCTTTTGAGATCCTTGAATGATGTTCTTGACCTGACGATCGAATCCCGACTTCCCCCAGCGTCGCAGGCAAGACTGTTCGTCTTGTGCTAAGATTCCCATCCCATCGTACCACTCTATCCCAAGGCTGTGGTTCCACCATCGAAGAACCACTGACAGGCGACTGTGACAACCATCCGCATTTGGGTGGTGTAGTCCGCGTACGACGTCGGTACTTCCGACTTGGTCCACACTGTCGGGTCTCTCCCCAGATTGAGGGAGCGCCACAACACCCTTACACGTCGATACCGTCAGGAGCAGATGCTGCTGGTATGGTATGTGACTGCGCTGTGGAATGGCGCGAGTGCTCGGTATCTGCTAGTCGGCGTTGCTAACCCTGAGCTGTTCCTGGGAGATGCTCTTCGTCCCCGAGATACAGGAAAGTTCCTCTGTTTCTTCTGCATCGCCTTGTGTCTCGGCCGGCCGAGGGGAGCCCGCAGTAGACATATCATTACCCCCCCACCTCCCCGTTTCCTGGGGAGTGGAGTGTTCTCCGTGCGCCGACTTATATTATATATCCCGCCACCCTCCCCTTACTCTAGACTGCCGGATCCCTTCCTTGCGAGCCAGACTGCCGGGTCTTCTAGGACATGGGCACACAAGACTCACCTCAGTCTTACAGTACTCGAGTCTCCCCTGTTCAACCTGCGGTTTGAAGCACATCCCAGCAAGGTCTCACCTCTGTCTGCCTGCAGCTGTTGTGTTAGCAACGGCCCTTGACCGACATGAGTGACCACAAGGAATTTGTACGTTGCTTATCACCCGTTGCAGTCGAATACTTGACCGTCAGGTCCTCACCTCCCAACTTCGATCCTCAGTCTGTATTGCGACTAATACATGTACCAGCACCTCTTCCCCTTGCTCCCTCCCGAGATCCGCGTCAAGATATGGACCTTCAGCCTCCCAGAACCACGCATAGTCGAAGTCCGTTGCGGTTCTGACTCAATCTCGAATAGGGGCACCCCTAGCGGCGTCGGCGGCGTCACAGGCTGCCTCTCCTCCGCAGCCATCCCCGTCACTCTCAGCGTCTGCCGCGAGTCGCGCGCCGAGGCCCTGCGCCGGTACAAGCGCATGTTCGGCTTCGCGGGGCGGCCCGGCCGTGTGTACTTCGACCCGGACCGCGACGTGCTGTACTTCGGCCCCAAGGGGACGGGGCTGATGGGGCCCCACGCGCAGTTCAGGACCGTCTTCGCCCTCTGCGAGGGCGACCTCGCGCGCGTGCGCCGCATCGCCGTCGACGAGGCCGTCCTGGGCCCCACCGTCGGCCTGCCCGCGGGGTACTCGGAGCGCGAGAGGTTCGCGGCCACGGCCCGCGCCGTCTACCAGCTGCTCGCCCTGGTGGTGTCGCACCTCGCCGAGCTCGAGGAGCTGATTTTTGTGTCGGGGGCGGGGGCGGTCCAGCGCCGGTTGTTCTCCCCGCGCGACGACTGGCCTCTGTGCGAGCCCTCGCCCGAGTCGGTGCGGAACAGCAAGTCGCTGCTCGGGGCGGTCGGGCTCGCCCTGCAGGACATGGCCCGCGCCGCGCCGCGATGGCACCGGCCAGCGTGGAACGTGTTCTCGAGGAAATCGTTCGCGTGAATCGAGTCCCGCTGCTGCCCATTACCCGATCAGGACCGGGTGGGAAGGGGGATCTCCGACAGAGCCCGATCGGCATACGGACCATTATCATTTCAGACTGCGGAATGCTGTCCGCTAGCAGGCATCATCACCAACCATATGTGCAGGAAACTTCTAAGCGTCAGCTTTGCGCCCATATGATACTCTGCGGAACGCACCATTGCTCACTCTGACCGATGGCGAAGACGATCACCAACCGAGCCAAGGCATAATACCCGACGAGTTCAAGCCGATCCAGGATCTTAAGTGGGCTGAACAAGAACCTGGACCACGGGGCGAAAGAGCCATTGCCGGATGTAGTACGCATGCGCGGCGAGACTTGGTACTTGAGTTCTTAGACCCATGTCGTCAGCTAGCCGGCAAGCAAGCGACCAGTGTTTTTCGACAGCCCGGTTCCTGTCAGATCTCACCACGTGGCCCAAGGTTCGGGGCGCTCCGATGAGCGAATGTATGGATAATACAGACCATATGCCGTGGAGACTTTTTATTTTCTCTTCTCTAGATGTATGCATACCTAATATGTACCTTATGTAATGTTACAATAATGCCAAAAGAAAAATGCCTAATAAACCCCGTCCGGAGGGGGGGAAATGCAGAATACCCAAGAAAAGTAACAATCGCTTCCAGAACGTCCCTCGAACAACAACAAAAGCCTCCCATAAATCCCTCCGAATCCTGCCTGTCACCGTCAAACAGCCCCCTTCCCAAGCCCGATCCCCTTCCTCCTCCCCCGAACGACGGCCTCGAGCGCGCGCCCCACGGCGGCCAGGTCGCCGAGCAGCGTGATGTGGCCCCTGTCGGAGCTCACGCGCCCGCCTTTAACCAGCTCGTAGCCGGCGGGGGGCATGGCCTCTCGCGCCAGCACGACGCCGTCACCCGAGCGGAAGAGCAGGTCGTCGTACGCGTCCGCGCGGGCGATGGCGTTCTCGCCTCCGGGAGGGTCAGAGGGGGAAGGGGTCAGGCGGGCGGCGTAGACGGTGGGGATGTCCTTGCCGTAGAGGACCGATATGGGCGGGTAGAGGTTCGCGGCCTGGTGGGAGGGGGAGTGGGCGAGTTCGGCGCGGAATTGCTTGGTTTGGGCGAGGGTGCGGCGCAGGTAGGCTATGTTGCGGGCTGTGGTGTTTGCGGTGGAGGGGGGCTCGGAAGGAGAGGAGGAGGATGAGGACGAGGCCATCTGTGGCGCGAGGGTGCGGTCTTTGGTTATCTCCGTCTTGCGGCTTGGGTGGTGATCGTGGAGGTGCGGCTTCTTGGCGTCGCTGTTGCTGTTGCTGCGGTTGCGGAGTGGGAAGGACCCGGACAGGCTGCGCAGCGGCGCGAACGCGGCGGTGGCGGTCTTGTTGCTGCCGCTGGTGGACGGGAGCGGGGGCAGGGCGGGGCCCGCGACCATGGGCGAGAGGCGGTACTTGATCCAGTCGTCGACGTTGTAGAAGTCGACGCGGTACTCCTCGCCCGTGAGCTTGTCGACGAAGCAGAAGCCGTCCTCGGGCAGGAAGACGAAGGTGGTGCGCAGGGAGAAGGTGACCTGCGCCGTGAGCACCTTCTCGTTGAGCAGCACGGCGTCGCCGTTGCGGATGGGGCCGAGGATGTTGATGCACCGCTGCGGCGCGCCGGCGTAGAGCACGCCCGAGAAGAGCTCCGGGCGCTGGTTGACGGCGTGCCGGGCGATGAGGCCGCCGAGGCTGTGGGCGATCACGAGGGCGCCGCGCTGCTCGGCGGGAACGTCCGGCTGGTTCGAGGGCAGCGCCTCGAGGAAGGAGACGAGCTTGCGCGAGAGGAGGTGCGGGCTCAGCCGCCAGTCGTAGCCGTAGTCGTGGACGCGCAGCTTGCCTTGCCGCGCGTTGTCGCACTCGCAGAGGCGCTTGAACAGGCGCTTCGAGCTGTCGACGGGTCCGATGTTCTGCAGCATGCCCGAGGCGAAGATGTGCTGCTCCATCGTCTCTTCGTCTTCGGGGTCCAGTCCGACCTCGAGGTTGACTTTGCGGATGTTCAGCCCGACCTTGACGGGGACCCACAGCTGCCGGTGCGGAGGCTGGGCCGAGCGGAGCACCGAGCCTCGGTAGCCGCCCATGATGACGATGTCCCCCGTCAGTGTTTCCAGGACACGGTCGAGAGCAGGATAGAGGCCATCGCCCTTGGGCCGCTGGTTGACCGCCGTCGAGGAGCCGTTTGGAGACTGTCCCGTCTTCATTGAGTCTGGGAAGATGCCTGTGCAAGTAGCGGTCGGTCAGTAACACTGTTCATCCCGGGTTGATCGCCCGTTTTGCACTTACTGGGCAGCTTGAAGGTGGGCGCATCCCAGCTATCTCTGATTGCCTTTATCCGAACGTTTACCTGCTCGCGGATATGCGTGAAGCGATCGTCGTCCCCGAAAGACGAAACGCGCGACAGCGAGTGATACAGCGCCGAGTCGTCGGAGAGTGTCCTTTGGAGGCCAACAGACTCTAGTGCAGTCTCTGGAGCCGCGGCCGCCGGAGAGCTTGCCTTGGTGTGCGTTGCGCCCTGGCCGAGAGAAGCCTTTTGGGGCGCAGCTCCGCTGTGAGTTAGGGCAGAAGGTGATATGGCGGCTTGCTCGTGCTTGGAAGTCGAGGAGAAGAAGGACGAAGACGAGAAGTTGGGTAGGTTCACGGAATCAAACGCCTTGGTTATCCTCCTCAAAGCGCTGTCTCCCATCGAAGTTGCACGTCGGTGCCGTGTTGAGCTGCGAAACACGCCGGTCAGGGCCGGCTTGCGCTCTTTCAAGGTCTCGACGATGAAGTCCCGTGGCCCGGGGTGCCACGGACTCGGCAGTCGTGCCAAAGCAGTCTGTCTGCGTTGCGGAGGCCTCGAATCAAGCGACAGAGTGCCCTCTCCATGCCGTGGTTCGGTGGGCTCCCCCGCCTGTAGCCTCTCCATGGCCGCAGCTCTCCTTTCTGCAGCCAGAACCCGGGGTGAGGTGAGCCTGGTGGCGACGGGGCTGATAGCCGGCTGGATGAATGATTGTGCGTCATCTCCGTCGCCGTATAGGGCATCCTGTTCTTCTGTTCCCTCTGCCTCTGATGGCGGCGAGGGCGTCTCTTCGGGTATCATGATGTCAAGCTTGTCCGGCCGAGCTGCCGGCTGTGGGGATGGCACTGAAGCTGGGTCCGTCCATGACGAAGCTGCCACGTGCGAAGCTGCCATATCGTTTGAGACGGTCTACAGGCTTGCACTGGACCCTGACATGCTTTGCGGGTATCAGAGTTTCATGAGCAGGGAAAAGCTTGATATAAAATAGGAGATGCCGGCTCATCCGGGAGGCGAAAGTTTAGGGTCGAGCTATAGTCGTTCTTGGTCTGATTTTATGTACTGTGTTGGTTTCCGCCCTGTGTAACTTGACAAGCTCGTCTTGTAAGTTTATGTAAGACAGTCTCCTTTCAGTCAATTGAGGCGAGCGAGCTGATGAGACCAGGAAATCTTATATATATATAATATGTGTGTTTTGGCTTGTGCCTCGCTCAGCCTCTGTGTCGGCTTACAGTGGATGTCGGATAGAAAGGCACAGCAGGGGGGGCTTCGCTGCAATTGGGGTCAATTGGGGTCTATTGGGGGTCCAGACTAAGTCAGACTAGCCATTCCATTGGCCGGTTTGCGGGCTCCTTCCGGATACGGCATGTGCCCCCCTAAGGAATACTGCCGCGGTACCTCTCTCTAAGTCGCCAGCCAGATTGGGATGCATGCATTACTTTTCAACCACGGAATGATCTCATCCCAACCAAATCTGATCTGATCTGATCTGATCTGATCTGATCTGAGATATGCTTGAAGAGTTGCTTGCTTGGGACTCTGACTTTCGCAATGACAAGATGAAGGCCGCGTCGAATGCACTGGCAGATCTCTGATCGAACGAAACACTGTAAAGCTGACATTGACTGGATGAGAAAATGAGGAAAAATAAGCTATCAATGTAGCTTCGTGAAATCGGTGAGACTAGCGCCGCCAGTGTGAAGCCGAGGCTGAATCTGGCACAGGTGCACTTCACTTTTGCTGTTCGGGGAAAAGAATTATGTCTTGTACGATGCAGCGAAGCTCAGCCTCAGATATGGCGAGTTTCAATACTGGTCGATAGGTCGGTACCGGTGAGTCCATGGCTTCCATCAAGGCAGGATGCTGAATTTCCCCTCGACCTCCTTGATCTTTTCGACCGATCTCTGCCACGCCGGGTCCTGCTGGATCCGCTCCATATACTCCCACAGTTTGGGGTACGTCTCTGCGAAAGTCCCCTTCTCCCACTCGGCCATGGCGTCGAAGTTGCCGACAGTCTTGAGCGCGACGATCGGGTAGGCCAGGGCCGCGTCGGCACCTGTGAGGTGGCCGCCGGCGAGATATGGCGCCTTCTCGACGAACGAGTTCAGCATGGCAAAGTGCTTCGTCAACGTCGGTGTGACGAGCAGCCCGAGCACCTGGTTGACAACCATGCGTGTCAGGGGCCGGATGAAGAAGGGGATAGCGGGGCCCCGAAGACCTTTCGCGATAGCCATGTCAGCCCAGCCCAGTCATGTCACACTCGTGCGCACACTTGGGTTACAAGAATGAAAACTCACCGTCAAAGATGAAGTACATGGTCATCATGGACATGAAGCTGCCCTCGGCGTAATACATGATGTATTGATATCTCATCCACTCCTCCGTCTCGCCGCCCACCTTGCCTTCTTGGCCGTCCTTCCAGCGTTTCGGCACCAGGGAGCCATCGCCAAAGTGCTCGGACAGGTACTGCACGACGAAGGCGGTCTCGGCGAGCACAATTGGCTCGCCACCTCCGGGCGGCGTGACGGTGACGACGGGCGACTTCCCGAGAGGGTGGATCTTGGTCAGCTCGGGAGGAGCCAGCTTGTTCTTGTCGCGGTGATAGATGGCCAGTTCATAGGGTACCTGGAGCAGTTCGAGCAGGAAGACGATGCTCTGTGCCCGAGAGCCATTGAGCCTGGGTGACTGGTGAGCATGGTGTGGAGGTGCATTTGCCTGGCCACGGAGGAGACGTACCAGTGGACCTTTATTGTTGCTTGGTTTTCCGTCATCTCAGCTGATTTAAGTTAGAGAAGAGCTATACGTATCTTACTGGCAGGTAAAGTACCTAGGTATATTATTTACAGCCGCCGCAGAGATCGAGGCTGTCTGAGTGAGTGTAATCTAAATCAGTTTGTTAAGGTAGTTCGTGAGATTACCAGGAGCTGAGGCAGTATTTATTTGTCTTCACCACCCCCCAAGGCCATCCTGCTGGTGAAACGGTGACTTCATTTCAGCCCATTGTCCGCTAACAGAACAGGGGCCGCATGGGCGTCCCGAGGCCAAGTCCTGCCAGTGCCCATAAATCCCGACAGCGGTCGGGTCCAATTCCGGTGCTAAGATTTGGTCCGTTGTTCCAACGGAATGGAGGGGTTCGTCCGATTGCACGTGAACGACCATCACCTGTCACATGTAAAATCATGTGATCTTGAGCTTGAGATGCCCCACATTTACCAACGCAAGAGAGATGCCAAGACCGGACGGACCATCGTGACTTTCCGCGAGGCTCAACAGCACCTCAAGTCGGAAGCTTGATCTCACATTCCGTCCACTAAGCTACCTACCGCCCAACGACCGTTGAGTCCGAGTTTACCTACACAACAACACAACGTAGCTGGCAGCGACCAGCACAACCAAGTTCAAGATGGCCGGTCTTCAGCATTACAGTTAGTTCTCAATTGACGGCGCAAGACGACATTCAACGACCACTCGCTGACATGGTGCGCAAACAGAGATGGCCTTGGACCCAGCCATTATCCGGCTCGGGAGTACGTCTACCCTCACTTAACCCTCGCCGCTCGATTGTATGGATGGGTTGTGCAGTCCAGAGTCTAACCGCTCGACAGACATGAACTCGAACCGCTACAAGTACTTCAGATGGACGCCACGGACCGCCCGGCTCACCTTCATCTGGGTTGCCGTCGTGCCTGGCCTGGTCGGATATGTTGCTTACAAGACAGATGTGAGTCGAGAACCTCACAGGCCGCACCTATATTTATTTTATTTACCGCTCGCTGACACGGCTCAAACACAGGGACTATGGGATTTCCGGGCGAAGAGGAGAGGAGACCTGCTCGAGGAGAGGTAGACATCGAAGCTGCGTGGTCCTCAAGCTTGGACGGTTGTACATATCACTTGCAGAGGAACAATACCGAACTTCAATGGAGAAATAAATGCGAACGACCAATTCGAGTCGTGAATGGCATGGTGCCCCCTTTGAGCTTAAAAGACAGCTCATCCCAATCCGCAGCCACCTGTATACGCCTCCGAAGAATAACCACCAGCTTGGTAAAAAATACATAGATATCCCTGTCAAACAAACGCCGGTTTCATGTCAGAACATAGCCTCAAAAAAACAATCGATTCCACAGCACCGCCCCCTCTCACCACCTCGAAGGCGCCCTCCTACTCCCTCCCCTGGGTCCAGCATCAGGCAACCGCTCCCCCCTCCTCCACTCGCCCTCCGGAAAAGAGCCGTGGCCGCGATCCCTATGATCCCGTCCTCCCCTCGCGTCCCACTCCCGGTCCCTCTCCCTCCCAAACCTCCCGCTTCCTGGGGCTCCCCTATCTCTACCGCCGCCCCTCACCGGCCCGGGTGGCGGTGCGACGCCGGTAGAGAACCCCCGCGTCCCTGTCGGCCTGTTGCTGCTCGTCTCGGCTACAACTGCCGGTGCGACGGCGCCCGTGCTCCCGTCCGGCGGCAGCACCGCGACGCTCAGGTAGTCCCCGACCACGAACTTGGCGTCGGCAAGCGTCTTGTTCCCAGCAGGAGATACCTCCGGCGGCCGCGTAATGCCGTTGTCATCGCCGTCGTTGAGCATGTCCTCGTCGTCGTCGTCATCGCCCCCAACCTTCACGGCGCCGCCGTCTTCGTAGCCCAGCACCAGGCTTCCCAGGTCCTTGGCCAGGTACCGCGGGGGCGGAGCCGGCAACTGGTTGTCCGGCGGAAGGAGGCGCGAGGGCGGCGGGGGAGGCGCTGCGGCGTCCGGGTATATGAGGCGGAAGGAGAGTCGGGTGCCTACCGCGGGCGAGGGCAGGGCGGCGGGCCGGAGCGAGGCGATGTGGTGCGCCAGCTCGAGGAGGGTGGTGGTCGGGTAGGCGTGGATGGGGAGGTGGGTTGGCAGGGAGGAGGGGGCTGTCGTGGCGAACTCGTCCGGGCGGTGGAATGTGCCGGTGCGGTAGAAGAGTTTGAGGAGGAAGGGAGTGGTCGTCGTCGAGTCGCGATCCGGGCTGGGTGGTGAGTCCATTTTTCTAGACAGTAGGGCGAACGGTAGGGTGCGGTCTTGTCTGTGGATTATTGCATTGTGGCGAAGAGAAGCATAGACTTGTGGCGTGAAGAATGGCCGGCAGTCAGGATGCAATATGGCTTTTTCTGCTGTGGTTGCGGGATGATATTCCGAGCTTAGACAACCTGATACGCTGGTACAGGGTAAGGTCCCTAGCTAGTTCTGTAGTAAAGTGCACTGCAGGGTTCCGGAGATCTGCCAAGACATTCGGAGAAGCATCCACTCTTGTCATACCCCAGTCGGAACAAGCCGCCTTAACGGTTCAGTACTTTCTAGAACTCCAAACCACCATCGGATCACCTCTTCCTCACCAAAACTACTGTGTACTGCGCCAGCAAAACCATATCTCTAATAAGGAAACAACTGCGCGTCGTCGCCCTACCAGCGCAAAATGGATTTCGCATCCCTCATGTCCAAAACCCTCTCCAAATCCTCCACCCCGACACCACCACCACCACCACCACCACCATCAAAAGCCGACTCGGACGCACCACCGCCCGCGGCGGCCCCGAAATTCATCTCCCGCCGCGAAGCAGAAGAGGCGCGCAGGGCAGCCTACGTCGCGGAACAGCAGCGCATCGAGGCCGAGCGCGCGGCCAGGGCGAGCGCCAAGCGGAAGCGCGAGGAGGAGCTGGCCGAGGAGGCCAAGGCGCGCGAGGAGAAGCGCCGCCGGCTGGCCGAGGAGAGCAGGCGGCGGAGGGAGGAGAGGGAGGCCGAGGAGGAGCGCGCTAGGCGGAGGAGGCTGGGACTGCCCGAGGTCCCGCCTACCGGACAAAAGGACGAGGGGGCGAAGGAGGAGGAGGACGAAGACCTGGACGAGGAGGGCGGAGATAATGCGCAAACGCTCGGCGAGGAAGAGGTGCGGTCCAAGCTCCGAGCCTTGGGCGAGCCCGTCGCCCTGTTCGGGGAGACGCCCGCGGCGCGCCTCAGGCGCTACAGGAGGCTGACGGGCGCCGTGGTCAAGCCGAACGGACCCGTCCCCACGACGCTGCCGCCCGTGGAGGAGAAGGACATGAAGGTCGGCGCGGTGCCGAAGCCGGAGGACAGGAAGGCGCGCAGGTACCTCTACCGGCAGCTGGCGTCGTACTTCAACATGGTGCTGCGCGAGTGGGAGCTTGCGCTCGCGGAAGAGGGGACGCACGAGACCACGGCCGGCAAGCAGGCTGTTAGCGCCATGGTGTCGAGCAAGGAGAGTATGAAAGCGGTATGTTGTTTTTCCCCCCTCCCCGCTCTTTCCCCTCTGTCTTTCTTCCGAAGCTGACTGAGTGTGCAGCTCTTCCGGAAATTCGAGAAGGGAGACCTCGACGAGAGTATCCTCAAAGCAATAGTGGAGATCGTACAGGCGGCCCAGGAGCGGCGGTACGTCGACGCCAATGACGGCTACCTACGGCTCAGCATCGGAAAGGCGGCGTGGCCCATTGGAGTGACCATGGTGGGCATCCACGAGCGTAGCGCTCGCGAGAAGCTGCACAATGGCGAGAAGGGACATGTCATGGGCGACGAGGTGACGAGGAAGTATCTGCAGAGCATCAAGAGGTGTCTGACCTTTGCGCAGGTGCGCTGGCCACCCGAGGATGTGAGGCAGCTCATGGGATGAGGAGGGATAGTGTAGAGGAAGCTGATAACAGTCGATACCCAATGAGAGGACGTCGGAAGAACCGCGACACTGCCGATATAGATAAGTACACGGTGCTGGGCAACACTTAGTGCCCTCGAGGGGACGACCACACAGAGATTAAGGTAGTGTAGTCTGACTGTACCGTACCTGGGTCAAGGCAACTCGTGTGATAGAAGCAGGATGAGCATGCCTGTAGCTGCTACTTTCCTATGAAAATGCATAACCCATACCTTTCATCCCCAAGGCAACATTCGCCAGAGACGCCGGCTTCCCTAAAAATCCTTCATGAGCCCTTTGTAAACGTCAATGAGTAGGTAGGCCAACACCGCAGCAACCCAACTCTGCGAGGCAGACGTCTTCCCTGAGCCTCCCTCTCGACACTGACCATACTACTCCACTTTGCTCTTCTTCACCGGAGGGCGATCCGCGTTCCCAGACCTTGTCGGCGAATCTCTGTCCTTGCCGTCGACCTGCGCTTCAGATTCAGGAGACGCCTTGCGTTTCGTAGGCGATCCGCCCTCCGGGCTCTAGACTGACGGCAGATCCTCGTACGCAAGGTCAGACATCTGACCTTGCAGGAGCTGCGACTGTCCTCCGCCGGCGAGCTGTCTCCTAGGGCCCTTGACCTCCAGATCCGCCGCCACGAGGCTCATGCGCCTGATCCGCTCGACGGCCTCCTTCTCATACTTCCTCGCTGTCTCTAGCGCCGATCTTTGCACCTTCAATCGGGGCTTCTCCGGGATTGTGGTTACGAGCTATATATAAACCGTCAGTGCCATGCTTCTTTTAGCAGAAAGTCACAAGTCTCCACTCACCCCGTCGATCTTGTTGATCCGAGCCTGCAGCTTCCCAGCCCGGATCATGGCCGCAAGCTCAGGCTCCACCGACGTCCCCGGCGCCGCGAAAGCGGCATTCATACTGTCGAGCGTGACGCACGAGAAGGGCACCATGTAGTTGACGATGCACTTCTCTCTGATGGCGGCGAATATCTTGGCCACGTGCCTTTGGAGGTAAATGTCCAGCAGGTAGTCGGGCTTGTGCTGCTCCAGCATGGCGAGGCATGCGGAATACCTTCCTATGACGAACTGCGACACCGCTTTCCGGAGCTGCGGTTCGAGCTGCAGGAAGCTCCTGAAATTGTTACTCTCAAGGACCTTTTCCTGGAGATCCTTCCGGTCCATCGTTGCCAACGCCAGCAGGGAGCCATAGGCGGCGACATCGGTGGGACTCGCGAGCTCGCTGTAGTGATGGGAAGGGATGGTGGCGTCGGCTTCCAGGAAGTTCTGTGCGGCTTCGGCATACTTCTCTTGGCCTAGAAGGGCGATTCCGGTGGCTATCTTCTGGTACGGCTGGAACTCCTTGTCGGCTTCCCCGTTCTGGTAGCCGACCAGCTTATTGAGGTTGGTTGCGACCATCACCCAGTCTCGGCGCTGTAATGACACGCTAGCCAGATGTTTGCCGACGTCTACTATGTGTCTTGGCGTACTGACATCCGGCCGCATGTGGGAGTAGGCTTCGAAGGCCCTGGTGAGATCGCCGACTGTTTCGTAGTGCTTGCCTATGTCTTCGTGGCCCATCTGTTCGACCGGCAACTTTAGCAAGATATACGGAGTAGAGATACATCGCATGCTGGGGGGGCAGTAACTCACGCGAATGCTCTCCTTGATAAGGTTGTTCTTGTAGCCCCTCAGCTCGGCATCAAGTCGCGCCGTCTCGGCTCTGTTGGCCTGTTCTGTCCGTTCCATCCAATCCGTGTCTAGAACCGCGTCTTGATCTGTCGGACATGCCATGCGCAGGTGCTCCACTGCTTGTGTGTAGCGCTCGATATCCTTGCCGCTCTTTGCCTCGGCCACGGCAGCCTTCAGTGCGTCGACGCAGAGACGGGTTGAGGACCGTCCGATGTGAAACAAGCGCTCCCAGCGAGTCCTGCCTACAATGAAATAGAATAAGCGGCGTTTTCGTAGCAGAAGGGCGGACTACAGAGTCTAACGTACCTTTATAATTTTGCATGTACAGCTCGATGTCGAGTTTGGGCGTTTCTGGCGGTTCACGTCGATGTCAGCTTCAGACTGGGGCATGGCTAGCTGCTAGTTAAAAGACGAACTCGCACCTTTCACAACGATGATGCCCTGATCCTCCATCAGCTTGAAATAAGCCTCCAGCGTGTCGGCCATTGTGGTGACAATGTTGGTGTTGCGCAAGGCTGAGCTACGTCGTTAAATGATGTCTGTTGTTGGAGCTCGAAGCTCAACGAGGCTGCCAGCCGCAGGAACGATGTGGGGCTCCTCCGTTGTCGACTCGTTGCTGTCAGTCAGTCGGCTGTCGCTGCCTGTTGGTGGGGTAATTTGGGGACGTGGGGTTTAGAGCTTGCAGGGCTTTGGTGGCTCAGTAATCGTGTCCGCTTGCCCAAGGTAAACCCTATAACAAACCATCTGTTAAGCACCGCCGCAGATCAACGGCTCTATATTGTGGTACAATCAACATATAACTGCAATTAGGCACCTGACCCAGGCTCGGCCAAACGATCCGAACGGAACGAGGCCAAATATCCTTGCACACCCTCGACAGAATGCGGGGAGGAACCAGGGCCACGCGGACAATATAGACTATTGCGCATGAATAACTGCACATCAAGATTGAAGACGACCGGGACGCCCTGAGCTTGTGGTAGGTTCGGGTTTTAGGATATGCAAGCGGCTATCAAGTATTCACCCCTCGTCTGCCTTATCTTGTCTTTAGGATCATGGATATCGGCTCGAAGTCTAAACCTGTAGCTATATGAGACTGGCTACATAGGATTGGATCTGCTCCGTTGGACAAATATGCTGCTGTCTAAGGCATCTTTACCGGTATGTTTCGTTCCAATGGCAGCTAGCGCACATGTCTCCCTCTGCAATCCACCTCAAATCATCGGTCATAAGCAAACGGCCCGTCTGTACCGCAGGGTGATTGACCTAGGTTTCTGTATTCAAGCTCAGAAAAAATATCCATTATCCATCCACTATGGAGATTTCGTCCTTGTCCTCCTTCGTCATAACACTGACGTCGCCAAGACAGGTAGGCGAGCTGCTTACCCAAATTGAGGGAAAGCATGGAGTCCTTTTCGGTCGGCTCCGACTCCGCCAAGGTCTGACGGACCGGTACCGATACGGCCGGGATTAACGCCGGATCGATCTCCTCCCTGCTGTGGATGGCTTCGAAGACAACCTGGAATGTTCTTATCCAAAACTTTACGGAACGAAACCTTCTCGACCAAGAGTATCTTGTCCGTATGGGTATCTCAGCTGGAGAGTCCCTAGAAAGTCAGACCTTTGTCGAGAGCAGAAGGCGACAAACGGAGTTCTTTCCAGCTCTCTTTTGGCCGATTCGCAAGCGACAGAGACCGGTGTGGGTACCATGCGGCAAGGTAAGGTACTGTCCCAAAGCGTGGATGGCGCTTTGTTGCGGCTAGTGGCTCCCTTACCACCCCTGTAGCTGCATGGAAGTCGCGGAGACATGCAAATGAGGTCATGCCAAGAGATGCCAAGCTTTTGGTGCTGTCTGCTTGGATCCTTCTCCCGCCTCGCTGCTTCCAATCCACGATCCCGGACGTTTTCCGGCCCCGAGACCCCCCTGTCGAATTCCCGTCTTTTTTTAAGACCGCAACTGGAGAAGACCGTCCCGCGATGGAGAAACGACGCAAGAATCGCATGTTTTTGAGCCGTACTAACGAGCGCCGGCACGCGCTAATGTCAGCTGGGAGGCGGGCAGGGCGGGGAGCAAACCAGAAAACTGAATTTCTGATTCCTCTGCATTCCAGCATGCATACACGTGTAAAGGACCTCGATACTGCAGACTGCGGTGAGTGTCACTGAACGATGGGGTCTTTTTCTGTTCTTTTTTATTGAGTTGGGACTGTACTACGAAGAAAAGAGGCCGTCACCTGCACGTCATCCGCTACCTTATGAATTCGGCAGCTTGGGACCTCATACCGCCCACCGCCTGTCCACTTCCGTCCGGGAAGTTAAGGTTTCGACTTGGCGCGCTCAGTCATCCATCATCAAGATACATACACTGGGGCTATATTCAGAGTCAGGAGAGTCAGGAGACATGAGACCCGTCCTGTGAATACGATTCATACACACACATGCTGTAGTATTAAGTCAGGTACTTTGGAAGGAACTTTATGGAGAAGCCATCATGGACTTTTTTCTTCTTCCTTTTTTTTTTTTCTGAAGCGCCGATCACAACCCCACAGCGACCTACTGTGGTATTTTCGCCCAAGCCCCTCCGTCTTTATCTAACAACCTTCTTTACACGTAACGTGTCAGCAACTCGGCGGCCCTAAGTCCGGAACAGATATCGAATCAATCTGGCGCTCAAACTTGAACCGGGCCTGAACCTCCCTGAGCCTCTTCTGTTACACACATTCTACGCTATCAGACCAACTAGAGTCATAGACAGTTGCTATCACACCCACACCCAATGGCAAGGTAGCGCTGTGACCCCTCATTGTTGCGTCAGCCTTCGTCCCTGAACCCCTAATCCACTAGCGACAGTTCGTATTCACGACGAGGGATAGATTGGGCAAGTAGTACTATCTTTACAACAAATACCTTATCCAACTTCATTCACGAAGGGAGCTCATACTATGCAAAAAGCGTCTTCTGAACCCAGAATTGGTCAATTTGCGAAGAGCTTATTAATATAATAATAGGTACTGTTCCGTATGCGCCATCTTGACCTCCTCACCTTTAACCCCGCCTGACGTTCTCAAAAGGTTTCCGTGTCACCCCAGGCCATCCCGGTGTCCAGTAGCGCGTGCCATAGAGGTGGCCAAGGGTCCCCAGCCTGCCATATCCAGCCCATCCCAGTCGGGTAAACCGAACCTTAGAGCTGGTGCAGGGCTCCGCGCGACTGAGTCGTCGCGTCCTTTTTCGGGAATAAGACGCACATGGCTACCACAGCAGGCCGTATCACTCCACATGGACCTCTGAGAGGAAGATTCGTGCCGGCCTCAGGCCCTCAGCGACGCCAACAACAGCCAAGACTCATCACCTTACTAAGTCTATACAGATACTATGTCTTACGCTATCCCAACTCCTGACCGCCTTCTTGGGGCGTTGTCTTCGTTCTGCTGTCATGGATTCTTGGCCTCTTGGCCTGATCAGCTCCAGGTTGGCGACGCCACTGTCCGTCTTGGGTACAAGCAGGAACTGTGATGGTTTACGTTGGAACATTCCATATCCGGCTGAGCGTAGCGTTGATTTCTCTTCTTCCAGACTCTGGACAGAGTCAGACAGTGCTCGGTCTTACAGTAGACGTCGAGGTAATTGATTACAAAGCTTGATTTCTCCTCCCCGGAGAGAATCCCTTCCATCTATCCCCGGAGTTAGTTCGCTAAATACCGTTGGGCCTGACCTCATTCGCGTGTCTGCTATCCTGCGATAGATCCATAAGGTACCTCATTTGGCAGAGGTGTCTACTGTGGTATCTTGCGAGAACCCCCTCCAATTCGTCTACCCTTCTCCCCCCATCCTGGCGTTGTGACTTTGCTGTACACACCCCGGGTAGCATCTCGAGGGCTATATCACTGTCAAGCCAGCTTTTATCTCTTTCCAGGCTTCACACCCCGCTTTCTTTCCTCATCAATCTTTTTATGAATCTACTCCTGCGGGAACAAGTTTTCTTCTACCGGCCGACTCCCGGTTCTCGCAAGTCAATTTGTCTTGGCAATCTATCGAGAAATATTCCGTTTTACGTACCCGCCCTCAAAAGCTCCTAAAGCAGTTTCGAAACTCCGTATCGGCACCGGTACGCCAAGGAATACCCTGCACCACACCCCTTTGGGTCCTCACACCTTGGTCACTCTTGATCTACAGCCTGTACAGACCGTGTTGGTCTCTCTAGGGGACTGGCTGCTCTCTCGGCCCCCTACACCACCCAGCAGCTGATGCTCGCCCTCGCCCTATTGTTGCCCCGGTCCCACTGATTACAATCGGAAATCTGCCTACCACTCGTTGCTACCATACAGAGTCCCATACTACAAGACACAGGCTTGTCCCCCATTGTCAGTCCACTGGCATTCCATGCAGCTTTCTTGGTTCTCGTCCCTGCAAGCAACCCCAGGCGTCCCCACTCCCCTAGAAGCGAAGGAAGCCTTGTCGAGGCGGCTAGCGACTCGGCCGACGGACATCAGAGTATCTTGGCGATCTTGACTTCCAGATTCTTTGCCTCCTCCCTAGAGCGACACTCTACGGCGCCTTTCCATGCCCTGTACACCTCTCGACACCTAGTTCGGCCTCAAATCTTTCTTCTGCTTCTCACCATCCGTTCCTGGCCGGTGGATTGCCATGTGCGATAGTCTCGTAGACTCGGGCTTCCCTCCGAACATAAAGAACACCTCTACTCGAACATCCATTTAGAAATAAAACCACTTTGCAGCGCGGTTGACCAGAGGAGGAAGCCACACCACCAATTAGATCCCCTCACGATGAGTGACAAGGAGGATCGAACGTCGGGAGAAGCGCCTTCCACCCAAGCCCGGCCCCGGCCGCAACCCTCTGAACACTCCTCCCTAGAGAGCCAGGCCCTGACGCTCGACCCGATGGACTCCGGACCGTTTCCGGAGAGCTCGGACGAAGAAGACAGCTCCTCGTCGGCGGATGCGACCTCGCCCGGAGGAGGGGCTAAAGCATCTTCTACTGTCATCAAGACAGATCCCGAGGACTCGGGCGCCGGCGAGCAGGATTCGACTTCAAGAGGGGCCCCGTCTATGCCCGTCCAGAAACGGCGGAGAGTGACGAGGGCTTGTGATGAGTGCCGGCGCAAGAAGATCAAATGTGACGGAAAGCAGCCCTGCACTCACTGTTCTGTCTACAGCTACGGTAACTACAGCTTCCGCATTCCTCGTTGAACCATGGCTCACAGACAAGAAGATCTGCGCGCTGACACAGGCCAATGCAGAGTGCACTTATGATAAACCGTCAAATAGGCGCAGGAACCCGGCACCCCAATATATAGAAGCGCTCGAAACGCGCCTGCAACGGGCCGAGGAGCTTTTGCGCAAGTTCATGCCCGACGTTAATCTGGCCGATCCCAGCCTCGACCCAACCATCCAGCAAGAGTTCAACAACCGGGAGAAGGCCAGGGCCCAGGCAGCAAAGCTGAAGAAGGAAGCAATGCAGCAGGCGGCAAGCGACGCGCAAGATCCCCAGCTGATGTCCATGATTGAGACCATTGGGCAGCTGGACCTTTCCGAGGCGGGCGAATGGGACTTCCACGGCACTTCTTCCGGCGCCGTGTTCCTGAGGCGCATGAAGCAGCATTTCCGAGGCTTACTCGGTAACGACTACCGCACCCCTTTCCTTCCGCGCCCGCCACGTCCGCAAGGAATGTTCAATCTGGATTCGCCGCGGTCCAATTCCAGCTCTCCATGGGACGTGTCGTCGATGCCAAACCTGTACGACCTACCAGACAAGGAGAAGGCCCGGACCCTGTGCTATTACTCGCTGAATTGTGCGACGTGTCTGATGAGGGTCGTACACATACCGACCTTCTACGAGATGTTCGACAAGGTGTACGAGCTTCCTCCGGATGGCTTCGGCAACGAAGAGAGACGGTTCCTCGGGTTGCTCTACTCGGTGCTGGCCCTGGGTTGCATGTACAACGTCTCAACCGACGACCCGGCCAATCTAGTGACCTACAAGACGGCTATGGACGAAGGGTATGGCTCGACCAGGATCTGGACCTTATGCGACCATGTGCGCTCAAATGCTAACTGCGCTCTATAGGATCAAATACTATACATCGGCGAGGCTGCTAATACCAGAAGTTGCGGAATGCCGCGATCTGACGTCCTTGCAAGCACTGCTCTACATGCTGCTCTTTCTCCAGGTGACGGCGAATATCAGCGGATGCTACTCATTCGTCGGCATCGCGCTGCGATGCGCCATTCGCATGGGGCTCCACCGGCGGCTCCCGCACGCGGAACTGACGCCGATCGAAGACGAGCAGAGAAAGAGGGCGTTTTTCGTGATCCGCCAGATGGACACGTACATATCTGCCATTCTCGGTTTTCCGATGATGCTCAGCCACGAAGACATCGACCAGGCGCTACCAACAGAAGTCGACGACGAGTACATAACCAAGGATGCGATCCTGACACCTCCGCCGGGCACGCCCTCCTTTTTCGAGGCTTTCAATGCTCAAGCCAGGCTGATGGAGATTCTCGAGAAGGTGGTCAGACACATATATCCGATCAAGGGGATGGAGGAGTCCTTCAGGAGGAAGGAAGAAAGCACGAACGCCACCTATGTGATCAACTATGGCCGCATACGAGAGATCGAGCAGGACCTCCAGGACTGGTACGACCGGCTCCCTGAGTACTGGCGTCCGAGCCCTGATGGTCCGATTGAGGTTATCCGGTGCGCTTCCCCTTTACCCTTTCCCTCCTATCTGGTTTGGCCCCTCTAACGTGACCGCGGAATTGCAGAGTTCGAACCTTGTTACGGTTCGCCTACGCCCATGTGCAGATGATGCTATACAGACCGTTCCTGCACTACGCGTCCCCGAAACTGTCCACGGGCAAGCAGGCCGACGAACGGTGCTACGCGTGTGCCGCGGCCGCAATCACGGTTTCGCGCAATATCGTGCACATCGGCATAGAGATCCAGAAGCAGGCTCACCTGATAGGACCCTACTGGTTCGCGCTCTATACACAGTTCTTCGCCATCATATCGCTGGTGTTCTACGTCCTCGAAAATCCGGACAAGCCCGGGGCCGCTGAGATCCTGGCTGATGCGCGAGAAGGCAGCGAGGTCATTGCGGCTCTGTCGCAGAGGAGCGTCGCGGCAGAGAGGATCACCAATGCTCTCAGCGTGCGTGTAGAAAACATCACCCTATATAATTTTGTCTCCAGCTAACCGTCCCAGTCGCTTTTCGAACAACTGCCGGAACGTCTTAGGCAGATCAAGGGTCGCCCGATACCGTCGAAGAAGCGCTCCGCATCGTCGGCAAAGCAGAACCCTGCAGTGCGCCCCAGCGGGATCGCTCTGGACTCGAACAAGGCGCAGCGCCGCTCGGACGAGATTGGCCGACAACACATCAGGACATCTGGCGAACACCAGATCAAGCCGCCGCAGCGGACGGCCTCCTTCGACGTGGCCAGGATGCAGCAGGGGAGTCTCGCGGCGCACAACTTCTCGACGAGCTTCCAGGATTTGCTGCCCATGGACATGTCGTCGACCGGAGAGGGGTCGGAGGGGAGCAGTACGCCCGGCGGGATGGGCCGACCCTCGGCACAGAACATGCTGCGGCTGCAGACGCAGGCGTCGGCGGGGGGTAACAGCACGCTGTACAAGCTGGACGCCATGATGTTCCCCACGGGCGATCCCTTTGCATACCCGAACCAGCAGCCGCTCATGGACTTCCCTATGGCCAGTCCGCAGGCGCGGGGGCAAGGAGGGGGGTCGCACGGCGGAGGGGCAGGAGGAGGAGGAGGAGGAGGAGGAGGGGGAGGAGGGGGAGGAGCAGGGGCCCAGCATCCGGACTCGATGCAGTTCTACGTGCCAAACATGTACGACGACATCGAGGGGCAGCTCTTGGGACCGCTGCCGCCGTATCTCGCGCAGCACCACGGGCCGACGCACCACGGGCTGGACATCAACTCGCAGGTGTACAACGCCGCCAGCATGCTGTCCATGCCGCCTGTGCAGGGGTCGCATCTGCACAGCCTCACCGCGCAGCAGCGGCATCAGAGGGAGATAGACGCCATGCTTGCGGATCCGAATTTCCGGGGCGACTGGGGTGATATTCTCGGCAACAGCGGCTACAGACATCTGTGAGGGAATGAATGACTTCAGCTCTCGCCACCATCTCGCCGGACGAAGGTAGCTATACGGCTACAGATTAGGAAGAAGATGGCTGGCGGAAGACACACACTCAAAAGGGGGCAAAACTAGGGGCGCTGGAACGGTCAATCTCTGCAAAAGGGAGGGGTGTTGAACACTGGGTTTTCGAACGAACGCATCGGCATCTTTCGTGATACCCCGAATGCCGCAGCTCTGGTAACGGTACCGGCACACGGGAGTGCCGGACCAAAAGCTGTGGCATGACTTTTATGTCCCGTGTCAGGGCACTTCTTTTGCTTGTATTGTACAGTAGAACCTGTACAACCACTACGGAGTTATTATTTATGATGCTTGCGTGCTATAGATCAAGGACTCGATCGGCGCGGTGTGGCTGATGGCTGGAATGTCTAGGTACTGATTCAGATATGTGCAGTACTGAGCCTTGCGCTGTGGGTTAAACAATGAGGGCGCCATGAGGTACATACCTAAAGGGACGTTTTCGTAAAGGCGTGTAGTGCGCAGTATGTCGTGGTCGTTGGTGGTGACACGATAGGGCGAATTGTACTCGATCACCGGCAGGGCGTTACGCTTCAGTACCTGCCGGGAAGGGGTTAGCGGATGCACATGCACGATAGGGAGATACTTATCGGCGACCGAAAATAGCAAGTCGTCTCCTCCAAAAGACGCATAAGACAGGTCACTCTCTAAGAACGGCCAACAAGCCCTTTGATAACATGATTGACATTTCGAATTGACATGTGCAAGTCTGAATGTCCAATACGTCCTACCAGCACCTCAAATGTCGTACAGAATCCCCCACCTATGCCGACATCAGATTCAAATCACCGACGTCTCTTCAAACTCCCCGACAAGGTGATAATACACGCGTCACATCCACCTCTTCCGTCATAGTCAAGTCATATTACAGCAAACTTTCGATTGCACGCTGGTCCGCTAAGGCCGCTTCATCATCGATACCCTCCCCGGCTCGTCTGACCGCCGCGATCGGACTGACGTCCTGCACACCTTACACCTAACCGTCAACATCAGACCTCTAGCGAAAAGAGATCTACGCTCAGCTGCATACACGAAGGCCCGACCTTGCTTTTCACGATGGACAGGCTTGCCGCGCGCTTCGAGAAGGACAGCGCCACCTTCACCGACGACGACATCCTCTCAGACAGCTCTGCGAGCTCGGCCGAAGGGACCGAATTCAGCCACGACCTAGTGCTCGTCGATGAGTTTGATGCGCTGTAAGATTCCGTCCGAGCTCTCTGCATGAGGAACCTTGGATCGCGTCGTAGAGTTCGGGCTTTTGCCCTTGCGCTCACACTCTCTGCTGCGTTCCGAGGCGCGCATGTAACATGGATATCTAGACACTGGCTGCGGACTGGACGCCACGCTAACACGACCATGATCCAGGTCCATTGAGTTGAAGGGCATGGCAGCAGCGGAACGGCCAGCCTTCCCCTCTGCCCAGGATGCGACCGTCCACGCCTTGGCGGCCCAGAGGCCCAGTGACGCGAGCAGGCCGGGAGCCAGCTATGAGCTCCTCAAGGAACCACCGAAACTGGGCAAATACCCTGGTGAGTATCTCAGCGAGACACTGATGCACTTCATTTCATACAGACGGTCTCTGCTCCTGTGCCAGTCATTGTCTCTGCTTTCACAGCATCGCGTCGGGCGGACCGCGAGTGAGACTTATTTTCGTGATCGTGGCCTTTCGGCGGCGTGAGTCGGCCATGAAAGGGCTGGACCGGCGGTCTTACCTAGTGGTAACTCTCATGCGTGCTAGGTGTAATCTGTGTGCATCGTCGATACAGTGCTATTTCCCAACTCATGCCACCAGCAGCGCCAGGGGTAGTCGTTGAGCCACCAGCGGCCAAAGTCGAGGGAGAATTCTGTCACCGGGATCAGAGGGCTATCATGCCAGCATCCACCGTCACACCCAAGTCGGTTGCTAACAGAGTTGCGCCTTATTAGCCCAGGAGCACGCGAGAAAGGTTGCAAAGGAGCTTGGTGTTTTGAAAGGCCTCATCTACCTGCCAGGCCAGGTATCGCAACATTACGAGGACTCTGACCAGGGGCCTGCATTTCACCAACGTCGGTAGTATGTAGCGATTCGAGGCTTTCTGATTTCTAGCAAGAAAACATGACTGATACAGGCCCTCCCAGCTTCTACTACATCACGGGTGCCGACATCGCCAACTGCGCAGTGACGTACGACATCGCCCGCGACAACCTCATCCTCTGGATCCCCTACGTCGAGCCGCGCCAGGCGCTCTACTTCGGCGCCCCGCCCAGTCCAGAAGCCATCAAGTCGCGCTCCCACCTCTCGGACGTGCGCTTCACCTCGGGACTCCCGCGCTACCTCCGCACCTACCTCGCCACGTCGGCGAACCCCACCCGCTGCCACGGCGCGCCCGCCCCGACGACCATCTTCATCCTCCACCGCGACCAGATCCCGCCAGTCGACTACGACCGCGCCGCCGGCGTCGTCTGCCTGGACTCCACGCGCCTGCAGCCGGCCATGGACGCGTCCCGCGTGATCAAGACCCCCTACGAGATCGCCGCCATCCGGCGCGCCAACGCCGTCTCCAGCGCGGCCCACCGCGGCGTGCTGTCGCGGCTGCGCCGCATGACCAACGAGCGCGAGATCGAGGCCTTTTTCCGGGGCTACTGCCTTGCCGTCGGCGCCAAGCACCAGGCGTACCCCGTCATCGTCGGCTCCGGGCCCAACGGCGCCACGCTGCACTACGACGCCAACGACGAGCCGCTCGCCGGCAGGCAGTTCGTCGTGCTCGACGCGGGTTGCGAGTGGCTGCTCTACGCGTCCGACGTCACCCGCACGCTCCCGCTCGGGGGGCCCATGACCCCCGAGGCGCGGGCGGTGTACGCCATCGTCGAGCGCATGCAGGAGCAGTGCATCGCGGCCGTCAAGCCCGGAGTCGCCTACTACCGCCTGCACCTGATGGCCGCCATGATCGCGACGCGGGGGCTGCTCGAGCTCGGCGTGCTGCGGGGCGGCACGGCGGACGAGATGTTCGCCAAGGGAACGGCGGCGGCCTTCTTCCCGCACGGCCTCGGCCACCACGTCGGGCTGGACGTGCACGACGTGAGCGGCCGCGAGGCGCTCATGCTCGGCGTCGCCTCAGAGGAGAAGCGCCGCAGCGGTTCCGCGGGGAAGAGGGAGTGGATCACGCCCGAGACGATGGCGATGCTGTGCCGGGACGGACAGACGGTCAGGGCGCCGTACAAGGGGAGGCAGAGGCTGGCTGAGGGTATGGTTGTCACGATTGAGCCGGGGATGTGAGTCTCTCCTTTCCTCTATCGATAAACGGAACTTCAGTTCTGTGGAATTTTGTGTAGAGCTGACGGACGGTGTCTAGCTACTTCTCGCGACCGTACATCGAGACGCTGTTCCTCGACCACCCCGTCCACTCGCGGTACATTGACAGGGACGTGCTCGAGAGGTATTACCCTGTTGGCGGCGTGCGCATCGAGGACGACATCCTGGTCACGGAAGACGGGTACGAGAACTTGACGACTGCGCCCAAGGGGGAGGAGGCGTTCAGGATCATCAACGGGGGTGGCTAGTGAGTTGAATGCCGAGTATATGAGTAATGATACGGCGTTTCGAATGGGTGTATAGACCTAGGAGGGAAGACGAGTTGATAAGGGACATATACTGCGATTTTTTCACTTGATATTTACTAAAGATATTTTCCCATGTATAAAGACCCGTCTGAGGGAGAGTCTTCGAGGCACTCATGGCCACAGTTCAATAAGCTGAGTTTAATGAAGTTTCATTCCTCATCTACCCTCAACAGAAACGCCCAAAAAAAAAAAAAAAAAAAAAAAAAAACCAACAGATCCATCGGATATTCAAACGCCCCTGCGCCCTGTAATACAGTCTCATCCCAACCCCTGCCCCTCCTCTCACAGACACACACACTCACTCGCTGCCAAGGGATATCTACAAATACTTCTTCGGACTCGACTTGCGCCTCTTGTAGAGCACATACGCCCCCACCAGCAGCAGCTGACTCCCAAAGACAGCCAGTATGAGCCTCGTGTGCCCGGGGGCGGCGTGGGCGCGGATGTGCTCCGACAGCGTCTCGTGCTTGTCGGCCACGACGGACTTGACGGCGTGCTCGGCCTCGCGCATCTTCTGCGCCAGCTCGTTGCGCACGCTGCGGACCTCCCTCTCGAGACCGGCGATGCGGCCCTCGAGCGCCTCGAGCCGGTCCAGCTTGTCGAGCACACGCGACGTGAGCAGGCCCTTGAGCTCGCCGAGCATGACGGACGTCTCCTCGTGGCGCTTCTCGCCCGTCTGCGTGTCGGTGGCGATGGTGCGGAAGATGGTGGACAGATGGTGGTTGACCGACTGCAGGCGGTTGTGCAGGTCGGCGAACTGCGCCTTGGACGACGTGATCTTGTCCGCCTCGGCGTCGGGGATCTCGGCGTCCCAGACGGGATCCCGGCCGCCTTGTTGTGTGTTCTGCGACGTGTCGCCGACCGAGAACCCCTGCCGGCCGTAGACGACGTGCTGGCCGTCGGCGCGCTGCTGCTGCGGGGAGCCGGGCTGGTCGTTGGGGATGGCGTCCGCCTGCTGCTGCTTGTGTTGGACGTTGCTGTCTTCCGTCAGGGTCACGAGCTTGAAGACCTCGAACGAGTCCGGGTTGTCGGCGGACGCGGCCGTGATGCCGAGGTGGTAGCCCTCGGGGATGCGGACCTTGTCGCTCTCGAAGCAGAGGTTGCCGTCGACCTCGACCTTGAAGGAGCTGTCGCTGTGGCGCAGCTTGATCTGCGAGGGGCGGCCCAGGTTGCGGTAGCTGAGGCTGCAGTGGCCGAACGACAGCTGGTCGACGTTGTGCTGCGAGCGGTAGTCGGTGCTGCCGTCGTTCAGGAACGCCCTCAGCATGCCGCCGTAGCCGCCGTGGCCGTCGATCACGAGCGCGAGGCCCTCGAACCGGCCCGCGGTGTATATGCTCGCGCTGCCGACGTCGTGCACGCCGTCGCGGACGACCCAGATGTTGAGGTTGCCGCCCCCGCGCTCGGGCCCGTTGGCGCGGAACTCGACGTCGAGGATCCAGTTGGGGTTCTTGAGGGTGTTGTCGGACCACACGGCGCCGCGCTGGTTGCCGGGCGCGGGCGGGGTGAGGATCAGCTTGTTGGAGAGGAGCTCGGGCGGGTTGGGATTGCCCTGGAGTGAGAAGTTTGGTATCGTAGGGGTGCCCTCCGGAGTGATTCTGTGCGAGCGGATGTATGCGTCAGCTCTGGAGTTTTTTCATACTTCTGGTTTAGAAATGGCGCATATTGGTAGACGAGACGCTTGGGAAGGTGCAGACGAACCTTACGCCGTAGCCGAAGCTGAGGTCGGTGACGAGATACTGAGCTCGGGTGTGGGCGATGCTGGCGACCAGCACCGCAACGCTCGAGGGGAGACGCATGGTGCTGTACTACAGGCCGAGCCAAGCTTCTGAGAGGAGTATAGGATGAGGATATTCCAGGTTCAATTGTGCTGTTGGAAAAAGGGGTCGGTGTTTGGTTGCTTTTGAGTCGTCGTCGAGGTTGTCCTTGTTGTCCTCTTTTTTTTGCCGGAGGTCGTCGTCCCGGGAAAGGACACTTCTCAACTTTGCAGATGGAAATGATCGAAGCCGGCTTCGCCAAGAAACAGGAGCAAAGGAGAGACACAGCGAGATCAGACCTAAATTTACTCTGCTGGACCCAGAGGTATAAACATAGGACTACAGCAAGCAGCAACAATGAGGAATTATTAGAGTTGCGGTGGTTACTATCGCATCCGGTGAATGTGAGACATGGTGGAATACAGACTGTGGTAGCTCCGAGGTACCTCTAGTCGTCAATTGACTGAGACAAAAAGCTGAGCTGAAGCCAGCTTGGCTTTCTTCAACGAGGCCACCCTGGTCAAAGTCGAAGCTCCGACCTTCCCCACTCCTGCCACTCAGGGGGCGCTAGCGTTGCGCCACGAGTTGGGGTCGAGTGCGGGGGAAGATGTGGCTTTAACGCGGTGCAACAGTCGACGCTAAGGTACCTTTAGGTACGTACCGTAGTACCACTCGTCTGATGTCTTGCATTCACACATCCCTGTAACTTATTTCTCGCGACAGCTTCTGAGAACACAAGGTGTGGACAGCGTGGAGCTCCGAAAGAAGAGAAAACAACAAGGGGGGAAAAGTAGTTATCGATGCGCAATCGATGTCGGAGACATATCCAACTCTCGCGCAGTGCGCGGTAGTGGCCGGTGCCTTCAAGATCCTCCTCTTTCCTGCTTAGTGGGTGCTATCTCTCTCCCTCCCTCTCTCTTCCCCTCTCAATCAAGTTGACAGCGATGTCTCATCGCGATGTTGGAAGCATATACTGACATTACCTGCCCTGGCACAGCAAATCCACCGACTTCGAAGTGCACCGCAACTGGCTCGCCATAACACACAGCCTCCCCCTCTGGGAGTGGTACTACGAGAAGACGTCGGAATGGACCCTCGACTACCCGCCCTTCTTCGCCTACTTCGAATGGATCCTCTCCCAGGTCGCCAAGCTGGCAGACCCGGCCATGCTCCGCGTCTACAACCTCGAGTACGATAGCTGGCAGACCGTCTACTTCCAGCGTTTCACCGTCATCTTGACCGAGCTAGTCCTCGTCTACGCCCTGCAGATGTACGTCGACTCGTCCCGCGGCGCCTCCAAACGCGCCGCCCAGGCTGCCGCCATATCCATCCTGCTGTCTCCCGGCCTCCTGATCATCGACCACATCCACTTCCAGTACAACGGCTGCATGTACGGCATCCTCATCGCCTCGCTGGTGCTGGCGCGCAAGAAGTCCACCATCCTGGCCAGCGGGCTGCTGTTCGCCGCCCTGCTCTGCATGAAGCACATCTATCTGTACCTCGCGCCCGCATATTTCGTATTCCTGCTCCGCGCATACTGCCTGTCGCCAAAGTCCATCTTCCGGATACGGTTCCTCAACTGCGTCAAGCTCGGAGGGGGCGTCGCCGCCATATTCGGCACCGCCTTCGGCCCTTTCGCCTTGAAGGGACAGATACCTCAGATCATGAGCCGCTTGTTTCCCTTTTCGCGCGGGCTGTGCCATGCCTACTGGGCGCCGAACGTGTGGGCCATCTACTCATTCGTCGACCGCGTCCTGATCGCCCTGGCGCCCCGGATCGGACTCCCGCTCAGAGAAGAGGCACTGCAGAGCGTCACTCGCGGCCTGGTGGGCGACACCTCCTTCGCCGTGCTGCCAGACGTCAGCCCGCGCGTGTGCTTCGCCCTGACGCTCCTATTCCAAGCCATCCCCCTGGTCAAGCTCTTCTTCCAGCCGACGTGGGACAACTTCATCGGAGCCGTCACTCTCTGCGGCTACGCCTCGTTCCTCTTCGGCTGGCACGTGCACGAGAAGGCCGTCCTCCTCGTCATCATCCCCTTCAGCCTCATCGCCCTCAAGGACCGCCGCTATCTGAGCGCCTTCCGCCCCCTGGCCGTGGCGGGCCACGTGTCCCTATTCCCCCTGCTCTTCACGCCCGCCGAGTTCCCCATCAAGACGGTCTACACCCTCTTCTGGCTGATCCTCTTCCTCATGGTCTTCGACCGCCTGGCGCCGGCCTCGAACCGGCCGCGCTTCTTCCTCTTCGACCGCTTCAGCACGCTGTACATCGCCGTCAGCATCCCGCTGGTCATGTACTGCTCTCTGATCCACGCGCTCGTGTTCGGAAAGAGCTACGAGTTCCTGCCGCTCATGTTCACGAGCTCGTACTCGGCGATAGGCGTCGTCGGCAGCTGGGTGGGGTTCCTGGTGGTTTACTTTGCGTCGTAGGCAGCATAGGCGTCCTAACCGCGTCAGAAAATGAATCCAACTTGCGTCAGTTGCGTGTGATCTCTTCAAGCCTGGCTCTTGCAAACCGGGCAGCGTTGAGACTGTATCGGGCGAAAGCAGCAATCAGTTGTTAATAATGTTAAGTGATTCTTTATATGTCTAAAGCATCTATACCGGACACCCATCGCATAAGTACACAGGCTGGGCCGGCCGCTCTTCGCGAGCTAGAGTATCGATATGTGCCTTCTCCCATGTAGCAACCACCTCTCATCTTTCTCCTCTCCTTGAGGCTAGACGAGTGAAAGAAACGACAACCCCCAGCTCATCCCAAAGTACCCGTCTTCAAAGCCAGAGCACCCTCACTCCCCAAATAGAACACCGTAGACACGCCTCCCAATGCTCTGCTCACTCCGCCAGCCTACTCGGGAAGATAGGCACAGCAAACCTTTTCAAACGCCCCCAATTCGACTCCCATTCCTCTCGTACAAGGTATCCCCACGATCCGACGGTGCTCATCGCAGCCGAGCATATAGCAGAACGCAACGACTCTAAAATTGATACCGCGTCCCCTGCCGACTAGGCACCTTGCCGCTCTTTCCGCGCGTAGTGACAGGCTCAGCCACCACCTCCGCGGCGGCGGCGGCGGACGCGGCCGACTCCCGGCTCTTCTTGCCCTTCGCCTTCCTCGGCGGCGGCGGCTGCTCGCTGTGCAGGTGGCCCAGCTCCTCGAGCGCCGTGGTGTTCCGCCACGCCAGACAGCGGAACGACGGTGGTGGCGCTGGTGGTTCGGGCGTGGCGGTCTGGGCGGCGGACCGGGCACCGGCGCCGCGCGTGCTCATGCGCTTCGATTTGCCGCTCCTCTTCGGGCTGATCTCCTCCGGCTCCTCCGACGGCGCCGCCGCGGCCTCCGTCTCGGCGGCCGCTTTCAACTCCGGCGTCTTGAGGTACGCCTTCCGGTTCTCCATGGTCTTGATGATCTTGTCGCGGTAGCCGACAATCTCCTTGCGCAGCTTCAGCTCGTTGAAACCCCGCGCGTCGAGCCAGTCGATTAAGCCGTCAACATCCTCCGGCTCGGAAAGATATCCCCACTGCCGGGCGTTGAACACGTGCGTGGGACCCTCCTCGCGCAGTTTCCGCTCCGGCACCGTCATGTCGAACTTGGCCTTGTACTCGTTCTGGTACTCGGGCACCATGTCGATGTAGCCCTCGCGCTCGAGCTCGTCCGGGCCCTGCACCCATATGCACCCGTTGGCGTAGCCCGCCGCCGCCGTCGAGCTGTCCGGGAGCCCCCCGTACGGCATGCCATTGCGCTCGAACCAGTAGTACCGGTTCCAGAAGCGGTCCTTGCCGAGCACGCGGGTGCGCGGGCAGTCGGCCTCGCGCAGGTCGTTGTCGATGACGGCGATCTCGTCCTCGCACTTCTTGATCTCGTCCTCCTTCTTCTGGATGTCCTTGAGCAGCTTGACGAACTGCTTCGACTGTTTGGGTATCTTGGCCGCCGCTTCGGCCTTCTCCTTACGCTCCAGCTCCTTCTCCAGCTTGCGTTTGCGCTCGGCCGCCCGGTCCTGCGCGCGGCGGAGGGTGCGGCCCCCGGCGTGCACGTCGTCGTCTGTGTCGACGGCTCCGTCCGAGAGGTCCACGGTGGCGTCTTCCGCGTCGTCCATCTTGACGTCGCTGTCGGCCGTCTTGACGGGCTCCAGAGGAGGACTGGGAGGAAGGTTATCAGGTAGGAGGATCTTACGCTCCTCGTTGAGAGCCTTGAGTTCCTCGATGCTACGATCCGTTAGTGAGACACCCTCAGACGGGAGTAGAGGAGTGTCGGTCCACTTACTATTGCTTCCTCTTCCGCTGCCACTCTATTTTCTCCTTCCTGTAGGCCGTCATGGTCTCGCTGCAGTCCTCCATGTAGCCGCGGATCGCCTTCGTCTCCGCCGTCAACATGCAGATAATCTGCAGCGCTTGAACACGGTAGTTGACGTCCAGCCGGTCGTAGTGCTGCTTCACGGTCTCCTGCGTAGCCTCGACGTCCCGCGGCACGAGCTGTTGGAGCAGCTCGTCGCACACGGCCTTCTGTCGTTCTCTCTTCGACAGTTGATGTAACAGGCCCACCATGATCAGCTGCCAGCCACCATCCTTGAAGTTCCGTTTGCGCAGCTGCTCGATCCAGTCGAAGTCCTTGAGGACTTCTTCGGCGTGGTGCTTCGGTAGGTCCTCGGCCTGCTGCATGGCCTTCTCCGCGGCGGCCGCCTCCGCGGCTAACCTGTCGGCCTCCATCTTGGCAAGACTCCTACGAGTCGTGCGGCCGCTCGGCTCCGGCTCGGGTTCCGGCGACGGCTGCGCGCTTTCCTGGACCGAGTCCTCCTCTTCCTCCTCGTCGTCGTCCAGTTCGGGGAGCTGGATCTGCACCTTGCCCCCGTCCGCTTCCGAACTGACTAATATCTTCAGCACGGCGCAGTGGATCTCGTCGAAGAGTTGGCATGGTACGTCCCCCGAGGCGACAAGCATGGCCTCGACGAAGTCGTCAAAGGTAAAGGAATCCAGCTTAAATATCTCGCAGTACACGTTCAGGGTGTCCCACGTTTCGAGCAAGGGGCCGACGGACGCCATGCGGATCTTGTCGTGGAGGGCTGCCTTATCCTCCACCTCAACGGGCGGGTCGTCGCACAGATACTTCAGCTTTGGCCTCACGCGGTCTCGGAGTTCCAGCTGCAGATCTTCGATTGGATACTTGGGCGGTGGTGGTGGTGGTGGAGGCTCTGGCTGTGTGAAGACTGGCGGCGTGTTAAGCTGATCGCGGAGCGCGATCGGATACTGGAACGGACCTCCGAGTGAGGGCATGTGCATAGAGTACCCGTTCTCGGAATGGTTGAACATGTTCTTGCCCTTCCCACCTGCACCGTCATGTTGCGCATGCTTGGCCTTGTGGCTCTTGGGCGCAGGCTTCAGCTCCGGTAGTCGAACCGGTCCGTTCGGACTGAAACTGCTGGTGGTGTAGCCGTTGGGATCGGAGTGCGATGAGTGCCGTTTTTGCGCCTGGAGCTGCTTTCGCTCCAGCAGCTTATTGTCGTAGCGTAGGTGCGGCGGCACGCGCGTGTCGATCTTGTAATGCTCGGCTATCTCGGGCTTGACCAGCCAGGGCGCACCGTTCCAGGCGTCGCGGGTGACCGTCTTCTTTATAAAGGACCTCAGGACCAGCTTGGTGAATACCTTCCGATCGCGGAATATCTGCTTGTCGTTGACGATAGCCTCCTCGTCCGGCCTCTCGTCCAAGCTGACGACGTATCGCGAGTACGGCACCGTGAGCGTGCCGTCGGGCAGCACCTTGCTGCCGAAGCGCGTCTTGTCCCTGACGACGCCGTGTAGCCGCTCGCCGGCGTGGGTCGAGATGGTAACAGCCTCCCCGGGATAGTAGTCATTCTTGAACTCGTCATATATATGGTCGACTAGGGCATCGATACGGGAGGTGGTCTGGAATTGGACCTTTCGGAGCACAGGACCTTTGAGAGCCTCTGGGAAAGCTTGTTCGACCTCGGCAGCACCAGCAAACTTGGTGTACGAGTTAGCACCGGCAATAGCAGGCGGAGGTGAAGTGAAATTACCTCGCTCTTGAGAGCTTCGAAGAAAGTTAAGCCCGACTTGCCGGTTATTTGGCAAATGAATCGACGCTAGGAGTCTGGTCAGTATACGTGGTGGACGTGGCGCGCCAAGCTATAGACCGGGCGAAGTACCTGTTTATAAAAGTCCATTCTGAGGTGAAGAGTCAGCTTATATGTTCCCGATGGCTGTACAGTCAGGCAACAAACCTATTAAGATAATCCTCGTATGTTGTGAAGATCTCTCCCGTCTGGGGAATGTGCCAGACCTGGCGTGGCATTGTCAGCATGCGACATGTTGGGGAGATATCTAATGGGCGGGCAGAGCAGAGTTGTTGCATACCTCTACATGATCGTCCTGGATGTCCGGAACAGTCAAAAACTGCACCGGCTTGCGTTTGAAGAGGACCTAGACGGCTGCGTGAGCGCGTAACAGAGTTTGAAGGGACCCGAAGGGAGTCATACCATGGTGGGCGGGCGTGTCGAGAGAAGCCGAACTAGGACTTGGTGGGCAGGTCGAAAATAGTGCTACAAGGCTGATCAGCCTTGTCACTTACACATGTACACGACGATTGATTGAGTGCTGTCGAGCGAGGCGTTGAGGAGGATTGAGACGCGTTTTGCGGTGTAGTGACGAGTGTTGTGGCCGGTATCGCGATAGGTTGGCCAGTTTTGGGTGGAGGTCGAGCAGGTCGTGGCGTGGAGGTGGCCTGGGGTGGGAGAAGCTACTTACATGCAAGGCTGCTGGACGCGGTCACGGCCGAGACAACAGGGGTCCTTAAAATCCGTGCTTACATGGGACAGCCAAGTATCTAAGAGTCTGATGTATCGCCTGCGGTTTGGGGTGCTGAGGACTGGCGAAGCGGCGGCCAGCAAGGCGTAGTTCGGGCGTGAAACATGAAAACAAAGTGGAAGAGGGTAGAGGGATGGAGATTGGAGAGAAGGTAGGAAGGTAAAAAGTTCGACCAGGGGGAAGGGAGAAGCAACCCAGGCGGCAAATGGGAGTGCTGTGTTAAGGGACCCGCCGGACCAGGGGACGGGATCACTCCGGAAGCGAAAAAACTGAACGGGGGGGCTTCATCCTCCTCCAGAAATCAGTCCCTTGGGCCACAACAGACCCCGACACCCCAAAACTCCGTCTCCCTCTTCTCGCCCGCCTCCACAACAACAATTCAACCATGTTCTTGTACTCGTTCTGTCCGGCACGACGAGCTGATTTCAATGCACGTTGAAGAGTTTGGATTTGACCATTCCTCGATTGAATATGCTTGAATATCTTGCTTGTCAAATGCGGCTTGTCCGGGTAGGTTGCTGCAAGCCCGGGATTCGGGTCAGCCCCCCCCCCCCCTCTGGAAAGTCCAATGTTATACCAAGGGCAGACTTTATGTCTCATTCGAAACGTCATATAATCTAGCCCAGCGATGCTCGTCTGCCATGATATCGCGAGCTCGGAACCAATGCAGTATCTGGTCGAAGTAGTCTAAGTCTACCTATGCTCTCCTTGACGGCTACTTCCGTGCATCGCGTTCGATACAGCAACAAATCCCCTGTGTGACATCTCACAACAACCACGGGGTTTTATTCAATCTAGGTAGCTTCCTCCCATAAAGAGGTCTCAACCCCAACTTTAAGACCTTTGCCCGTCTGCCAGCTGACATGGTCTCTGAAGACGTCGGCATTTCCGCCCGGAGTTGAGACATCTCGTCCTGGCCATCATTAAGAAACTTTCAAGCTCCTGTACTCTCTGTTGGAGAATTTGCCTGGGCGGCTGAGACTAGCGCGCCAGACACGTGTACCCTGCTCATCACTGATGACGGCGAATTCGTGATTGATCATGGCCATTTTCCCGATAGATGCACTATTTCGCTGCTCTTCACTGCTCACAATACAAGCTGCAAGGCTTTTCCTCCGCATAACCCCGCCGTTAGGAATACCAGAAGGACCGTTCACGAGCGCAGCAATGGCATTCGGTCGCAAGGTAACACAAAGCATTTGATGTGTAGCTCCCGTCAAAATTCGTTCCTGCTGCCGTCAAAGTGGGGTTCCCAGCTGTCCCGATTAAGGTTAGACGAATATCAGCCTTGCAGCTGGTGAGGGAACGGCTCATGTCGGGAAATCGTCGGACCAAGAAGCGGGGCAAAATCATTTCCTAGACGTTGCCAGTCGGGTGTGCCAACTACTCATCGAACTTTTGTGCTCTTTTGTACTTGCAATAAAGTAAGGACTATTATGACTGCCTTCGGGCATTGCATTGTTAAGTGGGCAAACGGTCAGTTATTAACTTCACGTACTTTGTTCGATCCCGCATGCTAACAGAGGTTTAGGAGGACAATTTAAAGGAGCGCTTAAGGGTGGGCGGGTGGCACTTTTTATGGTTTTCCTTTTTAAGATCTTTTTGTTGCGATGACGTATCTGATGATATTGCTATTACCTGTGTTGTTGTAAGAAGAAGAGAAAAGGAGAAAAGGAAGCTATGTACACCTAGTCTCTGATACATAGACTTACAAAGGAGCGTAGTACCCATTTGGCCGCTCAAAGGCTACCTTACCGTTTCCTGCTCACACGAAGACAATTTCAGGATCCCTTCGCACGGATGGGAATGATACTGTAGGCTTGACTGGCAATAGGTACTTTATACACTCGGGGCATTACTGAACACTGCCAGCACCTAGAAACCTACCTTGGATACGTGTTTGAGTATCAGACGTTATAACATAAAGTCGCGCTGGGGGACATGATGAAATCCAGTTCTAGGCTTTTCTGATCCGACAGGCGAGATTCACAGAGGAGTTGAAGGCAGGCTTGAAGCCGTGGCCCACCATCAAAGCATCCGCCCTAACCCCGATTCAGACTAGCGCGTACGACATCAGCTTAAAAGCTCTTCTCCAATTTGGGCCTCTGTCAACTCTTCTTCTTTTTCCTCATCAAGCTTCGGGATCAGTTTGCCTCTACACCGTCATGTGAAGAGAACGAGCTGGTTTCGGGCTTGACTGAAGGCTCCGCGATACGCGGCTTGCTGAGGGTTACTCGCCGAACTTTTTTGTTTGCCGCTCCATGGGTCTTCCTCCGTTCCCGGCCTCCGACAGCAAAGAGACCGCCTTTTCCTATTTCACATGCCGCGGGCGACTGGTCTTCCGGTCCGTGACGGTGGGGTGGTCTCGACATTCCCGAGCGAGATGTTCTGCTTCTTTGGAAAGCTATGCACAATGTGTAGAAGAAGAAAAACTTTTGCGTACTCTGATTTTACCCGGGCGACGATGAAAATAGTATTCACCAACGGGAGGTTGTGGGCTACGCACCGTTGATTAGGCTAGAATTATGATCTTGAACTCGAAATGTCGAGTGAAAACATGGTCCTGCTACGTAGTCATTGGCTTCCAAGTTCCTACCTGGTGCCGGCCACCGAGCACTGGCCAGCCTACAACCGAGTACAGGCTGTTCGACGTTGATCGTAAAAGCCAATACGAATAACAATGTCTGTGAAGTCGAATGTGCTAGTGGTGGCAACCTAAGCCACTGAAATATGGACAGGTTGGCTAGAGCACATCAAACGAATCAGCCGTCTGTCTCACAGCCCAGGGAGAGTTCCCGTATACTCTTATCAGCCGAATGTAACACAATTCTTACGCACATCATGGAGTATTTAAGGATCCCCCGAGACAAATCTGTTGTATTGCAAGACCCTAATAGCTATACTAATCGACTATGGCCTTGGTTTGACCCCGAGAACCGTCCCCTGGTCCAGACGACTACAACTAAGCAGCCATCTCACCAAGACGCAGACGGACAGCATTTAGTAGATGTGCTTGGGAGGAGACATGGTAGCCTTGATGGTCAGGCTACCAACGTTCTGCCATCCCTTCTTCAGCAGCGAGACGAGGTAGTTGATGGCCAACATGATGTTGCCAATCAGCTGATCCTCGGTCATGCCGACGTTGCCGACAGCGACGGCCAAGCAGAGAACCTTCTTGAGCTGGAACTTGATGGTCGACTTGACCTCGGTGATCTTGTTGGAGAGGTCGTCGGCGTGGGACACGGGGGTCGGGAACTTGCCGGCCTTGGAGAGACCGGGGCCGAGCAGACGGGGGATCTGCTTGATCAGGGTGTCGGAAGCGATGAAAGCGGCGTACTTGCGGGCCAGCTTCTTGATCACTATTGCCTGTGTCAGCACCAGTCCCAAGACAAAATAGAAAGCACAGAGGGTTTAAACATACGCTTCTTGTTCTTGTTCAGCTTCTTCAAGTCATCGGCGGACATGGAGTCGACGCCGAGGTGCTTGGCACGATCGATATCGTGCTGGTCACCGAGAATGCAGATGGCCATGTTCGGGCGGGGAACAGTGGGCAGCTTGACGGTGCCAGAGAAACGCTTGTCACGCTGGGGATCATAGTTCTTGAGGCCGATCTGAAGCTCAACGGTCTCTGTGCGACGAACTGGTTAGCAACGTCCTCCGCGAGTCCGACAGGTTTCAATGAGGCCGTACCGAGGAAGTTGCGCTTCTTGGTGTTGAGAGAGTAGTCGAGCAGCTCGTTGACGTGCTGACGCACTCCGGCGACTGTGATCTTAGACATCTTGACAGTCTTCCAGTAGAATACCTGATTCTAATGGTGAGGATTGGCGTCAGTTGATGGGTGGTTCAATTCTGGAAATGGATCGGGGTCAAAAGTGCAAGGGCGATGTTAAATATCTACCATACAACAAACTTTTTGTGGGAGCGGGGCGAAACCCCACTTCTGCATTCCAGGCGACGTACCTCACGTGACTCGCTACATGTACCTGTAAAGTAACTTCAACGTCAAGTCGTCCATGGGCAGCAATTGAAGATCCCGGCTAGAGTCACCGGTCGTGCCAATATGCTAAGTGAGAGTCTGCTCTTGTGTTGAAATAGCATTTTTCTACACGATATGCCCGGACTGATGTGAATTTGACTCCTGCTGCAACTTTGAGTCAGAGCGACGATAGGAAGTTTCCAACTCGTCCGAAGCTTGAAACGGTCCATCGCCGGGTCACAGTCAACCGGCAGAGGTGCGTACGGATGTCATATCCATCGGAGCGCACAACATGCTGTTGCACGGGCCTCTTCTGTGCACGTCGTCGAGTTCTATCACAAACTGCGGGCCGTGGAAAACTCTTCGCCGCGTTTTCCCCAACAGCTCCTACCAGGCTTCCACGGTCTGTTGAAGCACTCGACTGCTTCAAGTTATGTGATGTGTTTGACGGATGCGCGTAGTGACCGTCATAGTCAATGCCGGTCGTCTAATTCTATTCACCGCACTGCGGACGAAGAGTATCCCATATTAACCACATCGGGAGGAGAGCACTCACAAGGCCATTGTCTTGACCGCAAATGTTACCATGCCAAATGCGACCGATTCCCAGAGCTCTATGTTCTTGTACTGCGGTTTCAACGTGCCACTCCAGCAGGATATGTACATACGTCACAGCTCAGCCGATGTAAGCATACCTTAAATGTCGAGCGACCGCCTGGCAGCATAGTGAGCATGTCAGCCAGTATGACTGCCTTGCTATGGCTAGTGCATAACTCCTTCCGAGTGTTAGGAGTCTGTTACCTCTCTTATCAAGTGGTTTCTATATCGTTGCCTCTGGAGCAAAACTACATCTCACCACGACAAATCGGAGACAGAAACACACACTGGACGCTTTATCATGGAGTTAAAGACAGAAGTCTACCGGTACATCAGCATCGGCTACACATATACAAGCCCGGAATGCGATTTGCTCGTCACCCGTGAGCAAGGATCGCGGAGACTTTTACGCTCCCGAGCTGTGTCGTGGCTGAAACGCACAGAGAGCTTTGGTAGCATTTTCACTTGCGCACCAATAGCAGTGCAAGTCAGAAATCCTATCACAACCATGCAGCCATGCATACATCATGACACACGGCACTGAGCGCTCATAACCAGGTACAAGGGCCATACTAGAGTCTCACCTTGCTCTCGGAGAGAGGTATGGGAAGTCGAAACGCCGGCACTGCTCTTTGGAGCCGGGCTACCTCTAAGGCGGTACGCCGAACCGGGTTGATCTCTCGGATCAGGTCGATCCTGGGGCCTGACTGGAGGCCTGCCGGATCCCCCACCCTTCAAGGATCTTGACTTTGGTCTCCTGCCAGATCTTTGTCAACTAGGACTAGCAGACTTGTTCTCCGGAATCTGACAACCGCCTTGCAGATGTACCGCTGCGAGGACACCTGTCCGGGCTCTTCCTGCCGAGCCTTGTCATCTATTGGATCCACTCCAACACGTCCGGGTCGATGGATGAGGTCAAGGTCTCCTGCTTGTTTGTGATATGTCTCGCTTGTCATATCATGCGGGCTGCTATCACTCGACTTGAACGATGCACAGACGTTGTTCTCCTCGATGTTGACGTCGATCGTCGGGCACTAGACATCACTTGCTGGTCGATGATCATGATCTTATAGGGATATTCTTCCCATCCATTTCACACTCACATCTCACATAGCACGGCTGATTCTGGCTCAAGCAAGATATCAGAGTTGTCAATAAACAGTTGATCTCCAACTCCATGTCTTCGGAGTTCATGCTTTAGACTGTCAAGCACAGAGACAATGCAGATTCCGCCCTCGTCCGTCCTAGCATCGTGGCCAACACCGAACTACATCGACCCCGTTACTCATGGCCCAGCGAATATTGTCGTGATCCCTCTCCTCCTTGCTCTCGTCTTCCTGTTCCTATGCATCCGTTTCTACACGCGGCTCCTTATAACGCGAGGTTTTGGGGTCGATGATATCCTCGTTCTCTTAGCTTTTGTACGTCGCGTGTCACCGTCATATGCTCTCCTATCTAACTGCGTATAGATCCCCGCGACGACGTTTGCAATACTCGGCATCATTGCGACCACCAGATTGAACTGGGATAGACACAGCTGGGATGTACGGCCCGAGCTCATCACACCTGGCCTACAAGTAGGGTACGGTTGGTCCAATGGCTCGCTTACCGAGATATATCCTACCTGCTAGGTCTAATGCTGACGTGTTCTACAGACTAGCTACACAGGTCCTCTTTGACATTGCGACGACCTTGACCAAGCTGTCAATGCTCGCGCTCTTCTATCGAATAGCTGCAGCAGGGGCCAGCAGGATGAGGTTCTTCGTTGTGATAATTGCCTCGCTCATAGGCCTAAACGGCCTGCTCTTCGTCTTTATCACAATGCTTCAGTGCAGGTGAGTACTCCGGGCCGCGCCGCAATCAAGCCTCCATCCCCGATGGTAACAGTGTGTAAGTCCTATATCAGCTTACTGGACGGTTTCCTTCGTCAAGCAGAAGTGCATCAACGAAAAAGCCCATGTACTGGCAGCAGGAGTCATCAACACGGTCACCGACTTCATCATCGTCCTCCTGCCTATCAAGACGGTCAAAAACCTCAACCTACCAAAGAGACAACGGATAGCGGTCTACGTGCTCTTCACAGGAGGTCTTCTCGCCAGTATCGCCGGTGCGGTCAGGACATACTTCACCTGGAGGCTGACTTCCAGCCCTGACCATGATATAACGTGGAACTCGTACTATGTCATGCTGCTGAGCTCCATAGAGCTTTCCGTCGGTATCGTATGTTGCCCTGTCCTCATCGTCCCTTCGTTTGAGATATGTGCGAACTAACCGGTGTTCCCGAGAAGATATGCGCCTCCATCCCGGCAACGAAACCCTTCTTCAGCCAGTACATACCCCGCCTCGTAGGCGCGACCTCTTCCGGGAGAGACGTCGCCGAACCGCTAGCAGCCAGGAAGAAAGCGAGCGAGGCGTCACTATCATCGTTCGAGTACGGCGTGGACGCCCAGTCCGTGGCGCCGGGGCGACCCGAGAAGACGGCGCCAGAGTTCAAGCCCAGCCACAGCAGGAAGCTCACCCCGGCTAACCTAAACAAGCCGCTTCCGCCGGTGCTGATCAAGGTGCCGTTCAAGATCACGGTGGATAGGTCGTTCTCTTGGGACAAGCTCGATTCGGCAAGGGGTTCGTTGGGTAGCTCGAGAGTGCAGAGTGAGATGTGGCCTCTCTCTGATGGGTCTAGGGTATCGCGCGGTTAGTGGCTAGGGTAACAGGGGTGTCATGACAATACGGGGACATGATAGAGAGGTAAAGCTACAGGCGTACTGTCGGTGTTTGGGGCTGTGAGATTTTGAGATAAGCCCCTGGGCACATCCTTTTCTATGATGCCGCAAGTTCAAATCTCTTGAGAAAGTCAGTCCTTCCAGATCCTGGGTAATGGAGGTATCGGCACATGGTTTTTATTTAAGGGCGTAGGACATAGGGGTACACTGGTGTCGTTGATACAGCTAAACAAGCCACTTCCTGAATTAGGGTACGGGGTGCCTTATATAACAATGGTATATAGATTAAAGGTCAGTATTGATGATACCCTGCCATATTCCATCTCACCAAGGATTAATGAATCCCACTCATATGGCCTATATGTCTAGACCCAACCTCTTGTACCATGCCCACTGTCACTCGCTCTTCGATTTCGACGTGGCGTGTCCTCGCATAGAAGACATGTAAGACAGGGAGACGGCAGCATTGTGGTCCCATATCGTGCCTGGGCGTCATATATAGGTTCGCGCCGAAGTCGTTCCTACTTTCCGTAGTCTACACCCGTTAGTGAAATGCAATCGGTACACAGGAAGGGTTGTCTGTCTCGCGGAATGCAAAGCGGTCCCTCCGGGAGCAAAGGCTGTCGTAAAGAGACCATAGCCGATGCCGTACACCCCCTTCTCACCCCACATGCTGGACCGTCTCCTTGTCCTCAATGGCATACGTGATCTCGGCCCTGAGTGGCATGTTGCAGAGGTGAACATCATGTGCAGGAGCACCTTGTGCCCGATCGTGTTCTCAGTGCCAAGCATAGAGAGATCAGCAGCTGATGCCAGACTACCAATATACCGGTCCAATCCATTACTTCGAGCGACGTTGACGGATATAGAAAAGGAGCTGAACTCACTGGGATCCACCGGATGGCTTCCTTGTCCCTTTGTTCCAGAGCCATTCCCTCCCGCTTCTCCATTGAAGAGACAATGCTTGGTGATACCAGTAATATATGTCATGATAGCGAGACACAATGTGAACGGTTTTGTTGCCTGTCTGGTGTCGATCGTGGTACGGGAGGAAAAGAAGACTCCGTGATAAAAGGAAGAAGGATTGGAATTGACCAGAATCGAAGGAGACACAGGAGAGACGAGACGCACCTCCTTTTGATATTCCTCACCGAAAGAGCAGGGAGGCAAGCGCCACTGATCGTTGTCATTCATGACCCGAAGTCCCCGACGCGGCCACGCTGGCCACGCGGGGGCAAGTGGCCCAGAGATATCAATGGAAACCAAGGCGTCGTAGCAATCAGAGCAAACACTCTAACCTCACTGGCCAGAATCTGGTCGGCGAGGAGCGCGCATAGCTGGGGTTCTACCGCAATGTCTAAAGTGTGCTAGACACAATTGGTTGGCATCACTACACGCATCTAAACACCGAATATCGGGACGAACTCGACAACTGATCTCAACGATTGCAACAACCCAAGTGACATAATAGGTTTGATTATGAAGCGACACCCCCCCCCGGATGTGTCATGCTTGCTTCCACTCGCCACGAAGTGAGACTTGAATCTGAAAAAGCTGGCGGCGTGTATCAAGACTAACGCCCGACGGTGGCAAGCTCGCCACGAGCGGTGAAACAACCACCCACGAGATCATTGTCGTGCGGTGTGGCGGCTGAAGACAAGCACACCCACAAGACAAACATCAGCCTACCAGACTGACGAGGTAAGATGAGCGGTTGCTGACCGACAGGTGGTGTACTGCTTCCGTCGCCGCCGCTAGCTGCTGCTGCCGCTCGCTAGCTCAAGCGCAGAGTACTGCGGACATAAATGAGCATTTTATTGTGAGCCAGGATTCGTCCATTCTGCCAGTCTGAGCATCATTGGAACAGCACTTCGTTCTTGTAAGTCAGCCCGAACATGTAACGTACTGCCGCCGAGAATCTTGCTGTTCTCGCTAGCTCGTGCATGCGCAGGAAAGAGAAGCTGTGCATTTTTGTGGGCCAGAATTCGTCGTTTGCCATTCCGCCAAGTCTGCTGCAATGCCATCCCGATAGGGGCCTGAGGAAGGATGCGGGTGGAAGAAGGCGGAGAAAGTGATTACTTGTTTCCTGGCGAACATTACGTTCCTGTTCTTGTAAGTCGGACATTCATCATCGTACTGCCCCGAAAAACTATCGATCATGTGATCCAATGAAAGGATGGACATCTGTGCGTCAACCGCTGGCACGCTAATAAGCTCGGGATCAGTTATAAGATACACCTGGGGCCTTGCCGTGGCGAAAGTTGCATCTCGAATGAGACAAAGTGATAGGTGCCGAAGCTGCCCGAGTAACTTGAGTACCTGAGAAGCCGTGCACATGCAGACATGGAACTGATGGAGTAAGCTGGACGTCAGAGGGTGGCGGGCTAATGCCAGGGACAGTTGCAAGCTTCCAAGCAGTGTGGGGGTCCTCCAAGTCTCGTGTCGCCCTGGTCGCCAGGCTGGCTGGAAGTCCAGTCGCCGGTCATTTAACGATGAGCGTCGAACTGTGCCACGGGTCACGGCATGTGTTACGATCAAGATGGCGGCCACTTGCGCCGCATCCTTATCTTCGTGCAGACAGATAAAAAAGTGTGGTTGCTAGTGAGCTTTACGGATGCTCAGTACATTACCACGTTCACAAGACTATTCGAATCACAGGTGCGTCCGTGTGAAAAATGTAGGGAACCACAGCATGTCCGCAAGAAGACCAAGAATGCCATTTCCGGACAGTAATGCCGAACAGAACCCAAGTTCGTTCTGGCACGTAAATATGACCGGCAATGGTTGGAGGAACCAAGATCGGTTGATTAAATCGTGCGAAAGTGTAAGGAGAAAAAGAGAGAAGAGGAGAAGACAGCAGAAAAACCATCGAGCTCAAGAGGTTTCATCGAGATGCGGAGATCCCAAACCGGGTCACGTGTATCAAGAGGAAGCAACTGCGCACAGACCACATATTTGACCTCAAAAAGAAAAATTGCTGCAGACTAAATCTTCTCGCATCACAACTTCGCTTCAACAATCAAGACTACAATCCGCTCTCAGCCAGGGACCTGCGCATTCCTGCGCTTCTCGATTTCGAGACAGCTTCTATATTACAAGCTCCATGGTCCAAGAGCTGATCTGTCGTACACTGGCTTGATGCGATTCGGATCTCGCCTTTGACTCGCGAGTGTGGTTCGAGACATCTCAAGCCTGAACTGTCCTATCCTAGGCCACACTCTGGAGCCAGTAGGTAGGCACATCGAGATGATGAGCAACAGGGCGGCGTCCTTACCGCTCGCTCGGCATATTTTTCGTCATCTCCTCACTTCCCACGGTCGGTGGCTTGGCCGTCTGGCCGACTACCCCCATTCCTACATCCAGCACCCCAAACCACGATTTGCCTACCCACACGCTATCCTCATGCGTGATGGGTTAACTTGATTTTTATTCGCAGTGGAAGAACAACCAAACGGCCTAGACAGCCAGTCTAATCCACCCTACCGGCGCAGACCTCCCGTGTGCTCGGTGGGACTAAAAATGACGAACATCTCTAATTGCTTTTGGGTGCTCGTGTTATCATGTGAATGCTTCCAACACCTGGATTCGTAGAGTACCCGCTATCATGTCGACATCGCTCCCATGATCTCGTAAATCAGGTATCCAAAAGGGTATCCTCGAACCACCATCCAAGGTAGGTACATAGCCTTTCAATTCCGACACGCAAAGCCCTATATCAAATGCTCCGTACCGGATCCAGCGCCAACCACACCATACTAACACATGGCAATCAATCAGTATGGCCCAAAGATGTACTTCTCGTCCGTGAAGCTCAGCAAGAACTTTGCCACGAGCCTTCCGGTGTAGTTATACGCGATATCTCGCGGATATGGGTGGTCTTCCTGGTTAGGCAGGATCGGATCGGCGCACAGAAAGTCAAGCTCGTCCCCTATATCAACCGATCTGGTTAGCGAATCGCAGCCCCTCCTCTCTCAAGTCCGGATTTGAGCTTGTGAAAGAAAACCTACAATTATTCTTATCCGTGATAAACTGTCTGAGGTGAAACACCATCTCGACGGCGCCCTTATCCAAGTCGGCCTGCTGCAGGCTCGCCTCGTCCACGAGCGGGTTGAAGCTCTTGGCGTTGGCCTCCCGCGAGTGCGTGGCGTAGATCTGGTGGAACTGGTGCGCGAACTGCTTGAACGGCAGGTTCTCCAGCTCCGCGTTCTGCTCCAGGATCGACCGCCGCTTCCACTGCGGCGTGCGGCGGCCCCGGAGGTCGATCTCGTTCTGGCTCATGACGAACGTGTCGGCCGCCGTCTCGACGGCCTCCATGAAGAGGCACAGCACGAGGAAGGCGGCCAGGCAGGGGGCCCACTCCCGCCGGCTCTTGGGCTTGAGCGACTTGGAGAAGGCCTCGAAGAGGAGCTGCACCTCGCGCATGAGCATCTCGTCGACGACGGACTTGATCTGCCGGTTGAGAACCCGCGGCGTGACCCAGGGGTTGTCCTGCGGGACGAGTTTGGTGCCGCGCAGCGCGACGAGGGACTGCTGCGTCAGGCACAGGTGGCGCGTCATGACGTAGTGCATGGCGTAGATGGACAGCGCCCTCTTGACGATGGGCTGGTCCGAGGACTGCGCGTAGCGCTGGACGATCTTGAGGATCTTGCGCGGCAGGTCCGTGTGCCGGAGCGAGTCCGTCGCCTGCTCGGCGTACCTGGGCTCCTGGATGATGGACGCGACGTACTCTCGCGCCTTCTTGCGTATCTCGTCGCGCTGCGCGGGCACGCCGCCGTCCATCTCCAGCCCGATGGGGGGCGCCGCGCGCGGCTGCAGGTCGACGCTGTTGCGGCCGATCTGCATGTGCCAGTGCTTCAGCACATCCGCCGTCTTGGCCGTGAAGAACTTGGCTCTTATCTGGAAGGTGGAGTTCCACGCCGCGCCCGAGAAGAGCTCGACCACGCAGGGCTTCTCGACACCGTCGATCGTGAAGCCGGCGACGTTGTCGGCGACGAACCTGCTCATCTCCTCCTTGCGGAAGTGGCCCCTGATGAACGTGGGGAAGAGCACGGGCAGGAAGTCCTGGAACTGCCAGCAGATGACCTGCGGGACCTGCGCCATCAGCTTGGTGCAGTTGCGGCAGGGGCGCTCCTTGTCGCACCGCACCTTGCGGGCGTGGCAGCAGAAGCAGGCGCCGACGCGCCGGACCTGGAGGGCGTTCTCCTTGGTCTCGTTGAGGAGGGGCCCCTTGCGGCCCTTCTGGGACGGCCGGGAGGCCTCGAAGCACTCGTAGGGGTTCGGTCGCCCGGCGTGGGCGTTGACGGAGTCCGGGGTGACGATCAGGAACTGGCTGTTGCTGCTGCCCGCGCTACTGCGGGGGGCCGAGTCGGGAGCCTTCTTCTTTTGGACGCCAGATGGACCGCGTGTCCGCCGAATGGTGATTGGGTTTGAGGTTGCTGCTGATTTCTTCTTGCTGTTGGCGCTCTCCAGCTTGACGTTGATGGGTGACTGTGGATCTGCGCTTGGTGGGGTCCCTCCTACAGAAGGCGACTGATATGGCGCCGGCGAAGGAGATACGAATCCCGGCCCCTCCATCACGAATATCGGAGAGTCGCCGGCGGGTGATTGAAGGCTCGTGTGGAGGTTTGTGGGATTCCATGGTGGGACATCCGGACCGGAATTCGGACCGGACTGGAACGGCTGAGGAATATCAAGATTATTTGGCGTCAGCGGCTGCTGCTCGATCGAATCGAGAGGTCCTAAGTGGCCAAGGAAGGCCGAGAAGTCTGGGGCATACGTTAGGAGGGTGTACATGTCTGCGAATAAGTCTGCCTGGTTCTCACCAATGTCTGGGTCGAAGGACGCATCGAAGGCGGCCTCGTCAAAGCCATTATCGTCCGGCTGAATAAACGAGCCGCCGTCAGGGATGAACTGGCTCTCGGCCGGTGCCGATGTCACGCTGTACCCGTTGCCCAAATCGCCAAAGTTGGACGAAGGGAAAGAAGCCGGCCGATCAAAGTCTAGATTGAGAGGTGAAAGCGTCCCAGACAATGGCGGCTGAGTATTGTGATTCCGGCTGTTGATCATGGCCCAGGAGCTCATACTTCCCGATAGGCTGGCCGGGCTGAAGGAGAAGGCAGCATTGCTCGAGACGGAACTCCCAGGCTGTAGAACGGTCCATAGGTTCTCGTCTGGATCTCCGGTCGAGTCCGTCTGAAAGTCGTAGCCAGACATAGGCGAAGCTCCAGACGCGACAGAGGCCGCCATAGTTCGTCTATGGTTGAGCTCTCTGCACCAGTTCCCAAGATAGTTCCACTCGGAACTTCTCGTCCTGTTGATCTGTCGTAACGTATGTGTCCTGCCAATTTCCACGAGGCTCCGACAATCCACGTCCAACTCAACTCATGTCGGTCGTCACTGTGTCGCGATGTGATGTTCAAGGTGGAGGATCGGATTGGTAACTCAATCAGCTCTGTTGGTGACACAATACGATTGGAGATATCAGAGAAACATGAATCGCAAATCTGCGGAGAAGGTTTGGGAGTTCTGCAAGTCTCCCGTCAAGGGAAGCTGTGCTATTTTAACGAGGTTCATCAGATGCTGCGCGACATGATCGACTCAGCCCTCGACTAAGCTGTTTGGAGCCACCGACAGATCTGGGGGGGAAGGACGAAGCTAGTCCTATTCGGGATACCGAACCCTGTGCTGGTTGTCTCTGTCATCATGTCATGCTCGAGGTACGTACCATCCAAATTCTTTGAACCCGTCGAATCAGAATTCCGACGTTACTACAGCCGCATGTCTCACAGATGCCGGGCAAGACAATTAAGCAGCGCGATTCCTTCGACATTTTTCATGTTCTCATCGGTTACGATTTCACTGGTTGAGAATCGGATTGTCTATGCGTTAAATATGCTGGAAAACAGCACCAATGGGCGACATGTGCGCCTGTTTCCTGAACAATGACGGCCCTGTCACCTGCCTTGAGCCTTCATGCCAGTCTGCCTTAACAATATAGATAGATACGTTGATGAAGAAAACAGGAGTTTGGCCTTAACAGTAGTTGAACTCTAGTAAGATACATAAAAAAACCCTGTTAAATTCAAGCCAGAAAACTGCTTCAAAGCCATGTAGCACACACAGTAAGAACAGATACTTAGGAGGGTAGCGTACACACGGGTCAAATACACCGGACCGTCGATATCCCCTGCGCCTGCAGAACCAGGCCGAACCGCCAACAAGGCAACGAGTGAACCCAACCCTTCATGGTATCATCGACTCTAAAAAGTCATTAAGAACTGCGTAAGAGGGCGTGTCAAGCATTTCGTCGTCAACAAGCTCAAAAGGAAAGAAGAAGAAACCCCGAGATGGTACAGCTCCTCCTCTACAGCGTTTCCGCCAGGGACGCCTTCTTGAAAATCCAGAATGTGTCGACCACTTCCATAAGAACCACATCTTCCGGCGCAAAGTGTGTAGAGTTTCCAAGTTTGGAGAGACCAGCTTGGAAAAAAAAAACACAGTGTCTCTGGGCTTGCGGCGCAAGCACCCAAAGACAATAGTGATGGATATCAACCCTCATCGGAACCGAGCCGCGGCGGCAGCGGACCGTTCCTGGATCTGTTGCTCCGTCATAACGTATAAGTTGTCCAGGTACTCCATGGCCTGGGCGTCCTTCAGAATCTTGGCGACTTGGATGCCGGCCGAGATGAGCTGGAGAATGTTGCGGTCGTCCTTGAGCGGACGAGACTGGTGCTTCGCGGCGTGTCGCATCTCCAGCGAGTTCTCCAAAATCGTGACAAACTGCTTGATCTGGCCGTTGTACAACACCCGGGCGGGGATCCGCCTCTTGGTTGCCAGGCGCTTGAGCAGATAGACCCATTCGGTCCACTCCCTGTCTTGAGGTCGCTCCACGGGCCTCATGTCTGGAGCCAAGGGGATGGGGAACTGGTACTTGGCCACAAAATCAAAGGCGCATAGAGACAAGCGATCGTTGACTCGGGTCAGGACACTATCCTGCTCCTGTACCAACAGATTCGTCGGGAGGTGCGGGAGCTCCCTTTCCTGCATAGCAACGTAGTCCGGCGGTGGTCGCCGGAGTAACTGGTGCGGGCCGTCAAACTCGTCTCGGTTGGACGGTCGTCTCTGAGGTCTGCCCTTGCCGTTCTGCCTGCTCTTACCCGTGGGACTGGTGCCTACACTGGCATCCAGGGGATAATCCGAAAAGCTGTTGGTGGTCGCGACGTCCTCCATGGAGTCCGATGGCGAGAAGGTGACTTGATGATCCCAACCATGTGAGTTCATATCGCTTGGGGCATATGCACCGCTCGCGCTGCCATATGCTTCCGTGGGGCTTCGAGAGTGCCGAGTTGCGACCGAGGTATGGCCAGTATCGCTGCGCCCGCCGTGGATTGACCTGGCGTGGGACACAGTAGCCATAACGTCGTGGGATGAGGCAGCACCTCGGCTGTACATGCCACTTCACAGTTGTTATTTTTCCAGGTACTCGATTAGCATGTTCTGTTGAATGCTTACCTTGGTGGCTGATAGTGAGTATCCTGCTCATACCCACTGTTGTGGTAGACTTCGGTATAGACAGGACTTATGTGTGTCAGCCACTTTGCACGGTTTATCATATGTCATATTCGGGTCTCCTGGCGTGGTTCGTACCTGCGTGAAGCGGCCCAAGGATGGTTCGGCAGAACCGCAGCCGTGGTATATGTAAACTCAGGGTGGGCCATATCGGCTTGCACTGACGAGCGAAAGCGTTTCCGGAATGGCTCCCGGTGATGCCGATCAAAGGAGAGAGTTTGCACAAAAGAGAACGCAGCTAAACACGACAGCAAAGCTTCCAGGACAGTTCAGAGGTGAATTGCTGGTCAGCAGGCCAAATGTCCTTTCCTGGTGATGATATCCAATATCCTGATCAAAGTCCAGTGAAATTCCAAGTCCAGGACCAATATTATATCCGAGTCTGGACAGACTCTCTCCTGAATTGAACCAGCGGTGAGATCCACGGTCGAGGGCGGCAGGTTGGCCTATGCAGGTTGGATAAGCTGCGTGAGATCCGAGAAGACACCGTGTCGGTCACTTATGCGCACGACGTGCAAAGCAACTAGAATTGTAGGTGCGTAGTCTTGATTATGGTGCAGCGACCCTTCTGTTGAATAACACTCTGGGACATGATCGTTGGCGTGAAACTGAAGCTCACGACGGAGACATATATGTGTTTTCTCCAGGTCCAAGTGGCGAAGATTGTTTCCCTTGCTGCCTGCGCCGTTGGCTACCTAGTTGCTAGGTGAGCGGGAGGGACAGGGCGAGATGAGTATCCGCTGGGCGTTGGAGCTTCCACGCGTGTCTAGTGCCGCGTACCTATCAAGGACCTAGATGTGTGCTAGAGTTAGGGTCGCCCGCATGGCACAATGATTTCGTGACCTCGGAGAAGGCCTGCCAGTCATGTCGGGCGTCGAGCTAGACGGGATCATCCCTTGGGTCTGCGGGGAGGAGGTAGGGATCGCCAGCGAAACAAGGCCAACTACGGATGACTGGGAAGGCAAAGTTCGACAGCCAGTCCAGGAATATCCTTGCTAAAGAATGAAGTGGACAATGCTTGCGTCGTCCTTCAAAGACCAAACACTCGCACAGCAGTGAAGCAAAAGCCAGAAATCCACTCGATCCCGTAAAGGCGGTCGATGGGACTGTGCCGTAGGGCATCCATTGGGCACAGACGGGAGATAGGGCCATATGCATCCAATAATGCCGGCATACCGTCCATCCAGTAGCCGTGGCCTGATGAGAAGAGCCCCCGGGCAAGCTAGCGTTGCGGTACCTGAGAACCGGAATACGGGACGACGGCGGCAGTTGGGCCGCAGAGGTAGAAGAGGGGAGCGGTGACAGACTGTAGGAGAAGATAGATTGGGCAGGATTCGTAGGAGGACAATGGCAGCCCAATCACGCCCAACGGGCAGTGGTGCAGGGGTTTTTGGTTCAAGTCTGATTGGTTTTGGCGAATACAACCGCCGATCCTCTGGCCTCATGTTTCCGTCTCTTTAGTTGCCAAGTCCCTCGGTATCTACATCAACCGTCGTCTGTCCAAGGAAGCTGCGCAAGCCGGGGATGTGCTGTTTGGATTTCCGTGCCCGAGAGACACGGAAGTCAGTGCGCGAGATGACGGGATGCTCGGCCTTGTCTTTTCTTCACTTGATTCTCGCCTGATCGATACATGTAGGCTTCAGCGCTTTTGAAGCCTGTTGCAACAAGATTTGAGCCGGTCATCAAACTTCGTCGCCCAGCAACGCGGTCGTCGGGTTTTCCTCAAGCATCAAAGTCGAGTTTTCTTCAGGTTAATCTTGGAGTTTTGGTCTTGAACCTGGTTGGACCTTCCTTATTTGGGCCGACAAACGCCGTCTCGATCACGTGCTCGCCGCAACATGCCCAAGCATGCAGTCAGTGATGAGGAATGTACAGTACCAAGGTAGTGGAGGTTCAACTTCCAGGTTGATACCTATCTTGGATGATTGTGTGGCATACTATCTCCGCGAAGAAACTGTCTGCACTGCCGCAGTCCTAATCCTCCCGCCGTCTTCATTGACGTATGGCACGTCAGTCAGCCATTCCTCTGTCAACCCGATAGATTTCGCTTTTCTCTGCAGGGTGACACGCTGCGGCGGACTGATACATCGCCAGCTGAGATCATGCCTCCGAAGGTATGTAGCGCATCCGGAGCTGATCCTCCTCTCAGCAAACGGGACAAGCTGCAGGACGCTCAGCGGGTCGCAACGTAGTCGCAACGCATTCGTCACAGTCGCAGCAGCAATCGTGAGGTTGTGCCCATCGTCGATGCAAAAATGTCGCCGCGCATGTCCGATGCTTCAGTAAAGGTGTACTGGTATCAGCAGACCGTGTACGGTGCAGCAGCAGGGGTAACCTCGATATCAGCCACGGTTTCAAAGCTCCCCCAGCAATTCAAATGTCAGATTCGAAAGTTGGTTCTGTATTGGGAATATCGAAACCTCCTGTCGAGCACCACTATCGCCGATGGGAGACGCCACAGGAGCTTATGTCAGTGCTTCATCATACATGTTGATGATTGACATACCGAATTAAAGATCCACATCCTCCCGCTTTATGAAGCTAAGACCCAAGCGGCATTCACCGTAGGGCTGAAGGATTCACGCAAACGCAACCTCAGCAATAGAAATGCACATGTCTGCGATCCTAAACTTCGCAGAAACCTCACACTTTTCCTCCGTAACGGAGACGCGTGCGGCTTGGCGGGAGTGAGACGCCAAGGCTTCCGCATGGTCAGGTAATCACATCGCTTTAGTGCTGATGCTGGCGGAGTTTGTCTCTATCACCTTACTTTGATACTCAAAGACCGAGGCGACGATATCGATCTTTTATACATGTAATCCGTCTGGTGCTCCTCTAAGTACATGGCGAAAGACGGAGCACAATGTCCAAGAAGGGTCCTCCGCCAGATACAGCGGCCGCGCTCCAGGGGCAGCGACAGAGACGATACCACCAGAGAAGCCGCAACGGCTGCGTCACTTGCAAAAGACGGCACGTCCGATGCGACGAGGCGAGACCCTTATGGTGAGATTTGCGATCAACCTAGCAGTGTTTTTCCGCATTTCCCCTGGTTGGAACTTCAGGCCTTCCTGGAAGACCACGCCATGTCGGGTCATAGGCGACCAAGTGGCTTCCGTATGTAGGTTTCAGCTGACGTCTGACCTCGCTGCAGCACGAACTGTCTTCGGACCGGTGGCGAGTGCGGCTACCCAGATCCTTTCGTGTCGTTTACCGGATCGTCCACCGAGGTAGAGCCCAGATCGGAGACGCATCCGTCAATGCGGACGGCGGGGATGGGGATCAAATCAGATACGTCGTCTCTGAGTGATCATGGGCAAGCCGTGACTCGGCAAGCACCACATCATGGCTACAGCCTTCGGGATATGACCCCAACAGACTCGCTTGACGGGCTTATGTTGTCTGGGCCTCTGATGAAACTGCCCGCTAAGTCGAGATGGCTTTTCCACACATGTGAGTATGCAGACTATCTGGACGACGTTATCAGGATTGGAGACTGACGGCGCAATACTCAGTTGCTCAGCAAAGTATCCAAGATCGTGCAGGCGTGTCAGGACCAAACGAGTCCTTCGTGTATGTACCGAGTCCCGCCTGCCGTGCGCTAGTTCTCAGAAACGGACGCCGTAATTTGGGATGGCAAGAAGAAAAGAAAAAAGAGAAAGAGAAAAAAAAAAAAAAAAAGGGTATGAACAAGCACTGACACATCATGTGCTCATCATAGAGTCCACAGAGCTCTCGCCAATCCCGGAATGCTTCACGTCTGTCTTTCCCTGTCTGCTATCCAGCACCTGTGGTCAGCTGGGAGTGATTCCTGGGATTCTCTCAAGGTGCCGCTGCAGTATCACAAATTCGAAGCCTATCGTTATGTCCGGCAGCAGGTTCAGGATCCGAAGAGGGCAAATCATGATACGACCATCACAATGGTTGCGTCTCTCGCCTTGCTCGAAGCATCACTGTGGGAGATTAAAGCTGGGCCGGCCGCGGGTAGCATCCAGAACATCCTCACTCATCTACAGGGGCTGCAGAAGATCGTGGAGACTTACCTCAAGCCCAAAGACAGCGAGGAGACGTTATTCCAGCGGACAATCAAGATGTAAGTTTATCTGCGTCAAACTTGTTCAAGCTTGTCTCATCTGTCGTGTCCATCAGGGGGACCAGAATTATCCAGGAGGGAATGGTCATGGACCCGCGGATAGCAGAACAAGTGAGTCACGAAGTATACCAGCCTCTTGTGCCGTCGGTGCTATTCCTATCGCTATTTCCGAACCCACTCGATGGGTGGTGGAACAGCGAAATCAAACCGGCTGCGAGACCGTGGTTTGCCTCGGACAATTCTCCGGGAGGCAAGAACTACAAAGAATTCAGGGACGTGCCCACCGATTCCGCACAGTTCTCCCAGTTCACGATAGCGAGCCGAAACGCATACTACACAGCGTTCCTCTACATGTGCATGATGCTGCGGGAAGGTGCGCTGAGCTCCTTCATACTGAAGCTGCTGATCGATCAGCTGCTCGACGATGCGGAGAGAACAGAGAAAGCTTTTCTGCAAGGGAGATGCAACCGCTCTGTATGGTTTTGGACCATGATGATGACCCTGGCTGCTGTGGCCAGCGCGCCGGCGGAGGATAAGCTTGAGGCCATGCAGATCGTGACCTGGCAAGGGGCGATACGCGGCAAGATCAGGCTGGCGAACACGATATTGGGTCTGAACGATTGGGAGTCGGCTAAGGCACACTTGAAGCTCATTGCTTGGGAGGAGGGATTCGATGGAGAAGACAAACTGAGGCGGATGTGGGAAGACATCACATGGGAAGACAGCAACCTAGCAGGACGAGATCAAACGGTCGTGTTATTCCTCAACAACACGCAGTACAGCATGCAGTCCACTACAGGGCTGCCGACGCCAGAAGACACACCAATGCCCCTGGGTTAGCCCGCCTTTGAGGATAATCCTCTTGGAATGTCATCCCGAAGTCGACATTGGCCCAAGGAATATCAACTGAAGGCTGGCCGAAGACCAAGTCCGGCGGTCTTCCTTATATCTGGAACATTAGTAGATCCGAAACCTGGCACGTAACACGAACACCCCAACCAATGTGCAGTTTCCGGTATACTGACGGAGTCGGAGCATGTTCCCCGGACGGTGGGCCTCAGGGCGTCAGTGCCTCTCTTGGAATCAGTTATACAATCACGTTGTATACTTAGACGGAAAGGTGTTGGTCAATAAGAAGTTGGTAATGGGACACGCCCCTTGAGCCTCACCTCATCCGTCTCTCGTTGCAACTGGAGCATTTGACAGGACTGCCCCCATTGGGCAGTCAAAATCGGGTGGTTTTGCACAACGAGGCACATACCGTAACAGGATGCCTTGATGGGGGAGGTCACTATGGAGGTTGGCCAACAATCTTCCGCCTCATCGATCTCCTTGGTGACACCACTTTAGGTTTGGGCACGCAACAGCGGTTGTGCCTCCTGCAACATGCTCACATTTATCACACACCGGTGAGGGTGAAGACAGAAGCAGAGCACTAAGGTAGGTTAGCCAGCGAAACAAAGCACCATCTGAGGCACACATCCGATAGCCATTGAGGTCGTTATCCCGGAGGCTCCAGTCACCCAGATTTCGCTAGCCTCACCACTGAGAGCCTGCTCTGTTGTTCGGTTTTGTTGCATCGTCAAAGTCACACATATCTCTTGACAGAATGAGCAGCCTTCACTTTGGGCACTGGCTTTTGCTAACAGTTTCAGGGCGATCCAGAGCACCAAGCAGTTATGCTCGACAGTCACCATCACACGTCCAAATAGAAAGAAAGACTCATGCTCGCCAGCTCATTGACGCGGGAGATGATGTACGAAGGGGGGAGAGGCCCGGAAGTCGTGAGACCAAACCCCGCATCCAGCGCTTCATCTGAGTCCTGACGCTTCGATTAACTGGACAAAATGCTGGAACCAAGTGGATTCCTGCACTTGTTGGAAGCAGCTCGCCGTCGAATGAGGAAGTGAAGCTTCTTCCTCTCTGAGACCATAGGCTATCAGTCTATCTGCACGCTGCACTGATGTGTTGGCAAAAACATCTCCACCCAAGCCACTGCAGGCCGCGAGAATGGCCAAATGTTGCAGGTCGCCGTGCTTTCCGGGCCTGATAGGTCGGAAGGACCTTCCTTCTGTCCCCGCCCCACCTTCCACACCCGCAACAAAACGCAGAAACCAAGGAAGGAGCGCAACTTCTGGCGGTGAACCCCCGAGCACCCCAAAACTGGCCTATGACGAGTGCAGCAAAACACCTAAACTTGTCCAGCTCATTGCTGCAAGAGTGGATGTAGCTCCAAAATGCAGCCGTTGTGACGGCCAACGAAAGCGAGCAGAGGTGCAGGACTGACAGGACAAGTCACAAGTGCAGGAAAAAGGAAGGAGAAGGAGGAAAAAAGACGGCGAGCGCATCCACATGCCGACGATGCCCACACAGGGCCACGCCAGACCACCACCAAACACTGCGTGATGTGACGACTCACGACAGGGAGGTCGGCCAGGGGGCCTGTGGCAGGCGCGACAATAGCAAATTAAATTGTCCAGGTGTCACAGTCTAAGTGGAGCGTCGTCCTTGTTGTCATTCTTGATAAGCTGGACTCGTTGTGCTCTCCAACACTTTTAAAGCCTGATCCGCCGTCTCTCTCTGCCCAATTCTTCTTCTTCCTGTCTCCTCCCTTCTCTCCAACCCAATCTTGATACGAATCCACTCAACTGAAGGATTATTGCTGCCCAACCCAAGGCCGACTCTGCTGATCGCTCTCCGCCCTCATCAATACTCGCCCCAACCAGCTCACAACCAGCTCCAAGCCGCCGACGTCGATCACTTCTTCTTTCTCTTGCTCGCCGTGCTTCTCCTACATCAACTCTCTTCCCGCCCGAGTGATTCTGTTCTTTGCTTCAGACCCGTGGTGATCTTCACAAAGATCTTCAGGAACACAGTTTGCCCCAAGGACATTATCTGGACTGTGATCTGCAACAACTATTTCGGCCCAAAGGACATTTCACATCAGGATTCACATATCGAGTTATCTCTCAGGACTTTTGAGCATCCGCTCCAACAGGATCCGTCAGAACCATGACTGCCGTTCTTCTTCCCAGGACTGCTGAAAATATGACTGGCTTCAATGCTCATGCTGAGCTTGACGACGTCAACACACCATCTAGGTATATTGCGATTGCTTTCCTTTGTTTCACCTGGGATACCCGTTATACTTTACCTTCGTTTCGAATTCATGTCTTGCTTCGACCATGTCAAATTTCTGCAGTTTTCTTTCTTAATTTCTTTTCCGGTTGGCCGACTTGGACCCGAAGTTCTTGATCAAATGGATTCCGGACAAATCACATGGACTGGATTGCTCGTTTCTGTTGCCCACCTGGTCATTTTTAGGATTTCCGGATTCTGGATTCTCCACGGACAGGACTCGTTGAGAGTCCAGGGACCTGCGTCAAGCCTGACGTTAGGGCGAACTTTTTATATATTAAAATGCTTTCACAAAGCACATCAACGGTGAGTCTTCCTGCCATCGGACTTGTTCGACTTCGACGAAATTCCTGGATTTTAGCGCTCATGCAGCGCTGCTGCTTGACTCCTCTGGACTGGAGTTCTCTGGATGTCTTCAAAATGGCCTGCTCCCTTCTACGGACAAACCTCCGCGATCTCGTGTGTCTCCCATTCAGGTTCTCTCAACTCAAATGACTGAGCCCTTGGTCTCCATCAAGCCTCACTCACTCTGCCTTGGCATAGAAGTGAACATGGTTGGAACGCTCAAGGCTCAATTGTTCTTGGGTGATGGTGAATCTGTGCTCTTATGGATCGTCAAGAAGCGCCTCGACTTTACACCTGGATTCTCCTTTTCTGTTGCACCGGATGTCCGTGGTTGTTCCCTTGATTGGCGTCATTCACTCTCTGTCGACCCTGAGCATCGTTGATGTTTTCCCTCATGAATTCTCGAAGTGACCTCAATATTCCACTACCTTGGACTCGACCCCTGCAACACTCGAGCTGCCGACTGCTATGTACCTGGTTCTGCTTGAAAGGCCCTTGAATCCATCCGAACGTTGGCCCTCTCTGTATCGATATTGGCACCATTTGTGTTTCGTTCCTCGTCACTTTCCAATCGACAAAATGGCGTCCGTGGATTCCTTGTTCTATCTTTCGACTTCATTGGCTCTGTTCTCAGTCTGGCTTCGATCTGTTGCTACATATGTCGTTTCTGGACCGTCTGCTGCTCCCTGGACTGGAAGGAATTTCCCCTGTTTGACCAATCCCGGATTTGGTCACGTTTTTGGTCTGTAAAAGTCCTCGTCCAAACACTCGTAGGCGTTGCAACTAACCTCTTGCCAACAGGTCCAAAGTTGTGCCGCTCTGTGCTTTTGTCTGCTTTGTCTTTTTCCGTACTTTCTTATTCAGTTCCGGTAGTGGGAGACAGAACACTAACCATCACCCAGCCACTATAGCTATGACCAGGCCTCGTTGCTTCCTTCACATCCGTCCGGAATGTTTCCTTCATTTTGTCAGACAGGACCAGGAGACCTAAACGGGTCAGCCTGGGATGCCGCAGCTGAAGGCCAACAGAACTTCCCAGAGCTTGATCAAGGAGATCTCTACAATGTGGATACCGAGGATATGATGCTCCCCTTTGGCCAGCCTACTCCGAGGCTAGACCAGGATGGCTCCGATGATTTGACCTCAAAATGGACCGCGGATCTCAAGGCTCCCAAGTCCGAGCCAATGCGCCGGTTAACCTCAAAGAGTTCAGCTGGCAGCAGCAAGAACCGGACACTGAAGGCTTCAAAGAAGGCCCCTCGTCCAAGAGTCCATTCGCCTCTTATGGCCCGGACTTCTTCTCAATATTCAAACTATGAAGTCACAGGTAATGCATCCGTTTTTCAGGAAGCCACCATTGGCAATGGACGCATGATGGACCCTCAGCAATACCTTGCCCAAGATCTGGATACTCTCTCGGTCTCTTCACACATGAATGGAGCCCAGGCCTTCAATTCGGGATTGATGGGCTTTCCGACAGATGGCTTGCCCTACGCCGCTGGCATGGGCTTCGCCATGGGCCAACACGTGAATCCGTGTGCTACCCAGATCTATGACACCGGTCTCGCTGGCAGTTCGCCATACTCTCTCGGCTCGCTGAGCCCTGATTCTCGAAACTCTTCACCTGGAGCTGACGATACGTGGTCTGCTGGCCCGCTGATTGCCTCTCCCACCACGGACGCGCACGACTCTCCCCCGCTCAATGGCCCTTCACCAAGGTATGTCTCGCTGGACTTTCCATGTCTCTTCGAGCCATTTGCTCACAAAATCTGAAAACATCAGGATGACCCGAAAACTGGATGGCTCTGAGCTTGTACTTTCCGAGGATATGCACGGAAATGTTTTTACTGGCTTGTGTGATGATTTCTCTCTGCCCCCGGCATTCGGTCCTCGCCGTCTAAGTGGCGAAGGTGAGTCTGCAAGGGACCATCACCTCTACAAGAATGCGTTTCCGCAAGCGGACGGACTGTTCCACTGCCCATGGGAGGGCGACGCAAGCTGCAACCACCGGCCGGAGAAGCTCAAGTGCAACTACGAGTAAGAAGACCCTATGCTCGCATCACTATTTTTCCTCTTATAGTTTACCGACTAACCGCGCCGTACCGCACACAGCAAATTTGTGGATTCCCATCTGAAGCCCTATCGCTGCAAGGTTGAGTCTTGTGAGAACACGCGGTTTTCCTCCACGGCATGCCTTCTTCGCCATGAGCGTGAGGCCCACGCCATGCATGGCCACGGGGACAAGCCCTTTCTCTGCACCTATGAAGGATGCGAACGGTCCAACCCCGGATGTGGATTTCCCCGGCAATGGAACCTTAGAGATCACATGAGGCGTGTTCATAACGACAACTGTGTCCCAAGCGCACCAGCGCCCATGTCATCGCCGCCTACATCCGGGAGCAACTCCAACAAGGGCCGCAAGAGGAAGAAGGATACCTCGGAAAGCTCCGCTGGTAAGAAATCATCATCCAAGTCTGGACAGGGCTCCGGCCGTGATCCCGCCCCTCCAAAGGTCGAGACAGGGCCCACCACCCAGGAACTTGAGCGGTGGCACGAGCACCAGAAGGCCCTCCAGTCGCTCGTCCAGGGCTGGACACAGCCCGATGATCCCTACTTCATCAAGCAGTATGGGGATGCACAAGGCCACATGGAATACATGCACAGGATCTCTCTCGACATCCAAGCCCGCTCTGGACATTGGCAGCAGACAGATTGAAAACACTGGGTACGTCCCCCTTTTATATCAGATCTCAATGCACTTCGCGTGACTAACACGTAACCCTCGGACACAGATATGAGACCTCCAAGCTACTCTCCCGGACTAAAACCATTTGGACCACGGTGTTCGACTCTCACTACTGCAAGTGCATCACTGCTTTGCCAGTTTCAGCGTCATCCGACGAAAACTGGACTCGTCTGTCCAAGGACGAGCATCGAGCAAGGGCCGCGCCGAGGCGAGGAGCTCGCGCTGGAACCCGGTTGCTGTTTCCACACGGATCATGAACAGCATTTTTTTTTTTTGGACACGGGATGGAGACCGTTTGTCATTCGACAGAATCAGGACAGAAACGCCAGGATAGTCTACTGCCGGGGAACTCGTGTACGCTGATCTCATCCCGTTGTGTTGTACACGACACGGGGTGCGATGAGCCATGACTGATGATGTTGCCTTCCATTTTTGGGAGAAAGCTTGGAACGCCTGAGCGTGATTGGATATAGTGTGGTCTATTTTTGCTTCTCTTCCCTTCTCTTTCTATCCTCTCGGATGATTCCACCAGAGTTTGAGGATGGCGGTGGTGTTCTTATATTGTATGGCTCTTTGGGATTGTACTTAAGTTGGCTTCCGGCGTCTGGCGATACTCTTCGTTTGAATTTTAGATAGCTCTATGGCGACAGGATTGTACAAGTCTTCTTGGCCCTCTTCGAAGTGCGCTCGTCATAAATGGCATTTTGATGGGACAGCTGAATGGTTGTCGGAAACCGGGCGAGCGACAGTCCTCACCGTGCTCGGCTTAACGTATGTGTGTACCTGGCTATTCATGAGTCCGCTTGGGTGAAGCGATGTGACAAGCAAAGAATGGTAAGTGTAATATGTAAAGTTGAGGCCTCTAAGATAAATAAAGAGCGACTAGAATCGAAACGACGCAACATCCGCCTGCTCTCACTCTCTTTTCGCGTTGCGTATGTGCTCTCCCGGCAATCTCATCCGTTTTTCAGCCAACCTCCCCCCCTTTTTGTGCTACTAGATCCGCCATCCACTACTCCGTCTCCCTTCTCCGCCTAAACAGCCGATAACTCCCCTCAAGCCACCATCTTCACACCTCGCTTCTTGGTAGGCAACTTGTCCTCGCCCTGAACAACGGTGCCGTTCAATATGGCAGCCCGATGGGCCCTCGCCACATACCCATAAGCGGGGAGATACTTATCCAGCCAGGGGAAGAGCTGCTCCGCACCGGGGGTATTCCGCCAGTCCCTCATCAAGTCGCACACGATGCTGAACAGGCTGACGACGTTGACGCCGGCCTGGGCCATGCGGGAGTTGCTGATGTCCCTGATCAGCGGCGTCGTGGTGCCGCTGGCCTCGATGTTGGCCCAGACGCTGTACCCTTCGGCGCGCAGGCTCAGGGCGAGGAAGGTGGTGCACACGTCCGTCACGATGCCGGCGAGGATGATCTGGGACTTGTTGGCGGCGCGGACGGCGTCGCGGAAGTCCGGGTTGTCCCAGGCGTCGACCTCGCCGCCGCGCTTGATCAGGGGCGCGTCCGGGTACATGTCGAGGATCTCCTGCGGGAGGGGCCCGTTGGGGCCCACTTGGGCAGAGGTGGTGAGGACGACGGGGATGTCGAAGACCTGGCCCAGGGCGGAGTGGGCGATCATGTTGTCGCGGTAGAGGGTGGCGTCCCAGTCGCGGGCTAGCTGGAAGAGGCCTTCTTGGAGGTCGATGATCAGCAGGAGCTGAGAGGGGGGGGGCAGTTAGCTTTGGCTGAGAGTGGGTTGGGCGAGGGTGCTACCGTCTGGGAGACCTACTGCGTCGTCTTTGTTGAGTCTCTCAAATGGAACTTTGTCGGCGAGTGTAGCACTGCTGAGCAGCATAGCTGGCAGGAGGGAGGTGAGTGTGAACTTCATCTTGAGCAGGTGATCTGGTGTTTATGAGATGTGTATCCTTGGGGGAGTGTGAGACTGGGGCTTGAGATGGCTCTGCGACGGGTCTTTCTATCCTACGAGCATACCACGAGGGTCATATTTATACCTGGACTGTCGTCTCGCTCCCATCTCCTCCAGCAGGACCACCTCAAAGTTTCATGGATGACATCGGCGTTATGCTCACCGATCATCACTCATCATACCTACCCAACAACCCAAGAAAATGGTCGCCAGCAAGCATGCTATTGCATTCATGCCCTGCTAATACGGATCACGCGAACCGCCCGATGTATCCCTGATATCGGCCTGATACAGCAGCTGTCGTCGAAAGAGCGGGTTTCTTCTCGTCTTGGCATGCATAACTGCCATTAGCCAGAAGCGTAGCTTGCATCGCGAGGGGCTGTTGCTGACTTTGCGATGCTCAGCTAAGGCAAGCCTAAGCTGTGGTGACATTGAAGTGTGTCAGCAACCAAGCGGATTTCAGTCACTCTTGAAGCCATTCAGAGCATGTGGCTTCGCAGCTGTGGTGTGTCGCAGTAAACACCGATCGAGGCGGGCCGCAGCCAGGTGGGCCTGTTAGTGCTAAACTGGACTTAGTACTGCGGTAGTAACGGTCCGCCCGCTGTTGCCGCTGTGGGTCCTTCGGGCGAGTCCAGCCCATCTGGATGAGATCTGGTGGCTTGCAAATGCTGACGCATCCTTACAGAGTACAACAACACACATGCACCGAGGAAAACCATTACCACAGCAGTATCAAAGATATTACCGGTTATCCCTTGCTGCCTCAGCCGTTGGTAATTGAGGCCTTTGCCTTGGAGACATCTTCACATCATCGTCTGCGTGGGGTCGTAGTGCACTCCTCGCTGTCGAGTCTGTCGGACTTAACTCACTTCATCAATCGAGCGGCAACACGACGGCGGAATGAATGATACCATCAACAACCCTCGACACCGCTCTGGTGGCGTCTATCACGGCAATGCGAATTGTGCACATCAATTCCGCCTCAAGAGATAAACAATGGACCGGGGACTCGCGCACAGACGGAGAGCTGCTCGGGTCAAGACGAACGGATCTCCATCCTTCAAAGCGTCGTCCCCGGTGAGGGATTGAAGGATAATCGGCATCGACTGGAAATCGTGTTTGATACACCCGGTATGGGACGGGATATAGTAAGTCATTTATTTGGAGCCGATCACCCGGAAAGCATCATGGGCCTCTCTGTTCGCATCTCCCAGAGATCATATCGAGTGAATACTGATGTACAGCAATCTTTCGTTCGAAACGATTCCTGAAGAGGTCCAGCTGATTGTATGTACAGTACTATGCAGTATGTTTTCTTGCTCGCTGCAAATCATCGCCTTTGCTGCTGTCCCCCAGCATCTTCTCTGACACGTCTGATACGTACCGAGTCCCTTCCAAGGAGCCCCTGGTCCAACCTGAAGCACGTCTTTAGCGCTGTTCAGCACACACTTCAGCCGAAACATGACACAGACAGGGCTCTCCTCGGATACTTTGCCCCTCTTTTCACACGCCTCGACCGTCGTGTCACAAACATCAGCAACCGCCAAGATACAAACGTTTAATAACGACAATTGGATAATGCTACGCTGCGGCCAGGTGCTTTTAAAGATATATGCTTGAATATACCCTTGTGCTGTTGACCCGGCCCTGGGGGTTCGCGCTACGGAACCCCAGCAATGCCAAGTTAAGCTCCCTGTCTTCCCTTGTTTCTGGTCTCGACGCTTCAGGTGCTCCTGGATGGATCTGAGTCCGTTCCCATAACGAGTGTTATATATACCTTACGTGGTATATCCTCATACAGTTTTTCTCAACTCCAACTTTCTCAACTTATACACTTTATCGGTCTATAGGGGGTCTCCAATAGCATTGCAAGATGAAGTCACTACAGATGCTCCCGCTGTGCACAGCCGTGGCATTGGCACATAGTCATGGCCACCAAGAAGCTCACGTGGCTATATGCGGTTCAAGAGGAGGCCCTTCGCTGCTTTCGAATTTCGATCCAATATGTCGGTCAGATATGCCCAGCAACGGACACCTGTTACCCGGAGACTCGGACCGCAGAGCACATGGTGCAGGACACTGCTCACAAGCAAACTGCACCGCACACGAGCACCACGGCAAACATTCGTGGACGCGATCATCGCCGTGCTTTAGGAGCAAGGAAGATGACCAGGAGTACTGCGTCTTCGCAGACTCGACGTTCGCGGAGAACAGAGGTACCACAATTGTCACGACGGCCGAGAGGGCAGCCTATCTGGAACGGCAGCCAGCATTCACAGACCCGAACCTCACGAAAGGGGTGAATCAAGATATCATACGGACAAAACCGGCCAAGTATAAGGTCGAGAAGATCGAGGGCAAGGGCTTGGGCGTGGTCGCCACAGGATTCATCGACCGCGGAGAAATGATCATGGCCAACACGGTGTCCCTGCTGTTTGACTACGCCGCATATGAGAACCTGGAGCGAGACGACTACCTCGAGATCCAAGCCAAGGCCGTTGACTCCCTGCCAGAAACTCACCGGCAGCGGATCCTCGACATGTCGACTCACGACGAGGGCAACTTCAGCTACCTGGACCTCGTGGAGAAAATCACCTCCACGAACGCCTTCGACATCGAGCCGGAAGAGGACGACGTGGATCAAGAGAACAACTTCTACGTCTTGTTCCCCGAGATCGCCCGGATGAACCATGACTGCCGGCCGGCCGCCGACTACTACTTTGACCTCGAGACGCTCACGCAGTACGTGCACGCTGTGCGGCCAATCTACCCCGGCGAGGAGATCACCGTCACATACATCGACCCGACGCTGAAGCAGGCGCAGCGCGCACACAAACTGCACAGCACGTGGGGATTCAGGTGCTCGTGCCCCAGCTGCACGGCGTCCAAGCCTGTCATTGCCAGCAGCGACGACCGGCTGAGACAGATCCACGAGCTCAGGCCGGAATTCAACAAGTACCGGTCTGAGTCGCGGGCCACGCCGCAGATGGCCGAGCTGCTGATCAGCCTGTACGAGCAGGAGAAGCTGTGGGGGATGATGGAGGAGGCGTACCGGTACGCTGCCATCGAGTGGAACGGGGTCGGCGAGCCGTGGACCGCCACCAAGTACGCGAGGCTGGCTATCGAGTACGGGATCTACAGCTCTGGCGAGAAGGACGGCGACGTGGCTGATATGGACGAGCTGGCTACCGATCCGTGGAGTCACTGGAGCTGGATGCTGAGGATGAAGAAGAGGACGGGTTGGAAGGAAAGCAAGGGGTGATTTTGTTTTGCTAGCTCGGCGTTGCGTTATGTAATTTATCATTTGCGCCTTTGATGGCTGTGCTGACTCGGGAAATCTCCAAGCGCTCAAGATGGTCTAACAAATCCTGATGACAATCCTGAGGGCGGGAATAATTCTCATGTCGATTGTTGGGCAACTGCAACTCCCGTCACTAATAAGCTTTTCCCAAGCTCTCTAGGGAGCCCAGGGCCTATCAAACCCCGCAACCCATCCACTTTTGGAGAACGATAAGGATTATTAGAGCGGGGTCGTTACATCAACGGCGCCCACTGTGAGTGACTTCAAGCCTCTCGTTCTCTGTCCGTGAAGCCTCCTTTTCTCGGAACCATTATTTATTCTGTTTCTGCATCCCCTCGCATTACTCCTGCCAAGTCGGACTACACCTCCCTCCATCAACATCCGGAAGTAACAGGAACCCAGGGCAATATGGCGGACCTGTCGAAGTCGATCGCGGCCATCAAGGACTCGCGGCCCCCGACGACGGACAGATTCACATACCTCACCATCCTCGAATCGCACATGTCTCCCGAAATCCTGCCCACCCTCGACGACATCCTGCAAGATGCCGATCTCACCCAAGAAATCGGCTGGGATCTGATCGAAATGCTTCTTCCCCTCCCCGGCTGCGAGACGTGCCTAGAAACCATAGCGCGAGTGGGCAACCCAAGGGAGGTGATCCTTAAAGTCTTGGAGGCACTGGACAACATACAACACGAGGAGGAGGAGGATACACGCGGAGAAGAGGACGAGCCGTCATCCGCAGCCAAGTCTGGTCCGACGCAGCAGTTCATCACACTCCTCGGCATGCTCGCCATCCTCCACAGGCGACTAAAGACAAAGTATCCCTCGCGCTTCCTGGGCAACACCCTGCAGAGCGTGCACAGGGCATACCGGCCCAACCAGGAGATGACGGCGGCCACTATAAACCTGGTACACAGCTTGACCGGCAACCGCGCGCGGCCGCCCCTGCCGACGAGGAAGTCGAGCGTCAACGTCGCGAACCCGGACCAGAACGGCGACGCCTCCAAGAACGCACCGGATCCCGAGGCCGAGAAGGACGGCAGGGAAGACCCCGACGAGTCGGCTCTCCAGGAAAGGCTGCTGCTGAGCTTCGTGACGTGTATCCTGGAGGCGTACGTCAACAAGAATGACCTCGCCTGGGCGCAGAGGCTGCTGGAGTTCTACAACCCGACAAAGATAGTCCCCGGGAGGATGAGTGCCATGCAGGCTTTCAGAGAAGACCACGAGCTGTTGGCTAGAGACGCCGTAGTCGGGCAACTTGCGGTATGTGGCTCCCCACTCTGAATCTCCCAGAAGCACTGTTGCTGACGCTTCCTACAAAGGCCTTGACGAGTGACCTGGGCCTGACCGAAGCCTCGGATACGTTCATCAAGACCCTTATCCAAGGACCGGTGAACAACGACCCGCTAGGCGAGACAGATGACCTGTCCAACCCAGAGGATATCGCCCTCTCCACGGGCGGCTCCATTAACCTGCTCGCGTACTGGGTGTTCTCCTCGACGGTATTCGACGCCAACCACCCGACGCCAGCCATGCACATCTTCCCGGAGCACTTCGCGCTCCTCGAGCAGTTCCTCCAAGACGACGCCCACGAGCAGATACGCAGCGCGCCCGGCACCATCGCCTCCCTCGTGGCGCTCGGCCTCTGGCTCGAGGAGAGCAAGCTCATCTCCGCCGGCCCGGCCGTCGACGAGACCACGCCCTCCAGGGCCGTGGCCGAGAACCCGAGCGGCGACTTCATGACGTACCACCACCTCCTCACACTCGTCGCCGTCTACCACCCGTCGGTGCAGGTGCGCAACGCCGCCAGCTCGCTCGCGGGCGCGATCCTGCACGACGATCCCGTGGTGGAGGACCGGCTGCGCATCCTCGAGGACCTGCTGGAGAACTGCATGTTCACCAACCTCAAGGCCTGCGCCGTCACCTGGCTGCGCGAGGAGCTGCTGGCCGCCCTCTCGCCGTCGTCGTCGGGCGGCGCCGCCTCCGGAACCAGCGCGCCGAACAACATCTTCGCCACGCCCGACGCGCTGGACACGGTGCAGTACGCCGTGTTTCCCTCGCTCGGGGAGTCGCTGCGGGAGGCGGACCAGGGCGCGCTGGCGGAGTACTGGGTCGTCAACGCGCCGTTCCTGATCCAGGCTGCCAACTTCGCGCTGTTCCTGTGGCGGGGCGACGGGCGGCTCGACCACCTCGTTCCCGAGGGGATGGACGCGGCCGTCGGCGAGCGGTGGGCGGAGCCGCTCCTGGCCGCGGCGGAGCGGTATCTCAGGGATGCTAAGGGGGAGGACGGGAAGGCGGAGATGGAGGTCAGTATACTCAAGGAGAGGCTGGAGAGGTTGAGGGGCACGGAGGGGTTTGGTGGACTGGAGAGGAAGGCGAGTCCGGAGGTGTAGAGTGTGTGGTGGTCGGATAGGAGCTGAGGGGTTTGGGTTGTTTGTTGTTGTAGGGGTAACATGGAGTCGGCCGGTCTAGGGGAGCATCTTCGATGCCGATGTAGCAGGTTTTGTCACGCATGTGAACGATCCTCGGGTTTTTTGCATTTTCCTTTTCTTTCCTCCATCTCGGGTGCGAGATTCCCTTCGGTACGAGTGTTGTTGACCCAAGACGGTCTGCCTTGTTCGGTCCAACCAGGTGAGAGAGAGTAAGATATCTTACAGCTGCCTTAATAGATACAATGAGAGTTTGGTGATGTTCCTCCAGCTCTCTCAGCAGTACAAGAATCGCACCCATCTTCACCCGAAGGCATGGCTACAACGCAATGTGTTTAGCAATCCTGACCGGACTATAACGTCACAGTGCCGGCTAGGGGTGTCCTCAAGTGCCAACTCGATTGTGCAACCTCTGCTTCGAGCCAAATCATCGTTTACCGCTCTTCAACATTTTCTCTGACCTCCACCTACCTGGTCGCATGCCAAAGAACGCTGACAAGCAGATATGTGCGTGGTGAAGTCGCGGAAACTGAACCGTGCTGACTTTCATCACCCGCCATTTTCTGACCAAATAGGAGGTGCTGTACGTCCATAAACTCATGCAAAGCATGCTCCTGCGTTGCCAACGCTGTCAACTTGAGGTATCACTCAACCGCTGAAGAAGTCAGTACCGGTCTGCTCGCATACACTTCGATCCTCGATGCTCAGCTCGGCCGAGATTGTTCATCGGGTGCCGGTCGTATGCTGTCACTCGCCCGTCGAGTCAGCTGGTGTGCCGCCGTGATGCTGTTATCAGAGCGGCCGACCCTTCCCACACCTCGTCGGCGATTCTGGATGACCGTGTGAGATATCGTGACGGCGCTTTTTTCGGACGAAATTTCAGTTCACTGGCAGCACCACGGAGCGAAACCAGTGTGATTTGACCCTCTACGTCCAGACTTCTCGTAGTCTAGACCAGATTTGGGTCGACCAGCAAGGGAACATTACGATGGCACCACCATCGACTGTTGTCTACCGTGGTGGTGGTCCATATCTGGCAGCCTCAATTGTGTCCACGCTCACTCGAGCGGCCGAGTGGCATATCCAATACCTCACGGGGGCCTTACAGCTCAAAACGCTGGCACTACTTGTGACACCTGTGCACTCCAATCGACCTCTCGGTCGTTATCCGACTGATTGCACAAAAGTTCGAAGTTCTGGCCCAGGATCACGACAACTCGTCACGAGCATGGTGTAACACACCGACACTTCGATCCGGGGCCATTCGCAGACATTGTAGAAGCACGGTCATGGTGGACTCGACCTGGTCACTTCGTCTTCGTATGAAATGTGACAACTGGCTTCCCAACAAACGGCCTCCCATGTTACCCCTTTCAGCACAGTACGGCCAGGCCATCAGCTGATGCTATGATGCCTTTCAGATCCATAGAGGTTACTGTTGTGGCTGTGCTCGTGTTCTAATTTGTCGTGCGCGGCCGCGATCCACTTGTTCCAGGTAAAAGAAAATACGTTTAATCAGATAGCCTATGACGGCAGGGGCGGAAGTTAAAGGCCTCAGAGATTGTGGACGTCGTCCAGTGGTATAGACGGTACATTCCATTTGCTTTGGCTTCAGGAGAACGCAATTTCGTTGTGCTGTCTCGTGACGAGAACAGAGGGGCGAAAGAGGCTTATGGGAAAGCTTCCCAAGCCCCGTGACCATGGTCAATGTCTATGCCGTTTCTTCGTCCGGGGGGACCAGACCTAGCTTTGACTTGCTGTGGTGCAAATGATTCAGCGCAAGGGATTAGCTAGCGTCGTTAACCAGCACAGTCGTTTCGGATCCCTTCCAGCTCGCAATGCGCTCGCTTTGGCGGACGGTTCGTGGACCCCATGATCAAGGGATATCGGCATTGGGCTTTGCCGCCGTAAGTATTTCCGGTCTTTGTCCACCGTTGTCCACAGGATAGGGATCATGACGACCTGGGCATCGAATTCAAACGGTCTCGTGTTTGCTACAGGGCTGCAGCAGGCTGTTTCCATTACCCCCAGATTACTCTATCGGGGTGTCGTGACGGGTAATGGAAACTACGGCATCGCGGGGCAGCAGTGGGTCCCCTCCGCTCCGAGCTGCCGGTTTTGATGCCCGCTGCGCGTCCTGCCCTTGGACGAAGCGGAGTCCGTCGCCGATGGGTGGCCAGTCCGCGCTCTGCTTCTTACGTACAGGACACCTTCTTGGCTCGGTCACGGGGTCGTCCTGCATTGAGGACGCGGTCCGAGACGAACTATCGCCTTCCCCAGGTTTCACAGGTTGGTTGTTACTGATTGTGTTGTTGGTTACAAGGGGAGTGATTGATCACCCGAATCTCGACCGGCCGTGCTTTCCCGGATCCGACAGCACCGGTACCAGAGATGATGTCAGCCAGGCGTCTGCTGGCGTCAAGTTTTCGACGGCGACCGACTTCTTACGTACAACGCCAGCTACTACTGGCGGTGAGAAAGCATCGGTCAAGATGCAATCCCTGGGATTGTCTTGCGTGTCTCGAATCCGGCTCTCCGTAAAACCATATCGAATCCGAGCTGCAATCGATCACAGTTTAACTTTGATAGACGGCGGCTGAAGACTGAGTTTTCCACTTGTCTCCACAGAAGGAGCCACCATTCAAGTGACCATGCGGCATTCGTTACCGACGTCCACAAGTTTGGCCATGGCTGCGGTACGTACTGTACCTTGCACTAAGGTAGGGACGACACGGTACCTTCTGTTTTCGAGTTACTGTGCACGGTACATGGCATGGAAGGAAGGCACATTGTCACGGGTGCCGTGAGAGGATGAATGCTATTCTGAGCACTTGCATGACTGTTTGCCGCTCGTTCAGGTCATTCAGACATGTTGCTGGTCGAGATCACAGGGGCAGTGTCTTACTACAAGTACGCACAAGTATGTACATACGAAGAACTCCAGAACTGCAGAACAAGTTGAGCACCTTAGGCCGCGCCACATTGAGGCGCATTCGTTGCAGTTTCTTATTGTGGACTGTGCTATACATATTGTCCAATACTGTATGTAGTACAGTGAGTTGCTCCTGGGTGCCCTTGACCCAACGTTGTGGGATACAAGCAGGTCATTGGCTTCCAGGTTGTCAATGCCTCGAATAACCGACGAAGTTGTACTCCGTATGGAGTAACCTCAACAGGAGCCCACCCAACAACTAGGAATCAGGTACGGGAATCGAACTGTGGTACTTGCTCAGGTACGAGCGAGGTGACTTCTTGGAAATTACTCGATCTGGCTAGACCGGTGCCCTTTTCGTTGCTACTGCGGGTAAGTTTTGCATCATGCTTCCTCGATTTCCTGTCTATTGACCAGGATTATCGGACATCGTGATCCAAGACATTCCTGTTCAAGCTTCTCGAAGTTTTTCATTGAAGTCGCCTGAAATATGTCAGACTGCTCCTTTCCTGACTGGCCGAGTATAAAATGCAGACCTGTCCCCGTCAATTGGTCAAAGTAAAAAGTCGAGGTACCTGTCTATCTATTCTTTTAACATTGCGTCACTCTTCCGCCACATACACAGTAGAACAATCATACGAGCAGGTAGGCGCTATTTTCAGACCTCCCCTTATCTACATGTACCTTATCCGACACGTCCTTATCTCTGTGTGTTTAACACACCTTGCATTATGGTGTTCCTGAGCCCCTGGCATACGGACGGTTGACTCGTGCCAACATTCCGTTCATTGTTAGCTGTCAGGGCGAGCTCTCAGAGATCGACGCTCCAGATCTCTCACCCTATCATGGTGAAAGGCAATGGGCAAAACATGGCTGTGCCTCTGCAATTCCCATACATCTCATCTCACTCACCTCAGTCCCGGTCCCTATCACCAGATGCCACATGCCACATGCACTTTCGCCCCTTTTTTTGTGCCAGGCTCATGTCTGACTCGAGTATAGATACCATTTCTCTTCCTACCAAGATAGGAAGCTCTGCTCGAAATATTTGATTCAGAAAAGTTTTAGACAATTGAACTCTGATTTTTGTTTTTTCTATCGTCTTATCTGGCCATTCCATCCAATCTTGGCCTGTCGTGAGACAAGAACGTGCCAGCAAATCCGCAAACAACCAGAAGCTCCGCATCACCTATCTATCTCATCCACGTTTACCGGAGGCGGTCTGATCAACAAGCAAAAATACGGAGACGATATCCCTAGCTCAGAACAGGCCAGCACGGACTCAGGTTATATCTCCTTTAGACGCGGATAATTGCTTTTCGGGAGAAAAAGGTACGTCCAGTCGTTTTACGTTTCTCGTTTCCGGGTTGTAAGTCGAGCAGTTCCTTATCAGGGGGGAGGACACAGCTCCGAGCATCCAAGTCAGCAAGTAGCCAGCAAGCCGGCTTCAGATGAAACGTCCAGTAACCATGAAGCGGTGAGCAGAAGCCGATGCCTGCTTTTCCCGGCCCTTCTCCCCTTGTGCGTGCGGCAGTCTCAGATCGACGACAATGGCCCAATCCCTTCCCTTTTCCTTTTACGCGCGCTGTGCCGGCGACTGTTGCCGGTTGCTCATGCTATTTCTGGTTGACCTTGCTGTTGCTGTTGCTGTCGTGTCTGGGCCTCGCGGCTGCCGCCCTCCGGCTTCCGAAGTCGGATCCTGGTCGGACAGAGAGGAGTCACTCACTCCTTGCATTCGGCTGGTGCTCGTCACTGCCAGATATGTCTCGATTACCTCCATGCGGTCATCCAGGGCCCAGGCTTGGCCATCAGCTATGGCCCGTCTACAAAAGCTTCCCAGGGTCCAGCCCGTTCTTAGTGCTCTCTGCCCTCCTTCCTTCACATATACCGCCTCCCGCTCAGACTTACAACTTTCACACTGTGTTGCCTATCGGTCGTTCATTCCACAATGGCTGAGGTGGACCTCATCTTCCCCCCGGCCGGGGATTTCCTGCGCAAGATGTACGGCCTGACCCTCAAGACGACTGACTTGGACATCTGTAGCTTTCCAGAATATATCGACCCCCTAGAGGAATCCTCAGACTCAGACACCATGACGGGCACTCAGGCACTCCCTGGCTTCTCCAAGTCCTTGGCTGGCAAGCTGAAAGAAGACCCGGCTAGGCACCCTTCACCTCAGCCTACGCACTTGGGCGGCCCGTACCTCTCCAAAGCTAACGGCAATGGCCACCGAACCATGCGGTCGGCTACCCTGGGCTATATCGCCCCAGAGTTCAAGGGAAAGGCAGACCAGATGAAGCAAGGTGAGCCGACCATTCTCAACCCAACGCCCTCATAGCTGACGCCGGTCGCAGTGGAAAAGGAGATACGCGCTGCCGGCTGGGTTCCCGAGAAACTCGTCGAGCCTCAAGTATCCTGGTTCTACAACGAGCTCGGCATTGACGATGTGTACTTCCAGCTGGAGAACCCTCGCGTGATCGCCAGTCACATCTCCTCCCTCTACGCAGCCAAGGTGGCGGCTTCGTCAAGGGAGGACAAGCGCGAAGAGATCCGGTTGGACATGGAGGCCTCGGATCACGCCATCTATATCGACACCAGCGAACCCGGCACAAGCGCTGTTGGTGGCCCAAGGTACGAGAGCAGGCTAGAGGCCAAGTATCTCGACTCTCCGGACACTACCAAGCGGTTCCGTGTCGAGACCTTCCGCTCCCCAGGTCGGATTGGCGGCTCCAACGCAACTATTCGATGCTACTTTGTCTATCAGTGTCTTTTTGTCGAACCGAACGCGGATCCTAAGGAGACCCGGCTCGAGGTCATCAGCGATCGCATGTTCATGGCAAAGGCGACGAGGAACACGAAGCAGGTCTACCAGGAGATCATCCAGGAAGCTGTCAGGAGGAATGGTCCGGTCATCGAAGTCTTCGACATTGAAGACTCTGATGAGAAGCGGCTGGTCGTTGCCTTCCGGTCTCGGACGGCAAGGGGGATGTTCAGTGCTCTTAGCGACCTGTACCATTCCTATGGCGTCACCAGCTCCCGCAAGTATGTCGAACAGTTCTCCAACGGGCTTACTATCATGAGCATCTACCTGCGACCCGCCACCAATCTCAACAAGAGCTACCCGCCTATCGAACAGTCCATCCACCAGATCACGAAGGAGATTTCCCTGCTGTACTGCATCCCGCAGAACAAGCTCCAGAACCTGTTCGCTTCTGGCGAACTAAGCCTGCAGGAGGCCATCTACGGACACTGCGCATGGGTCTTTGTGCAGCACTTCCTCAACCGTCTCGGCTCCGAGTATGCATCGCTCATGGCCGCCCTGGATCCCAAGAATAGCATGCATGCGGAGCTTCTCTCCAAGTTCAGGCGTCGTCTCAGGACGGAGACCTTCACCCCAGACTACATCCTGGAGATCATCAGCTCTTACCCCGACCTGGTCCGCGCTCTCTACGCTTCATTTGCCAGCGTGCACCTCAGCGTCGGTCCTGGCTTCGAGCGTGGATCTATAAATCCTACGCCCGCCACCGAAGTCTTGTCCGACGACAAGCTCAAGGACCGTATCACCAAGGATGTATCAAACGAGCACGAGGAGATGGTTATGACCGCGTTCCGTATATTCAACAACCACATTCTCAAGACCAACTACTTCACCCCCACCAAGGTTGCTCTCAGTTTCCGGCTCGACCCTGCCTTCCTTCCTGCCATTGAGTACCCAAAACCGCTTTACGGCATGTTCCTCGTCATCACTTCCGAGTCCCGCGGTTTCCACCTCCGCTTCAAGGACATTGCTCGTGGAGGCATCCGCATCGTCAAGTCCCGCAGCAAGGAGGCCTACTCGATCAATGCCCGGAACCTGTTTGACGAGAACTACGGCCTTGCCAGCACGCAGCAGCGCAAGAACAAGGATATCCCCGAGGGCGGCTCGAAGGGTGTCATCCTCCTTGATCCCAAGCAGCAGGACAAGACGCGAGAGGCGTTCGAGAAGTACATCGATAGCATCATGGACCTCCTTCTCCCCGCCAAAACGCCCGGCATCAAGAACCCGATTGTCGACCTGTACGGAAAGCAAGAGATCCTCTTCATGGGCCCGGACGAGAACACCGCCGACCTTGTGGACTGGGCTACCGAGCATGCTCGCTCCCGGGGTGCACCTTGGTGGAAGTCGTTCTTCACCGGAAAGTCGCCCAAACTGGGCGGTATTCCGCACGACGCGTATGGCATGACGACTCTGTCGGTGCGGGAGTACGTCAAGGGCATTTATCGCAAGCTGGAGCTTGATCCTGCCACGGTGAGGAAGATGCAGACTGGCGGACCGGACGGCGATCTGGGCAGCAACGAGATCCTGCTCAGCAATGAGAAGTACACCTCAATCGTGGACGGGTCTGGCGTCCTTGTCGACCCCAACGGCATCGACAAGGAGGAGCTCCGGCGCCTTGCCAAGCAGCGCGTCATGATCTCGCATTTCGACATGTCCAAGCTTTCCAAGGACGGCTACCGGGTCCTCTGCGAGGACACCAACGTCACGCTGCCGAACGGCGAGTCGGTCTACAACGGAACTGCTTTCCGCAACACGTTCCACCTCCGCTACACGGGGCTGACGGACATGTTCGTCCCCTGCGGCGGGCGGCCGGAGTCGATCGACCTGATGTCGGTGAATAAGATCATCAAGGACGGCAAGACGACCATCCCTTACATCGTCGAGGGCGCCAACCTGTTCATCACGCAGGACGCCAAGCTCAAGCTCGAGGCGGCGGGTTGCATCCTCTTCAAGGACGCCAGCGCCAACAAGGGCGGCGTGACGAGCTCCTCGCTCGAGGTGCTCGCGTCACTGAGCTTCGACGACGAGGGGTTCGTCAAGCACATGTGCCACGATGAGCGCGGCACGGCGCCCGAGTTCTACAAGCAGTACGTGCGGGCGGTGCAGGACAAGATCTGCGAGAACGCGCGGCTCGAGTTCGAGGCCATCTGGCGCGAGAACCGGCAGACGGGGGCGCCGCGGTCGGTGCTGTCCGACACGATATCGAACGCCATCACCAAGCTCGACGAGGAGCTGCAGCACTCGGAGCTGTGGGAGAACGAGAAGATCCGCCGCTCGGTGCTGGCGGACGCGCTGCCGCGCCTGCTCATCGACCAGATCGGGCTGGACACCATCATCGAGCGGGTGCCGGACTCGTATCTCAGGGCCATCTTCGGGAGCTACCTGGCCAGTCGCTTCGTCTACGAGTATGGCAGCGCGCCTAGCCAGTTTGCTTTCTACGATTTGTGAGTAAATCCTGTCTCGCGCTTGGCTGTCGAAGACACACCTTTGCTAACATTCTATCGCAGCATGTCCAAGAGAATGTCTAAGATCAACTAAGGGGGCGTTGCTTTTCCAAATCTGGCGTTAGAAAACCGAGAAAAATTATGCATTGCCACCCAGGATAGGAGGCAGCTGTGGGAAACATGGATGCCAGAAAAGTATTTATACATGTCTATTGTTAACAAGAGTGTGTTTGATGTTGATACGACGGTGTTCTGGTTTGTATTGGATTCAATGACCCTTGGTGGTACCTGTAATAGAGGATCGAGGCATCCCAAGCCTGGCCCATGACGCTTGTCACTTGAGAGACACATAGAACGAGTTAAACTCTCGGCCTTTACTGCAGTGTCTTTTTGCGCTACCCCTGATGAATCTCTTGTCAGCTTCCATATCCTACCGAAGGAAGCCACTCCTGCGTCCATCGCCATGACTTGCACGCAGCCGTCAGACACCATGTAAACACACACTGATCAGTACCATTCGTACAAGACGTTCTGGAAGCTTTCCCGGCTGCCCTACCCCGCAAAACGGGCAGAGAGCTCGAAGACCTGCCGTCTCGTGGTATTTCGGAACGCAGGGGTGTTGTCGTTTATCCCGTTTTTGCCGGAGAGAGTGAGTCGGCTGCCACCCCACGAGCCCCAACATGGCGAAGCCTTTCATATCGACATATCTTAGGTAGATACCATATGGAGGAAGGCATGGAGACAGACCGCGTGTCCCCCCAGACCGGCAAATAGCCCGACGTTCCCCAGAAATTCGCGTGTCGACGGATCGACTTCGCATATTAATTGCACTTGCAGGAGATGGGGACGCAATCAAGAACCCATGCACACGTTTACCGGTACGCACGATGACAATGCCCCCGTATGTACTTGGCATATATGCCTATGCAAGGACGGAAGTTGGCTAGATATAAGTTCTCGCGAGCTGCCGCGCCGGGACCCCCTATCGATCGATGATGTGTCTCCATCCGCGGCAGCGCGCGTAACACACACCTTACGCTTATCGGGAGGCGAGAGATATCAGAGAAGCGAGAAAGATTTACGGAATGAGATGTGATGTGAGAATGGAAAGCTCAAATAAGACGAGATAAGAGATCAGGAGTTTTGAGTCGAGGCTGCCGCGCAATAATCTTCACCGCCAGGAAGGTTTCCACGGAAAAAAAGGGGGCTCGAGAACACCCAACAACCGTGCCGTCTTTCAGGACCACGCAATCCCAAGTCAGAAGCGACCTCCGACAGTTTCCGATACCATATTGAATCCCTCTATCTCAGGGTTGTAGCAGGCGACGTCACGGCCTTACGCAAGCACTCACCGCGAGAGAGGAATCCTTCCTTCCGCCAAGCCGTCCATGTCCCCTTGATCCGACAGCAACCTCTCGCGCCGGTATCGCTCACGAAGGTTCTGACTCACGATGCGGCCCCCGCCTCTCGCTCCGCTCTCTCTGCCGTCCCACGGTACCGCCGCCCTCCTGCTATTCTCCCTGCTCTCCCTCCTCGTCCGCCCAGCGTCAGCCCACGGCTACCTCTCCCACCCGCCCGCCCGCGCCGCCGGCCCCGCCACGTCCGCGGCGTGCGGCAAGCCCATCACCGACGCCATCCTGCGCGACAACACGTCGCACGTCGAGGGCCTCCCGGAGCTCGCGCTGCGGTCCGGGTCCGGGTTCGACGCCGCGAGCTGCAACCTGTGGCTGTGCAGGGGGATCCAGTTCGCAGACAACGCCAATGCGACGCAGCTCTGGCGCCCCGGGCAGAGGGTCGGGCTGAAAGTCAAGATCACCATCCCGCATGATGGGAGTGCTAATGTTAGTATTGTCGACGCGGCGAGGAATGAGGTCGTGGGGGATATGTTGATGGTGTGGTCGTCTGGGTATGCGAACGAGCGGGAGTTCTTTGCGGGGAGTTTACCGGTGAATAATACCGAGTTCAACGTCACATTGCCGGATGTGAGCTCGCGGTGTGGGCGGGCTGGGGATTGCGTGAGTTTGGCCGGATCCCCCCCTTCTCTTTTCCCCATAGTGAGACGGATGGACGAGACGGACGGACGGCTGACCCGGACCGGTTCACAGGTACTCCAGTGGTGGTGGTATGGGAAGGGCGCGAGACAGACGTACGAGTCCTGCGTCGACTTTGTCATGATGCCGGCTGGAGACAATGCCAAGCCCGAGACGCGCTCGGGAGGGTCTTCCAGGTGGCTGAGATGGATAGGGCTGCCGTTCCCGTGGCGCTCGGCTTCTCGGGCGGACAGCGGGGGCGAGGGAAAGGGGTTACCCAGGCCTCTGTTCAGAGGCAGCGTAAGACGCGGGTAGGAGATGCCAGCGACCGCGTTTGTCGGTTCGGATGGAGAGCCCGGCTGGGCTAGAAGAACAGCTGTTGACAAACCTGGCATCCTGATCTAGTGCCAACGGGCGACATGTTGTCCACGTGGCCAACCAAAGATAGTGTCCTGTACCTCGGACGTATAAGTAACCAAGGCAAGCGACATCTTTGCGCTCCCCGTAGTCTGCACTCGTGGTTAGAGAAGATTGGCTTTCCAGACCATGTGCGACTCGGAGCTATAAGCAACCTTGACATTGAGACTTTCACGTACGGCCATAGATACTGGACAACTCGGGATCCCGTCCGCTCTCCCATCGATAAGCCGGTAATCGTCAGACTAGTACTCGGGTGGGTGACCACCGGGGAATCCCTGATGTTGTACGTCTTTTTGCCCCCTCATCCGCAGGGTCTGCCTTTGTCCGGTCGGTGTGGAGTATGCTGACGACCTGGCCATACTGGCACACGTCGGGAATGGTGCCCATGGACGTGGAGGAGTTGTGATCTAAGCTTTGCTTTCGCGGAGTTCTTTTCTCAGAACCCGCACATGCCATCACTCGTCTGGACCAGTCAGACATACATTTGACGCAGGTAAGAGCCTTGCAGACAAATCCGGTTCCTTCTCCCAGACCTTATCGAAAGGCCACAGCGGCCGGCGGATTCTCTTGTGGACAAGCCGCTCGAGATCCTGGTCGACGCCGCCCGGCGTCAGCGCAAGCATCCAGTCGGCAGCCATGTCGTATAGCTCCGGCTCGAGGTAGCCGATCTTGACGATGACGATGTCCGCCGACCGCGGTCGAAGGTCGAGATCGGTGAAGTCGCGCTCGCGATGGTACGGTTTGCGCAGTTTCGTGAGGATGACAAACACGCTGCCGACCTGCAACACCACTTCGACGACGGCGTGCCTGTCGCCGTGCTTGATCGCGTGCACGCGACCGGTCATGGTTATCGGGCCGGCGTGGATATCGTCGACTTCCGCTCCGGCCGTGACAGTTACGGTGCCGCCGACGCCGGCTTCGACAGCGATCTGTACAGCCCTGGGTCCTGGCACGCTCGCGTATATAACGGTCGGACCAGTAGCATCCTTGAACTTCGGTCGAGCAAGTAACTGTGTCAGACCCCAAGTGACATCTCCCGAGCCGCCAGCCGTAGGATTATCCCCCGAGTCCGAGATAAAATACGGTCGCGAGCTCGACGACAGGGCGGTGTCGAGACACTCGCCCAACGACCCCGTAGGCGCCACAAACCTGAACTCTGCGCGGGCATCCCAAAACAGCCGAGCCAGCCTCTCGGCTCCCTGCGCAACAGCACGCTCATCCCAGCCGGTCACAACGACGGCGGCCCGGTTCCGCGGCTCGTCGGCCCACGCGTAGCCCACCCAGACGGCCGCATCTAGCACTCCGTCCAGAGCCTCGACCTCGGGCACGGCGGCGTAAATCCGCTTCGCCGGCTGGTCGCGCGTGGAGGTCTGTTCGCCGGGCAGGAGGATCGGCACGGGCACCCAGGCCTTGAAGGGGCGGTAAGGCCGTCCGTTCTTCCGCAGCAGCCACTCGACCAGGTTCCGACACGCGCGCTCCTTGGTCTCCAGCTCGTCCTCGTGCGGCGCCGTGCGGTAGCACGTGACTAGATCCAGCCCGTGTGCCAGCTCGCGGGAGATGTTGCCGTGCAGGTCCATGGACGCAGAGACGATGGTGTCGGCGCCGACGACGTCTCGGACGCGGCGCAGCAGCTCTGCTTCGCTGTCGTCCACGCCCTCGACGCACATGGCGCCGTGGATGTCGAGCCACAGGCCGTCGAGGCGGGTGCCTGCTGCTGCTACGACATCGCGGAGGCGGCGGCAGATCTCTGTGCTTAGGGACTCGAACGCCTCCTTGGTCACGACGCCTCCGGGCAGGGCGTGGCCGGTCAAGATTCCGTGCCAGGACGCGGCACTTCCGAGCTTGGTGGAGGGGTCGAGGAAGGGATAGCGAGCTATGATGTCTCCGCCGCGCTGGGGATGGAATGCCGCCGCGTCTGTCCGCGATGGCGTAAAGGTCGAGGTCTCGCAGGCCAGACCGGCGATGGCGATGTCGGGTTTGTGGGGTGGCATGGCTAGCAGCCTCGTTTGCTGCTGGCGGAGGATGTCTTAGGCTGCCACCTGCCACCGTGCAGGAACCCGCGGGGTACCGGTAAAGGGTGGTGGCTGCGGCGGCGAAGAGAAACGTGGACGAGGTGAAGCGCATCCGCCCCGACCTTCCACTACGCGAGTCTAGATTAGGTACTCATCGTTCTTGATTCACATTTCCAAGTTCTTTCTTTACCGACTCCCCATCAACCATTTTGAGCTCAACATTCTGAGCATCATTCCATTCAAGCGACACAGCATTACAGGGCATGCACCCTACATGATATGCAGATAGAAGTTGCACCCGAGAGTCGTGGAGCACTCATCGCAGACGGCACGTTACGGTGCCTCTTCCAAGCGCGCTATACACCTGTCTCTCGGCACTCTTCCGTTGCCATTGTTACGCTCCGCCGGGGGGAAGCGCTTGTTTATATGCTACGACGTGTTCCTCGCTGGATGTCGGGAGGAGGTCCGCCACAGGGTAGTAGAGAGGAGGCCGTCGATCGACCTATCCATGCGATATACGACGACAATGGGGTCTACCGTCTGAGACGAGAGCCGGTCTGGGATGCGCGAGTCAGCGTCGACTATGCGCATCTGAAGAAGGTTGACAAGGGCCCTCGGCCGTACTTCACCGACAGCAAGAACCCGCCCTTTTATGACGACGGCAGACGGAGTGAGGACGGAGGTCTAGAAGATATTGACCAGATGAGGTGACCATGAAGTCCGTCTGCGCGAGATCTCTAGACGGCGACACGATACTGAGGTACCTCACATGCCGAGAAACACAAGGTTATTCCTACATCGCCCTTCTTACAATGTGCAAACAGCAGCAATCATAGCCTAGATGTTTACTCGGTGCCAAAACCCTAACCCTAACGCTCTATCATGCTCCAAGACAGTCAATATACAGGGTTAGGGTTAGCTGCAGAGAGGATTATGCAATGCCAATCATGTGGTCTCCTGTTCCTGCCAGGCGACTCCCCGAATCCCGACCGGCAAGAGCACCCCAGCCAGCAGCTTTTGCCCCTTGCCGCTGCCGGCTAAAGTACGTACCTATATGTACAGTACCCTACTGGCCCCACAACCGACCCTCAACGGTCGCGAACTTCTGCGCGCCCGCCTCATCCTGGCCCTCGCAGCCTTGTTCTCCAACTTCCAAGCACTATACACGTCATCTTCATTTTCTTTTTTTGTTGGTGAATTGACCGCGTGTGTATTCTCAGTCCCTTCCTTTCTGTATCATCGATCAGGCAGCATCCATTCTCTCTCTCGGTCCACTACGCGCATTCATCCTTTGATTTCTTGGAGCGCGCGCATTTGCATAAGACTTTGCGAAGCATCAACCGGCACTTGTCGCACAGTCGAGTCAGTCCTTTCGACGCGCATCTGTGTACCTCGACCGAGTCCTTCATACAGTTGTATAATCGACATTCAACTTCTGATCCGAAGAGATGGGCGCCCTCAACCAAAAGAGCAAGTTCAAGCCCCCCGCGCCGACAATCCGCACCCAGCTCGTCGAGATCCCACGGCCCAAGCAGCCGAAACCGAAGCCCTCCCCCGCCGACAACAGCAGCCGCAACCTCCTGCAACAACAACACCGCGCACGGCCCCACCAGGGCAGCAAGTCCGCGTCGCCCTACCCGGGCTCGTCGTCCGCGGACGAGAGCCGGCGCGCCGCTGCCAACAAGCGCAAGGCGCCGGGCGGGGGAGCAGGGAGCAGCCGGTCGCCGAGCGTGGTCAAGTTCGACAGCGACGACTCGGACGAAGGCGGCGAGGACGGCGACAACGACGTCTTCCTCGGCGCACGGCGCAAGAGGAGGCGGCTCGCGCGCGTCGACCCGAATCGGCAGCTGCGACACCCCAAGATATGGACCGGCGCGGCCGACGAGAAGGACACGGCGGGCGGTAGTAGGGATAGGGACTATCCGGGCATAATACACGCTGCGGACCTGGCGAACCTCAAGTCCAAATGTCAGCCGGCGCTGCGCATGCCGGAGGAGGAGGTGGGCATCGAGCTGCGGTATCCCGGGGGTCGGGGCCGCGAGAGGTATGTTTTTATCCCGTGACAACGAGCGGTATACCGCATTGTAGATTGCGCAAGCTGACTCTGATTGACTATCCTAGGTACGAGCTGGTGTACGGCAAAGATAAGATCGACGCTGTCAAGGACATCACGACGGTCGTCAAGTTCGTGGCCGAGAACTACCTCAGCGACCAGGACGCGCACCCCTTCCTCGAGCCGTCGACGGGCCTCATCCGACAGCTGCAAAAGTCCACCAACGTCAACGACGGCCCCGCCTTCAAGGCTGCGGTCAGGGACTACAACAAGCGGCTGTTCGCCCTGCAGAAGGACGGCACGATCGCGAAGCACCTAGACGGCATAAGCAGCCTGCCCTCGGATCTCGTCGCCTTTATCCTGGACCAGGTGTACGACCGCACCGTGGCGCCCAAGGTCGAGCTGCTGCTCAAGTACGAGAACGGCTCGGACAACGTCTACGGCGAGCTGCTGCACCCCTTCATCACGGACATCCTCGTCGAGAAGACGCGGATGACGTCCGGGCAGGTGTTTGTCGACCTCGGCTCGGGCGTCGGCAACGTGGTGCTGCAGGCGGCGCTGGAGATCGGCTGCGAGAGCTGGGGCTGCGAGATGATGGGCAACGCGTGCGACCTCGCGGACGCGCAGCTGCGGGAGTTCCGGGCGCGGTGCCAGCTGTGGGGCGTGGCGCCGGGCGAGGCGCACCTCGAGCGCGGCGACTTCCGCACCAACGAGCGCATCCTCGAGGTGCTGAGGCGGGCCGACGTGGTGCTCGTCAACAACCAGGCCTTCACGTCGCAGCTGAACGATAGTCTTGTGAGCATGTTTCTGGATTTGAAGTCGGGTTGCAGGATCGTGTCGCTCAAGAGCTTCGTGCACGAGCACAAGAGCGCGAGCAACGACGTGGCCATGAGCATTCTGGACGTCGAGGACCTGACGTATCCGTCCGACTACGTCAGTTGGACGCACCAGGGGGGCACGTATTGCATATCGACGAAGAAGTAGAGCACTAGAAGATCAGAGCATCAGCAATGAGCATGGGTTAAGGCGCGGTGGAGTCGGTTGGGGGTGGTTTGTTGTTGCGTCGGGATACCACAGCCACGGGTACTACCCGGCATTTGTATAGGCAGAGTTGTGTAGCATCGAATAGCATTGAACAACAGGAATGGATACGGGTTGGCATTGGCATATGGAGATGGTCGAGACAGAAGCAGCACAGTGAGCGTGAAGTGAGAACGTACCATGCTGGAGTTCACGACTGAAAACATACCAGCTCGTTTCGCGGTGTGGCGGACATGATGTACTGGATGGAGATCGTAAGCCCAACTGCTACACATTACAGAGCCAAGCTCATTCCTGATCGGGCACTCGAGGATCCTTCTCACCGAGTGATGATAGCCATATTATAGTGCGCAACCACCAGCGTACTCTCAGTCACACGCGGCAATATTCAAACTTACTACCTGGCTGGCTGGCACTCAGGTATGTTCACCGTCACCTGCGCGCCAGGCTCGGCTCGTTGGCGGCGTTCATGTCGTCGGCCTCCTGGCCCATCCTCCTCATCCAGCGGTCGACGAGCACCTTGGTCTCGTCCTGGGCGCGCCGCCTCTCGCGCTCGGCGACGGTGAGCTCCATGTTGAGCACGGCCAGCTCGTCCTGCACGTCGGCGACGAGCTTCTTCTTCTCGCGCAGCTCGTCGTCGCGGTCGCGCAGCTTGCGCGCGAGGGTGCGGCGCTCGGCCTCGAGGGCGCGGAGGGCCTGGCTGTCGGCCGAGGTCTGGCTGCGGAGTCTGGCGAGCTCGTCCTCGGCCGTCTTGAGCCGGACTTGCAGCTGGCCCTTCTGGCGGAGGGCTTCGGCCAGGTCCTTGCGGAGGCGGGCGAGGGCGGGTTTGGCGTCTGTGGATGGGTCGTCTGCTGTGGGGGGGTGTGGAGAGGGCGGTTGGTGCCTTGCGCTCGTCGGCCGTGTGGATGGTTCTGGCTCGTGCTGGAGGGCGGCGTTCTCGGCTTCTAGGGCTGTGACGCGGTCGATGAGCTGCGAGTCTGGTGAGGGACGGCCTGGTTAGTTCTGGCGGCCAGAGAGAGTATCATGGAACCAGACAAGAGGTTGCACTAGGTAACTGACAGGCTGCGATCAGATCTCGGTCGACGTGGTGCTCGCTCTGAGCCTTGGCTATGTTGCTGAGATACTCATCGCGCCAGTTGGGCATCGTGCCTCTCTGCCTCTGCTCTGCCTCTGCCTGTACCCCTCTCCAGTAAGCAATGTTTGTGCTCGAGACTTGTGTGTATGTCTGTGTGTATTATGTTTGTTTGTGCCTGTGTATATGCCTGGTGTACGCTGCTCGAGTTGCAGTCAGTTGGGTTGAAGCCTGAAAGCCGTGGATTGCGGGGGATAACGCCTGTTACGTAGTGGGGGACGAAACAACGGGCTGGCCCGAGCTCCCCCTGCTGTGCAGTGTAATGACCCGCTATATTAGTGGAAAAGCTAAGGTGCCTTAGCGCTGTCAGCTGAGCTACAATACAGCCTACCTCAGTACAGTGGACCAGTGGAGGTGCCTTAGCTGGGCCACTCGACTCACTCATTGCGGATGCCTTCATGAGCTCATCAGCCTATGCTTTGTCAACTTGATGCTTCATCTCCAGTAACATCTCCATGAGATGATGACATGAAATGGACTCGCCTCACCCCACAGAAGGATGGGAGCAGGTCGGGGAGCGCTTCTACCGCAAGATCGCGCTGTACACGGCCATCTTCGACGAGGACCTCGACCTCGACAACTACATTGTCGCCGGCGCCCCCTACGCCGGTGCTATCGGTGAGAGACCATCACACGATGCTCCCCTTCTGCTCGAGTGGTCCATCGCTGACAAAATGAACAGCCCTCTACCGCGATGAGAACAAGCTGGTGGCCTACCAGCCAAACAAGTCGTCCAAGCCCACCATCGACATCTACAGCTGCGCCGGCAAGCTGCTGAGGAGCATCAAGTGGGACAACGGCGCTATTAAGGGTCTCGGCTGGTCTGTGGACGAGAAGCTCCTGGTTGTCACGAACGATGGCACGGTGAGATGCTACTACGGCCTCCAGGACGACTTCACCCAGTTCTCTCTCGGCAATGGTGCTGAGGAAGCCGGAGTGAACTCATGCAAATTCTACGACGACGGCATGGTGGCCCTCCTCTCCAACAACGCCCTCGTATCCGTCGCTTCCTACGACGAGCCGCGCCCCAAGCTCCTCGCCTCGCCCCCCGACGGACGCGTGCACTCCTGGGCCATCATCGCCCCCAACTACACCCTGTCCCGCTCGGTCGAGGTGCTCCTCAGCATCGGACAGACCGTCTACGTGGCCGACGCCACCGAGTGCGAGGACCGCTTCCTCGACATCGGGCCCTTCACCCACATCGCCGTCTCGCCCAACGGCAAGTTCGCCGCCCTGTACACCGAGACCGGCCGCGCCCACGTCATCACCAGCGACTTCCAGACGCGCCTGAGCGAGCACGACTCCCGATCCAAAATCCCCCCCAAGTACCTCCAGTGGTGCGGCAACGACGCCGTCGTCATCGCCTGGGAGGACGAGGTGCACGTCGTCGGCCCCAACGGCGCCGTGGCCCGCTTCTTCTACGACAACCGCATCCACCTCGTGCCGGACGTCGACGGCGTGCGCGTGCTCAGCAACAACCTCTGCGACTTCCTGCAGAAGGTGCCCGACGTCACCGAGGAGGTGCTCGGCATCGGCACCGAGTCGCCCGCATCCGTCCTCCTCGACGCCGTCGAGCAGCTCGACGCCCACTCCCCGAAAGCCGACGACGAGATCCAGCTGATTCGCCCCCAACTCCCCGAGGCCGTCGACGCCTGCGTCGGCGCCGCGGGGCAGGAGTTCGCCGTGCACTGGCAGAAGCAGCTCCTCCGCGCAGCCTCCTTCGGCAAGTCCGTGCTCGACATCTACAACAGCGACGACTTCGTCGACATGTGCGAGACGCTGCGCGTGCTCAACGCCGCGCGCTTCTTCGAGGTCGGCCTGCCCTTATCCTACGAGCAGTACCTGCGCCTGACCCCGGACGGGCTCGTCGCCCGCCTGCTCAACCGCCACGAGTACCTCCTCGCGCTGCGCATCGCGGCCTACCTGCGCCTGCCCACGGACCGGATCTACGTGCACTGGGCGTCCGCCAAGGTGCGCCTCGGCGCCGAGGACGACGACACCGTCTGCCGCCTCGTCGTCGACCGCCTCGCGGGCAAACCGGGGATATCCTTCGAATCCATCGCCCGCGCCGCCTACGACGAAGGGCGGGGGCGCCTGGCCACGCGGCTGCTCGACCACGAGCCCCGCGCGGGCCGCCAGGTGCCGCTGCTGCTGAGCATGGAGGAGGACGAGCTCGCGCTCGACAAGGCCCTCGAGTCCGGCGACACGGACCTCGTGCACTTCGTGCTGCACCACCTGCGCCGCAAGCTGCCGCTCGCCGCCTTCTTCCGCGCCGTCAACGCCCGGCCGCTCGCCACGGCGCTGGTCGAGGCCGCGGCGCGCCGCGGCGGCAGCACCTCCGACGGAGGAGTCGAAGACACCGCCCTGCTAAAGGACCTGTACTACCAAGACGACCGCCGCCTCGACGGCGCCGACGTCTTCGTCCGCGAGGCCCTCCGCCAGCCGGACCCGCGCACCGCGTCCGACAAGCTCGCCCTAGCCGCCAAGCTGCTGTCGGACAACGCCAAAGAAAACGCCTTCGAGCTCGCCGCCCTGCGCGAGGCGTCCGCCCTGCTGCGCCTGCAGGAAGCCCTCGACCGCGACCTCGCCACGGCCGCCGACCCATCTTCCTCCTTCGCAGGCCTGTCGGTGGCGGACACGGTCTTCCGCCTCGTCCGGCTGGGCCACCACACGCGCGCCAAGAAGGTGGCGGGCGAGTTCAAGCTCCCCGAGCGCGTGGTCTGGTGGATCCGCCTCCGGGCGCTGGTGGCGCGGCGGGACTGGGCGGAACTCGAGGAGCTGGCTACTCGGTCCGGGAAGAAGAGCCCCATCGGGTGGGCGCCGTTCTACTCCCTCGTCCTGCAGGCGGGCAACCCGCGGCTGGCGGGCGTGTTTGTGGGCAAGTGCGTCGCGGCGGGGGAGCTGGGGGACGAACCCAGGCAGGCGGTGGGCATGTACGAGCGGTGCGGGATGAGGGTCAAGGCCGCGGAGGAGGCGGTGCGGCACAAGGATGCGGAGGGGTTTGCAAGGGTGCTGGAGGCGGCGGGACGGGGCACGGCGGAGGGGAGGGAGATCGAGCGGTTGGGAGCGGGGGTGTTCAACAAGAGGTGAGGTGATCTGGCATAGCGTGTGTGTGTGTATCAGGGGGGTTGTTTGTTTGTTTGTTTGTTATGGCGAGCCTACCCAGACAGGCAGGATTTTTCATCTCGGTATGTGTGACGGACAGATATAGTTGAAGAACCTGGGAAATATATTTACCATAAGTATAAAAATAAATAATAAAAAGACACAAAAAAAGTGTGCCCCGTCTCGGGCTCGAACCGAGGACTAGCTATATCTTGGTGGACTTACTGCTTCACGCGACCTACTGCCACTTCTCGCTCGTGTTGCCGCTACACCAACCGGGCTTCGGTTTGTTGTTGAAGGGGGATGTGCTATCTCGGGATATAAGGGTGGCCTGGCTGGAGGAGCTTGAGCGGTGAAGTGACGGTGACGAACGAGTCTGTCAGTCTGTGACAAATAGACAGAGGCACTCCTGCATTACATGTGAGATATCATGGACAGCAGCCCAGTTTGACGAGTGAGTGGTGGTGACTTATTACTCTCTTCATGCTAACCTCGGCATCTAACTAGGTGAAGAGCCTCCCGCAGACTATACATTGTGTGATCTATATTCAATCTCAAGACCAGCCACAGGCCATGCATGACCTTCCAGCTACAGAACCATCGCCTCGTGTCGTCTCGCAGTCACCGACAACGACACCAACCCCTCGGCTATGTACACACTCGGCAGAACTTCCACGGCACCTCGACGAACGACCAAAGACGGGCAGCAGTGGTATCGGCCCTATCCCAACCCAGCGCAGCCCCAGAACCCACGCGTAGTTCCCATCTGCTGAATCCCAGACCGACCCTCACTCCGATTATGTGCAAGTAGCGAAAAAAGGCAAAATAAAGCTCGAGAACGGTAAGAGGTAAAACGTGCAAACGACCGCCTTGTTGCAATTCTGGAATCAATGTCGACAAGATAAACACCACCCTTATTCGTCCTACTGCCCACAGGGGCAGGTTCAATGCCCGACAGCTCCTCCTCGCTTTCCCTTGACTCTCTCGCTCCCCCTGACTCTCCAGTCTCCCCGAGCAGAGCAGGAGCTGCACTCCAACCCCCTTCCCATTAAAATGCCGTACCGTGGTCCCATCAAGCGCCGCACCCGCGCTACGGATTCCCCCTGACGTGAATCTCGTCCAGTATCATCTCGCCGCCCGCCGCATTCGCCGCGGCGTCCAGGCTGGTCGTCCCCCCCGCATCTCCGAGCCGCATGCGCACGCCGCTGCCGTCAAACACCCACGGTCCCGCGTCGTTGCGCGGCGTGATCGGCCCCTCGTGCCCGTTCATCATCAGGGCCGCCGGGTTGTTCGCCGACGTTGGAGACGGTGTCCTCGTGTCGTTCCGGCCGCCCGTAGCCGCCTGTGCGCCGCTGGCGGTCCGCGCCGTCGGTATCGGCATCGGACTCGACGTGGCGTTGGACGAGGGCTGCCCGCCATTGGTCGTCGACAGACTCGGTCTTTCGCTGGTGTTACTCCCGCTGTTCGTCGAGGAGGCACCGGACTGCAGGATGTTGCTGGCTGGCGTGTCTGAGCTGGCATCCGTCATGGTGACGTCCATGGCGTCGGAGTCGTGCTGCGCCGGCGTCAGGACGGGCAGCGCCGGCGTGGGCGGCGCCACCGGTATCCGCACGCTCCGCACGCTCCTCGCCGACTCTCTCGACTTCCGCGGCGGTGCGACTGTCTGCGACTGGGGTGCCGCCGCTGCGGTACCGCTGGGTTTCGGCGCCGCAGCCCCTTCCTGCTCGTCGTTCTCCTCCTCCGAGTCGGCCTGCTCCCACTCCTCGGGGTCCTCGACGTCGGCTTCCAGGTCGGCGGCTGCCCGGCAGTTGGGACAGATGAAGATCGGGTACGAGGGAGACGACAGCAGGGAGCGGATGCACTTGTAGTGCCATGTGTGGGAGCAGGGTGCGACGAATAGACACTGGCAGGGCTGTGTTTTACGTCGGGAGTCAGTACTGGTCCGTCGAGGGGATGCAATGTTGCTTCAGGAAAGGCTTACCGCGATGCTATTCAGACAGATCGAGCAGTCCTGTGTATAAGACTGCGTCGCAGACGCGTTACCGGAGCTCGCAGTCATGTTTCGTAACCTCTTATGCGTCGTCATACTATGGCGTCCACCGTTAGTATCAGTCGCGAAACGGATGTGATGTCGAGAGTTGGCGTCGAGTAGACTTACTTAAACGTGTTGAGCTTGTTCTGCCACCCGCGGTTCAGCTCGAGCCGCATCTTGACGCACCGGAAGATCATCTCCTCGCCGCCCTTGAAGTCGATGCCCAGCTGCACGATGTCGCCGTCGTTTATGGGGAACGGTTTCGACTCGGTGCCGGGGGGACTCAGCCGGATGTGGTTGAGAAAGGTGCCGGAGCTGCTCTTGACGTCCTTGATGTACCACTTGCCGCCCTCGTACCAGAACTCGCAGTGCCGCCTGCTCACGACCTTGCTCTTGAACCCCACCGGCGCGGCCGAGGGCACGTTCGGGGGCACGTTCGGCTGGCTGTCGCGTTCCGAGTACCGCCCGACGCGGATGACCTCGTGGCCGGTGGGCAGCGTCCGCGATATCGGGGTGAATGTGAGGGAGGGCCGGGCGGCGCGCGGGTCGTAGAAGGTGCTGAAGCGGATCGAGGGCAGGATGTCCAGCCCGGAGCCTGTGCCGTTGTGGCCCGTCGTCTCTGACATTGTCGCCGAGCGGGTCCGCACCATGTTGGCGTTGGACTCGGCAGAAGGCGCGCCTTCTGTTGAGGGGGTTGTTGAGCCTTGGTTCTCGGCTGCTGCTGACGAGTTGGTGAGGTCGACGAGTACGGGAGGAAGGGCCGAATCGGTCGATCTCCGACTAGCTGACGGACGTGGAGGCGGGGCTAGGCTGAGAGGATGCGATTCGGGGGGGTTGACGAGGGTCAGGCGGTTCGTAGTAGTATTCGTCCGTGACGATGCTGTCGAGTTGTTTGCAGGAGGGGCGGCGGTGGTGGTAGTGGTAGTAGTAGTAGTAGTGGTGGTGGTGGTCGTCTGGCTTGGCGAGAGCGTAGTGGCAGCGGAGGCGCTGGTGGTCCGATGGAGATGAGAATAGGGCCGGGCACCAGCAGAGGAGATGTTCAGGGACGCGGTCTGGGTCAAAGGTGCACCACCGCCTGTGGGTGATGATGGTGTCGTCTGGCTGTGTTGGTGCTCCCTCGACAGCAGGTGGGTTTGGGTATAGTTTCTCAGATAGCTGAGGCCTCTCAGACGACTGGGCCGTTGGGAGGGTGAGGCAGCGGCCGAGGAGGAGTGAGGTGTCGAGACCTGGGTGCTTCCGAGGAGACCCTGTGATGTGGGCGCTGCAGCGGGAACTTGTGTGAACATTGAATTGAGTTTGTCGGCCGAGGAATCCCAGGTTTCTGCCCGGTTGCCGGTGGGTATATTATGCAGTATTTTTTTTGAGGCTGGGAGGCTGGGATGCCTGCTGCAGTGCTGTAGTGGCCGCTGGCGTATTGGATGAAATCTCGAGGGTTTCGGAAGGAGCGAGACGAATTAAGCCTGCTCTCACTGATCATCAGTGCTCTGACCACCCCCCCCTGCACCTCTAAGAATCCCAAACGTCGTCCTATGACCGAGTTGCAGGTGGTTTATCCTTGGAAGCTGAGGTACCTTGTGGACGCCAGGTATTATAGGTAGGCTACCTTGGCACAGTACCCAACGTTCGACAGTGTTATAGTCTTATATAGTACAGGAGGTGAGGTGAGTGAGGTGACAAGTGAAGTTGTACGAAATGCTAGCAACAAGTGAAATGATGCTTCCACTCAGCAAGTTAGCAGACGAGCTACTGCAGATAAGATACCTTGCTGTGGTAGCACTGGTGGGCAGCGTTAGGAAATGCTCATCTTACGACGACATACCTCTGGTTCTAGATTGCTGTCTATCTAGTCGACTTGGCCGTCAAAGACGTGCCTGACCTTTGACCGAGACGAGGTGGCGCTGCGGCAAAGACCACACAGTCTTGTTTCAGGGCACGCTGTCAGGCTCTCAGCTCTCAGCTCCCACGCTCTCTCTCTCTCTCTCGCAAGCGACGAAACACGGCGCGGGTGAAAGTCAGGGTCAGACAGGCAGACAGTCGGACTCGATGACAGGTCGGCGTCGGCATACAAGGTTGGCACGCAAAAGACAGGCAGCTACCAAGTGCGAGGGCAAACACGACGGGGTTGGGAACGGAAGCAGATACAAAGAAAAAGGAGTCAAGAGGAGCTGCAAAGACGAATCGCCGGAATACGATGCCGTGAGGCAGACAGAAAGCAAATTGTCTCTCCTCTCAGGTACTCACTGCCCTTGCCTCGACTAGCTCAAGTCAAGCCTGGCATTGGCACCTCACCTTACTAGCCGCAGCCAAGGGGGGTCGACAGTGTCGACAGTACGCTAAAATACAGTGGAAAGTCATCCTCTATGCATGCGGATGCAAGTTATGTGCCACTAGCAGGCCAAGAGGGCGTGGCATGTGTCCTGCGCATGGCCATTTTTGGACCACTTGAGACGCCCAAGACGCCTGACCTTGGACGCATTTGCTAGTCTGGCACACTGGCTTATTAAATCTAGCCCGACAGATCAGTTGCCACGGGCCTATCAAGTCTAGACCTTAACTCTACTTTGGTAACGACTTGAAGCAGCAGGTGCGCCGGCCACCAGAGCGAGTGATTACCTATCGACTCGGCAAATGCCTCTCTATACAGTAGACCATGTTGCCACCGAGTTGTGCTGATGAAAACAGCAGTTGATGAGTGTAACCATGGCTGCTATCCTCGGCTCTGATGCGGCATGGCTGGAAAGGCTTCAGCCAGGGCGTATCGGACGAGCTGGGAATGCCGCGAACAGCCGTAATTCTACTGTGCTACATGTACCTTGGACAGTCTGGAGAACCTCCGTCCTCCGTCTGGACAGGGAGATATATGCACTACCACAGTATACAAGCAGCTTCCAGTTCCGAATAACGAGAGACACAAAGGTATATTTCGAGAGCATTGTTTACGGCCTCAAACTCTGATCCTGTGCCTCGAAAGTGGATTGGACACTTACACGTGTATCACAGGAAACAACCCTGACAAGGAATAGAGAAATCATGCCATTATCGGATTCCAATAAACTGTCATTGTCGGAGGTCAAGATATCAAAGAACCCGAGGTATCTACATAGGTACAGACAGGTATGCATGAACTCGGATGACTTCATTTGTGGGGCGAACCGCTCGTGATCGCTGGAGATTATCGATAACCGAATTTTGTTCGCTGCAATCTGCAATCCCGCAATCCGAAACCGCGATACGGACACGACGCACGACGCAACGACGCCCGACGCACGACACACGACACGACATCCATGGATGACATGACATGACATGACCACACCATAACAAAGCAAAACCATGTTGAGAACCACCCGGCTAGCGAGGGCCACCGCCCGGATACGGCCCTCGTTGCCTTCGCCTTCATGTCGAGCCGCACTCCAACCTCTCCGAGCCCGCACTCTGGCCACCGTCACGTCCACAACACCACCACCCGCGCAGGAACCGACCCAGCTCGACAAGATCACCACCCTCTCCAATGGCGTCCGGGTCGCCTCCGAAGACCTGCCCGATGCCTTCTCCGGCGTCGGCATCTACATCGACGCCGGATCGCGCTACGAGAACGACTACCTCCGAGGCACCAGCCACATCATGGACCGCCTGGCCTTCAAGTCCACCGATAAGCGCTCCGCCGACGAGATGCTCGAGACCATCGAGCACCTCGGCGGCAACATACAGTGCGCCTCGTCGCGAGAGTCCATGATGTACCAGGCCGCCACCTTCAACTCGGCCATCCCCACCACCGTCGAGCTGCTCGCCGAGACCGTCCGCCGTCCCAAGATCACCGACGAGGAGATAGAGCAGCAGCTCGAGACCGCCCGCTACGAGGTCAAGGAGATCTGGTCAAAGCCGGAACTGATCCTGCCGGAGCTGGTCCACATGGCCGCCTTCAAAGACAACACCCTCGGCAACCCCCTGCTCTGCCCGGAGGACCGGCTGAGCGTGATCGACCGCGACGTGATCCAGGCCTACCGACACACCTTCTACCGCCCCGAGCGGATAGTCGTCGCCTTCGCCGGCGTCCCCCACGCCGAAGCCGTCCGGCTGACGGAGCAGTTCTTCGGCGACATGAAGAGCCCAGAGCTCCCCACGCTCTCACGCACCGGCTCGGAGACGTCCCTCGACTCGGCCGCGTCATTTGACTCGACCGCGTCCACAGCCTCGACCACCTCATCCGCGGCCTCACCATCCCCACCACCGCCGCAACAACCGTCCAAGCTCCTCTCCAAAATACCCTTCTTCAAGAACCTCTCCACCTCCGCGCCCTCCAACGCCGCCGTTCTCCCCCACGTGCCCTCCCCGCCAACCCCCGAAGACCTGACCCGCCCGGCCGTCTACACAGGCGGCTTCCTCTCCCTCCCGCCCCAGCCGCCTCCCCTAAACCCCAACCTGCCGACATTCACCCACATCCACCTCGCCTTCGAGGGCCTCCCCATCTCCTCGGACGACATCTACGCCCTCGCCACGCTCCAAACCCTCCTCGGCGGCGGCGGCTCCTTCTCCGCCGGCGGCCCCGGAAAAGGCATGTACTCCCGCCTCTACACCAACGTGCTCAACCAGCACGGCTGGGTCGAGTCCTGCGTCGCCTTCAACCACAGCTACGCCGACTCGGGACTGTTCGGCATAGCCGCGTCCTGCTACCCGGGTCGCACGGGCAAGATGCTCGACGTCATGTGTCGCGAGCTGCGCGCCCTGACGCTCGAGTCCGGGTTCTCCGCCCTCGGCGAGCTGGAGGTGAGCCGCGCCAAGAACCAGCTGCGCAGCAGCCTGCTCATGAACCTCGAGAGCCGCATGGTCGAGCTCGAGGACCTGGGGCGGCAGGTGCAGACCCACGGCCGCAAGATCCCCGTCTCGGAGATGACGCGCCGCATCGCGGAGCTGACGGTCAAGGACCTCCGCCGCGTGGCGAGCATGGTGGTCGGCGGGCTGGTGGAGAACCCTGGGAGAGGCAGCGGCGCGCCGACGGTCGTGCTGCAGGAGGCGCAGGCGCATGGGGTCACGACGCGGCAGATGGGGTGGGACGAGATGCAGGATATGATCTACAAGTGGCAGCTGGGGAAGAGGTAGTGGTTTGGTGAACGTGTAAGTTTGGGAGAGGAGATGCAGCTGCTGCGGAGTCTAAAAGAAGGAAGGGGGTGGTGTTGTAAAAGATCGCATCTCTGTATAATAACGTCCTGTAAAAAATAGACTAATGGACATGATGGCCATCTAAAAGTATGGCTATACTACTCCGGGGTATAAATATATACACACACATATATATATATATATATGCGTCTCGAATTACCTTGATACATGGATGTAGTGTAGTCCGAAAGCCGAGGGAAAACACCAGTCAAGCCTCGTTTATCTCTATATCCAAAGTTCTCGCTCCGGAAAAAAAGAATCTAGAGCTTGGATCGCACAGCCTCGAGCCGATACTTGACGTCCTTCAACGCCTTGGTCGTCGGCTTCCAGTCGTCGAACTGCCGCAGCAGCTCCCCTGTCTCCGAGTTGAGCTCCGTCTTGACGAAGTCCTCCTCCAGCAGGCCGCGCATGATCCACGGCAGCAGGTACGGGTTGGACTGCGTGAGCCCCTCGTGTCGGTGCACGTCGCACGGCGGCGCGTTCGGCAGGTCCGTCGTCTCCAGCGCGTGGGACACCGCGAGGCTGGTCGCGGGAGAAGTGCTTGTTAGTCACATGTGCAGGTAGGATGCCTTAATGGTACTTGGAGGCGAGCTGAGAGGAAGGACTTACTCGTAGACCTGCTCGTCGTCATACAGACGCGAGTGGCCCTCGCCCGAATACAGGCTCCCTGCCAGAGGCTGCGAGAGCTCGCGTATGAGACCATGGTCCGTCACGCCCAGGTTGCGCAGCTTCAAGGCAAATCCCACGAGGTGTGCGATGCTGCAGTGATGCGTCAGTACAGGGTCGACAGCAAGGGACAACTCCAACATACAAGTCTGGCGCGTGGATCCGGCCGTCGATAAAGACGGCGCGGTAGATGTACGGGTGATGAGCCGGCGAGTAGATAGCTGACTGCAGCGTGACCATGTTAGCGGTGTCCAAACTCCGGTCCAAGATCCCGCAATACGCACCTCCAAGGGCACCACCTGGTCGTCCAGGCTCCCGACAAGCGTCACCCTCGCCCCGTGGTTCAGCACCGTCTTCATCGACGCCTCGAGCCGCCTCGAGATCTCGCTCTCCGGGTTCGAAAACTCCCACAGCTCGGCGGCCGATCCCATGAGCATGCCCATTCCGGAGCGGTAGTCGGGAAACGGGCCGAGCGAGACGCCCGCCATGGCGCAGACTCCCACCCGCGCGCTGCCCGTGACGACGCCGAGCTCGATCAGCTTCGCCAGCAGCATCAGGCTGACGGGCACGCCCTGCGAGTGGCACGCCACCACGATCAGGTCCGCCGCGCGGATCTGGTCGATCCAGTTCAGCAGCAGCTTCCAGAGGTTCTCGACGCGCTCGCCGATCTTGCCCTCCCCTTCCAGCGCCACCTTCTCGATCTCGCAGTCCTCGCACCCGTGGCTCGCGGCCCACCGCCGGATGGCCTCCGCGCCGTGGTTGGCGAACTTGATGGACGTCCCGGTCGGCTGGCCTATTATCGTCCGCATGTAGTTCGCCGGGAAGAGGCCGTGGACGCCTATTGCTAGGGCCTTCTTGATCTTGGGCGGTTCCTTGACCAAGAAGACGTGGTTCGCAGGTGGTTGCTGCGTCCGCAGCAGGAGCTGCGCTATCTGCTGCAGGATGGAGGGGTTCTCTTTCTGTCGATAGGCGCTGCGGAAAGACGGCAGGAGGAGGTTTTGCGAAGTCGACTTCGTCGATGTGGTAGTGCTGGTCGTAGCCCTATCCCTGGAAGCACCCGCTTTTGGCGTCGACTCTGCGCCTTTGGCAGCCGTATCCGTCTTGGGCGTGCTTGGCCTGGACGGTGACGAGACTTCGTCCAGGTCCATGGACTGGGGGCGCAGTCTCTTGCTTTTCTTTGACGAGATACTGGCCTTGGCAGGGGAGGTGCCCAGCTTCGCCGAGGCGTCGTCTCCCTCCTGAGATTTCAAGCGTTCTTCCTTGGGCCGGGGAGTGTTTATATCCATCGACTTCGAGCGCTGGGGCTTGTTCTCCGAGCTCTCGCCCATCACGGCCAGCTGTCCTTCGTCTCGCGCGGTTTGCTTTCCAGTCGAGTTTGCGCCAGTATCCCTGGACCAGAATGCCCATGTAGAGCCCGCTTTTGGTGCCGGTTGCTTGCGCGGCTCCTCGGCTGCCTCCTCTGACGGTGGGGCGTCTTTCATGATGACATCCTCGGGCTCCTTCGCTGCTGCTGGCGCGTCGTTTGGTTTCGTGCCTGCTTCTGGAGGCTTGGCAGCATGCGGAGTTTCCGTCGTGCTACCAGACCACAGTCCGAACCAAGAGCTTCTCGAGGCTGTGGCTTGATGAGTGGAAGATGAATCCTTGCTCGGAAGTGCAGTCGCCGGGGGTGCTTCAGAACCTTGTGGTGGAGTCTGCGTCGACGCCTCGTCTACCTCCATCTCTTTCGGCAAGGCTACTGCGGATTCATGGTTCACAGGCGCTGGAGGTGTTTCAGTGAAAACCTCTGCTGTTGCCCGCCCAAACCACCCCAGCCAGCCAGAGGAGGTCGTAGGTCGTTCGGATGTCTCCGCCACAGGTGCGAATGATTTAGGAGCCGTCTCCTCCGTGGCCGTGGAATCCTTGGGATCGTCTTTGTTTGTTACAGTCCCATTGCTCTTGCTCGGCTTGGACAGATCCGCCTGTACATCTGCTGGGGTATCTTGCGGTGCCGTGGTCGCGGGTGGCGCCTTGGTTCCGCTGCGACCCGCTCCATTCTCTGTAATGCTGGGCAATGCGCCCGAGGACTCGTTCGTTCCGTCGAGGCTGGCAGCATCCGAGGTCTTCCTCGTCTCGTACTTGCTGAAATCTGCCGTTTTCCTTGGCTTAGACGTTCCTCCTTGGATTGTCTCCTTCGCAACTTGGGTCGAAGCTGAAGTCTTTGGTACGCGTGGCCAAGATCCATACCAGCTCCGCGTCTTGTGAACCTGCGAGGTCTGGGTCTGCTTGTTTGGCGTCGAGGAGGGTCCGTCTCCGGCCTGCTGTGACAGTTTCCGAAGCGATGCGCTTGCATCATCTGCTCCATCCTGCTGAGAGGCCGGTTGAGAGGTAGCGGGCGTTGCAGATACGGTCGTGGGAGCTGGAGTCGGTGTCGATGTGGAGGTGGAGTTGGAAACGTTACTGGCTTGGGACGTTGTCGTCGGCTGTGACGGCATCGCTGGAGGGAGACTTGTCGAGGAGCTACCAGCGGCTGCTGCTGCTGCTGCTGCCGCTGCCGCCGCTGGGTTTGGTTTGGCACGCTTCCGGGGAGCCATGATGGAGAGATATTTCGCCTTTCCGAGGCAATCCCCAGAGCTTTCTGGATTTATTATGGTGGATGGAGCATCAGTGGCCCAACCAAATAGAGTTCATGTCATGTTTTGTTTGTCTGGCTGCCTTGGGGGTTTGGGTTGGGGAGTTTTCTCCCGGAAGCGTCACCGGAAACACGCGCGCCTTCCAGTGGAAACCACTGCAGCCAACCAAGGCAGCCCCTCTACTCAGGTACCTCCAACGTGGCTCGAGCGCTGCCTTCATTCGCTGCTTCACGTCATAGCACGGAGGCCGGTCAAACACTTCGGATCTTATCAGGTTATCGCTTAGCCTTATCGTCTAGCCCCACCTTAAATTTTTCGGGGTCGATAGTGGTGAGAAACCGTGAAAGCTCCTCAGTGTATGCTGAAATCTTGGTGCAAGCACTTCAGCTCACTGTTCGGATCCAACCGTTCAGTTATACAATTGCGCTTATGGCTTCTTTAAAGCGCAAGGAGGCCAAGCCTGAGGCCGAGTCCCGACCCTCGAAACGCACAAAGTCGGACAAACCATCCAAGGACACCAAGGACGACGCCAAGGCCAAGACCGGTGACAAGAAGGCCGACTCGAAGCCGGCTACCGCTCCGGTCGTCTCACGCCTAGTAGCCGAGGAGCCGTTGTTCCCCAGAGGCGGCGGAAGTGTTCTCTCGCCTCTAGAGCACAAGCAGATCCAGGTGCAGGCCAAGACCGATGCTCTTTTCGAGGAGCAGTCTGGCACGGCTGCCAAGAAGGGCGAGAAGGCCCTGAAGAAAAAGAGGAGGAAGTCGGAGAAGGAAGGCGACGCAAAGCCTGTGCGCGACGAGGATGCTGTCAAGGTTGAGAGCTTGAACTACAAGCGCTTGGTGAAGGGCTCCCTGGTCCTCGGCCAGGTGTGCGCCATCAACCCTCTAGACATTGCGCTTTCGCTGCCCAACAACATCGTTGGACATGTCTCCATCACCTCGATCTCCGCGGCCCTCACCGCCCGCATCCAAGCCAGCGCCATGGACGACGATGCCGCCAGCGTCGAGGATGCTGACGACGAGAGCAACGATGTCGATCTGAATGCCCTGTTTGAGATTGGCCAGTACGTGCGCGCTTATGTCGTCTCCACCATGGACGATTCCGCCCCGGCGTCAGGAAAGGCTAAGCGACATATCGATCTATCACTCCAGCCGGAGCTCGCCAACTCGGGCCTGTCTGCGCAGGATGTGGTGCAGAACAGCACGGTAATGTCGTCGGTTGTGAGTGTGGAGGACCATGGCTTCGTGATGGACCTGGGCATTGCGGACTGCGACCGTGGATTTTTGCCGAAAAAGAAGCTTGACAAGGGGATCCCTGAGGAGCGTCTGCAGCCCGGCGCGGTTGTCCTGTGCTTGGTGACAGGAAAGAAGGGAAAGATTACGCAGCTATCAACGCTCAGAAGCGACATTCGCAGCACCAAAAACGATGCCTCTACGGCCACCACGATCAACACCTTCCTACCTGGCACCATTGCCGATGTCCTCATAACCGAAGTCTCTGCGCGAGGCGTCGTGGGCAAGGTCATGGGCCATCTCGACGTGACTGCAGATCTCGTGCACTCTGGGGCTGGTCCGTATGGAACTGACCTAGAAGAGAAGTACAAGGCCGGTTCGCGACTCAAGGCCAGGATAATATGCACCTTCCCGGCGGCCAAGAACCCCAAGTTGGGCATTTCCCTGCTTCCGCATGTTCTGTCTTTGGTCCCGAAGACTGCTGAAGTCGATGGCAAACCTGTCGACCCCTTGACAGCTCTTCCAAATTCTGCGTTCGTGGAGGCATGTACTGTCCAGAAGGTTGAGCCCGAGATCGGCCTTTACGTCGATGTCGGTGTCGAAGGCGTCCCCGGCTTTGTCCATATTTCCCGCGTCAAGGACGGCAAGGTCGATGCGCTATTCGAGAACAGTGGTCCCTTCAAAATTGGCTCGACACACCGCGGGAGAGTCATCGGATACAGCGCTTTGGACGGCATGTACTCGCTCTCTTTCCAGAAATCCGTGCTCGAGCAGCCCTATCTCCGAATTGAGGATATCCCTGTCGGCGAGGTCGTGACTGGAACCGTGGAGAAACTTGTCGTCAACGAACGGGGTCTTGGCGGGCTCATCATGAAGCTGGCCGACGGCATTTGTGGTCTTGTTCCCGAGATGCACCTGGCAGATGTGCACTTGCAACACCCAGAGAAGAAATTCCGCGAGGGCATGAAAGTCAAGGCCAGAGTCCTATCCACCGATCCCAGCAAACACCAGATCCGTCTGACGCTCAAGAAGACGCTGGTCAACTCAGATGCTCCCGCGGTCAAGTCGTTCGATGAGTTGTCAGAGGGGCTACAGGTCCCAGGAACCATCATCAAACTCCTACAGACCGGTGCTATCGTGCAGTTCTACGGCCCGCTGCGCGGTTTCCTGCCTATCTCGGAGATGAGCGAGGCATATATCCATGATCCAAAGGAGCACTTCCGCGTTGGACAAGTCGTCAATGTCCACATTCTCGCTTTTGAGCCCGATGAAAGACGGCTAATTGTGTCATGCAAAGATCCAAGCGCTTTCGGAATCGATAAACAACAAGCTCTGCACGACATGAAGATTGGCGATATCGTCTCCGGAAAGGTTACGCAGAAAACCGAAGATGATGTCTTCATCGAACTCGACAACGCATCTCTGAAGGCGTTCCTTCCCCTCAGCCAACTCACAGATAAATCGACCAGCAAGGCCCAGTCTGCGTTGAAGAAGATTCACGTCAACCAGGTATTATCGGAGCTGGTTGTCTTGGACAAGAATGAGGGTCGCCGCTCCATTACTGTTTCAATGAAGCCCAGCTTGCTCAACGCTGCCAGGGAAGGCAAATTCCTAACCAGCATCGAGGATGCAAAGGTCGGCAGCATGGCACAGGGTTTTGTCCGCAACATCACTCCCACCGCCGTGTTCGTCCAGTTCGGAGGGAGGCTGTGCGCCTTGCTCCCGAAATCCATGATGCCGCGGGAGAGGCAGCAGGAGCCGGAATTCGGTCTCCGCAAATTCGACCCGCTCGAGGTCAAGATTGCTTCGGTTGACAAGGACACCGGTCGTCTTGTCGTAGCTATTCCATCCCCTGATGAGGACGATACCTCAAAAGTCGTGAAGCCTAAGGACGACTCCATGATACCATCTAACGCCATAGACGAGTCCATCAAGTCCACTGATGATATCACGGTTGGCAAGCTCACAAAAGCGAGGATAGTATCCGTCAAGGACACCCAGTTGAACGTCCAACTAGCGGACAACATCCAAGGTCGCGTCGATGTCTCACAGGCCTTTGATTCGTGGGACGAGATCAAGAATCACGCTGCGCCCTTGAAGCAGTTCAAGCCACAGCAGATCATCGACGTTCGGATTCTCGGCGTCCATGACGCTCGCAACCACAGGTTCCTGCCCTTCAGTCACCGCTCCAGCCACTCGGTTCTGGAACTATCCGCCAGACCAAGTGACCTGAAAGAAGGCGAGATGCCCAAGACACTGACCTACGAGAGCCTCGAGGTCGGTGGCAAGCACCTTGCCTTCGTCAACAACGTCGACCAAAAGTGCCTGTGGGTGAATCTGTCAACCAGCGTGCGCGGCCGCATCACTGCCGTCGAGGCATCCGACGATGTATCGCAACTGGCCAACCTCAGGGAGAGCTTCCCCATCGGCTCAGCGCTTCGCGTCAACGTACTGGCAGTGAAGCCGGAGGAGAAACACCTTGACCTGTCAGCCAGGACTCAGGGTGCTGTCAGCAACCCGACCTTGGACACCGTGGAGAAGAACATGGTGTTGACTGGAAGGATTACCAGAGTTAGCGAGCGCCTGATCATCGTCAACCTAGGTGACACATTGGCCGGCACCGTGCACATGATCGACATGGCAGACGACTACGACGAGGCCAACCCAATGAAGTTTGCCAAGAACGAGATTGTCCGCGTATCCGTCGTGGACGTAGACAGGCCGAACAAGAAAATAAGGCTGTCCACTCGGCCGTCCCGCGTGCTCAACTCATCTCTGCCTGTCAAGGACAAGGAAATCACCAAGTCGACGAACCTCCAGGTCGGCGAGATCGTCCGCGGCCTCGTCAGGAACGTAGGCGACAAGGGGCTTTTTGTCAACCTCGGCGGCGATGTGACGGCCATGGTGTGGATCAAGAACGCCTTCGACCACTACGTGAAGGACTGGAAGGAGCACTTCCAGGTCGACCAGATCGTCAAGGGACGCATCATCTCGACTGCGGATGGGCGGATCAACCTGAGCCTCAAGCCGTCTGACGTAGAGAAAGATTTCGTCCCCCTCATCAAGATCGAGGACCTGAAGGAAGGACAGACCATCACCGGACATGTCAAGAAGGTCGAGGAATACGGCGCCTTCATCGAGGTCGACGGCGCGGCGAACGTCTCGGGTCTTTGCCACAGGAGCGAAATGGCTGAGAAGCACGTCAACGACGCACGGAAGCTCTATAAGGTCGGCGATCGTGTGAAGGCGCGTGTCCTCAAAGTCGACGCGAAGAACAAGAAGATCAACTTTGGGCTGAAGCCTTCCTACTTTGAGGATGACTCTGACAGCGATGAGGATATGAGCGATGATTCCGGCGCTATGCTCGAGTTTGAGAGCGAGGATAGCGAGGCTAGCGAGGATGAAGACATGCAGGATAACGGCGCTCTGATTGCCATCAAAGGAACAGACAATGACGAGGACGACGAGGACGACAGCGATGTGGACATGGAGGATGCACCAACGGAAGGCCTATCCGGAGGTCTCGAGGCCGGCGGATTCGACTGGTCTGCAACGACCCTGGACGAGCCAGCTATCGCCAAGGGCAAAAAGGCGTCTGCCACTGAGGCACCGAAAAAGACGAAGAAGAGCCGCACCTCCGAGATCCAGGTCGACCGGACCGCCCAGCTGGACGCCCACGGCCCGCAGACTGCCAGCGACTACGAGCGTCAACTCCTCGGTCAGCCGGACGACTGGCAGCTGTGGATCGCCTACATGGCCTTCCAGATGCAGGTCAGCGAGCTGGCCAAGGCAAGGGAGGTGGCCGAGCGCGCTCTCAAGACCATCAACATCCGCGAGGACGCCGCCAAGCTGAATGTGTGGATCGCCTACCTCAACCTCGAGGTCGCCTACGGCACGGACGAGACGGTCGACGAGGTCTTCAAGCGCGCCTGCACGTACAACGACGAGCAGACCGTCACCGAGAGGCTCGCCAGCATCTACATCAAGTCCGGAAAGCTATACGTTCGTGTTGCCCCCAAGAACCTCCCTCCCCTATCTAGTTCAAAGCTAACCACCGACTTCCCAACCATACAGAAAGCAGACGCCCTCTTCGAGACCCTCGTCAAGAAGTTCGGCTCCAAGACTCCCTCCGTCTGGGAGAACTACGCCGACTACCTGCACAAGGTGGCCGGCAAGACGGACCAGGCGCGCGCGCTCGTGAAGCGCGCCACCCAGGCCCTGGACGACAGGCACCACCTGCCCTTGCTCGTGCGCTTCGCCGCCCTCGAGTTCCACTCCCCCCACGGCGATCCGGAGACCGGGCGGACCTTGTTCGAGGGCCTGCTGGCGGGGTACCCTAAGCGCTTCGACCTGTGGAACCAGCTGCTCGACCTCGAGACGGCGGCGTACGCCCGGGCCACGAAAGAAGGAAGCGACGTTGACGCCGCGGCGGTGAGGGACGTCTTCGAGCGCGGGACCAAGGTCAAGGGCCTCAAGCCCGACAAGGCCAAGAAGTGGTTCCAGCGCTGGGCCAAGTGGGAGGAGCAGTTCGGCGACGCAAAGAGCCGCGAGAAGGTCTCGGCCCGCGCGCAGCTGTGGGCCCGCGAGGCGGAGGCGAGGAAGAAGGCCCGGCAGGAGGCGGAGGATCAGTAAAGGATCTACCTTAGCTAGTGGTGTTTCGCTGGGCTACGTTCCCCCGGGTGTGGCAGGCCGTAATGGTGGAGCTTCGCTGTATACAATTATCTGAAGCGCGAACGGTGTGGTGTTCAAGATGCAGGGAGGTTGGTTGGTTTTAGCATATGGCACGGAGTACAAAATTTAGAAGAGGTACCAGTTGAACTGTTTCGGTTGTGTGAAGTCTCGACGCTGCAATAATCCTACTGGTATATACAGTCCGTGATGGCTTCGGGACCGGCCCGCTCACAACGCACTTAGCTCCGGCCCGGAGTAGGGATTCGGTACATAAGTCGCTTGAGAGGAGATAGTCCGTAAGGGGCTGGTACATATCCAACGGCACGACTTACTGCTCAACCCGGTTTACTGTGGTGGAAGGTCCATGTTCTGCACAATGGATAGGCGCTTGACGACATGGTTTGCCACTGGTGGAGAGATGATCAGAGTCTGCCGGTGTACTGTTCGTTTCTTTTTTTTCTTTTTTCTAGAAGAAGAATCTGTCAATATTGATATGAGCAGCTGATCCCGTGAGGTAGTAGTTTACATGTGCAACGCCTTCAACCTTGGCAATATTCACTTTCCTCAAGAATTCCCATCAAGTCTGCCCGATCTGCTGGTGTTGATAAGCCACTCAAGGGCGATAAATTGGTATCTGTGCGGACGGTAGCGTCCGGCTTTCGTCTCACTTGTAATAAATAGCTCGTATAAACAAAAATCAAGTGGGAAAGCCCCGAGCAGGTTCTCGTAGCCGTCATCGTACCGTAATGTGTGTGAACTCCTTGTGGCTCCTTCCGTACCTTATGCAGGTAGTCCAGAAATGAATGCCCTTAATGCTTCCTGGAATAATGACCTCCCCCCCGACTCCCCCTGCCGTCAAAAACAGGTTGTGAAACCATCGCTCGCACTGAGAGAGCCCTCTAAGTCATACCATGCAACCAGAAGCATCGTGTCCAAAGTTAGCGCAAACCCATCGCGCCCAATTAAAATGCAATAATCCAGAAATGCGCCCGATCCGTCGCTATGCATGAGAAATATGGCAGATGATTCGACGATAGTAAGAAAAGGCTGTAGTGGCTCGGTGTGAATCGTGACTCCCATCGAAGACGTAGTCACCCCACGTCACGCTGACGAGATGTGACCCCACGCTTTCCAGTGGGATGTTGCATGTCCTCGACAATTTTCATGGGCACCGTCGAATGATGCCCAAAGGTTGACTCAGGCCTGATCCGTTGAAGCGAATACAGATCGGCCCGGCGCTCTCGGCAGGGAACAGGTTATCCAGTCTGCACCGTGCCCGTGTCAATGAACCTAGAGGAAGTGTGGTAGGCCTGCTACTCGTGTCGGCATCTCCGATCTCAGTCGTTGCCGTACACGGCGAGGATATGTTGCTTCTTGTTGAAAGCAATCCGACGTGTTTCTGTAGATTGAATCGAAAATCGCGAATGTAGTTGTGAAATGATGTCTTCAGGCCTGTTGACGTGTCGCTTTTGCTGCAGATTCCGTGCTTGTGCGTGTAATCGACAGAGCTCGGAACTCGTCACACAATGACAAAAGATGGCGCCATAATGCTCTCATCGACGGAATCCGTACTCGATTTCCCACACATTAATAGGTCACCGGCACCCATCTTGCAGGAATACCATCTTCTCCAATTTCGTAAGGTTTCGAGCTCGTTTGCCGTGGTGGAAGCGCCCATCGGGCCCGTCCAGGGCGCTGGTCGTCCAGCTTTCCACGCTTCCTCATTGCCATTTCCATAACAGCGATCCGGATGAAATCCGAGTTTTCGCGCATCTCTCGCTGCCTTGGACCCGGCAAAGGGATCTCCACCGAGGACAGAGTCTTTTCCGAGACGTTCAGGACAGAACCGCCATTTCCTCCCGACGCCCCCATAGGTGATGGCCTTCTAATCCGTCCAGCCGGTGACTCTGCACTTTTCTGTCGCTGAACCTTGTAAGTTTGCATCTGAATCGAAGCCGTAAAGCCGCGACTGGCTGCAGGAGTTGGCACGGGCGAAGGCTGCTCTAACCGCGAATTCGTCGTCGGATTCAAATAGCGACGGAGAGCGGCCGAGGGCTCTTCTTCCAGCTGAGGTCTGCGCTCGTCCGTATATGGCACCTGGGGATCAATGGTCAAGATCGACCTGGTCAGAAAGTCCTCGGGCGGGATGGAGGAGAAATTGAGCGTAGAGAAGGAGCGAGCAGCCTGTCGTAAAGCTCGCAAAGAGGCGGTCAAGTTTGACTTGAACGCGGACTTCAGGGGTCGATATGGCAAGCGAGTCTCCGATTTCGTATTTTGCGTTGGTGACTCTTCGAACACCCTGAAATCCATTTCTTCGACCCCTATGCGCGGCGACGCAAGCGGATGCGATTCCACCTCGCCTGGCGGCGATGAGACCGGTTCCAACGACTTTCGGGTTGGCTGTGACTTCCTGGGGGTGGGCGAAGTGAAGGGTGTCAATGGGGTCTCTATCGAAGACATCGTGTTTGTGGTGTAAGAATCGTCCAGCGACGGCACAGAGTCCAGGGAAGCCGTTCGCGAGAACGGTGATCCGCCATTACTATCGGCCAGGGAGACGCTGTCGATGTCCAGGTCTTCGGGCGCACTAAGCAACAAATCTAGGGGGCTCTTGCCGAGATTTAGACTGAACTCCTTTTCGGCTTCCTGTGACTGCTCTATAACCGACTCGACCGTCATTCGCTTCTCTGCAAGTGCCCGCCGCTGTCGGTTTGACCTCGAATTTTTAGGAGGAGGAATGCTCGTCACAGCGAGGAGAGCTGCCACCGACGCCGGTATCGAATCAGGGGAATGTACATCCCTCGGTCTAGTGTCCGCTTTATGCCTTCGCTCTCCATGATGGCGATGCTGTTTGTGTGGGTGTGCCGTCTCACGCGACTTTGGTGCTGCTGGGATTCGCACCGGGCTGGTCGGAGTAGTCGGTCTCTTGAGCGTCAGTGTAGCTTCTGGTGGACTCGTAGAAAGGGACGATCGGGACTCTTGGGCTTTCCGCTTGACTGCGGGCATGGTGGCGGTATTGGTGCTGTTGCTGCTGCTCGATATAGGAGCGGCCGGACGGTCATCCTTACCCCGAATCGGAAGCGAAGGCGAGGTTGAGGGTAGGGATACCGTCTTTGTAGGTGGCTGTCGCTGGCGTTGGCGAGAAAGCAGAAATGACCGTGGGGATATCATGGCTGACCAGACGGGACAGTTGAATTATAAATGACGGACACTAGCATCAACGGAACCCACGGATTTGCTCCAACCGCAGCAAAACAGGACAACGTCCCATTCCTGACAAGTCCCTTGCCCCCAAAGTTGTGCCCCAAAGGGACCTACAGTCCGAGTGTGGACTTGCGGTTGGCGAGTCGGTGACGTGCAGGGGCGGGCCGTCAAAGGAATTTCAGTACGTAAAAGTACGTAAAGGGAACGTCTTGTAGCGTCGCCGAGGCCAGGATGGCAAGGTGATGTGTTGGCCCGACTTCCAAATTTTGCCAGTGGAACCTATTCCAGATTCAATAAGGATATTATCTTGTTGATGAATTCGGATTGCAGCTTCGCAGGATCGAACAATGTCGGGGACGGTTGGTAGGAAAGTGTTGTTGCGATAGCGAGGCCGTCTTCACGTGTCGTAGATCCTTTGTCTATTGCTGTCACCTGGGTGTTGTTAAACCTGGGTCCGGGGAAGTTAAGCGTGTGCCTGTGTGCGCGTGCCTGCGTAAATGCAGGTGTCGTGTGGATGGGTTGCTGCGAGAGGACTCCCAGCTGGGTGGACGGGCCTCGAATCTTTTAGTGGCTGTGTGACTTCATCGGTGGTCTGCGGGCGAGTTTGGATCTGCCAAGGCGGCGATAAGCGGAATGCTTTTGATGTCACGAGGGATAAATCGCTGATGGAATGTCGCCAGAGACTGAAATATCAGAAAAGCATACAAACGCAGAGGATCTCACGACGAATGTGAGGGAGTTCTATGTACGAGAAGAGGAGAAGAGAAAGGCTGTCTGTGATAGCTGATTATATCTGTCCTCCACCACCTTCCTTCCTTTCTCCAGGGCGTTGCTGATAAGAGAAGGAACGACCTCTGATAGATAGCGAGTACCCAGGTATCCCGGTGCTTTAGACTCAGCTCCACCAGCGCGGGCTGACGTTTTGGGGGCGCGCTTGCAGGGTGTTGGCGCAGCCACGACTGCCTGCTCTGGTGACTTGGACATGAAGATACCAGTCAACTCCCATTTGTCCAATCTGTCTGTCCACTGCTGTCCCAAAGCCCTCACCGTCGTTTAGGCCAGACGACATAGGGGCATCGACCACAGCCTCTGCCCCGTCTTCGCGACCTGTCACCGCCATGAGAGGTTTATCGTGTGACAACAGTCGAGCCCAATGTGGGGGTTCGCAGACCGGTCCTCCCGAAACCTTCGCGTTGCTGGAGATCCCCGACGATAAGGCCAAAAGTGTCCACTCGATCAGCCTTTTAGGATTCCCGGGCGGGAGTGTCACGTCAGGCGGTCATTCCGTCTTTTGCTTATTATACACAGTGTGTGTGTGGTCTTACCATATCCAGACAAAGCTACATACAGGCTACTGTGCTACGTTGCTCCGTCACATTGGATGAATACTAGACTACACACTCTTCCACTTTATGTACTCAGATACTTTGCTCCTCTCGTGGTAAACTTTCCAATTGGCAGTGACGGATCATTCGCCGAACACATTAAAGAAATAATTTTCTCTTCATCTCCCCTTGCAATTTGAGCGAGTCAACCTGGAACCGAATTTGTGGCCCTGGCGGCCTGGTCATGCCGACACGCCGAATCGCCTTGCCCCAGATTCGAAGCTTTCTAGAAGCCCCTCTCCGGGCAACCCCTGCTTTCAAAACTCTGTACGAAGTCCTGGAAGTGCAACATCAAGCGTTCATGATTCAGTACGAGCAGCGATTTCTCCGTGTGATGGTATGTACCTCATATTGGCCTTTACTGCATGGCAAGTCAGAACAATCAAGGTGATACCGCTCGTCATCCCTTTCGATAACTTCCAGGTTGTGAAGACCTCAGCCCATCCACGCCAAAACCAACTTTAACCACTTACCACACCACACTAAAAGTAAGGTATCGCTATTCCGCGGGCTCTCATTGGCTTGTATGATCCACGACCACTTCATACAGGACAACGCTGCCAAGATTACCAACCTCGCTGTCTCATTCATCCATCCTCAACGCTCATTCCCGGCTCCCATCAATGCGGGGTACATGGAACTTATTCATTTCAATGACGGAGATCAGGGTCTTTTGGATAGCGGAGCACACGACTTTCGAATGTTGCCCTGGGTCAATCATCACAGCTTACCAGCAAGCCGCGCGATTACTAGGTTGCCTTACACTTCGATAATACGTATTCGTTTCGTGGCATATTTTCAGGAGGAAGCCCAAGTCACAACCAGGACCGCCGGTCAAGTGAGCCGGTCCAACAAGGTCATTCTCTTCGTTAGAGAGTGACAATGGCTTTCCGAGCATAAAGCTCAATTGGGATGGTCGCACTCGCAGCAGACCGAGACCGGCCAGCAGGGACAAGGTCCAGGATTGAGGGACTTTAGTGTCCGACGATCGCTGACCTTCCGCCTTGGTGCGAGCCGAAAGCTTTCCGACAACACCACGAAATTATCGCAGCCAAGCTCAACATCGGATCCGAAGGGGGCTAGAAGTCCGATCGACAGTGCCCCCAACATGTGCTACTGCGTAGTAATCCATCTGTGCGAGCCACACAACTATACGCTCCCGTTTACTTGCGTTTGGTAGGTATTCGTGGCCAAAGTACACTCCCAGCTTGCAAACGCCTCGGATCCGGGGGCCGGCGATGGATCGATCGTCGGTTAGAAGCGCAGCTAAGTTATGCCTTGCTTCATGCGAGCGGCCACGGAACAACGATAGCTTGGTTCATGCGCAGATCTTGCCGCTGGAACGCCGCCTAAATATGGGCACGTTCCATCTCCTTCTACCGTGAGCTGACATGAGTTCATCGCATGTCACCGTCCGTTCGTTTATGCGATTGCCCGTCGGGCCCAGAGCAGTTCGTATGCGAGAAAGTAAACCGGAAGCAAATCTAGTACGAGCGGAAAAGTTCTGGAGAAGACTGGAGGGTATCTATCATTCGTAACGACAGTAAAGTTGCTACAAACGCTAAGCTGCAAGACGACCAAACAGACACACGCGACGATCTCTTCGATAGAGACTGCTTGCTGTTCCTAGACATTACTCCCCATCTAAGTACGACGAAAGAACAAACAACCCCAACCAACTGCCAGATCATAGAAACCAGAGTATTGTACAACACCACTCGGAGCAAAATAGACAAGAACTATGCCCGCTGGCCTGTGTAAGGAAAGAAAATCAGACGCCGTCAGCCCCGGACCCCCCCGCTTGATGGTTTTTTTTTTCGTAAGTCCTCCGATCCAGAAACGCCGGCCGATTTTCGTAAAAGGGAGTCGTACAACACATGTAAAATGGTAGAGACGAGAGAACAGAGAACGCGTAAATGGGGGCCCTAGAACGGCCGCCCGCTCTCCCTCCACCCGCTGTTCCCGCTGGTAGTAGGCGTGACGCCGCTCCTGGGCGTCACGACCCCGAACCGCTTCTCGCCGTACTTCGAGATGCGCTCCTCGCCGTAGTCGCGGGTGCCTTCGTCGTCGTCATCGTCGGCGCGCTGCGTCGTTGTTGTCGTTGTGTAGTACTCCAGGTCTACCGGGTACACGCTCTCGCTGTAGTACCGCTCCGGTGAGAACTGCTGTTGCTGTCTGCCCCCCCTCGGCCCACCCCCCCTCGCGACCGCCGCTGTCTCGGTCTCGGGCGGCGGTATCCGGTTGAAGAAGTCGAACCCCGTGTTGCGGAAGTCGTTGACGTTCGAGTCCCGGGACGGGGGTGGCTTGGTGCCGACGACGGCGGCGTTGTTGTTGAGGTTGGTGGTGGTCAGCACCCTGGCCCCGCCGCGGCGCGAGGGAGGCGGGCTACTGCTGCTGCTGCTGCTGCTGGTCATACCCGCGCGACCGGTATACGTGCCAGACCCTTCGGCGGCGATCTCCTTGACGATGCCGTCGATCTCGCGCTGGATGTCGCTCACACGCATGATGCCGTTGGCGGTCATGGTCTCCTCCTCGCTGGCGCGCGGGCTCTGGCTCCGCAGCTCGGCCACGTCGCGCCGCAGGCGGATGTCGTATTTCTTGGCGCCGCCCCTGCCGCGCCCGCTCCGGCTACCACCCCGCCGGCCCCCGCGGCTGCTTCTGCCGCGGCTCAGCTTGTTGCCTCCGCCGGGTGACTTGGGCGCGCTATTTCTGGAGGACAGTGGCCAGCCTAGTGGTTTGCTGCTGGTGGCACCGGCCTCGACGTCCCCCCCTGATTTGGTGCGGGCGGCCGAGGATCGGCCCAGCCAGCCGCCGCGGTCGCGGGTGCGGAAGAATGGCCGCAGGGCCGGCGCCGAGGCTGTGATTAGGGCTAGGTTGGTCTCAATGGCCGAGACGACGAAGCCGATGTTGAATGTCGGGTCCGACGAGGTGACGAGACCGAAGAGGCCCTGTACCAGGAGGACGAGCCGGACGACGGAGGTTATTGTGACGCTGAGGCATGTCAGTGAAAGTTCTGTTGTGTGGAGAAGCAGATAACGTACATGAACCCGAGGAGGAAAACAAAGATCAGGGCGATCTTGGTCCGTCGTGGGATTTTGAGGTCGACAAAGATCCATATGGGCAGCCCGAGGACGAGCAAGTCGGTCACAATGTTGAAGCAAGAGGTGAATGTGTATAGAATCCGCCGGTCAACGCACCGGCCGTTGGAGATGGTGAGATCCCAGTTGAAGGAGATGGGAAGGCACTGGAGCATGACGGCGAAGAAGACGGCGACCATCTGGAGGATGTTGACGATGTTGAGGCCGATCACGAAGCGCCGGACACCATCCTTCTGGCCAAACAGTCGCAGTAGGAATATAAGCACGGACGACTTGACCAAGGCCAGAATGGGATTGTACAGGAGTTGTACGGCATAGAGCCATATCAGAGCCTCAGTTTGGTCCTGGTTTTTGGGTATGTCCGCGGTGTGGATGCCGATGAAGTTTGTCTTTATGACTGTCCACTCCGTTAGATCTTCCGAACAAGCATGGGGAGTTGGACTGAACTTACAGAAATAGCTGATTATGGTCTCCGCGACTGAAAGGAGCATAGCTATGCATATGAGCCAGTCATCTGCGTTCTGTTGTCAGCACTCCGCTCCAACTTCTGTCGACACATGTCGACACATCGATACGGCCGCTTACCCCATCCGAACTGTCGTATTGCTATCCTCCCTGCCGCCCTGATAGTGACGACGACTAGCGCGAGGGCTGGAAAGACAAATATGATGGCGATGGCAAATATCTGGAGGCTGGTCGGTGCCGGATATTGTTGACCAGATGTCAATATCCTGTTTGCGTCACCATTGCCTGGGGCGCTCATGTCGCCGAAAAGTGGTCTGTAATCCATTCTGGCGTCTCCGGTAGAGGTATCGAAACAATATCCATCAGGCTTCCTCACATAAGGCGTAGCGAAGTAGCGTTAGGTACTGGCCGGGAAAGACGAGAGAGAACCGAGAGCAAAGAGTGAGAAGGAGGCCTTGGCGGGAGGTGAGGGAGGGGGATAAGTCATAAGATATAGAGGTGAGCTTCGAGGCGGGATGTGGACATCAAGATGATCTTGTCAGATATCGAACGAGTGACGAGAAGACAGGTTCCTGACGACGGTGGGCGCCGAGCCGTGTCTGTCGTCAAGCAAGATGTTACGGCGAGTCAGGCAGGGTGACTTCAAGGAAGAAAGGAAGAAGGCAAAAGGAACCTGGAGATGTCGATCTCTCGTCGACGTCTCGCAAGTTCTCCTAGTCAAACCCGCATGTATAGGTCCGGCCCGGATAAATCTGCCTCGTGTGTCAAGATGCTCTGCAGGAGATCCCATCGGAAGAGAGGCAGCTGAGTGATGGTAGATAGCTGTACGGACAAGCAAGAATGTACCGCAGTGCGACCGACAATGCTCGTCCAAATGCCGACACTGCTCGCCTGTTCCTCCTCAGGGCATTATCTCCGTCTGAACTGATGGATAGCATGCACTTGCATGTCCGTGGTAGCAAAGAAGTAAAGAAGGCCAGAGGATGTAAGGCAGTGTCCAGACAGCTGCCCAGATCGCCAAAAAGGATACCTACTTGTGGCGGCACACCTCGTCTCCTAGACAGACAGGCGAGGCACGCAATCCCGTCGCATAGATCTAAGCACTTACACACAGTGGATCTCCTCTGACTAGACATGAAGCGAAAGGTAAGAGAAACTCAACGTCGTCCGGAGGGCCCGACAGGCAGACTCGAAGGGACGGCCCGGATAAAGTTTGAGAGGCTCACGATGTCACGAGGCAATCCGGACTGCCACCAAGGCTGAGGGAGCATCCGTTGTCATCTGACGGCATGCTAGAGCTGACTAGGAAGGCGGGAGACTACCGAGTTGACAGAACAGTCGATGGCTCCTCGCTCGTCTGCGCTCGTTGGCCGTACCAAGATGTGGCCTGGCTTGGATCAGAGGAAGTGCGAGACTGCTCGCTGCGGTGGTGTCCTGTCGGGAAGATGATCAAACAAAACGAAGGCGAGCGACACTCGTCATTGCCAGTCATGCAAATCCAGGCAGCACGGACGCCGTCTGTCCACCCGTGAGCGGATGGTGTCGAAAGCTGGGGTGCAGGTGGACACTGGCCAACGATAGGCACGCCAGCAGGGCCACCACGAGGGCCTCGACCGTATCGCAGGACGGTGGCAAGCGGAATGACGGAGACCCTGCAGAATCTCAAACCTGCGACGTGATGCGGCTCGAGGTTCTTGGGATGGGGTGAACCATTGAGCCCGAGTTGACGTTTGAATAGGCCCAAAGCGGCGGGTGGTCGGTGCGTCTGGAGTCGAGCTGACTGCCGTGATTGGTTGCTCTGCAGACCACATGCGAGTCAAGACTACCACAGTATGCGACGGATACGAACGATGCTGAGGATAATGTCGCTGTTCAGTGGTGCGCACTTGAGAGCAACGAACAAACTGGAGTATCTTGTGATGGAAATACAGACTTTGAGGCATCCAGTGCCACTAGAAGAGGGTGGAGCAGTGAACCAAGAAGGTTCAGCTGGCTTCATATCTGTGCTAGATTTATCACCAAGGGACTTTGTTAATCCGCCAAGAACCATTCTCGGAAAAGGTGCAATCAAGGTTGAAGGTACACGTAGACGCACTTTGGCCGCGTTTATCTCGTACCACAGGATGCCATCTATGTTGCTCTTGCATCCCAATAGTGCGCCCTAGTCCCAGCTGAAGAAAATGGCTTAGGCTCGCAGCGGGTTCGGTAAGCGGCCCGCAAGCCTGCACGAACGGCGCCGCTATTCCGCACCGAGTAACGGGAATGTACTGTGGTAGCATTCAGCTGGAGCCGCCGCCGTGACCGAGACCGCGTATGTCTGTCAGTTCCCACCGGCCAGGTGGCTCGGCTCCATCGCGACGCCGCGTGCTAGCGAGTACTATCGACTTCAGCTGATGTCGGTATCGCCGTGCGGGTCGATTGTGCGTACGAGCTGGCTGACCATGGACATGTCTGAGGTGAAGAGGACGCTCGGTCGAGCACGCCGGTGAGGTTATAAAGAGGCGCCCGTCCAACATGCCCAGCAGATAGATATCCAGAAGTCCGCAGATTCATCTCCAAGCACATCAGCACTCACAAGCACATCTCCACAAGCCTTCCAGCACTCGTTCGTAAGTCTCTCCTCCCTCCGCAGACCCTGCCTGGCCCCCAACACTGACACGCCGCAGACCGTCGACCATGCCCTTCATCGCCAGCGCCCGCATCCTCCGCCTGGACGGCAGCAAGCTCCGCTGCGAGCTGCAGCACAACGGCGGCTGGGTCCCGGCCGAGGCGGACCTCAACAGCTACTTCGGGAGCAACGGCTTCGGCAAGGTCGTCTACGCCGCGCCGGGCGGGTTCTGGCCCTTGCTGGACCACTCCAAGACGCGGCTCGACGGCCAGACGTTCTACGGCGCCATCGCGGCGGGGAAGTCCTACCCTAACGTTTATTACGATTTCACGCTCGACTTGGACAGGTTCTTCAAGAACAAGGACGGGCAGCTGGTTTGGATGAGGGGGTAGATGCGGTGGATGGAAGATCGATGTACGATAGAGGGAGACAGACGGCTTCAACGACCATGAACCTGGCCTGAGTCAAAGTGAATACGTATCCAAAAGAACCAAGTTGGTAGGTAGGAGAGCACATCGGAGAAAATCCCAGGAGCCGTTCCGGGGTACCTTGCGCATTTCAAGATCGACGGGTATCAGACATCAGAAATCCAAATCACAGATGATGAGCCGCTCCTAGACCCGTGCCACATTCTATTCACCTTCCGAGCATGCTTTCCCCAGAAGATCGCCTGCCGAGAACAGCGAAAGAGCCAGCGCCTTCCTTGACGCCCCAGTCCTCCGTTCATCTGGTTTTGTCTGTGCAATTGATGCTATCCTTCATCGTCCTCTAACAACGTGCATGCAAGAACAATCTCTACTTCCTTCCATGGCAGATCCGTCCAGATCCAGCATCTTGCATCTCGTACCGGTCATCCAAACCCTCCCCGGCAATGGTACGGCTCTATTCCTCAGTCAGCACAAGAGACAAACCCTGATTCAAACTGGTCTCCCCCTCCTTTCGCCCAGGATTGCGACTCTTTCTCTCTTCCAGGATTCCCTTCTCGAACATTCCGCACCTGCACCGGGTTCTCCATCTCATGTCCGTGGATGTTCGCTGTGATGTGCCGTAACTGGGACAGGGGAGAATCTCAAATGTTGAAGACGAGGATCCCGCTCGGATGGACTGCTTTCCGGCGAGCAGTTCTTCTCGTGGTCGATACTCGCCTGCCTCCCCGAGGATCCGTGGCGGCTGCCCTTTACGAACTGACTGTGCATCTAGCTGAACAGTCAAGTCCTGTGTCTGGTCGGTTGAGGCAAACTTCACAAGAGCAAGTTGAAAGACAGACAATCCATGCAGATTTTGGGCGAGGCACGAAGTGCCTCGAAATATAGCTGTTTATTAGTCTGAGAAGGTATTTAGTTACACAGCCAAACCGCACACAACATGCCCCGGGCGCTCGGCTACAAGACACATCCAACACCTTTATCGTCCTTTTTTCCCCTGCGACAAGAAGGGAGCAATTGCGGCGCCTTCGGCCGCTGTGTATGGCAGACCAACGCCAGGAACCATTCATCCGGAGTGTTCCTTGCGGCGACGACCCCCCTGAACGCCATGTCCGCTTCTTGTTCAACTCGTCTTACGGTTTCTACGCCTTAATGAGGCCTAGTGATCGCTGATATGCTTTCCCCATGCTTCTTTTTGGTTGTTATGACATGTGTCCGTTTTTCCCTTTTTTTTCTTTCTCTGTGTGTTCTGGTTTGTCTTTTCGTGGTTGTCAATAATAGTCGTGACGACAACAGCAGTCCGCCTCAGGAGCTCCTGGAGCCGGGCGAGTGTTGCCCTGACAGGCGGCGCCACGAACAGGATGGCTGCTTCTCTCGGCCCTAGTCATTAGCCATCTAGAGCACTGCTCTTGCATCAAACTGTCGTTCGGAATAGAGCAGGTTAGGATGAAGACACAATCGTGACTCCACATGGGTATATAGAAACCAATGGTGGGATGACACCGAGGAAGTCTGCGAACCACGTTGGTAAATGCAAATTTGAGGGAGTGACCTCAGCCGGCGGCGGCGGCTTGGACCGACGTCTGTTGTCGTTTCGGCGGATTTGGGTGTTCCTGGAGCAAAGTCAGTCAGTCTATTAATAACCAGCACAATGTACCAACGGATTGAGCAGGTCTATAACTGTCATCGCTGAGGACTAGTAGTCCTCAACCGAGAACCAAAGCGATTGCCGGGACATACTTCAGTGGCATTGCGTTTCTTCGGCGCAGGGGTGCCATTCGGAGCCTTCTTCTTGCTGGGCTTGGACGGTTTGACTTCTCCGGCTTCGAACACATCGTCCGGTAGATCGGTCCTGGCAGAATTGATCAGCGACTTCCCGAGTGGCATCGAGGGTGCGTAAGTCGGCTGGAGAACTTACGCTCGCATGTGGTGGACGCTCAGGCTGTTAAACTCCGGTTTGAACTCCTTCCAGCCATAGCAGAGATCCTTAAATTCGTTGACCTGGAAGGATAGATCGAGTGACTTTGCGCCTGTGGGATAAGTAATACGAGGTTAAGACGAAGCTCCTACCAAAACTGAAGAAAGCGTATAGACAAAGGCGGGAAAATGGGGGATCACTTACCTTGGGCTAACACCAGGCCGATGTAGTGGCTCGTCGTGAAGACCTCTGTCCCGGTGCTCTTGGCGTCCTCGCTCTTGACAACTCCGTTAGTAGCGTCTTCCATTTTGACGTTTTCGGTGGGCTTCTCTTCCTCCTTAGCGCTTTCGTGGTTCGGGGCTCCATTCTGAACAACGTCGGGCTTGATGTCCTCGCTTTGTGGAGCTGCCGGTATATCCTGCAGGTTGATTCTCCCTGCATTGGTTGCTTCCTCGTCGGTCTGTGTCTCATGTTTCACTCCTGCTTGCACCGGCGGGTCATCGCTTGCAACCGGCGGATTAGCTTGGTCATTGCTACTCTGGGCCTCCGACTTCACGACCCGGTCCTCTGTCTTCGTCTGGGGCTCCACCACCGCCGTCTTCTTGGTGATGTACTGGAGCGCACCGTTCTGGACTGCCTCGATCTGGGCGTCGTTCTTGCAAAAGTGACTCCTCTCGTACCCCTTGTTGAAAGGGCGAGCGAGGGCAATGCTCGGGTGGCGCTCGAGGCCCTGCACTAGTAAACGGACTTTGGATTCGACATAGCCCGACCAGATTTTGTGCGCCTCCTTGTTCGTGCTGCAGGTTGTCACCGACAGATAGTATTTGAAGCCGTTGGTGAAGAATGTGTGCTTCGTAAAGAGGTCCTTCCACGGCTTCTTGCCCATCATGATGAGGTCGGTGATCTCCGCGCCTCGTCTGAGCTCCTCCTGGATCACTGTCAATGCAGATCGGGTAACGTTGAATGTCGCGCACATGGACGGATAAGCCGGTGTAATGATGGGCATCAGGTGGTATCTGTCGCCGGGGTAGAGCTTGGGATTCCACACCCGGACCTGTAGCGGGCCGTCCTCGATATGCTTCAGCATGACTGGGTCTGGCCACGGCCACCGCGTCATGATGTGGAAGAACTTGTTGACGATAACTGCGCTCGCGGCCTTTGGGTAGAGCTGACAGACCCTTGCAACCAGCATGGCCCAGGCTACACCTCCGGGATAACCCATGATGTTGGCGTAGATGGCTCTGCGTGTCGCCCACAGTTTGATTGCCCGCAAAGCCAAGCGGAACGTGGTAGGCTCCGGCACGAGGTCGAGGATCTCGTCCGTCACCCTCGTGCCGTTCACGGACCGCAGCTCGCCGTCGTCGAGACCTCTGAGCAGGCTGTTGTCCTTGAGGTTCCAGTCCTTGTCGGCGGGAAGCTGCTTGAGCGTCGCGATGCGGGAAAAGATCAGATCGATGCTGATACCGGAATACTCGAATTTGATGATGGGAACGAAAGCGTCCTTGACAACTGCCATGTCGGTTATGGAGCCAGACGGAGCCATGTCGAGAAGTAGCTGGGGGAAGTAGTCGAAATAGTCATCGCGGTTCACGTACTTGGGGACAACGACGAGTGTATCGATATCCGAACCGGGGCCGAAGACACCCAAGCGAAAGCTTCCATATGTGAATACTCTGCCACGCGCATCGCGAATGAGCACCTCGTTCTTTGGCTCCTTGATCTTTGCCACTTTCTTTACGAAGGCATCGGTGATCTTCTGGAGAGAGGCCAGAACCTGGTATCTAGTTTCGCATGCGACATTAGCGTTTTGCTCACTTGCCGTGGATGATCGAATCAGGAGTGTTGGATCAAGACTCACCGCTTCTGTGTCTCAGCAGCGCTCTCGAAGCAACCCTGGGCATGGAGTTCTTTGACCAGCTCATCGTTGGACCGTTTGTCGGCTTCGGTTGGAAAGGCCAACGTTATCGGCGCCGTCAAGCCGTATGTCCGCCCAGAATCCATGCTGATTGATGCGGTCTATTGCTGCGTTGTTATGATAATCGATGAGGGTGAAAACGAAGGCGAGAGTGAATCCTAATCGAAAAGAATAACTGGTTGAGAGCGGATAGTGAGCACCGAAGCCCCAGCGACCAAAGGGCAAACGTCGCTAGTCTACCGGCTTGAGAGCATTCAGGCGGTGTGTCGCGTGGGGCCTTTGTTTGCCGCGATACTGACGCCTATTGTCCTGTCAATAGGACTGCCCGCACTATTGTCGGCCGCGGGAATCGGTATGACGCTTGGGTGGTTGGTTCCAGGTTTCGTGAATGAGAACCTTGAAGCGAGTCGGAAGCTGAGATGTTCGGCGTCAACAAATCCAATGTGGATCCTCAAAGGCACTGATCCTGGTTTCGCCAGCGGCAACTTCCGGTGCCCGCCTGCTTGGGTAGGTACGCACCCACGTATTACATAGGGTTAGGGTTACATATGGTAAGCTGTCTACCTTAGTCTAGACCACGCTACCTCTACTCGAGGAGTTTTCTTAGCATAGGACCTTACTTATGCTGTAACAATATAGACGCAGCCCATTTCTTGGACGAGACGTGTTATATGCACACTAGCGTTGAGATGTGACTGGATTACCTACCTACCTACCTATGCAAAAGACTAAGTGGCGACTTCGAGAACATTGAGAGCAGGACGCTTTTCTCTACAGAATGCCTGTTACCTGTATCCCGCACTACACACGACTCTGGCCACCGTGCTCAGCCCGGACAACCTCACAACTCACCACAGACCGCAGACCACAGACCGCAGACCACAGACCGCAGACCACAGACCGCAGACCACAGACCGCAGACCACAGACCGCAGACCGCAAGACCTTACCAAGCCGAAACATGTTCCACTCGCGCATGAGCATCATGAGTTCACAGTCTCATCACTCGACGACTCTCACCCTGAACTCACAACCTGATGTAAGCCTCATCGCACACCGCCCCAAATCCTCTCCCACTCAGCCAGCATCCACTGGTACGCACTTCCCTGCCCGTAATGCCTGCAAAGCCAAACCGCCACGCCCCCAAGCACACCAATGCTGCCCACAACCTCCAGCACCACGACCCCCCTCCTCCTGAGATCCGTCACCACCTCCAGCAACCCAAGCGGGTCCTGATGCGGTCCCGGAGCCGTCGACATGCCCACAACATCCGCGGGCGTAAACCTCCTCTGTCTACCCCCCCTCTTCTCTGCCCCCCTCCTCGTCCCAGGCGCCGGGGGCGGAGTCACGGGCACCAGCGTGCCGTCCTGGACGCACTCGTTCAGCCGCTCCGTCAGCCAGACCGCCCTCTCCCCGCGCGCGAGCGCCTCGTACCGCGCCCGCTCGTTGGCCAGGCTCTTCTGCAGGTCGCTCGCCCAGTTGGCCAGCCGGATCTGCGCCAGCCTCTCCTCGCGCTGCGTGTGGTCCGCCACCCTGGCGAGGGCGAACGACGACGACCCGCCCACCAGCGAGGACGGGGTCAGGATCTGGCTCGCCAGCGGGGTGGTGGTCCGCAGCGTGGTGCACGAGCTGCTCACTAGGCTGTTGCCGCCCAGCAGCGAGCCCGGGCTGTACAGCTCGAGCGGCCTAGGAGGAGAAGGAGTCTCGGTCTCGGCCTTGCGCCACTGCAGGTACTTCCTCGCCGCCGAGTGGCGGAGCCAGGAGGTCCCGTCCTGGCTGAAGACTCGCTCGACCAGGGCCGCCAGCTCGGTCGGGATCAGGGGTTGGACGTAGTCCGAGCTCATAAGCAGGCTGGCGTCCATGGTGTCGTGGTCGGAGCCGAGGGCGCTGGAGATGGCGTAGGGGTACTGCTCGGCTGCTGCGACGTTGAAGACGAAGGGTTTGATGCTTGCTTGTTGGAGCTGGCACTCGATTTGCTGCTTCTTAAGGCCAATTTGCTCTTGGGTCAAGAGGTCGGCTCGGGCGAGCAGCACGATCACGTTGGTAAGTGGTGTTAATCGGCGGATATATTCTATATCGACGGGCTTGAGTTCTAGAGGGGCAGGTCAGCTGTCTGAGTAAGGAACCTAGGGGAAAGTAACGAGGCCACGTACGGTTCGATACCATGTAGAACACTGCGTCAACCTGCACCCCGCCGTCGCCGCCGACTAGGTTAAGCATATCTCCTTCGGTTAGAGCGTTGGAGCTCATGCGGTGCAGGTGCGATTCAACATATTGTACCACGCGGGTGATGGTGTCCATCGCCTGAAAGGCACGGTGGTTAGCAATGTGTCAACGGAAGCCGGATGCACACGGAGGAAGAGACGATGCGCTGAGTGACTAACCGACTGTGCGCTGGAGTATCCGGGGGTATCAACAAAGCAGATGTTTCGGTCCAGTACGGCGTCCTCGATGCTTTTCCTCCGCTTCAGGATCCGCGAGTCGTCCAGCTCAGACCACCATTCGGGATACGGCTTCGTGCTCGCAAAGACCTCGGTGATCTGGCTCGTGCCAGAATCCGACCTTGAAGTCCGCCGCCTATGTCCGCGTCCTCGCCCGGGCGAGGAGGTCTCGTTTCGAGGCGCCAAGGATATCGACGAGGGCGCGATGGGGTCGACGTGCACGATGTGGTTGCAGGACTGCACGATTGCCTTGATGAGGGAGGTCTTGCCGACGCCTGAGTCTCCCGCGATCAGCACCTTCAGCCGCCCCATGGCCTTGCCCGTCTCGGTGAAGGGCCGGCGGCTGGGCATCTTGATGCTCGGCATGATGAGCTGGGGAGCGCTGCCGCTGTCGACCATGTCTGCTGGCGCCCCGGTCGCGGGTCTCTCTGCGTCGCCGCTGCCGTCTACGCTAAGGACCTGGCTGTGCATGAGGTCTTCGGAGAATGATCCGGCGAACGAGTTTCTCCTCGACGAGACGCTGCTCATCGCGGACATGGGGCCGGGAGTGCCGAACATGAGCGGCGTCATGGGCTGGGACAGGTTGGAAGCGCCACAGGTGCGGACGCACGACGGCGACTCTGGCCGCGATTCCATGCTGAGAACATCATCGTCATGATGTCTGAGAGCTTCGACGACGGAGTTCTTGGAGCTGGACGGCCGTCCTCCGTCCTTGACGTTCTTATCGTTATCAGCAGCACTGGAGCACGCCGATAAGGTGCTGTTGGAGCTGGGCTCGGCGGACTCGTGGGAATGAGCCTTCCTGGGTTCTCTCGATCGCTGCAATATAGCCGACGCGTGTTCCAGAGCGACGTCGACCGTGGACTCGTCGGCCAGCACGTAGGTCATCTGCTGCGAGCCGGTGTGCTGGTGGGTTAAGGGGAAGGCCGATGGCGAGTCGTTATCGGCAGGGCGGGGACGCGCGAAAGCGTCATCGCCTGGAAGTGGCCGCATCGTTGGGATTTGATTCAAGAAGGTACTACATAGATGGAGAGGAACAAGAGTTTTTCTATTTCGAATACTTGGAAGGAGTGTTGAAGAGTTTATCTAGGTAAAGGTAAGTAGCCGAGAACACTTGCTACGCGCGTCTTGACAGGATGGTAAGGTTTAGGTTCGACATTCCTCCCCAACGTAGAGAGAGTAAGGCAGTCCGTCCGTATCAGCTCGCCAGTGAGAGTGGGATGGATGGACGATAATGGATCACTGGCGGGGGGGGGAGAGGTGGGGGAAAAGAGGTCACTTGCACAATGAATGGAACACTCGAACCCCGCGAATCGAAGCTTATTATGTACTGGACCTCCGACCGCCGGCTGATGCCAACCTCCATCCATGGTACTGAATCTTATCCGCTTTGGAGCTTGTTGTCCATGTTTCATCTCTCTGGTGGTGTCTCTACTACGAAGTTGTGTTTCCTGTGAATGTTCAGTCCAAGGTGCGACGTGCTGTATCACCTCTGACGTTGGGAGCAGCCATGACTTGAGACACCATGTCTCATCATCTTAGGAATCTTGCTTTCCTGGAAGCACATGATTACACTACACGCACTGGTCCAGTCACGGAGGATCATGACACCGATTGACAATTGACTGGACTGTGGCGCAAACTACGTAAATGTTGGAGACCAAGGGTCCATCCTGCATTCGCTGCTAAAGTGCTGAGAACCAAGCTCGAACCACAGAGTCAAGACGGAGACATTAGGACAGTCGCAGTAGACTATTGTGTGTGGCAATGAGGCAGCAAAGCCATGTAAAATTCTTATCAACAAATGCAAAGTACTGAATTACATTCCTCCTCCCGAGTGAAGGTGAGGACCCTGAGCCAGCTGTGCTGTCTCACATATCATCGCTCTCGACTCCTCGAGTTGTCTGTCATTCCAAGCCAACCAGGTAGCATAGAAGCATGCTACCGACAACGACGACGACGCTTTCGGGAAGACATATCGCGCTCCGCCTCCTAATCATCCCGGAAGCGCGCACTCTCCCTCTCCGCCTCGAGCCGCCTCATCCTCTCCTCCTCGTCATCGACACTGACCACCTCCCCCCTGCGGCCCTTGCGCCTGCTGCTCCGTCGCTCACCACTCCCCCCTTCATCATCCCCGCCGCGTCCGCGCTTCGCGCCCGTAACCAGCCCGGCGAGACTCGCCATCTTGCGCGCCTCCTTAAGCAGCCGCTCCCGGTTCCGCGCCTCCCGCTCCGCCGCGTGCGGGTCCTGCGCCACGAGGGGGACGGTGACGGACGACCGCCGCCGCTCCGCTTCCTGGCCGGACCGGCCCTTGATCTCCAGGCCACGACCGCTCTCCGCCCTCGGTCCGCTGGGCGGGTTGAACGACTCTTCCACAACCGGTTGCGTGGGCTCGGCCGACCCCCGCTTGCTGCTGCGGTGCGAGCGGTGGTCACGGTCACGACGACGCTCCCTCCTATCACGTTCCTTGTCCCTATCGCCGTCTCGGTCTCGGTGCCGGTCTCCCCTGTCCCGGTCCCTGTCTCTATCCCTGTCGCGGCGGTCGTAGTCCCTGTCGCGGTGCGACGAGCGGTGCTTCCGGTCGCGGTCGCGGTCGCGATCGTAGTCCTTGTCGCGACTGCTCCGCTTCTCGCCGCCGTCGCGGTCCTTGCGGCTGCTGCGGTGATGGCCGCTCGCCCTCTTCGCGTCATCAGGTGATACGGACGTAGACCGGTGCTGCTCGTCGGCCCCCTCTTCTCCGTCGTCCGGCCGGAGGACAGTGTTGTCTAGATCGTCAGCATGTCCTCCCCTGTGCGACGACTCCTTTCTGCGTTGGCGCCTCTTGCTCCGCGATTCCTCCACCTCGTCGTGGTCATCGTCTCTGACCGTAGCCGACTGCGAGCGGTCGTCGTCTCTCCGATGTCTGCGCGATTCTCGGCGGTCGCGGCTCCGACTCCTGCTAGGAGACCGCGAGCGCGCCCGGTCGTTGTGGTCGTCGTAGTCCCCACCTCTATCGTAGTCTCTGTCGCGGTCACTGCCGCGCTGCTCCCGGCTGCGGTCCCGCCGGTGACGACGGTGCGAGTCACCGCCGTCCTTGTTCCTCGAGTTGTCGCCGTGCCCGGGAGAACTACTCCGTGACCGGCCGTTGGCCATCGCTGTATTGGGATAGCCATCGTGCTGGTTCTGGTTCTGGGGCTGGACCTGGACCCGCGACGCATTATCATCCTGGACCAGTCCGCGCGCCTGCAGTGTCAAATAGCTTGTGTTGGGAAGCCCGCGCAGCAAGGCTTTGGGTCCTTTCGGGGCATTCAGCGGCACGTCCGGGGCCGGAGTAGGCGGGGGCTGCATGCCGTCTCGCGGCTGAGAGAAGCCACGATTGCTACCGGGCCCTGTTGCCTTCAGGGGCCCGGCTTGGCCATTCGGACCAGGATATGTGCCGTTGCCCTGTGCGTGTTCGCCGTTCACTTGCGGCGCAACATACGAAGAGTCATCGTGAGCGGCGTTTGCAGCGCTGCCCTCTGGCTGGACCGACGCCTCCTTGGTGCCATCCGCTTCATCTCCATTAGCAGGCTCATCGGCTCGGATCTCTCTACCAAACTCATCAACTGCGGGCTGCGCTCCGTTCTTGGCTTCGTCAGTGCTATCTCCGCCGCCCTCGAGCACTCCGGCTCCGTTGTTGTAGGACTGGTCGTTGTTCAGCTGGCCCTGCTGGTAGTTCTGGCCCTGGATATAGTTCTGTTGCTCCTGGTAGCTGCCGTGGCCGACGTAGCCGCCATTCTGATTCTGGTAGTAACCACCGCGGGCGTTATAGCCGTATCCGAACCCGCGGCCGCGGCCCCTACCACCGCGGAAACCACCACCACCACCACCGTACTGATTCTGGCGATAGTTATTGAACTGGTTGTTCGCATGGCCATAATTACCTTGATTGTATCCTGTGTTTTGGAAGCCAGAGTTAAAGGAGCCATAATCACCACCATTGCCCATGCCAGAAGCATTTGGATGATTGAAATTATCTTGGCCGACATTCCATGATTGCTGACCGCTGTTCCAGTTATTATTGGGCGCACCGCCTCCGAAGCCTCCCATCCCCATGTTCATGTTCATGCCCATGCCTTGAGCTCCGAAACCACCGTTCATGTACATGTTCTGCATCGCCATGGGGTCCATGCCCATGCCAGGCATCCCTGTATTACACAGCATTAGCGACTTTGCTCCGTTGTACGTTACAGAAGAACAATATATCATTGCAGCAGGGGGTGAAGACGAACCCATCATCGGGAAGCTGCCGAACGCACCGGCCGGCATGCCGTTCTGCATCGCCATCATCATTTGCATCTGGTCCATGTTTCCGGCGACACCAAAGTTCATATTAGGGAACGCCCCGTTCATAGTATTGAAGTCGGGCGCAGCATTGCTAACGGCTTGCTCCTGCTGATCTGCTTCGTCGCCCTCCTGCCTGTTTGCATCTGCCTGTGCGATTTCTTCAACCTTCTCAGTATCTGCGGACTCGGCACCCTCCTCTTTAATTGTGGGTGGCTGCGACTCCCCAGCTTCTGCATCCCCGATGTCGGCTCCGTTAGGCGGGTGATTCTGCGACAAACTCGTTAGCATGGAGTGTCAGGTTGCGTTATAGGGAAGCAACATACTGTTTCGGTCAGAGAGTCCGGCTGCGGCGCAGAGCCAGCGTTCTGACCAGCGTCGCTCTCTGTGGAAGGCAATGCGGTATCGGCCTGCTCCTTGGCACTGGTCGAGTCCACATGCTCATACGCTGAAGACGGAGCGGCAACGGCACTCGGCGTAGGGACTTCCGGCGTGGGAAGCTGGGGCGTCGGGTTTGCTTCGACTGGTGTCGCGGGCGTGATATCCTTTGGGCGGCTGGCTTCGCGCTTCTTTTCTTCGGTGCGCAAGAAGACTCGAACCGTGGTCCTGAGAGACTTGTGTGGCGTGCAGTCTTCGGCTGACAGCGGCGAGTGCTCGCAGATAGGGCATGAGGAGGGTAGCTTAGAGTGACCTGTGTAACGTGTCAGCAAGAGCCTCTCATTCTCGGAGATTTCAAAATACTTACAACTCTCACATATCGCTTGCTCGCAGCATGGGAGTCTAAATGCGCTGACCGCTAGCTTACTGCATATGGCGCAGCGCAATTTCGCGGGTATATCATCGGGCGTGAGGGAGCTGTGGTTTGGTCAGCAGAGGTATCGACAATGCTTCAGCAGTATCGCATCGTACCTTATTATCTCGGCCTGAGCAGGCGTGATAATCATCGCGGTAGCCATGATGGGCTACTTATAAAGTGATCGCGAATGTTGCGCGTAAACTGGGCGGCCTACAGAAGGCGGCTGGCGAAGTTGGAAGACGAAGCGACCATCATCGAACTGGGTGGAAGATCAAGCGTGCTGCTATATTTGTACTCGATACTAAAATTCGGGGGTTCACTCTGGCCGTGTCGTACAATGGGCAGGGGTCTATCCTTTAGTCGAGAGTAAAGTCGCTGCGACGATGTGTTTCGAGTGAAGGCGTCGCGTTGATGGAAAAATTGAGTGTCGTGTCTGGCTGGCTTGAGGCGGCGGAAAGGCTGAACGCACGTGCCTGTTCCAGTCTCGGCGCCCCACCTTCCTTGTGGAGTCGGGATCAAGCCACTGCCACTGCCACCCACCAGGATCAGATAGATGCAAATGCAAGATCATTGAAGATGCTGTGAGAGGTTCGACAGATGGAAGTCATGACTGCATGTGTTTTTGCAGTGCAAGGTGAACGGTGAAATGCCCATAGGAGTGTCATAGCATGTCTTGATTATCGTAGCAGAGGTCCCAACTGAGGTAGGATTCACCCTATCTAAATGTGGTAGGGCAAGCAGCGCAAACTCGAGGAAATCAAAAAGAACAAATCTACTCCGGAGCGAACCTTGCCGGCATTGCCTTCCACTCCCATTACCAATTGAATAATGCAAGGCCCTTCGAGAAAGAAACACATATCCGAAGTGAGGCCAAAATTTACCGACCGCTCCTTGGTGTCCGTCGCTCGCTCAGTCAGTCTCATATCTCTCCGCAAGCTCAGCACGCACATCCCTCCTTCGAGTCAGGGTTGCGCGGTCCACCAAGCTGAACTCTCTGCTCCTCTGCAGCACGGCCAGCAGCACTCGAGGCCCCCGGCCCACGAGAGCTCTTGAGTGACGTCTCCGGAATGGCATTGGCAATAGCTGTGAACACCTCCGTAACGTTGACGCCCGTCTTGGCACTTGTCTCGAAGAACAGCAGGTTCTCCTCCTCGGCATATGTCTTGGCCTCTTCAGTCGACACCTTGCGCGCATCGTCCGACTCGCCGGAGCCAGCCTGATCATCACCAGCAGCGTCACCGGCCGGGGTTTCGTTGGTCAGATCCAGCTTGTTTCCGACAAGTGCGATGACGATGCCGGGCGACGCTTGTCGCTGTAGTTCGGCCACCCAGTGTTTCGCCTTGATCAACGAGGTCGGTTTCGTAAGGTCGTAGACCACGAGAGCTGCCTGTGCGTTCCGGTAGTACATGGGTGCCAGCGAGGCGAAGCGCTCTTGGCCTGCCGTATCCCAGATCTCGAATTTGATGGTCCGTGTTGGCAGTTGACACTTCTGCGTCAGGAAGGCGGCTGTGGTTGTCGAACAACGAAAGTCAGTACGTGATGATGATCTCTGGCAGGGATCTTAAAATAGGATGCTGGAGCCCGGCGAACCTCCTATCGTTGGCTCCTTGTTTTCTTGAAAGTCGTTGTTCACAAACCGTAGGACGAGAGACGACTGGCACATGGATTAGCACTAGACTCCATCTACTGTCCCTACACATTCCCAGCGCGGGGGATCCTACCTTTCCGACGGCAGCTTCACCGAGTAGAACCAGCTTGACGCTGCTGCTCGGCTTCGGAGCATTCGCATCAGCCATTGCGTATGGTGATCCGGTATCTTCGGGTTTGGCAGTGATGTAGCAGCTTGCACACCCGCACAATCTGGCAGGTTAGATGCTTGAAGTATAAGGTGGCTGTTGCAAAGTTCGAATGCTGCTGCCTCTGTGTTGGAAGAAGTGACAGTGACGTGATAACGGACAGGCAGCTAAAATAAAGTCCAGTCCAGAGCTGCATGCGACGACGACGACGATGAAGGACAATCTAAAACACCCACTTTAAGCCTATAGCAGCATAGCTCGGATTGAACATGTGCCACTCTGTGGCACGGGCCATCTTCAGGCCCACCAGGAAAAAGTCGACCCACTAAAAAGTTCAGATCCCCTCCAGGGACCTTGAAAACTTCCAGACCATCATCCATCCTCGAGACGCTGGATTTTCTAGATTCTGTATTTTCTGTGCAGTTTTCTTTCTCGATTGCGCCAAAAAATGCCGAGAAAGTCCGCTGCCAAAAAGGCTTCCGTCACTGGCGCAAACGGTGTCGAAGTCAAACCGAGGAAACTCTTTGACGACAGCGACCACAACAGCAGCGAAGACGACCAAGACGATGGCGGCGCCGCTCTCACTGGTGGGCTGAAGGTCAACGAGGAATACGCCAAGCGGTTCGAGCACAACAAGAAGCGAGAAGAATTACACAGATTGCAAGAGAAGTACGGCAAAGGCAAGGATGCGGAAGACTCAGAGTCGGAGTCTTCCTCAGACGCTGAGACTGAGGACGAAGCGGGCTTTCTGATCACAGAAGACCTCGACAACGAGATATCAGCCACGCTGCAGGCTATCAAGAACAAGGACCCGCGAATCTACGACAAGAATGCTACGTTCTACAAGCCTTTTGAGCCCGAGGCCGAGGAGGCTTCCAAGGAAAAGAAGCAGAAGCCAGTCACCATCCGCGACTACCATCGGGAACGATACATGGCTGGTGACGTGGGCGCTGACGATGAGGAAGCTGCCGCCGAGCCAAGAACATATGTGCAGGAGCAAGACGACCTGAAGAAGTCCATCGTCTCCGACTTCCACGCTGCCGCCGCAGATGACTCGGAGGAATGGAGTGATGACGAGGCCTTCATCAAGCCCAAGGCGAAGCCTCAGGAGCAGCTCGCAGAGAACGGCATGCATCCTTCCCGGTCGGCAGCCATGAAGCTCACCGAGGTGGATGTTATCAATGCCGAGAAGGACCCGGAAGGTTACCTCGAGAAGTTCATGAAAGCCAAGGCTTGGGCTCCCAAAGATGGACCAAATTGGCAGGCATTCGAGTCGGATGAAGGCGAAGATAACGAGGACATTGCCGAGCAGTTTGAGCACGCCTACAACATGCGGTTCGAAGACCCGGACAAAGCCAACGAGGTCCTGAAATCATATTCTCGGTCACTGGTCGCTGCCAAGTCAGTGCGGAAGGAGGACGTCAAGGGCAGGAAGAAGCTGAGGCTGCTGGAGAAGGAGAAAAAGGAGGCGGAGAAGGCACAGCGAGACGAAGAGCGCCGCCGTCTTCGCCGCCTCAAGATCGAGGAGGCGGAAGAGAAACTCGCGAAGATCAAGAAGGCCGCTGGAATGAGTAGCAAGGCCATCTCAGAAGATGACCTATTGAGACTTCTTGATGACGCTTGGGACGACGATAAGTGGGAGGAGGAGATGAAGCGGAGGTTCGGCGACGAATACTACGCCGAGGTGGACGATGGTATGGGTGGAGAGGAGAGCGAGGACGAGAAGGATCTCGACGATGGCAACAAGAAGAAGAAGCCAAAGAAGCCAAAGTGGGATGATGACATCGACATTAAGGACCTCGTTCCTGACTTCGAGGAAGCAGTGCTGCCCAAGGTTAGCCTATCAGATGAAGACGACGAAACCACAGCTGCCAACGGCGTGGCTGCGGCAGAGGGCGAAGACGACCAAGACTCCGACGAAGAAGACCGTCCAGCCAAGAAGCGCAAGACGACCAAGGACATCAAGAAGGAGCGCATGGAGGCCAAGCGAGAAGCCCGCCGCGAGCTGGCCCGCATCGAGGCCCTCGTCGATACCAAGATGGAGCTGGACCAGCCGCGCGCCCTCGCCGGGTCGAGCGGGTTCCGTTACCGAGAGACGTCGCCCATCAGCTTCGGCATGACGCCGCGCGACATCCTCCTCGCGCCTTCGGACGCTGCTCTCAACGAGTTTGCGGGCCTCAAGAAGCTGGCCAGCTTCCGGGACCCGGAGAAGAAGAAGAAGGACAAGAAGAGGCTCGGCAAGAAGGCCCGGCTGAGGCAGTGGCGGAAGGAGACGTTTGGCCCCGAGTACGAGCGGACCGGCCCGACGTTTGGGTTTGTTGCGCCCGCTGAGGGCGAGGGCGCTCAGCAGGCGGCCTCTGCTGGTGAGAAGGCCGCCAAGGAGGAGGGCGGCAACAGCGAGACCAATGCCGTCGGTGGTGTGGTTGATGGCGAGAGGAAGAAGAAGCGCAAGCGGTCCAAGGGAAAGAAGAAGGCTGCCGTGGAGGCATGAGAGGCTTTCCTGGATCTTTGCAATACCCTGGATAGTGACGCCTTTTGTTTGTTCTTGTAACTTCTTGAGGTATGACTCCCGATATGTGGACTCTCAGCATTAAGATATCCGGCGTTAGGACTGGATTAACATTAGAATATCTAAAGTACTATATCCTCGCTTCCTGAACCTTGCACGCTTCAATCGCAACAGCATTCATAGCAAGCCAAAAACGTGCACGCTGTGCATAAACCGCAACAGACGTCCTGCGAACTGTGTCAGCCTCGGTCTTCCCGTGTTCTATACCTCTATCCAGACATGAAGAGGGCACACTCACTTCCCCAAAGGCACCACCGCGGAGACTAGTTTCTGTCGTCATGGGTTTTTGCTGCTCCTATGGGAAACAACATTAGCTCTGTCACAGATCTTTCTCCTTCGATAAGAAGTGTGAGGGCTGGCTCTCCGTCGTGTTCCTGAATTCACGCGGGAGCAGCCGCCGACGAAGTCTCCACTTACCGGCTGTTGTGCAATTATGCCGGGCCGACCCCGCAAGGCCGCCGGGGGCGGTTGTCTTGGAGGTTCAAGTTCGATTGTCTGAAATGTTGATTCTCCTTCCATAATAGCAGGGAATGTTATTTCTTTGTTAGATGAGAATTGATACAAAAGTAGTATTTAGAAGTGGGCTCCTCTTGCTCCCAGCGATGTGACTTTCTCGCCATTTGTACCCTGGACAGAACACCGCGAAATGCGTGATTTGGTGGCGTGATCAAGTACCAACTGTTAACCCAGAACCTCATCGCTGCTCATGTGCGCCGTAATTAATACGCTGCAAGACCCCATATCCTATCATGTCTCGAGATATCTTTGTGTCCATAGATTTCCGTATCACATCACATGAAGTCACATGTCTATATTTCTGACCCTTTTCATTAGTCAGGGTCATCTTCCACGGTGCATCCCGCCCCCCATCCCGCTAGGAGTGGCCATACCTCCATTCCCGAACATGCTCGCGAATCCGTCCAGGCTGCCCACGCCGCCGACGTTCAGATCCCCAATCTCGGGCGGCTCCATGTTGAACGGCATGAACCACGCGGAACTAGCGTCGTGTCCGAATGCCGCCTGCAGAGCCGCGTCCGCGCTCGCGTGCGGGTTGCTCGACTGCCGGCGGGCGCCCTCGCCCCCGGCCCGACTGCTCTCGCCGGCGTCTTGGTGGGTCCAGCCCGCGAGAGAGCTGAGAGACGGGTCGATGCTGTTCCCGTACGCGCCGAAGACGAGCTGCCGGTCGAGCTGCGACAGGCCGCGGCTGTGCGGATGCGCGGAGAGTGGCATGGAGAACGGGTCTGGCGGGAAGAACGACGCGGCCGTGTGCGGGTGGTGGTGGCCGTGGTGGCCCGAGAAGGTCACCGGGCTGATGGGGGACAACGCGTGATAAGCATTGCCGTTGGCTGAGCGCGGGTGGTTAGCTAGGGAGTTCAACGACGTTGGGCCGCTAGTTTGCCCACCTAATGCTGATGCTCTGCTGCCCGTACTGGAGAATGTGCGGTGGTGATGTGCGCGCGCTTGCAGCTGTTCCGCCGCCGCAGCTGCCGCGGCGTGGTGGTGCGAGAACTCGGTCTGCAGAGGCTCTAGGCTATGAAGGTCGGGGCGTGACGACAAGTTGCTTCCCTTCCTGGTCATTGCCTTCCGCTTCGGCTGCTGCTGCCCGGGCTTGCCCATTCCGTGCACGAGCCCTTCTTGGCTCTGCGGCGAGAGCGTAGTGAAGTACTCCTCTACCGTGTGCAGCTCCGGCTTCTGCTCCAGCACAGCGTCGTCTCCCTTCTCCTTCTTCCTGTACGAAGCAGGGTCTACGAAATCGTGCTGCGATACTCCGTGAGGATACCTGTCGAACCAGTCACCGTATTGGAATATGGGGGACGCCGAGTTCTCGTTGGCCGGAGTGCCTTGCCTGTGGGCATCTGCACAGGTGCGGTATTGCTCTCGCAGATTTTCGGCCATCCAGTGGAACATGCCCCAGTACCGCTTCATCTTGGACAGAAACTTGACGTTGATGGCCAGGTTGCGCTTCGATGTCGCTTCCATCGCTGCGTTTCCAGAGAAGATGCCGAAAATATGGACTGTGCTCGACAGGAACGCGCAGTAACCGGTGAAGGGTGCGGTGATGAAGTGCGATTCGGCATCCTTGAGCAGCTCGGAAATACGGTTCGCAGCTTGGAACGCCCTTGCCCCGGCCTTGGTGACAAAAGCCTTGGGCACATCGTGCAGCGAGCTTCCCTTCGGAGACGATACCGCGAACCGATTCATGAAGAGAATGTTTTGCTGCAGGGCTATGTGAAGGAAGAGGAACTGGTTCGCCATATTCTCCGTCTCGTGCAAGTGCAGGTTTTCTTGCGTATAGGCGAGGGATTCCGGTAGGCTGGCGAGGGCATCCTCCGTCTGCTTTATGAGCTTTGTATATTCCGACTCGGGACTCCACATGGGATGCGGATCCAGTTCCTTTCCGCCCTGGTTCAGGTAGCTGATGACACGGCCCCAGACCGATATGGCCTTGATCATGTACGCCGCGACACCCATGTTCTGCTTAGCATCAGCAACCTGTCCGTCCTCGGCCGAGAGGAGGTCCATGACCTCGCCGGTGAGAGTCTCCGTTGGTCCAGGCATGTCGAGCTGGAAGTTCTTCTCCTTGATCGGTAACGGGATTTTAAGAGTCTCTTCTCTGATGAAAGTCGGTCGATCTGTGCCGGACGAGTTGAACCTATCCATCAAAAAGCAAGCCCACATCGTCCTCCGGCGAATCTCGCGATCGACAAAACTTAGTTGTGCCCTGCCACCCATCCGCAGGGGGTCGTAGTCCAGGTCTTTGTGTAGTTGGAGCGCGAACGCCATCCTGATCGCCTGCCCTCCAAGCGCCCAGCTCCGGCCACCGTGACATGTTCCGAATTCATGGAGGCCAAGGATTAGGAGGCATGTGAGGATGGTGATATTGGGCCACTCATATCTCTTGGTGATGATGTCGCGAGCAGCTGCAGCCCATTCCTCTCCTCGGAGAAAGTTGGGCTGCGAGTTGAGTTTGGGGTGGTTGGAGAAGCGTGCGGAGACCGCACATACCGAGAGAACCAAGACGGGAGGTAACGCGCCAGCTCTGGGGATTCACATCTCAGCCACAACTTCGACGTTGGGGCAAAAAAAGTGTCAAAGAGAGAACATACCTTAATTTCCTCATATAACTCGGTTTATGAAGAATATGATAAGCCTGGCCATACAGGTTCTCGAAGAAGACCTCGGCAAGGTGCTCTTGAATTTCTTTAGACGGTAGTGCATCGCCGCCTTCAAGCAAGAGCTTGCTCTCCTCCGCTTCCTGGACTAACAGAGTCGAAGGTTTATTGGGCCCATCCAGTTTAGACTTGGACGGAGTACGTGCCCAATGGTCCAAGTCTGGGCCGAAGGCTTCCTCTGCTGCACGTTTCTTGGCCGATGTCTTCCCGGCAGTAAGAGTGCCCGGAATGGCCGGTTTGACAACAGCTCTCGTGACGTTTGCGGTAACTGAGTCCTGCTCTGGCTTGGGAACGATCTTTATGATACGCTCCTCCATGCGCTTGAGCCGTTTGTCCAACATGGCCATATAGTCTGTCCTTGGAGCAGCCTTCCGCGCCGTAACCTTGTAGACGCACGGAATGCGAGATCGCAGACAATGCTTACAAGCAGGCTTCTCTCCCGAACACCGGATCTTCTTCCTCCGGCACGCGATACAAGCCAGCGGCAGCCTTTTACGTTCCTTTCCGGCCTTTGTTTTCAGTTCGCTCCATGCTGGCACCATGCCAGCTTTCTCGTCTTTCGATTTGCCGCCCAGGTCGGTACCGTCTCCCGGGCCGCAGTTGGTCAAGCCGAACTCGTCCGACATGGCTTCCTCGAGAGAATTGGCCCCATGGTGGTTGCTATCGCGGCTACCGTCGTCAGATTCGTCCATGCTGTCCTGCCGCTGGCTAGGACGGTGGCCGTAATGAGAGGTCTGAACGGTAATAGACGTCACGGAAGCCTGGCGGTCAGGTATCGAAGCTATCGAGGGAGGTTGCGAACCAGCAAAGACTTCGGCAGCATGCTGGTCAAAGTTCCCCATAGGATCGTCCTCTGGCAGGTCTTGGTATGGGAAGTGAAAGTCGCCGAAGTGCGATGCATCGAGGAGGTTGTTTGCGGCGGTGATGCTGTTGAGCGCGTCTTCAGAGACATCGTGGAGGGCCGGCGACTGTGACTGTTCCGCTGCGCTAGCGTGCGCAAAGTCCAGGTCAAGCCCAGCAAATTGCTTCGTCTCGCCTGGAGAATCAGCGGAAGGAGACATGGCTCCGGAGGTGGCCTAGCAAGGCCGCGCGCCTTGAGCGAAGGCAAGATCAGCAAATTCGCTGGCGCACAGGGCGTTGTTCCTGGGTTTGTTGCTCTGCTCAGCGAGATTGGAACAATACAAATTCCCCACCGGTAGGGCCTCGGCTTTGCTCAGCGAGCAAGACTGGGGGGGCGGAATTTGCAAGGGGTAGAGGTCAATGTCGTTTAAGAGGGAAATATCTCATCCTCCAGCACCCGAGCTTCCTCGTGCCCTTCCTATTCTTCGCTGGTTGTCGCCCTCAAGACCAAGAAAGGGTTGAAGAAAGGTCGGGTCCAAAGTGCGTGGTTTGTCCCTTGTTTCTAAGCTGCGCCCTCTGGACAGAAATGGGGAGGATTTGAGTGGGTAAGAGAGGGGACAGAAGACCGATGTGGAGGAGACGATGCGGAGGCGAGCTGGGTACCACACAGACAAACTAATGCGTAATGGACTAGCAAATCGAGTGGAATTGCTGGAATCTGGAGAAACGAGACTAATGACTGTGATAATGCTGGTCCATAGCGTTGTCGGCGACCCAATTTGTGGGGTAAATCACAGCCTTCGGTCCCCTGGGGAGGGCGAGACCAGGGCCTCAAAAGGCACCGACAACGGGAAGAGACCGGATGAGTGGGTGAACGGAGAGATAAAATGGGCGAAAACCGGTTGCCTCGGAGGGTGGTGGGATGGCAGGATGGGCGACAATGGGCGGCGCTGAGTGATAGATAATACGGGGATGGGGATGGGGATGGCACACACGATATCAACGATACCTCATCATTGAGGACTCTCGAGCTCTCATCTAATCGGCCGGGGATAGGTGACTTGAGATGAGAGAGGAAGATGACAACGGAGCAATGCGGTGTTGGAACAATGCAAGGCCAATATAACCAGGCCAGAGGAGGTCGAGGAGGGATCAGGAAAGTATGGGGAAGACGGGGGGCCAAGCAGAGGTTAAAGACTTGTCGTAGCTTAAATTCATCTAAGAAGCAAATAGATTGGCGACGGACATCACCCATCTTCGGACTTAATGGCCTCGAAGGTAAGAGCGCATCCATTCATATTCCGTACGTAGGATGGCACTTATTAAGGTATGCTTGTGTGTAGCCGGCCAGTGCACTTCAAACCACTTCTTGTTTTCTTCAATCTCTTCTCCCGTGAGTTCGAGCTAATAAGCATCGCGGTCGACACGTCTCATGCCTGACTGGCACTAATAAGTACCATATCTCACCCCGATTTAAATTGAGCGAGCAGAGCTTTGATGTTACAGGAGTCATTCAATAGATGTTATGAAGTTGAATTTCACCTACATGTATTCGTAGCCTCGTAACTTCCCAAGTTGCGTGTCACAAGTCCACCTTACCGTAAAGGCGGAAGGGACTGGCAGACTCTGACGTGCATCTGCTTGAAGATATCCAAAGAACTGATCTTGAACTCACGCGCGATATCTAACGGACAGACGCGGGGTCGATGGATGGGACTCGTGACGAATGGGAAAAAAGATCAACGAGATGGATGTGGAGAAGGGGGAGAAGGTGGCGCGCACTGGGATTTCAGACGTGCAAACGTGGAGACGTGGAGTTCTGGGCAGATGTGGGTCACCAATGATGGAAACACTTGAATTTGCGAGTCTCTGAATGGCCAGTGGAAGAGCAAGGCTGGCTCCACCAACGTTCTCCACTCCTCTCAACTGAGCGCGGGGCAGGGGTGCCATCTGCGATGGGCAACTGGTGAGCATGGCAACTCCACTCTTTGCTTTTTATTATGGATATCATTGGTGCAAATCAGTCCTGTGGACCAGACCCCACCGACCCCATCATTGACGAGCACTTAAACCTGGCTCGGCTAGGGCAGGGATCCCAGTAAATTCCGAGAATGCGCCGGGTGCGATATAGGCACGTACTCCTGTTACTTCAATTGATCCAAACTTTGGGAGGCAGTGGCACAGCTGTTGCATCCTCAAGGATGAGCTCCAGCGCAGTTCCGTCCGCAGCTGGTGACTCGACTTGAAGTGCACGCTTATGCAAAGATGAGTACGGAAGATACGTGGACAAGGGGCCGACGGTAGGGGCACAGCATATGCCTGGCAGCCGCAGCGCTGCTTGACAGCCTGGTCTGCGTGTTTACAAACCATCCGTCTGGCTGGCGGCTGCTTGTGTTTGACAGCCAGTGCGGGTACTTGTGCTTACCTCTCGAGAGACAGATCGAAGCTATGGAAAGCGACAAGTTGATGGGCGCCGTCGTAACTGAGCTGCCTTGCTGCTATTGCGAACAGTCCGGGAGACAAGATGGATCTCTGTCATCAAAGGGGAAGAAGCTACAGACTCGTCGTCAATAGCATGCCTTCAACATCATTTCAACCCCAACATTGTTCTTCCATGGGGCTCCTCTAGCGGTTCAAGTTCGGTATCTTCAAGTTTGAGAGTGTCTCCTTTTCTGCTAGCCGCGGCCGTTTCTTCGGCTGTGTCCCGCAGAATCCCGGGAGGAACCGATTATCTTCATGGTTCGTGCTGACTTGACTTGGTGTCAGTCGAACCGAGCTTCATTCAAAGGCTAGCACACACTCTTACGTCGGGTCGCCATTCCAGCTGGACTGCCCACCCCAGAAGGGCCTCACGCGTATTTCCAGGTCCTATTTTTGACCTAGAGACGCGCCTACTGGACTTAGGGGCTCCAATTCTGGGGTCCGAACGCTAAGACTGCAGACGCCGCCCGTGGAGTGCATGTCGCTCTCCGCGTTCCTACCCCAGATTCGAATCGACACCAAGCTATGATCTCAAGGTCTTGTGCTGCGCACCATGGACGAATTCCTCTTCGAGGATGCGGCTTGTTCCTAGAGCTGAGCGAGCATTTTGGTGTAAGGTACTCTATCTGTGAGGGCCTGAGAATCCAACGTCGTCTCCCAACCCTTCTGCAAGAATCAATGATACCATTTGAACTAGTTGATCTGCCTTGCGCGGAGCAATTCTGTTACTGCCACCGGGGAGTCACTCAGACCAACCGCCTTTCGGCTTGGATATCCCATGGAACATATTTTCAGTGCCAGGTACGATAACAGGCGAACCGGTACACCAGCCTTGTGAAAAGCTGCTGACACTCATGGCTCCCACCGGCGTGGACAGCTCGCGCAGTATGCAGCGACGAGCTGGTTGTAGTGTACACACAGCACAGCCTGCCGATACCACATATTGCATCTTTCTACGATGGCGTTTTCTGGAATATTACTCGATTCTTCCATCTCATTTATGAGTTAAGCGGCCGCTTATTTGGACCCCAGATCGAAGCCTGTGGACCGTTACATCCGAGACTGCGGCCCCACGACCATGTACAGGCTTAAAGGCTTGATCTCAGAGCGTTAGCTATCCCGTCGCCTGACGCATGAGCTGAACCATATTGTATCCCGCTATCCCGCAGCTCTTACTTGCGATTGCAAGGTTACCAGTTCATATGAAAACCCCGTCATGTCGCTCGGAGGATTTCTCGCATATCCCATCTCAGCGTTCGGCCGCGGATCCTCCCCAGGTCTGCTCGGATCCCCCTTGGATTCCATAACCATGTGCCACATCCAACTTGGGAGCAACCAGGAATACTCACAGCTCGAACTCTCTGTGGTGTGTGCGTCTTGGTGGAGTTCGACACTTTCACCTAGCAAGAGACAGGTTTGAGGGACAGATACGTCGAGGACTTGGGCATCCGCACCGAAGTTGGATCATGCGGATATTATCAGATCGTGTCCATGTCATGACGAACTGCGCTTGTCATCAGACATGTACCGATGTTTTGGAGTGTCTTGAAGTCAAGGAGCCCAAATATTACCTCGATGTCCGTGACTCCTGGCTGTACATGTCCTGTTTTGGGCAGCAATACAACTCAAGCGAGCTGTGTGTATTTCCAGTGTCACAACATGGGAGAGGTCGACGCGGCAGAGTGGTGCTTTACGGCTGCGCTGGCAGAGTCAAATCAAACTGGACGGCAACAGAGAAGCACAATGAAATTCGGCCACTCGACTGGAGGACAGAAGCTTAATCCGGTAGTCGGAGGTTGCACCATCGACAAATATCGCAAGTCTGAGTTGTGTCTTCCCATATGGGGTTTTCTCGGGCTAAATGCAACAGGCTGATACACAAGGCCAGACGAAAGCACCAATAGCCCAACGTCTTACACTCCTCTCTCACTGTGCGTTGTGGAGTTGGCATCGCAGCCCTACTTCGGCCTTTGCACTTATTGCTTGGTAGCGAATAGGGTATTAAGGGTACTATGTCGGTCGGTTTCGGCGAACTGCCTCTGTTCCCCGATGCCTCGTCTCGTCACCCCCCATCAAACTAGGTACTATCATCCCTGCAATGCGGTTTACTTGCAGGTGGCTGCCGCTCGTTTGGACGGCGCGTGCTGACTACATTGGAGGACGTCCTGACTGACGCATGGGCCTCGATCTCATCTTTCTTCTCCCGGGCACACATTCCCGGCGTTCTGCCGGATTTTGCCCTCCTTCTAAATCACCAGCCTCCTCTTGAGCCGCCTGATGTTTCGTTTCAAGCTGTGGATGAGGATGACTCGACCGGCTTCCCCGTTGAAAGTCGAACCAGGATTTTTTTCACTGGATAGCTATGGAGGCTTGGAATTGTCCTGCAGCGCTCCATCAGTGATTGTCTCGAGACGCGACTCGCTTATTCTGTGTTACCTTCACACGGATATATCTCCTTCGCCTTAGCCCTGGCGATGGGCTCGTGGCACAATGTCACGGCATCTTGACCTGGCAATGTCGACTCGACGATGGGCCATCCGTTTTAGGACAATTGCCGCTCTCGAATGACGGTTGGTACCGCAGAGCCTCGCACCACCGTGCATTCCAAATGATCTGCTCACATGTCCGCCTTTTGGGACCAGTGTGTGGACGGACATAGTCTCGCGGGTTTGTCTTAACCTTGCGATCCCTTTCCCCGCGAGCAAGTTCCTGTTCAGAGATAACCTAGAAACCTCCTAGGCATCATCAATGATAGACCCTCGTTGACCAATGCTTATATAAGGTGACGCACAAGTTACTCCTTACGTCAACATGGTAATGCAGCTTCAGGAGCACGTTGCCATCGGGAGTTGTTATGACACCACGTAGTAACGCACAAGCAACTTTATTCCCACTACGGCATCCTGAATCTTCATCCGACTGCTAAGGTCAACACAGCCGGTCGAGCTCATATAACGGATGTTTGCATCAGCCGAGGCAACTGCAGGCCATCGTGGCGAGTCCAGCGTGTGACGGCGGATGAGGGACAAGGGCGGCTCGAAAACATCATCCACCTCGCATTGACTGGCGAGAGAGACTCGGTCAACCCAAGCGCCTGGCATGAGAACAACGCACTCGAGAGGGTCACACCTTGCGCGACGCCGGCCACGTACCAGGCTCGCGGGGACAGCTTCGCCGTGTGTAGACATAATGTCCAGGCAGAGGTCATAAGGCTCAGCAGGACAGCTACACCATACCATATAGAGACCCTTTTGTCCGAAAAGGAGTCATGAGGCTCCCGGTGCGTTGTGACATACGGATCGAACCCAGATAAGATTTGGAATGACTAGAGGGTAACATACGACCCCAGTAACGCCCCAGTGATGTGAATGCTGTAACACAACATGAAATACAGTAACGCCCATCTCCTCAAACGTCAGACATTCACCAGATACGTACTGCCCACCTCCGTCATTCGCAACACCGTCAACTAAGTCCCTCTGACCCCCAAAAACCCCCACCCCCGAGTGTCTGCCTGTACAACACGGATGGCCTGACCTCGTCTCATCAAGGCAGCACAACATAAGCTCGGTAGCCTCAGGGCAGTGTCTCATTTCCCCTTCCACCACACGACAGAGGAAGAATAATTTGCCCGCGCAACACCTGGCCTTGCGCGGGAGTTTCATACCCTGCCTTATTTGTCGATGTAAACTGGAATTCCATACACCACGACCGCCGCGGCGGTGAGGTATCTGAAGCGGCAGGCCCCCTCCCTCGCACACGTCACCGCCTCGACAAGCGACAGCGGTACTGACCCTGCCGCGTGGCTCCTCCCGTTGTCGCCGCGGGTACTACTGCTCTTCGCCGCGGCAGTCCTCGACGCACCACCACCACTGCTGCTGCTGCTGCTGCTGCTGCCTGTGCTGCTCTTGCTGCCCCCTCCCTTCTTCTTCTTCCCGTCGTCGACCACAATCGCGCCAGCCGGTACGACCCCCCACCCCTCGAGCGTGCGGGCCGCGAAGCGATCGATGTCCCGATCCGTCACGTCCCACAGCGTGCCCGTAACGGCCGGGCACCCGGCCATAAGGTAGTTCCACGCCGTCCCGTGCACCTCGAACTCGCCGCAGTCGGCGAGGGAGGCCGACGAGCAACCCCACAGGAGCGCCGCGGCTTTGCAGCCTGGGTCCAGTCGGCGGATGGTGCGGCCGCGGATGTACTGCGCTCCCGAGCCGTGGCCGAAGTAGAGCAGGAGGTGAGAGGAGGTGAGAGCGGTTGAGAACTCTGGCTCTGTAGGTGCGCGGGAGACGATGGAGGTCCAGGACGATAGGTGGGATTGGAGGGGGGCGGCGAAGGTGGAGAGAGTGGATGGGAGATTGTTCGAAGGGTCGACGATGTAGGTCCCCGAGGTGAGGGGGACGTGATGTCCCGGCTTGGATTGAGTCTCGGCCACGGGACTCAAAGACGTCGGCGCCCGCGCTTCGAGTATCATGCGCCGGAGGCAAGCGAGAGATGGGACGCGCGAGACGGCGTTGCCCTGCATGCAGGGTAGAGATTCCCAAGGGAAGGAATGGAGAGCCTTGTCAAGGACGAGTATGGTGTGATAACCGGCGCCGCTCGTCGTATCCACTGCCTTGGCAGCGGCGTGGTACGCGTGCAGGGCGTCAAATGTCTCGACGACCATGGCGTCAAAGTCGACCTCATCATAAGCGTTCCGCTCGCCGTGGAATTGAAGAATGTCCACGACGAAGTACAACAGATCGGTGAGCGCGTCGTCGAAGTCGCAGTCGTCGTTCGTGGCGTCTCCAAGTCCGATGAAAAGCTCAAGAATTCGGGGATCGAGTGTCGGCTTCGTGGCTGTAGTTGAGCCCGCCGCCGGCGCCGCTGCTCCTCTTGCCTTCTTGCCTCTGACTTGTCTCCGGGATGGCAAATGCTTATCAAGCACATTCTGGAAACTCTTCTGGAACCGCGCGAGCAGGTCTGGTCGTCGCTGATGTTGGGTGAAGATGCCGCGGAACCCGCCCAGCCAGTCCCGCTCAATATTCACGAGCAACTCCTTCATCCGATTGTCCAGCGCCTCCCGATCTGCCCACCAAGCCGCCTTCGCACCCTTGACGCTCATGTCCCTAGCGTCATGGCAAGTCTCGTTTGCCAATCTGATAATTTCGAGGAGCTCGGCCCGGCCCTGCTGGAAGTTGAACACTTCTGTATCTGCGTCCCGGGAGTTTGCCCGCTCAAGCGGCAAGCGGATTACGAAAGGAGTTTGGCCGGCCTGCAGTCTGGTGATGCATAGGTCGTGCTTGTTCTCGCTCAACGATATTGAGATAGCCGTCCAGCTCTTCGGAATGATGTCGATGTAGTCCCGTTGAAACTTGTGTAGGTCAGTACAGGGGCCGAGACTTGTCCGCCGCAGGTCCTCCGGCGAGACTAGTGTCGTTGGCCATTCGTTTCCGTCGGCTTTATTGACGTGTTTCTCTTGATAGAGGACCTTGCGTTCGCGACGCCACGTCAGATTCCTGGCGAGGTCTGCGGAAGACGCGGCGTGGCCAATATGGTTGACGGCCTTGGAATTGGCCGATATGGTCGACAGAACAAGCGTGACAGTCTGTAACATGGCCGAAATACGGTGAAGCTGACTGCCATCACCTGTCAAGGCGGCCTCCGCATGGGCTGTAAGCAAGACGTCCTGGGCTTCTAGTAAGCTAAGTAGAAAGCCAGCCGGTGCCGAATCAGTGGAAGCCTCCTTCTTGTGTGCGGAGGTAGCGCTGCGACCCTTGCGTGGAGGAGAGTGCTTGCTTAGAGATAATCGATCTCTGTCGTGAGTCGACCCTGATAGTGTGGGAAACGAAAGGGTAGAGTCGTGGACAACGGAGAAAACAGAATCACGAGCCATGTTCTCTAAGCTTTGACCGAGAAGACAGGCGGCCATGACAACACTTTTACTTTCGAAGGCTGAAGAGTGTCTAGGAAGTACGACAACCTCTTGCAAAAGTGATGTTGCCGCCGTCCAATCTTTCTGCCCCAGCAGTGACATGGCTTTCTGTATGAAGACCAGGGCTCGGAATGATGACATGTAGGGATCTTTGGTAGACAGGGTTGGTGTGGGTGGTATTACCGCAGCCTTGGATTTCGCGACTGCAGTCCGTGTTGCCGGCTTCTTCGCAGGTTGTCTTACTGTTCTTCTCGCCGATCTGACGGCAGTCTTGTCCTTGATTTCCAACTTCGCCATTTTCGTCTCGAGATCCGCGGTTTCCAACGGTTGAGCGGTGGCCTCGGGCCCGACCGTCCTTGACTTGAGCGTCGACAATATAGCTTCCGCCATTCCAACCATCTCCATCTCGGCTTCGAAGTTTCGCAGTCCACGGTAGACTGCAGCCATCTGACAAAGAAGGTCGAGAGAGGAACACGAGTGGTAGTCTGTAAGAAGAGCAGCCCTTGCCTGTCCTACCAGCTCTTTCGATTTCTCGGGCTTACCAGCCTTCAAGTAGACAGAGGCCATCCAAGTGGTCGCTTGAGCGATGTGAAACCCGGAGTGAGTTGCCCGAGCCATCTTCTCCGCCTGCTCTGCGTAGTAAGTCGTTTCCTGGTACATCCCAAGGTGCGCGTACATAGCCGACAGCTGCAGCAGGGCCCGAAAAAGATGGCGGAAGTAGATCCAGAAATCGGGACCTGTTATTGCAGGACTTGCTGAATTGTCCCCTCCAGCGTCTGACATATCTATGGCCGTAGTGCTGTCATCCGCTGCTGCCCCCTTCTTGTCTTTGTTCTCGATGAGCTGAGATTCCAACCGCGTCCATTCCGCGAACAAGACCCGTACGCTGTCCCTACAGTATACAAGGGCGTGATGTGAATTCCCAAGCTCGAGAGCGGCTACTCCGCGAAGATATGACGCATATGCGCAGAGAAGTTTCTTACGGGACCGGGGAATCTTGTGGGTTGAATGGTTTGACGCGAACGAGATGGCTGCCTTGGCCAGATGACCGTTTCTATATTCTGTCAGTTAGCAGCACTTGTGATGCCAGCTTCATGGGGAGACTCACGCCTTTGCCGTACTTCCAGAAGTAATGGAAATATCGGCATATGCGAGCTGTAACTCGACAGCTAGGTATCCCGGGGAATCCTCCGATCTCGCAAGAAACGCCTCTGCAGTATCAAATATATCTGCCGCCTGCAACGACAAACCAGTGTCAAAAAGATGTACGGCAAGCGCCGTGTGGCTCTGCACGAACTGCTCTGGTCGTGGACCTTGGAAGATCCGAGATATGTCTGCTGCTAAGCGGACCACGATATCGAGCAGGCTCTGATGACCCTTCAAGCGTAGGAAATCTGCGACAGACTCTAGGTGTACCAAAAGGTCTGTGACACCATCGATGGCACCTTCCAAGCCTTCCCTTGTCGGATGGGAGTCGACTAGCCCCCTCCAAATCGAGAGGGTGTGCTCGAGCAGCTGAGTATCTGGATAACCGTCGACAAGTCCTGTACAGGAAGTCAATAGAGCTTTCAAGTGAGGAAGATACTGTGCTAGTGGTACGTCTTCGCCGAGGTCGTTCTGGCCGACTTGTACTGCATCGGCAGCGATGGACCGGATATTGGACAGTAACTCTTTGTCACCGACAGCGGCGGTGAGAAGCCGTAGAAGCGTCCGCAATCGTCGTATGGGAAATCTTGTTGGGATATAGATACGGAGCAGCGCGTCGACGGTCGGATCGGCAAGAGTGACTTGGGACCTCTTCTCGCTGCTGAGGAGAACAAACTGCAGTCGGTGCTCGAGGGCGGCGGCTTGCTCGGCCTCTGGGAAGTCGACGGTCCAATCCAGCCATGCAGTTTCAAGGCGGGCAATCGATGAAAGAGTCCGGCAGAGAACTTCGGCCTCGAACTTTACGCCCCAGGCGACTTGAGGATGTTCTCGTTGCAGAGCTGTCGCCACGGCGCCGAGAACACCGTCATCGACCAAACAGTCTCTAATCCCTCGCAGCGCTTCTAGGGCCTCGTCGACCCGGCCCAGGCTCTTGCATAGCTCAGCCATTTTTTCGAACTTGATAATAAGCTGTGCCTTTGCCTTTTCCTTGGCTGGGCGATTCTTAACGCAGTCGATCGATCGCCGCAGCGCTTTCAATGCAGCGGAATTGGTGGGAGTTCCAAATTGACGTTGCCGGAGGTTGTCGTACTTCATGTAGAAAAAGTGAGAGATTTTCACGTAGTAGGAGGTGGCTTCATCGGGCATGGGCAATTCGCCCATATACTCCAGCAGCGTAAGAATATCGGCTAGCATCGTCTCCAACACATCCCAACCGAGCCTCTCCTCACCGAGAAGAGCCTTGGCCAAGATAAAAGCCGAATCGAGCATATGGTGTATAGACTGTAGCAGAAGCTGCCGCCGTTGCTCGTAACGTAGATAGTCCTTAGTACTACTTGTTGGAGAAGGTGGCTTGCCCAGCCAGCGCAGACAGAAACGTGGGCATTGCAGCACAAAGCTCTCCAATGGGTCCTTGGTGCTGGCTGGTGGATGGACAAGCGTTCCCTTGGCGTCTTTAACCTGCCCGAGCAGTATGGGAATGATTGCTCTTCTCAAAGCGCTGACATTACCCAGAAGTTCGTCGAGTTCCGTGGTATCCCCGCGTAGTGAGCCTTGAACGCCCGCTAAGACCTCGTTCAACAGTGTGTCCTCCTGGAGATACTTCGCAGGGTCCAATTTCAGCTGAAAGGCAAGCAGCTGGGCTGCTATGGAGCAAACTTTGGCGGCTGACTCCTTTTCTGGGGTTGCAGAGTCCCGCAGCTTACTAGCCCATTGTACAGCGTCCGTTAAGTTTCCAGACTCTCGTGCTAAGGCTGCGAGCATTTGATAAATGGTGGAATTTGATAGTGTGCAGGATGTAGCAGTTGTTTGCCGGAGAGGCGGAATTAGTTCGTAAACACCGTTGACAGTATTCAGGCAGAGTCGGTAAATCGAAGGACGGCCCTTAAGACGTCGGACGTAGGCGGCGACACATCGTGAGAGGGGTGACAGAATGTCCTTCTCGACGTCTCCTTCGTGCCCAGCTAGCCTCCACCAAAGCAATCTGGACTCCAGTCCCAAGCCTTGAATCTCGAGAGCGGCTTCTGGGGAGACACTGAACCTGGGGTCGGAAGCGATAGTGTCCTGGCTGCTAGAAACACTAGGACTGAGAGACAAGAGAGTCTGCGAGACTGTCTCCATCTGGCGCGCGAGCTTGCTTTTGTCGGCGCTTGTTTGCTTTGCCATGGACAGCAACAGATTGATGACCGATGAGCCATGGCTTGTCCGCAGAACAGGCAGAGCTGCCGCGATGAGGGACGGCTTCTTCATGGCTGCGAGTAGCCTCAGCACTTGAATCTGCGTTGTGACGATCAACGACATGGCAGGTCCGGATGGTTTTGCTTTGCTGAAGTCCAAAAGCTCAGCCACGGCATTTGTCGAGCTCTTGTTATCATCGCTCGTTGTCTTCGAGCTCTCGACGCTTGCACTTCCTTCCAGTCGGCGCTTGAGGATCCGAAGCTCCTTGACGGCTTGGTCGTGCAGTCCGAGACCTATGAGCTTGCCGACGAAAGATGACATTCCAGCCTCCAGTTGTAGTTCTGGAAGCGAGATTTTCCCGGAGCTGTGGAGTGTTCGCAAGGTAAAAAAGGCAACGCGAGCACATTCGACTGTCAAAAGGCAGCTGCTGATCGATGTCGTGTTTGCTGTTGATATATGTCTTGCAGGTTTTATAGGCGACGTCGCAACACGGTTCAGCGACCGAGGTTGTAGTGGGCTCATGGGCAGCGAGTTGGATCTTCGGAGGGCATTTCGAGTTACGGACTTGACAAGGTCGCCATCTTCCTGTTTCTTAGCGGGAGTTTGGGCGACAGGTTTCGCAGCGTCTCCCAGTGCCTTCAGCGCGGAATTGACAACCTGAGTGGCCAAAGCAGCCCTGTCCCGGGCAGATAAGCCCTCCTTGGTTCCATCTTCGACTGGCTTCGTCTTCTTAGTAGCCCTTGCAGTGCCTGTGATGGTCTGCTTTGTAGGTTTGCTGGTCTTGGCTTGCCGGGCACTCGCTGGGACAGCGCCGCTGCCGGAGCTTGTGTCGTCTTTCGGCAGCAGTAGTCCCTTGAGAGTGACTATCGTTGCGGCGGAGCATGTTGTAATATTAGAGACTGCGCTCTTGACAGCTTCAGCGTCGGAGCTGAGAAGAGCCATTGATTATCGAGGCGATGTCGAGGTAGCGCGAGTTGATGTTGGTTGATTCCTATATCATATCATGGCGAGAGCAATAGTCTCTATCCAAGAAAAAGCCAAGGACGAGCAATGAAAGCAATGGCTAATGCTGGAAATGCAAGAATGCAGAAAATGAGCCCAATCTGCTCTAACATGAACGGCTAGAATCATGTTCTGCTCCACCGTGAGGCGCTCGCGGTCGACTGTTGACTCAGCGGGTGGAGTCCTGATTGTTGACTAGGCAACGACAACACAACCAATGGGAGCGCAGGAGAAAGCTGCATCCGCGGCAAGAGCCGTCCGCATCTTTCCTTCCGTCTGTGCACGTTTTCGAACTTCCAGAACTTCTCTGCCTTCCGCGCCTGAGCATTCCCGTCGCCAGACTCAACCTGCATATTCCAGCATTGCATATCAGCGGTCGAATCAGGATGTTACCGTCAATTGCTCGCCAGAGGCTGCTTGCACCAGCTACGGCCCTTTCGAAAGTAGCATTTGCGACCCCTCGTGCTTCCGGGGCATGGAGAGCGTCAAGCTCATTCCCAATTGCCGACCCGAGCTTCTGGAAGGGCATGATTCCGAAGCCATTCCGACGAACCAAAGATCCCTTTACGCAGAAGAAGAAGAGTAAAATCGCCGCGTTCAAGACGTGGATGGCAAAGGAATGGAACCCGGCAACATTTTTCATCATCATCTTCCTGCTGATCGGCTCCATGTCGATCAATATGATTTCGCTGAAAAAACGCTTCGAAACATACATGCGGCAGTCGGACGTTCGCATCGGTCTTCTGCGTGAGGTGGTGGAGAAGTTGCAGAAGGGCGAGAAAGTGGATGTTGAGAGAGTGCTCGGGACCGGGGTGCCAGAGAAGGAGGCGGAATGGGAAGCAGGTATATTTATCCTCACTCTCGCCCATTCTCAGAAACTCTTGTGGTATCAGAACCGAAGGAGCTAACGTATCCACTCAGTCCTCAACGAACTCGAAAAGGAAGACCTAGCGCGGAACCAGAAGAAGAAGAAGGCCGACCCTGCACCAACTTCCAAGATAGCACCGGCTCTGAAGGAAGAGCCAGCTCAGACTTCAGCTAAAACTGAGAAAATCGAGGCGACGAGCCGAGATTTCTTCTAGAGACCTATCTATTCCAGTTCTGCCCTCCTTTACATAAACCATGACAAGGTGTTACACGACGGTCAGGACAACATATCCTTGAATGCCGAGGCACCATTCTTAGGTGGTATCGAGGAAGAGCTCGAGTGCCGCTCAGCTGTGGATGCCGTTTGCTGCAGGACGTCGACTAGGGCAGGGAGCAGCTCCTGCGTGGACAACTCGACTCTTACACCCTGAGCCCCAGTTTGCTTGGGGTCTAACTCGGTGAAGAAACTCTCCTCTCCCCTGACCCCGCCGACGTTGATTATGGCTATTGGCATGCCACGGTCTTTTGCTCGCTTGGCAAGGCGCCATGCCGAGTATGTCGCCAGCGATGTCGCGAGAACCAGCAATCGACCTGCACCGTCGATGGCCTCCTCAGCCGAATGCTTGACATGTCCAGCGATGCTCTCGCCAAACATGACCACGGCCGGTTTTAGTATACCGGCAGAGCTCGGTACCTTCCATGCGCCTTGCGCATCAACCTCGACGATTGCTCGACTTCCATCTGCGAGATCAGGCGGATTTGCCAGACAACTCGGGCAGGCTGGATATCGGAATGTCGTGTACGGCGCGTCGGGGAGGTCGACGTCGCCGTCAGGGTTGGTCCGGAAGCCCCGCCGGCGTCTTTCGTCCGGATCCTCTGTCTCTAGTGCGCCCGAGGCAAGAACATCGGTCAAGAAGGATGCCCACGCTGGGTTGAGCCGGGCAAGCTCATCCTGGAAGGTGTCTCGGGGGAACTCTGTCCTGCAAGACGTGCATACTGTAGCTCTCAGATAGCCGTGGAGCTCCAATGTAGGAATATGAGGATGAGCCTTTGGGTGAAACGAGTCCACGTTCTGTGTTATAACGCGTGATACAAGGCCGAGGTCGCCGAGGTCCCTGACGGCGTAGTGTCCGGCATTAGGGCTGGCCTTGTGCAGAGTGGTCCAGCCCAGGAAGCTCCGAGCCCAGTACCGTTTCCGGGCCTCGTGATTTGCCAGGAACTCGTGGTAGTAAATTGGACGGTAAGTCTTGTTCACGCGGTAAGTGCCATTGACTCCGCGGTAGTCTGCGAGACCACTTGCCACCGACAGCCCAGCCCCTGAGAGGACAACTGTAGATGCTGGAAGGCCCTTGGGCGCTGGGGATAGGAAGAACTCCTGCAATGCTGCAACTGCACCAGAGAGAGTAGTCGCACCGGCCGGGTGGACTGTTGGGGGTGGCAAGAGCTCCGTGTAAGGGATGCGCATGAGCGGTTTGCGCATCGGAGCTATAGTAGTGGTGGTGATCGTTGCGCAAGTGTTTACGTAGGCAGCCAGATTTGTATGTAAGGGTGTGTTTCAAGCTGCCCAGGTTAATATGGCCAGGGTCGAAGATGAAGTCGTCATGACCTCGAAATGGACTGCCAGCGGCCAACGGCTGTCGGAACAACAGCCACAATAGGCAGTATAGACGATAAGCACGATAAGATGCTCGCAAGAATCGAATGATCCCAGTGGGATTAGCGCCTCTCTAGCGCTTTTTTACCACGACAATATCCCGATTTCCGAGAGTCCCACTGCCAAATCCACTGACGCAGGGCAAAGATTATCGGCAAGCGGGCATGACAGCGACCGACTCCGGCGATTGACAGGTGACAGATCCATGTTTGTCGTGAAGATTCCGGAGAGCTGTTGTGTCGTCGACTTGTATTTTTTTACGGCTTCAATGGAGTGCGTGTTGTAGTGCAAGTATTTTTCTTTATTTTGTACTCTCGTTTGACGCGCATTCATGGCGAGTCAGCACTGCGCACGACTGCCGGCCCGGCTGGCGTCGTGCCTCAGCGCGCAGCCGCATGTGGCTATGTCGCGTGCGGGTGTGAGCACAGCAAGAGGGCCCTTCCGGAACCTCCTACTCCAGGTGCCATATCAGGGATGCCAAAGGACACCTCAACCACATCTGACGCGCGTCTACCAGACATCTTCGTCTTACTGTCAAGCACCTATTGACCGGGCTGTTCTTCCAAGATCGACAGTCGTTTCATCTCCACATTCGTCGGGTGCTGCCTCGTCATCAGCACCGTCCCTTCTTTCATCATCTTCACACAACTACCAGAGACCACGAACAAGAACACTCCTCAGCTCCATTACAACAAGAACGATCATGGCGACAGCCAGCCACAGCCACGCCGGCCACGGCCACCATCACCACGAAAACCCGTACCTCACCTCCAAAAACAAGAATGATGCGGGCGTTCGCATCACCCGGATCGGTCTCTTCTCCAACCTGGGCATGGCCGTCGCCAAGGGCGCAGGAGGCTACATGTTCAATTCCCAAGCCATGATTGCCGATGCCTGGCACAGTCTGACAGATCTTGCCTCTGACATCCTGACCCTGGCCACCGTATCCTGGAGCATCAAACCGCCAACCGAAAAGTTCCCGACGGGCTTCGGCAAGATCGAGAGCTTGGGCTCGCTTGGCGTGTCGAGCATGCTGCTCTTCGGCGGCATATTTATGTGCATGAGCAGTTGCGAGTCGCTCTACGCCCACTTCTTCCTCGACCCGGAGACCGTGGCACAGATGGCGGCGCATGGGCACAGTCACGGCCACAGCCACAGTCACGCTCATATGGCCCCGAGTATACACGCTGCTTGGTTGGCAGGCGGTACGATAGTGCTCAAGGAGTGGTTGTACCATGCGAGTAAGTCATTGCATTTGCGCCAGCGTATCACGACCGGCCTGCCATTGCACAAGTGGAACTGACACATCGCCTTCCGAATCTAGCCATGAAAGTCGCCCGCGAACGCAAGTCATCGGTCCTAGCTTCGAATGCAGTGCACCACCGCGTCGACAGCATGACAGGTTTCGTCACGCTGGGAGCCATCCTTGGCGCCAACTATTTGCCTGACTCCAGCTGGCTCGACCCCGTCGGCGGCCTGCTTATCTCCGGACTCGTCATCAAAGCAGGTTGGCAAAACACCCTCGCATCCCTGCTGGAGCTCGCGGACCGCGGCCTTGACGACGACATCAAGGGCTCCGTCCGACGGCAGGCGATGAAGGTGCTGTCCGGTCCCGAGGCCATAAGCGAGGGTCACGAGGTCGAGATACGCGACATTAACGGCGTAAAGTCCGGCCAGAACTATCTCATCGACCTGGAGCTGGCCGTGCCGAACGCGTGGACGGTGGAGGATATCCGTGGTGTTGAGGATGCGGTCCGCGCCCGTGTTGGGAGCAAGGTCCGCGGCGCGAGGAGAGTCAGGGTCCGGTTCGTGCCCAAGGAGGCGGTGCAGGCCATCGACAAGTTCGACGAATACATCCCCGGTGACGTCAGCCCCAAGACCAGCCCCGAGCCAGAAGATGAGCCTAACCACGACCACGACCACGACCACGGACATGACCATGATAACCATGGGCACGAGCAGGACAACAAAAAGTCACGTTAGGGAAGCAGTGTCATTGTTGGCATCGGCGTTAGGGAAGAAATGATGTTTGAGTATTTCTTTTGCTTTTCTTGCACGCGCATGTTCGCCGAATACCTCGAACTGGTACGGGACTCTGTATAAATCAGATGCGCTGTGTCTTGCATATGGTGGCGTTTCTGGACAGATAGAGACGGAGGAGGTCGGTCTGAAAAGCTCCGGATCCAGAACCCCTGAGAAACTGATGCATTCTTGGAAGCATCTCCTAAAGAGGCTCTAGAAGGTTGATAAACTTCTGATCCTATCCCTGTTCTCCATTCCACGAGTCTCGCGCATGTTGCCTTCCGAATACTGCCCGGACTGCCAATGCGCCTAGACCTCGAAGACTGACGCTATTGGACCGCCTGTACGAAATAGCGGATGGTACAGTAGCGCTCGAGTTCCTGCATGGATCTGCGACGGCATTGGACGACTGAGAGCTCGATATTTAGCCTAAAGTGGGCTCGAGGGCGAGGCTACAGCATTCTCAAGCCTATTTGCCCTGAAGGGACCTGCAACTTTGCCCCGCCATCGAGGGGTTATGAAGTCAGCGTTGGGCGGGCTGCCCCACGTCAAAGGCAATGACATGTAGGTACTGCAATAATATGGACAGACGGGGGAGGGCAAAAGTCTTGCTCGTCTGTCTATGACTTTCATTTTCAAGCGTTTAAGCTGTGAGCCCTGTTCCTGCATATCGAGTTGTCGGTCAAGCATCTTCAAACCAGCACAATGAGCGACGGACCACTGTATCTCGGGTTCGATCTGTCAACCCAGCAGCTTAAAGGTACGATATACCGATACCGGAACCCGTATAAGTCCAGGACACCTTCACACCGACTTTACCTTACAGAATGAAGCGAAACACTAACCTCAACCCACCCGAGTCGCAGCCATCGTCATTCGATCCGACCTCACCATCGTCTCCGAAGCCAAGGTCGACTTTGACGGGGACTTCGGCACCAAGTATGGCATCAAGAAGGGCGTCCTCAGGAACGAGAGTGAGGGCGAGGTCTACGCCCCTGTGGCAATGTGGCTCGAGTCCCTCGACCTCGTCCTCCGCCGCCTGAAAGAGAAGAACACCCCCATAGACCGCATACGCGGCGTGAGCGGCTCCTGCCAGCAGCACGGCAGCGTGTACTGGAGCCGCGACGCCGAGCACCTCCTGGGCTCCGTCGCGCCCGAGAAGGACCTCGCCGACCAGCTGTCGCCGGGCGCCTTCTCGCACCCGTACGCGCCCAATTGGCAGGACGACAGCACGCAGCAGGAATGCGACCGCTTCGACGCCCACCTGGGCACGGCCGACCGCCTCGCCCAGGTGACGGGCAGCGCGGCGCACCACCGCTTCACCGGCCCGCAGATCCTGCGCCTGCGCCAGAAGCTGCCGGACATGTACGCCGCGACCTCGCGCATATCGCTCGTCTCCAGCTTCCTCGCCTCGGTGCTGATGGGCGCCATCGCGCCCATGGACATCAGCGACGTGTGCGGCATGAATCTGTGGGACATACCAGGCAACAAGTGGTCCGAGCCGCTCCTCGAGCTGACGGCCGGAAAGGACGGCGTGCAAGAGCTCGTCTCCAAGCTGGGTCCCGTGCGCCAGGACGGCGGCGGCGGCATGGGCGCCGTGAGCAGCTATTTCGTCCGGCGCTACGGCTTCAGCTCCGAGTGCCAAGTCGCGCCGTTCACGGGCGACAACCCGGCCACCATCCTCGCCCTACCGCTGCGGCCCCTCGACGCCATCGTCAGTCTGGGCACTAGCACGACGTTTTTGATGGTCACGCCCGTATACAAGCCAGATCCGAGCTACCACTTCTTCAACCACCCCACCACACCAGGACAGTACATGTTCATGCTGTGCTACAAGAACGGCGGGCTGGCCCGCGAGAAGGTCAGGGATGCGCTACCCCCGCCGCCGGCGGACGCAAATGACCCGTGGGCGACGTTCAACGAAGCCGTGCTCGCGACTCCGCCGCTGGACATGCGGACTCCGTCCGACCGCGCCAAGATAGGGCTGTACTTCCCCCTTCCCGAGATCGTGCCCAACATCCGGTCCGGCACGTGGCGGTACACGGCCTCTCTGGCTGGTCAGGACCTGCAGGAGTCGTCGGAATCCGCGAGTGATGACGACTGGACGCCCGCCAAGGACGCCCGCGCCATCGTAGAGTCTCAAGCGCTGTCCATGCGGCTGCGCAGCCAGAAACTCGTCGTCGCCCCCTCCGCGGGAGGCAGCACCGAAAAGCTGCCGCCGCAGCCGAGGAGGATATACCTCGTCGGCGGCGGCAGCCTGAACCCGGCCATCGCGAGGGTGATGGGCGACGTGCTCGGCGGCGCGGACGGGGTGTACAGGCTGGACGTGGGCGGGAACGCGTGCGCGCTGGGAGGGGCGTACAAGGCCGTCTGGGCGTTTGAGAGGGCCGAGGGGGAGACGTTTGACGAGCTGATTGGGAAGAGGTGGAGGGAGGAGGGGGCGATTAGCAAGGTTGACGATGGATATAAGGAGGGTGTGTTCGAGCGGTATGGCGAGGTGTTACCGGCGTTTGAGAAGATGGAGAAGGACATCTTGAAGGTTGCTAGAAACACCTAAGGTACCTAGTTAGAGGCCTCGTTACCTCGTAAAAGGAGATATTGAGATCTAATCACTTTATTTCACGATGCCTCTTGTACTTGGTGCATTCGATTGAGCGTGACTTTTCCCTGTGGAGGAAGTCGCAACTCATTTGCTTGCACTTGAGAGATGTGGCTGTGCAATCTGCTATGGGAAAAGCACTTTTGATTGCGTCACCTTACGCGATATCAGTACAGTATCGACATCTCTTCCAGTGCGTTACACTCCAACGACGCATTACTTTCTTTACGATTCTTGAGGAGGACGCTGCGCCAGATGAAGCATCATACCTACATTTCACCCTCGCTTAACTCTGGTTAGGTGCGGAACGCATCCATATGAAACGTGCGAGTTGGAAGTGCATCATGCTGACGATGACAGGATCTGTGACTGCTGCTGCTCTGAGGCTGGACCTCGAGCAGAGTACTTACCATTTCGATCATGATCCTAGGCCCGATCTCGTACTTCGACTGCCTTGTCTTCTGTCTTCTACTTGCACCACAGCTCATCTGGCATGTTGGACTCTTTGAGACCGCATTCTGTGTCTTGGGCACCTTGCCATTCCTCAGTGAGCGAGCATGCACCGTCACATTCTTACACAGCATCACTAACATGGCCAGTACTAAAACTGCCCATATCCTTGATCTATGAACGCTACGTCCGGCCTGGTGGTGCTAGGCGATCAGCCTTCGTCCTGCGGGCGTCGCCATTCGAGGACCTCGTCGTCCGCTGCGTCCGATACGCCTTCGCCAATATACCTCCCAGCATCGGCCATGTCTTCTTCTGCAAGCAGGTCGCCGTGCCATTTCTCAGCTGGCGCATGCTCCGCCACGGCTACCTGACTTCGCCGATCCACTGGCGCGAGCACAGAGGCGACGGCTTCGAGGGCGTCTGGGTCATGAGCGATCCAGAGCAGGACCCGGACGTGGTCCTGTACTACGCCCATGGAGGTGGCTTCAGTATGGGCTCGCCGTACTTCTACCTCGAGTTCTTGATCAGCTGGCTGGCGCTGCTGCGGGAAGCAGGGTATGCCAACGGGGCGATCTTTGCGCTCGAGTATACCTTGGTTCCTGGCGCGTCGTTTCCGACGCAGCTGCAGGAGGCGATAGCCGGCTACCGGCATGTCCTGGCCGTGGCAAGGGATCCCTCGATTGTGTGTGTCGGCGGTGACTCGGCAGGCGCAATGCTCATTTTGAGCATGCTGCTTCACCTGGCGACGGAGCACACCGGCGCTGAACATATCGGAAAAAGCGTCACTCTGCATAAACCAGCATTCGCTGTGCTGATATCGCCATGGACCACTCTGGTCTCTCCGCTCCACAAGAACAATACCAGCGATTACCTCGACGTCGATGCGCTACACCGGTACGGTCTACAATATGCCGACAACAAGATACAACCACATGACCCCATGGTGTCTCCGGGAAGTTGCAAGGACATCGCCTGGTGGCAGCGCGCGTCTCCCTCGCAGGGTGTCTTCATCACTTACGGGGAAGAGGAGGTATTCCAGCCGGAGATCGAGCAGTTCGCTCAGCTCCTGCAGAAGGCCGGCGTGATCGTAGGAAGCCAGGCAGAACCTGGTGGCATCCACGCGTGGCCGGTGGCCTCGCTGTTTCTGTCGAGCTCCAACGAGCAGAGGCTCAAGGGGCTCCGGAACCTGGTCGAGAAGATTAGAGAGCGCATCCCGGCAGGCAGGGAGAGGGTTGAAAAGTGTGTTAAGGCAGTAGAAGTCCACGAATCAGATTAGATCAAGTTATTTTTTCTTCCGTCATTGACGTTGCCTTTCGTCAACGGAACCATAGCGTGAACTCGGCTTCAAAGACGGGCATGTTTTGTTCTTGTCTCCGGCTTGGTGGTTGCTCTTCCGTGTTCATCATTGTGTGACTTGGGTACCTCTACTTGTGAGGAATGTGTAAAGAATCAATGGTATCTTACCTTGATTTACAAGTCGTCGTTTGGACGTCTTTCCAATACCTATTTACCACAGTACGGTACATGTTAGATCAAGAAACGGCTGCTATCGCGGATCGTGAATGATTCTCGTGACGGCATGTAGGGTGTGGAGCGCGTGGCGCAGATCTGCATGAAAATGGGGCAATTGTGGCACCTCGATACTGTGGTAATGAAACTGTACCTCGAGAATTTTTGTTTGGATTGCTCCTGCATCACTGCATCGAGGCTGGCCGCACTTCGGTCGTAAAAACGATCGGACGGTCGAGTCAAACTGCGACAACCACAAATGGCCAGGCTGCAGTCGTCCAAGAGAGTATCTGCGCCCACTAGGAGGCCTGGGGGAGCACCATAGCTGCCTAAAGCTGCCCGGATTTGATTGAGAGGTGCAATCGCCAGCGCCTTTATTGCTGACATGGAAGTCAGTGAAAGTATACGATATCCTCAGGATACATAATACTGGAAATTATCAAGCAATATGGTTCGCTACTCGCGCCCTCCAGGCTCTTCTTGTTGATGATCCATCTTGCTGTTGGTGGTGACTCGTCTGTCGTGCATTCCTCAATCACTTCGAGTCGAGTTGGAACTCCTCTGTTCTCAGCCGTGGCAACGCGTTTTTATGTTGTTTTTCCTCCATTGATGGCATTCACTCATCCATTCTTCATCGCGTTGATGTACGACGTGAATACGCCAAGCCAGCTCAGCTCCTATTCATGCCCTCCGCGGCACTCAAATTTCTACATATATCCAGCAATTCCTCGCCCCAAGCAGAGCAGTTGCACTACAGTTGTCCGTCGACATTAGTCCGAGCTTTAAGGACCCCGGCATCGTCCAGTTCCACCTCATCATCCCTGGCACTTCCAGCCACACAGAAAACCGCTCTGAACCCCACCAAGCAGTGTGAAGCGGACCAGCAATCCTTGCTCGTTCATTAATTAGCACACAACGAGGGAGTTCGTTGCCCTTGGCTCGATTTCCTGCTGCGAGGTGTGTATAAATCGGGGCAACCACTCAATCAGTCTCCATCACGGACGCCGGAGCTGGGAGAGTTTTTGTCCCCCTGCTGGCCTGATTCGTCGCTTTGTCTGTTTTAACTCTTTGGGTTCTGAGTTTTTTGTCGGTCCCGCCAGCCAGCGGTGACTGCTGTTTAAAAACCTGAAGTCATGTCTGGCGAAGGCACATATGCACCCAAGTCCCCCGACCTCTCTTCCTTTTTCTCATCTGGCCCCACGCAACCTCCTCCTACGAGCCAACCAGCACCACCTCAACCTGAACCCTACAAAACGACACTCCCACAGAGCACATTCCTGCACCAACACCCGCACCAGCACCAGCACCACCAAGCCCCTGCAAACTATTACAGCCATCCGGTGGCAGCCGGAGCACCTTCCCAACAACCACAGCCACAAGTACCTACCAGTGTACAGCCTCCGTTATACCCACCGCAGCTATCACAACCCCACAACTCTGCCGGCCCGGCTTATTCGCAGCTGTCACCACATTCACCGCATCGCCCACTGCATCATCAGTATCCACAGCCGGCAACTCAAGCCGTTGCGCAGGCTGTCCCGCAGGCTTTCCCGCCCCGCGGCCAAGATCAGGCGCAGGGAGCATACGGACTACAACCCCCAACAGCTTACCAGAACTACTATCAACCGTACGGAGACGGCCAGTATCAGCCGGGATCCCACACTCAGGGATTTGGTAAACAGGAATTCTACGGCAGCTCCGTGTCTCTGGGACATATCCCACCCCATCCGGACAGCCTGTCACAGCCACAATCTCAGCCACAGTCGGAGAACATGCCCCCACGAAGGTCTGCAGCATCTTCCGGGTCCCAGCAACCGCCGGTCCTCGAGCCGTCACCGGTGCGGACCAAGTTCCCGACGGCCAGGATCAAGCGGATCATGCAGGCAGACGAGGAGGTCGGCAAAGTTGCCCAGCAGACCCCCATTGCCGTCGGAAAGGCGCTCGAGATGTTCATGATCCACATCGTCACCAAGAGCGCCGAGGTGGCCAAGGAGAAGAACTCCAAGCGGGTTACCGCGGCCATGCTCAAGCAGGTGGTCGAGTCGGACGAGCAATGGGATTTCTTGCGGGAGATTGTCAGCAAGGTCGACGTTGAACAGGCTGGCAAGTCTGGCACTAAGCCAAAAGCCGAGAGCGAGAGCGAGGAAGAGCCGGTGGAAAAAAAGAAGGGCAGAGGCGGCCGGAAAAAGAAGGCCGTTTAGGAAGAGGTGCCTGATGATTTGGGCCTGGAGAAGCTTGTGATCGAGGACTGAGGCTCTCCGAGGGACAGGAACTCCCTGCAGAAAGGGGGTTGGTTCCTCGTCTCCAAAGACGTGTGTCCGCTGGACAGAGCCTTCGAACCTTTGGTCAGCTTTCATCGGTCTCCAATTTCGACCGCTTGCTCTCAATCCGGGAGTCTTGATGTGTTAAGGGAGGACGGGGACGGAATCAGCGGTTGTCAATGGCGCAGAGTGTCTATACGGTCAATGAGAGCGCCAGAAATATGAATGATGACTGATGGAGGAGATGGATGTACGGCGTTGCAGGAGGACAGCCCGGTAAGCATATATACTGTGGCGTTTGGCGTCGCGGTATGCAAATGCTATGGCATCAGAAGACAATTAGGTAGTCTTCCACGGCGGCGAAATGGAGTTGGCAGCCATAATGTATAAGGCATGGTGAATTTGGTAGTTGTCAAGATCGCTTTTTCTCTCGCCTTGCCTTAATTTTGACAGGACGTGGTGTGGAACTGGAAAGACTGGCTTCGAGACACAAAGAAGGTACTTTGGCGTGACAATGTAATATAACCAACTCTTTGGAAGTTCGCAGGTTTGCAGCGATCCTCTCTCAGCTTGCAACCTCGACAAACTCCACTCTTTTGCCACAGCACGTCAACAGTATCTATCAGCTTGCACCGTTGACTCGGTCTTATTGGCCAGTGGGTTCTGCGCTGTTTATATCCATGTAGTGCGGAGAAGGGCCAGGGTAAATCCTTGGTACAGAGTACGACAGAGTGTCTTAATTGACTCAGTTGCGATGGTTCGAGATCTGGTTGACGATCAGAACGATCATCACAGCAGGGCTCGTGATTTCCAACGAGTGAACGAAAGCTCTGCGGAACTCGGCCTGTTCCTTCAAGGACTGCTCAGCCTTACCACTGGCTACTAGCCGGACAGGATAGGTCGCACGACTGCGCAGGGTTACACCGACAGAAATCTTGGTGCCTCGGAACACCTCAGCTCTCGGGACAGATACGTACACGCACTTGTCTTGGACTAAATGTGCCCAGCGCCAGCTCGTCTGGGCATAGCGTCCCGTCCCCCTATCAGAAACATGGGGTTCTTGATCGCTACCTTATTCGCTCCCACCCCACCTCTGGCCATCCTTATCTCTCCTGCATCTCCACGATACCCTACCTCGTCGTAGTTGGCACGTTGGCGTGGAACCTTTCTTGGAACCTTCTTTGGAACCTTCCTTGGGCTACATTTCCCATGAGACCGCCGAGAGGGAGATCGAGGAAACTGACTTGCCGACTCTTGGGTTAGCTCTCGCATTATGGCAAGTTGACGCGACACCTCTGAATGGCATCCATGATGCCAGCCTACAGCCAAGCGTCGGTGGGCAGCCTCCCCGAGATTGATGAGGCTACGGCTCCCTTCTCCTCGCTTTTCGACAACAACTTCGACCGCGCGACTGTCGAGGCCACGGTACCACTTGCGGATAGGGCCATCTTCGTGGCAGCAAATGGCCGGCGCTTCAAGTTCGAAAGCATCCCGGACGGGGCTGGAGCACGTGCGGAGCAGGCTGAGGAGTGTGGCAGCAGAGGCTCGGCGGTTCAAAGCCCGGCTTCGAGTTCACCGACGAGCAAAACCCAGACAGTATCCCCAAGGGACTCTCGAGCTCCAAGTCATCCCTCCGCTATCCGACGGCGTCCTGTGTCCGGTCTGAGCTCGGGTTCCCAGTATCATGCCTCTGGTCGGGGGGCGCCCGAGGCCATGCCCTCGCCCGGATCTGCTGATCCACGCAACGCGGTCGACGGACTGACTCCCATGATGGCGCAGCTCAACGTTCACCGTTTCAGTGCCACACCTTTCTTTGCCGACTCCGATGGCGGCGTGTTGGCTGCCGAGGCACTCACGGATCTTGATCCAAGTCCGAGACTGCCCATTCCTCCTTCTCCTACGGTACGGTCTGCCACGGCACAGTCTCCTGCTGTGATGCATCGTTTGTCGAATAACCAAGTGCCCTCTTACACACCACAACCTTACTTGGGAAGTAGGTATCCTAGCCAACCTCCCTTAATGACGACGGCTTTGGCCTTTGACCACAACTACGGCTACCATTCGCCGCCGCCAGAAACCCAGCATAGGAGTACCCGTCACCCATCTCTACCCTCACCTGTCGGGCAGTCGAGCCCTGTACTTCAATCTCCTCATACAAGCGCTATGGCTATACCCCATCCTGAACATTACCAACACACCGGCTACTACCAACCATCATCTCAACCACATCTGGCCGCTAACTTTGGCTCCCCGCCTCGAAACGCGTCGTCACCGGCCATCTCATATATGAGCGGTTTGCAACACGATGACGAAAGGCGACGGAGCGAGGGCAACTCTTCCTATGGTCCTTTGAGCAGCCCTCCTGCTCAATCGAACCGGCTTTACAATATCCCTACCGGCGAGAGCCATTATGATACCCAAACACCTGTAGTCGTTATACCCCCATCGAGGCCTCCATCGAGGCCACATCAAGGCTCTGCATCCAGTAGGTCTGACGGAGCGAGTACAGGCCGGGACAATGTGCTTCCCGGCGAAGATGTACTGTTCGATGGGTAAGCCAACAGAACCTGCTTTATGTCTATTTTGCCTTGAATCGGGGTCTGACAAGATATATACATAGACCCGTAAAAATCGCCCAGAATCTCTCCAGTCCTTTTCTGGCAGCGACTCTCAAGGTATTTCGCAACAATCTATCTAACGACTTGCGATTCCACTGGAAAGTAGGGTACGATTCAGAGACATACTGGAGTGAGTCGATCATCCAAGAGAGCTCCCCCCTTAGGCAGCCTACTGACGACATATCTCAGTGAAAGGATCCAACGCGCAGCTCATCCCAGTCTACGCCTACGACCAGCGATTCCCAAACGTCCTGTACATACGCGACAACGACACGGACAGGCGCAACGGTGCAACGTCGCCTAATCCCGGCGGCAGCGCGCGGCCCGGCGGCTTCTACCAGTTCTCCCGGCTCCAGGAAGTATGCGACTTCCAGGCCAAGCTGACGGGGGAGAAGGTGGTCCTCGACATCTCGAGCGTGCGGCTGCTGCGGTACAGGAGGTCCAGCAGCCGCTCGAACGAGACCCTCTCGAGCGTGCGGGTGCAGATCTGGCACGAGGAGGGGGGCGGGGGCGCGGGGGCGCGGAAGGGCAGCCAGTCTAACGACGGGGCGTCGTTCGTCACGGCGGGCACGGCCGTGTCGGGCCCGCTGCGCGAGCGGCGGGTGCCGAACCTGTCGAGGCTGATTGTGTTTCTCGGGAGGCTGGACGAGTACATCACCGTCTTCATCACGGACGACATTGAGGCCGTCCCGGACGGGCTGACGATGGTCAAGATCAGGCCCAGGAAAGGTGGCAAGCTGAAACGGAGCGTGTCCCGGTGGCCGGGGGTGAAGGGTGAGTACCACCAGACTTACAATCCTCTGCAACACTGACTACGGGGGGATGGGACTGACGCAATGTTTTATTTACAGCTCGCTTACACGGCAAGAAGGCATCGGAGCCTGCTGGCTTTGATATTGACGGCCAGAAGATAGATCCGGATATCATTTATTCCTTTGATCTTTATGATAGCTTCGACATTGAGTTCGAGAGCTCACCTAGTAAGTTTTACCTACGTCTTACGATCCCATGACCAAGAATGAAGCAGTGATTAACACAGTATTTTCTCGTGTAGGTCAGGACAATTTCGTCCGCAAATGGGACGAGGTCATCAAGGACCGGCGGATGCAGAGGATACAGCTGGACCATATCGACGAAGGCATGAAGACGAAGACCTTCACGTCCAAGGACGCACGGGAGATATGGTGATGTGATTTCAAGTGGTTTACGGCTGGACGGCGGTTCCTTAGGATTTACTTTGGGTACTTTTGTCTTGCGACAATGCTAGGGTTATGGTACGGATGGCATGGCGTTTGGGAGCCATGAACATTCACGAACTATACCAGGACATCATCTTTCAACTAAGGTACTGTTTGTATATACAATAGGGGTTTACGGTCGAGAGCGAAAAAAAAAAGGTGGATTTTCCAAGGACCAGGAGATAAGGTACCGAAATGAGACGGTGTAAGAGATCCACCATTGTCGACTTGGCCAAAACTGGGAAAAGACCACGCGACAACAAACCCCGGAATACATGCGTACCTCTGTGCGATAGCACCTAGGGCTCGGTTCAAGAGTCCTTGGCACAGTGGCCAGGCTGCATGTGAGTGTGTACATTGTTAGTACTTGCATTTTGGACTTGTTTATCCGGGTCCAACTCCGAAAGCTACCTGCAATCCTGCATCCGCGGTCTCGCAACCCAAGGCAGATTTTAGCTTTCACATCGAGGTTGCGGTCATCGGAGACTTTGCTTAGGCAGATCATCCCAATATTCCCATCTGAGGCAAGATATCCCAGAGTGTCCTACGGTAACGCCCAGCAACTCGATCACCATTTCCTCCGAGTTTCTACACGCTGCTAAAGGCCCAATCAATCTGCGCCTCGACGCCTGATGGCGCTTCCACACTGCCGAGATGCCGGACTTCATCTTCAGCTGGACCGATTCCAGTGCGATGTACCCTACATCTTGTCCAGCACGGGGCATCTGATGACCCGAGCGAGGCATTGCTCGATGGTCCAAAAACTATTGCCTCCATTCTTTTCATTCTTTCTGGGGGCAGCGCACACACGAGCGAATAATGCGCCGGTTTAAGTCGGCTTTCCCCCCTGACCCCAGGATCGCAAGACAAGTCCAATACCCCCAGGAAATGGCCTGACTTAGTTAGATAAGTGCTTTTCAGCCCTCATATCTAAAAAGTTCAGCTCTGTTTTCGTTTAGGCAGCTAAGGCAGGCTGTCAATCCACCTTCAGTCCTTCACAGCCCCCTAGCGAGCCAAGAGATTTCCCCCTCTTGGCTCTGGGTGTGAGCCTCGCGCCCAAACGGTCGTCGGTGTAGCCAGGCCAATTCATTCTCCCAATTGCGCACCATTCTTGGTCGCCTGCCCGATTCCCAACACCTGTGAGGTCATGAATGAAGGCCGGTAACCGGCGTGGCTTGAGTCGAATTGCATACTCTGTTCGAATATTCCAAGCCTGGCTCGCTCGCCGCGTGACCTCTCGAGGCTCTAGTTCAATACTAAGTCTACTGAGTCTATCTTTCCTTGCTTCAACACGACTCTCTGCCTTAGCTATTTTACACCCTGCGAGGCTGGCGCGTGCAAAGCCTACAATGACCGAGGCAGGCGTAGCACCACTACTTGTCTGAGATATCTCGTCTCTCTTGCTTCGCTGTCAGTTTGAAAGCTTGAACCCTTTCCTGAGTTCTGGCGGCGTGCAGTAAATAACACGACACGGCTCACAACCGTTGCTCGTGTGCCCGACCGCATTCTTCTCCCCTTTTGCGCGCAGCAATAAACAACGCAACAACCTCGCAGCAATGTACGGAAGAGAGGAGCCCGAGATCTTCTCCCAGCCCATCGGGCCGGCCAGGGACATCGAACTGGCGCCGCTGCCGGATGAGCAGCAGACGTACGGAACCCGTCAGACATATGTTACCGAACAGACTTATGCTACTGGCAACAACGGCTTGCAGAAGGCCTACACAGAGGAAGACGATGTGTCCGAACAGTACCACACCTTCGTGTTTCCGGAGGAACGGAAACTGGGCACCTGGTCGACAGCGTTCCTCATCATCAACCGCGTCGTGGGCAACGGCATATACTCGACACCGTCGACTATCATCCGCTACACGGACAGCGTGGGCGCCACGCTGCTCTTCTGGGTCCTTGGAGGAGTCATGACATTCTGCGGTCTGTTTGTCTATCTGGAGTACGGGACCGCCCTTCCTCGATCCGGTGGTGAGAAGGTCTACCTCGAAAGGGTATACCAGCGACCGCTGTATCTCGCAACCTGCATCTTTGCAGTGCAATTCGTCCTTTTCGCCGTGTCGACGGCCAATTCGATCAGCTTCAGCAGTTACATCCTGAAAGCGGCCTTGAATGACGCCAAAAACGGTACCTGGCTCAACAGGGGAATCTCCGTTGCTGCGATAACTGGTAGGCACATAGCCTTACCCAACCCTTTCTCTCCCGTTCTCGATTACTGACGGCTTCTCATAGCGGTGTGCCTCATTCATGCCCTCACGCCACGGCTGGGCATATGGTTGAGCAACGGCCTAGGGGCCTTCAAGCTGGTGCTCCTACTGCTGGTTGTCTGTACCGGTTTTGCAGCCCTGGCAGGACGGACAGTGGCCCCGTCGCCGCACAACTTCTCGTCCTTCCATGGCCCCGGGTCTGCGCACAGGTCGGAAGAGGACACGCCCGCATCTTCGACGGCGGGATACGCCCTTGCTTTGCTCCAGGTGCTCTATTCATACAGCGGCTGGGAGAATGCCAACTATGTAAGGACAAGTCGAATACTCGGGGTCGACAAATTGAGGTTCCTATGCTAACGGACTTTCTTCCTTTCTTTGAAAAGGTCTTAACAGAAGTTCGAGATGCTCCGCGGACACTGCGGAAGGCCGCGCCGCTTGCTGCCGCTGCTATCACGGTGCTCTATGTATTGGCGAATATCGCATATGTGCGTACTCATGCTCACCCGTGGTATCTATGATGTGTGTCGGGGAACTGACAGTGCTATAGTTTGCCGCCATGAGCAAGCTCGACCTCGCCAATGCGAACGTCACCGTGGCGGCTCAGTTCTTCAAGAACGTCTGGGGCGACAGCTCCTTCGTCACGCGCGCGCTCCCGGTCTTCATCGCGCTATCGGCTCTGGGCAATGTTTTTGCCCAGTCCTTTGCCATGCCACGAGGTATGTCCTGATCGTCGCCTATGCAGTATGTCCCGTCCTACCGATACTGTCAGACTTACACACTATGTGACAGTCAAGCAAGAACTCGCAAAGGAAGGGATACTACCCTTCTCCAAGCTTTGGGCCAGTGACTGGCCCATGCAAGCTCCTACCGGAGCCATATTCCTCCACTGGCTCTTCACAGTGGCCTTCATCCTGGGATCTCAGACGTCAGACGTCTACACGTTTGTCACAAACGTGTTCATCTACAGTGGTAACTGGATCAAGCGTAAGTGCCCTACGCGTCTTTTAAATGCAACTAAGCATGATCTGACTCGCATATGCAGTGTTCCTCGGCATAGGCCTTCTGTACCTCACCTGGACGCCGTCGGAACGGTGGAAGGAGCAGCGGACGACGTTCAAGAGCTTCCCGATCCTGACCATCTTCTGGATCATGTCGCTGCTCTACGTCATCGCGGCGCCGTTCATACCGAACACCCTGCCCCCGGCGGTGCCTTTCTACGTGGTGCCGACTCTGGGGACGAGTCTCCTGGCCATAGGCACGGCCTACTGGGTGTTGTGGGCCAAGGTGCTGCCCCTGTTTGGGTTCCACATCCAGCACGAGATCGAGCAGCTTCCGGACGGCAGTGAACGGGTCAGATATATCGTAAGTTCAGCGTCTTATTCTCCCTTGATCGGAGGTATATGGCGATGCTAATATTGTCGCAGCGAGTGAAGCCCAAACGAAGGAGGAATAAGAAGAGGAGGGGGAGGCGGTATGCGTATTAGAGGAGGACTGACGGCGGAAGCCATAGACTTGCCTTATTTGAGAGAGGGGGTCAGTTTATCCTATTTATATCATATTTATACTGCAGCATATGGCCATGCTCGACGAAAATAATGTGATGTGTCTGATCTGCCCTCACGCAATAACGGGATCCGACTCTCGACATGGAAACAAAGGCGGGGCCGTCCCTTTGGCCCAGTCCGAGTAAAGTTAGCTTACCCGGCCCCCACCCCCGACTCTTCCAGGAGGGAGCTTTTGGCCTGGACAAATGAGGACAGCAATCAGCATAGACATACATTACATAGCTACAGGCATTATCGAACTCGCAGCAAAATGTCCAAGGGCGTCAACTTTATTTGAGCCTCCTTTTTTTTTCTCTTTCTTTTCTTCTTTCCTTTGATGGCCATGCTACACTCTGAATTCTGCCAAGGTCTTTAATGTCGAAATTCAATGAGGCATCGCGCCTCAGAGACATCCGTTCCCGCCGCTCTAGTCCATCCATCCGCCCATCCATCCTCCTGCCTGATATCTTGCATCCTTAACCCGCCCCGCCATACCACTGCGCCGTAGTGACCAATGTCGTGGGATCTGCTGAAGAGGTTCTTCGAGAGCGACGTGTTCAACCAGAATCCCTTCCTCTCCGTCTCCTATCTCTCGTAAGGCCAAAAACCCCGATCCCTGGCGCGCGCATTCTGGAGAACAACGCTGACAGGATGGATGGCCCTCCAACACAGGCGGTATGCGGATCACGTCGGCATCCACTATGTTCTGTGCAACAAGCTTCGCCAGTTCCCCTACGAGGATATCGAGTTCTTCTTGCCGCAGCTATGCCACCTCGTAATAAGCGTAGACAACGAGTCTATGGCATTGGAGGAGTTCCTGCTGGACCTGTGCGAGGAGTCGGTGACAGCAGCTCTTCTGGTCCGCCTGCCCCCCTTACTCCTCCCCGAGACGCCCCCTAATTACTAATACGCATAAAATAGACCTTCTGGCTCTTCCAAACCTACCTGCACGACCTGTCGTCGAACCCTCAGTCCAATGCCTTCAAGATATGTCGACGGGTGTACAACAAGGTCCAGCATATCGTCTTTGGTGTCTCCGACTCGGGCCGCCACGAGAAGATAAAAGAGAACGTGCTCCCTGTGACGCTCCTAGCGAGCTTCGTTCTTGCCAGCGTGGCATGTCCGATCCTACCTGCTTGGGCAGGGCCGCTCGCCGTGGCCCAGGCCAGGAAGCCGCGCCCGGCCGATGCTCCCGACCTCGAGACGGCCACGACGGCAGTCAGCAACGCCAAACCATCTCGGGCACATACCGTGAACTCCGGCAGCTCAAAGTCAAGGCGAGTGAGAGAAAGCAATAGGATTGCCAGCGCTCCAGGCCCGCAGAAGGGACCCGATATATCAAGGAGTTCACGTGCGAACCATGGCCCGAGACCGGGGTCGTCCGGATCCGCGCCCCGGTCTCCGGCAGAGCCGCCGAGACGCCCGGCTCACCTCGAGAATGTAGCTCTAGAAGCCCGGCTAAGCTCTGCTTCACTGCCACTTCCAGATCCCAGATCACCGAAGTTGGTAACGCGGCCAGCCACACCTGTCTCGGCCGGCGTCAGGCCTTCGGAGCCCATGTCAATATCTCGGAGGCACTCGCACCACATCAAGAGCTTATATGGACAAGCCGAGATGACACCGTTGCAGAAGTCACGGCTGTTGAGGCAGAACTACTTCCGCTGCGAGACAGCCTTCCTTACCGCGCTGGAGAACATCTCGAACCGTCTAGTTGTCGTGCCGAAGCCGGCCCGTCTGAGTGCTCTGCGCGCCGAGCTGGCTCTAATCGCGCAGGATCTGCCTGCGGAGGTGGATGTCCCCGTGATCTGCCCGCCTACGCTGGTGAACGGTTCGCCGTCAAAGAGCCGCCATCACCGCATCGTCCGCCTCAACCCGGCAGAGGCCACGGTCCTGAACAGCGCAGAGAAAGTGCCGTACCTGCTTATGGTGGAGATCCTGCGTGACGACTTTACATTCGACCCCGAGTCTCAAGAGAACTCGCGGTTGATAACCAATCTGCTGGCAGAACAGGGGACGCGGAAGAGAATATTCGATCTGTCCGAAGCCCCGAGAATACCACACATCACACGCACCCACGAGCCTGTCATGGACAGCGTCTTTGAGCCTACCTCCGGAGACCTGGGCAGCTCGCCGATGATTAGCTCCCTTGAGTTCGAGCAACCGAGCACCAAGGTGTCCATGCCCGCTTATCCGCAGCGGGTATCAAGCAGCACAACCACTGCGACGACGGCGGCGTCCGACAAAACCACACCCCGCAGCTCCGCCGGAGCGGAGACCCCGCGGTCGTCCAGTCCTACGCTTCCCATCAACGCACCGCTGCGCAAGATGACATTACAACCCACGCGCAACAGCTCGGTCGAGCAGCCGGACTTCTCAGCGCTGGCAACACACATGCGCACGGCGTCACAGATGCTGGCGCAGCTGGAAGCCACGAGCGGCAAACGCCCCAGGACCGAGGTAGCGGCCATCAGGGCGAGGATCATAGCGAGCATGCAGAGCCTAGAAGAACAGAGCTTCGACCTCGACGACGGCCAGGGCCCCACCTTCGACATGATCATGGCCAAAGCCACGGTCGGCGCCGCCGGCGACGTGGCCAACGGGACAGCCGCCGCCGCTGCCGCCGACCTGGACGAGGAACTGGCCGCCGACCCGGGCAACATCAACGCCACGGCCGGCGCGGCGCGCATGGAGAACGACTTCAAGACGGGCGGCCTGCAGCGCAAGGGCGACCGGGACGATCCCTCGGCGGCCGTCTTCGGCGAGGCCTGGGACGCCAAGAAGGAGCGCATCCGCAAGGCCAGTCCCTACGGGTGGATGAAGAACTGGGACCTCGTCTCGGTCATCGTCAAGACGGGCGCGGACCTGCGGCAGGAGGCGTTCGCGTGCCAGCTCATCCAGGTGTGCCACCGGATCTGGGTCGACGCGGGGGTCCCCGTGTGGGTCAAGCTGATGCGCATCCTGGTGACGGGCGAGTCGTCGGGCCTGATCGAGACCATCGCCAACGGCGTGTCGCTGCACTCGATCAAGCGCAGCCTGACGCTGAGCACCATCGAGAGCGGGCAGAACCCGCGGCGGCGCATCGCGACGCTCAGGGACCACTTCGTTAAAGTGTTCGGCCTGCCCGAGAGCGAGCCGCACCGCGCGGGCGTGGCGGCGTTCGGCCGCAGCCTGGCCGCGTACAGCATCATCTCGTACATCCTGCAGCTGAAAGACCGGCACAACGGCAACGTGCTGATCGACAACGAGGGCCACATCATCCACATCGACTTCGGGTTCATGCTGTCCAACTCGCCGGGTTCGGTCGGTTTCGAGGCGGCGCCGTTCAAGCTCACGCAGGAGTACGTAGATGTGCTCGGCGGCGTGGGATCGCCCGGTTACGAGGAGTATAAGAAGTTGTGCAAGCAGGCTTTTCAAGGTAGGTCCCATTCACCCAGTCCTGGTCCCCCCCCCTTCTTCAGCGTGGTTGAAGAGTTTGCTAAGATATGTATGTGTGTGTGCGCACGACAGCTCTACGACGGTCGGCCGACAACATTGTCGATCTCGTCAGCATGATGGGCCGCGAGTCCAAGATGCCCTGCTTCGCGGCGGGCGTGGTGCAGACGACGAACGCGCTGCGGCACCGGTTCCAGCTGCAGATGAGCGCCGACGAGGCGGAGCAGTTTGTCGAGACGGACCTCATTGGCAAATCGCTTGGGAGCTATTATACTAGACTGTAAGTTTTTACCTTTCCTCTCCGTCCAAAGCAGAAACCTGTGTGTGTTTCTGTAATCGGAAAGGACATGGGCTTATACACCGGGATTTATAGCTACGACACGTTCCAGTACAGGACGCAGGGTATATACTAGACTACCCCTCCCCCTTTTCCTACGAGGGGGTTAGCGCTCGGTCTGATCTTGTGCTATGTTTATTGTCGTGATGATGGAGATGGGCTTCTGTTTTTGGTTTTTGCATGTGTAGGGGGCATCTGGGCGGCGTTTGTCACAAATAGAAGAAGGACATTGGTATGGCGAGAAATACTTTTTGGCGGCGAGGCGAGACGAATGTGGATAAGGTAGAAAGCCGGTGTTGGCAAAACAGATGGGTTGTTTGTGCTGTATGTCGGCGTATGTTGTCCCGATGTCGAGGGCTCGCAGGCAGAGTTGCTGTACGCAGACGTTATGATGTCGAAGTGTAGAGGGTCAGGGTAGGACATGGGTGCTATCGGAAACTTCGTTGCTCTGGGCACGTTCGCCGGTGCATTATCTGTACTGATTCAGTCTACGACGGTGACATATGCTCGGCACCGGACGGGGCTTGACCTATGCCGTTGGACGGTGCCAAGCTGTTGAACGACGTTGTTCTCTTGCAAGAAGTGTTCTCAAGCCAGCAATGCAGAGCATAGGTTCACGGTTGATGCCCAGTTTGCTACACAGTTCTCCCCGTAACTTCCGAGGCAGCAGCCTGCTGATTCGATGGCCCTCAACTTGATGCTTCAAGAAGTATCAAGAGAGTTACGAGGAACCTGTGTATTCACATTGTCGGTGCCCCGGCCGAGACACAAGGCCATGGATCGTGTACCACGACTCAAGCAGAGAGCGGACTGGTACAATTCTACTCCCCCTCCTAGAACATGGCATCAAAGTGCTCGCCACCATCGTCTGACCTACCTGTGGGTGCAACCTCCGAGCGTCGTTCGCCCTGCCCAGCAGCACAATGTCGGGAACGCGGGTTGTACCGCACTTATCCGCGCCCTTATCCGCGATTCTCACATGTTCCATCGACCCGACCCGCAGCCCCGAAAGAGCTTCATGAGGACGGATCGGGGCTGTCGTGCCAGTATCATGCCGAGGACTGCGGAGCGCGAATCAGTCAAGGCCAATGTAGGGCATCAATCAGGCAAAAATGCGGTACTAGACAGCCTTGTCCGGCTTACGAGGTCATCCTGGATCCTGGACGTGTCCGTATACGGCACCGATCGCCGGGCCTCTCAGAACCGGGTTCGGGAAGTGATCTGCGTGTCACCGGTGAAACGCAGCGCTGCCGATCCGGGGTGGAGGGGGGTGAAACATGCACCTTCCATGCCGTCGATTCCCGGGACGAGGCTGATTCTCACCCACCCTCCCCAGTTAGCTGCGGCAACGGCAGTTGCACGGCATTATCTTGGAACAGCACATCTGAGGAACCTGCAATTTTCTTTTCCAACTCCTGCTTACTACGAGGCTGTGCCATCCGGTCGGCATCAGAAGAAGGGCTCCTTTCGTTTCCGAGTCCCACCTTAGCAGTGATAATCACGGCATCTACTATGTTAAACGAACCATCAACCTGGAGGAACAGACTAGTACTGACACCGGGCACGAAACGTATCCCGTATCTCCACGGTGCCCAACACAAGCTGGGCACGGATAGGGGGGTTATATTATCCTGACCAGGGCTACAGGTAGGTAGTGTAGCTGATTGTATAGACAAGTAATCGGCGCAGAGACGTTGTGAGATGCCAACCGGGCTGGTCAACCCTTGCTAAAGTAGCACAGGCTTAGCCGATCAGCCGATGGGCTGCAAGAGGGAGCGTAGAGTACTACTGGACTCGATTTTGTATTACTGTATACCGTGACGTTCGACTTTAACTCCATCTTGCGGTGTACGAATGGCTTCCAGACTTCGACTGAGTCACCCTGCGAACCTCGAACACCGATTATGGTTGACATCCCTAACAAATAATATGACAGCCTGATTCGTACATCATGTGTCATACCTCCTTCCGCGGAGATGCCACGCATGGCATCCAGTAGTTCACGAGGCTTGCAGGACGTTGAACAGGCAACGCGGCGTGACGAGTCAATGAAATTCTTTGCTGATCATGAGACCTGCCGCGTTACGCGAAATAATGGCTAGCAACATCTTGCCTGCCGTGTCATAGGTTAGGAAAGCTCGTGTCGGCTTGTCCAACTCGGCGTGGTGACCGTAGCCGCGGAAAAATAATACTGTATTCGAGCACAGACTGTGACGGTGACAGCAACAGTCTTCTGGATTTTGGACGAAATCGGAGTGATTCACAACGCAGATTCTATTGATATCGACAGACGATCAGCCTACCCAAGGAAGAGCAAGCCCCAAACGCTTACCCTTATACCTGGAGGACCAACGATACAGAGGAACAATCTGTTAGAAAGACGTGCAGCAAGTACATGGACTGATGAGATGACGATGTAACCACCTAGATACAAGAGCACACGCTAGGGTTGTTGTTGTTGTTGTTGAACTTTTCGGATGTGAACTCTCCTGGGGTGAAAGTGCGCTTCCTTGGTGAAAGGGGGTAATGAAACCGGACTAAACAAAACAGGAGGAAAGCACAAAGCAAGGCTGACTGATAACGAACGTGGGGAGGATCGTGAACCAGAAGGAAACAACAAATGAGACTCGTAGAAGGCGGCCGTGAGAGGGGGAGATCGGCGTGCCGTGGCCTGGCAACCGGGATGTCCCTCGAAAGGAGAAGAACGTGGGGATTGCAACTGTGACCAGACATTGTAAGAAGGGTCGTTCTGACACTCTCCCTGACTGGACACCGAGCAATTCAGGGCAACACGCGGCTTTGGGAGGTCGTGTGTCTGGGACAGAGCAGGATACGGTTGGCCGAACCAAGGGCTGTCTGGCCTCATGGGCTTTCGGCATCACACCATTTCTGCTCTGTATCTCCAGTTGTAACGTGATAAGTGATCGTAATGCGCAGCATATGCATACGCATTCATCTCTCCGGCCACACCTGAACCCCGTCTAACAGTCACTGGCCACTGGCCCTGTCGAAGTAGGGCGAGCAGCTCCCATCGCCGCCCCAGTGGAATAGGGGCGCGGCGGCGTCGATGATACATCGATCTCGAACTTGGGCAAGCGGCCGCGGGAATCTTGGTCCTCCTGGATCAAGGTGCTCAATTTTTCGCCTCGGTAGTTGCGGAGATCGATCTGCTCCCCCGCAATAGAGACACTGCGCAGGCTGACGAACAGGCTCATGCTGCTTGGCGAGCCCATTGGCATTTTCATCGCTTGCTGGTCCGATGGATGAGCGCCGCTGAAGGCGCCCGGGTTGCCACGCACGTAGGAAAGCGCCGCGGACTGGAGGGCAGACCGGTTGACGACAAGACGCTTCATCACCTGTGCGTAACCTCGCCCTACCCAATGGACACGGATGAGAACGTCGTGATAATTGTATACCATTTTGGGCTGGGTAGGGGGTGACGGCGCTGAGGTCGGTTGCACGGGGCCATTGACCATCCGAGGCATGCCTGCCATATGTGGTGGCCAGGAGGTATACCCTGAAGTATATCCTGGAGGAGGAGGAGGAGGATTCCCGGCTCCGACGGGACGCATAGGGAACTGAGGCACTGGCGGAACCCAAGCCACTCTGGGTGCCTCAAACTCCGACTCCGACACCCCGCTGCTTGAAGAAGAGCGAGACCGGACCGTGGAACGAGTCGAGGACCGTGAACGTGAGCGTGATCGAGACGGCCTCACGTCGGAGTCTTTACCTTCCTCCTTGAGCTTGTGCTCTTTGGGCTTCTTATGCTTTTTCTTTTTTCCACCTGCTCCTGACGTAACGGACACGATCTCATCGTCCGAGAGGCTCTCGCACCCTGAGGACATGGACAGGTCATTGTCGAGGACGTCAACTGTCAAGGTGGAGTCTGATAGGGACGGATTGCTGACGTTGCGAGTCTTAGATAGCCCGTTCTTAGGGACTATACCGTAGCCGTTGAGGCGGATATGAGCCCGCACAGCATCTCCTGATTTGTCATGGAGCGCGTAGAGAGCTGCCAAGGGAACAGGACCATCAGCGCTGAGGAACAAGTCGCGACAGCCGTCGACAGTGCGCAATACGAGGGCAGTCCAAGTCACCGCGGGCTCTCTCGATGTAATGATTTCGAACTCGGCATCTGGTGGGGAGAGGAGCCGACAGTTCGCTGGACGCGAGTGGTCAGCTAATCGCAGTCATGTGAGATGCGCCACATCTTGGATTGCCATATACATACCAAGTGTGAGGGCAATCGGGTTAGAGGACATCGTTGGAAGTTTTGCGTGCTCGTGGCTGGCAGAGTATGTAGTCGAAGAAGAGCAGATGCTTACCAGTGGGATTAGCATCGAGCTACGGAGTTGCCGATCTGGTCAGTTGCAGACTCGAGATAGGGAGGAGAATGAGCATTATGTATGGGATCAGTAGTCGAATTTCGAGGCTTGCGATTGCCATCTATAGGATGGCAGCACAGTGTTAGCTCGAATGTTGGTGTGGAAGCATCGTGCTCTGCGACTTTCCAAGCAAAATCGTCCATCTCCGGAAGACCTCAGAACCGAACATGGTGAAGTTTGTACACAGCATAAGTAGCTCAACATCCATGCCCGCAAGGGTTGTGCAGCCTGCCTTTTCGTCCACCGTGAAGCTATTAGCTACTCGGCCACGGACAGCTTGTGAGATATATAGTATTTTCTGTTGTGGTTTCTTGATCGAGCGAGTTAATGCGGACCTGGGGTGATATCGACTTGTCCTTGTAAGAGACGATAGCACTACCTGCCCAGCAGGCAACCTTGAACAACCGCAAACCAACATCGGCACGCTGCCAACGCTTAGACGACTTTCCAACGTAGCGGAACACCCAAAAATCCGACTCTTTTTGCGTACCGGACATGTTGTTCGACAAGTGAGACCTCCCCAGGTCACGCCCGTTACACCTTAGGTGACGAGAATTGACCGGGTGCCTTAGGAACGACTTGGCTGCAGAAGAGCGGTGGGATGCGTCAAGACAGGGTAGAGAAGCGCCGCGTCTTTCAGGGATCGAACAGAACTTCCATCTAGGTATCTGCGCGTGAAGAGATTCGGAACATCCTTACCAATCGATAGAAAAGATGAGGCGATCCTCCCCACGGTTGGCCTCTGCGACCGTTCGATCCAGCCACTCAGCTGTCTGTCTTGCTTATCGGTTATGTAGGACCTTGGCTAGTTACTTTTTTTTTGTCGGGATGGCGAACTCAAGCTCTAAGGCTGAGGCTTACGCCATGGTCGCCTGCAAACTCGAGACGCGGAACATTGCGTAAAACGTAGGAATGACAACAAGCCAAAATTGCAAGCCTATATCTGGGACTGCTAAGAGTGCCGGGGGTCTCCAGCAGTGGACATCATTCTCTGTGGTATTGTCGCTCTCCAGATCGACGCTGTTCTTCTGCCCAATGCTAAGCTAGGCCAAGCCCAAGGGACCAAACAATTCGTAATTCCAATTCCTAACTTATCCAACACTCATGCGCTCTAGCCTCGACTTCACTGCATCGACCAATGCAGATTCTCTATCCAGTAACGTTCGCACCTGTTGGTATTTTGCTTTCTTGATCTCCAGCGGAACTTTGTAGGTGTTTGGGGCCGGAGACGAAGGAGCCTCCTCCACATCGCCCTCGTGTGGCTTCTGTAGCCGTGCGACTTGGGCAGCCAGATCGTCCTTCAACTTCTTTATCTCATCAAGCCTCCTGGGCACCGGTTTCGCCTTGGAAGGCGATTGCTCATCATCCGCCTCGTCCGTGCCCAGGACAGTGCGTCCCAAGGCCGTGACCTCCTCCATCCAGGCCTTTTCGTAATCGCTGAGCTCGCGGCTAGTTGCCTTCCCGAGCTTGCTCTTGAGCTTCTGCATCCGTTTGGCGAGCTCCTCCTGCCTGGTCTGTGCCCGCCCAAGACGGTTACGAACATGCATATTGTCGGAAATTGGCTCCTCGTCGTCTTCCACGTCGTCGCCCGATATGTGCTCAACCCGCCGCCTGACCTCGTTGGTCTTGCCAATCTGCTCCCGCAGCTCGGCTTGTAACGCTTCGCATTTCCTGAACAATTCGGCCACAGCTTCATTCAGAGGGTGTATGTCCGCACTCACAACCCTGTGACTATCCGCAAAGACCTCGAGCGTTGCAGCCGATAGTCGGACCTCTTGCTGCATCAGCGGCTTCCGTCTCCCCGTCTTGAGATTCTCGAGGAGCTGTGGAAGGTGGGTCCCAGCGTCCAGTGCGCCGGACGCATGGAAATATGGTCGAGGCTCCCATATTGTCAACGGTTTGTGATCACCCTCGTCGTAGTACTCTGGTGTCGGGGAGCCTTGACGAATGGTTGGGGCATACTCGTCTTCAGGAGCATCGAAAAATACTGCCACTGCTGCCTGGTAACTAGCCGAAAGGACGAAGTAGCCGAGTTCTGGATCGCGAACAGCAACGGAAGCAGCCAGTGGACCTTGTTCACGCTTTTGCGTGTAGACCTTCTCCCGGGTTGAGCCGTTAGCTTTCACCAGGAGGTCAATGCGGAACTTTGAGCCTGCTTCTGACTCCGCCTGTAACTCAGCTTCGAGGCGGAAAACCCAAGGAGCGAGGGACACGAAGGTGATGCCCGTCGGTTGGGTTACGAAGAAAGAGTACCGGGAAGTGGCGTCAGTGCTGAAAACAGGCCAATTATCGGGGGCGCTCATTTCAGCTGGCGTCAGCGTGTCCAAGGCTTGAAAGCTCAGCAGCGATGGGAGGTCAGCATCGGAGTCTAAGGAATAACCTTTCGAGCGCGGAGACTTCTTTGGTAGCCACTGTGCTTCAACGCCGTCGATATCCAAATATATCTGCACGCGCCCACTGACTGTAAGCAAGCATACCACAGAGAGGGATAGGCCATCGTCGTCGTCGTCAACCTCAAGGTCCACGTCCTCGCCAAACATGAGATCATTCGTACTGATTTTCTCGCCAATGACGAGTATGTCGGCCAATTCTGCGTCGTCGTCCTGCTGGGACTCTGGTGCGAGGTCCATATAGAATGGTCCTTGCAGCTTTGGGACAGCGCCTGGTTTGGAAGGTCGCGTATATACCTCGGTGAGGGGTTCGCCTGGTAAGCCGTCGACCAGCTTGGGGTCTTGTCCATCGAGATCGGCCATCCAGTCGAGCTGTTGCTGGGCTAGGCGTTTTGCTTCGGGCGAAGCCTCAGCGTCATCCTCCGTCTCCGCAACCTTGGCAACGACGGAGACCGACAATGCCGGAACAAGCTTCGGTGGTGGTGCCCATTTTGAAGGAAGCAGAGGGCACAACGCGTAGACATCTCCGCCTTTCATTGCAATCCATAACGTCATGGGCGACCAACCGCCTGAGCGACGATCACCGAAGCAAGCTGAGACAGCTTCCATGTCGAAAGAATCTGGAGAGAAGCTGGCATTTGTCGTGGATGTAGAAGCACTGAAATCCTGGTCGAGGTACGTGCCGTCCGCAAGCTTCTTGAGGTCGATAGCAAGGGTAGGGCGGTCAAATGACCATCTGTCGACGGCTGACAGCTCCCATACTCGTACGATGGAGTCCTCAGTGATGGTTACCAGGGAAGAGCCATTAACTCCTAGTGGATGCCAGATGGCACAAGACACGGCGGATCTTGTCGTGACATGAGTGGTAGGACCTAATGTCCAGAACTTAGGTCGAAAAGGGGTAGCATCGCGAGCGGTGAGATGTGACGAATCCGGAAGAATACAGATATGAACGGTATGTGTGGTCAAGACAGCGAGATAGTCTTCGTTCGGGGACATGATCAGTTGTCGTATCTCGTCGGCAACAGGTGTTTTTATCAACTTTTCAACGCATGTCAGTATATTCAGAGACAAGTAAGCAAGGAGGTGTGCGATACGCACCCGATAGCCTTCAGTTGCAGCCCCATTTTGTGGATGGCCACTGTCCGCTTCCTCATCGTAGAGTTCGAAGGAACTAGCAGTGTCCTCTTTCTTGAACCGGGACCCGAATATAGACTTGGACTGCTGGGCCTCCCAGGACTCCTTCAGATGCACCAAATTGCCCCAACGGATCTGTTTCCCCACCGCAACGAAGACCTCAGTCCCGCGGCGAGCAATGGTCCGCCGCGGGCCAACCTTCGCCCGGTTTGCGTAGAGCTGAGAGCTGGGTAGCTTTGCGTCGTCGGTCGAAGGCACGAACAGTTTGTGGCCTGGAGCTGGCTCATTCAGCCAGCTCGGGACGTAGCTCTTGATCTTGGGCATTATGCCGCCAAAGCTTTAACAGCGCATAAGATTAAGCTATTGGCAAGGCAAATACATTCGGAGAGCTATGAGGTGCGAAGTACAACAGTCTGGTCGATTGTGAAAGAAAGTCGACAGATGTGCCGGAAGTTCGTGGTTTGTTTGCTAAGGTTGAGGCCAAGTCTGGAGCTTTGTCTTTTAGCGCGTCCCTCCAAGTTTCCCAAGCTTGAAATGTCATAGCACGATCTGCTTGGCACTGGCAAGGTAACAATAGCCCACTTTATTTATCACCCACTCAGGCCACTCCACCCTTGCTTCATATGTCGCTATAGCACAATACAGAGGTCGTCGTCCATATCTGCCTATTCATTGACTCTCTGACCTTATCTTATTCAACGTCAGAGACCTAACCTCCAAATACCTCAACAGAGGCTCAGTATTCACGACGAACGATCAATTGTGCGTGTGCCACTAAGGATCCTGCATCTTCTGCGGCGCGACAACCAGGCAAACAGACCAACCATGGCCATCGTTAGGAATACGGTGGATCGACTCGACAAGCCCAGCGCCTACTTTCATAGCAGGAGCAAGCGCAGGCGGACTGACCGAGATCGTGACGAAGAGGACGCACAGCCAGAGCCCGTCGAGGACCCACTGAAAGATGCGACAACCCTCTACGTGGGCAATCTGTATGTGTTGCTTCCGATGGTGAAGAAGGGCCCGGAGAATAATACAATATGCTGACTACCCAGGTCTTTCTACACAACCGAAGAGCAAGTCTACGAGCTCTTCAGCAAATGCGGCGAGATCAAGCGCTTGATCATGGGTCTGGATCGTTTCAACAAGACGCCTTGTGGCTTCTGTTTCGTCGAGTACTACACCCACCAGGACGCTCTCGACTGCATGAAGTACATCGGCGGAACCAAACTAGACGAGCGCATCATACGCACGGACTTAGACCCTGGGTTTGAAGAGGGCAGGCAATACGGTCGCGGCAAGTCGGGTGGCCAGGTTAGAGACGAGTACCGAGAGGACTACGACGAGGGACGTGGAGGTCTTGGACGAGCAATCCAGCAAACAGAGAGACTGAGGGAGACTGAGCGGCGGGACCATGACGATGGCGACTACGGACGGTTGAGGTAGAAGCAGATATGCGTTGCAGGAACGAGCATGGGGGTTTCGCTGGTATGGTCCTGAAACGTTGAGCAACAAGGGGTAGGTTCGACGACGTGACGGTGATCGTCCCTCGATATGTACAGTACAGGACAAATATACCCCGAGACTATCAGGCGTGCCAGATGTTCCAACCAATGGAATGCGCTGGCTATAAAAGCATTTACCGCAGCAGCGTTGTCCACGATATCCTCCTGGCTCTTTGATCCCTCAATTCCAACGAACGCCCAATATATTGTACAAGTTGAAAACATAACACGCAGTAATCTAGTATCCAGGCGGATTGACTCTTTGCGAGACACGGGTCCATTTGGGTAGCTCTGTAGAGAAGCACGCAGGTTAGCATTCGTCCTAAGTACCACCGGGTCCTCCCATGGCCGAGAAGGTGATCAATGGCTGTTCGGCGGAAGAGCGGTAGGATTGTCGAAATCCACCCGCGCCTCCTTCCAAGTGCCGATTTGACATCAAAGTAGAACTCTGCTCGGGAACTAATAGGCGCGACATACTGTGAATTGCCTTCCGATATCTCTTCTCTTTCCGGTCGAATATTGTGTACTTGTCCTTGGGCAACATCTCCTGCTCGGTCGGCATCTCGGCCTTCCACCGCTCCAGAGCCTCCAGAGTCTGTCCCTGCTTGGAGAGCGCCGAATGCAGAGTGGCGACGACGCTATCGACAGCTCGCAGCCGCTTCCGTTGGCGGGCTTTCTGGAATTTGGACAGTCGCCATGGTATCTTCCTGTACAGGTAGAAGAGGATGATCAGCTGCTGCGCGCTAGAGAGGAGGTACGGACCGAAGGAACCACAGCGCATATTTACCATAGAAGCCCGCCACTTAAAGGATTTGTGATTCTGAAAGGCCCAAACATGTTTGCGTCAGAAATTGAGCTTCGATGATGTCGATGTCGACATCCAGAGTTGAAAATGGACGTGAGCAGACAGTTCGCTCGGCTGCATTTACTAGCGCCTTTTCTTCCTCGGAAACTTCCGCTATCGTAACAGTGCGTAGGCATTTGCGACTCCACCTTTTCTATCGACAATCGACATCAACATCGATCCGTGCACTCATATCGACCGAGCCACGTCGTGGAGCGGCATGGCTCCGCAACCGCTCAACTCCAGCTGCACCACGAATAGATGATCGACCGATAACATCAGAAGAAAATGTCCTACTACTTCGCCATGATTGGCACCCAGGACAACCCTCTGTTCGAGTATGACTTCGGAACGTCCAAGCAAGGCGGTGACGGCCAGCCGCGCTTCAGTGACCAAGCTCGGCATCTGAACCAGTTTGTTGTCCACAGCAGCTTGGACATTGTTGAGGAGGTGCAGTGGACTCGGGGCGAGATGTACGTTGTGCAGTGCTCATGTGATCTCCCGACCTGTATCAGGTATACTGACACCGAGCCAGGTATCTCAAAGTCGTCGACAAGTTCTTCAACAACTACATCTCCTGCTTCGCTACAGCCGGCAATGTCAAGTTCCTGCTCCTGCACCAACCACCCCCCGCAGCCTCGTCTGGGGGCTCGGCATCGCGCAGCTCGACCTCCATCGGCGCCAACCCCACGAGCCCGCAGACCGAGGAGGCTATCAAGAATTTCTTCAATGAGGTCTACGATAACTACGTCAAGGCCATCATGAACCCTTTCTACAAAGCGAATATGGAGATCCGGAGTCCCGTCTTCAGGTCGCGAGTCGCTGCTGCTGGGAGGAAATATCTTTAAGGTGGCATAGAAGAGGTTGGGTTTACAGAACCGCTTCCAAGGCAACCGATACGACCAGCTGAGAGTGAACTGCCGCCTAACTTCGAGACGCCCGCAGAAGCTGAGTTGGTCTCCACGAGAATGCTCTGCATCGCGTAGCCAGTTCAGATTACTTGAGCTCGCCGCCTGCATAGTCCATGCTTCCCTGCTTTCAACCGACGAAGGAAGACCGATGTGCGTCACCTAAGACGTCAACAGCAACATACATCATGCATCTTATTTCTAGCGATACGTATATGGCTCTTCGGGATGCTGACGAACGGAATGTGCAGCAAGCCATTCGTACCCAACGATTATACTGCCCCGCCGAGCCGCGGCGTCACCGCGATTAAGGTGCTTTCCATGGTGCTGCCCGCGTGGTAATCGAAAGGAGTGCACGCGTTTGGATGTGCTTACTGTATCTCAACTCTAGCAAGGCAATAAGCTGCCTTTATCTAGCGGCTCAACCACAACACAACCAGGCAGACTCATAATAAACTTGATGTTTGATGTTCAATGTTATTGTTCGCGTCGGGTGCTCTACCCTTGGCTAGTAGTGACGCCCTAATACCAATATCACGTCCCGTGATAATAACCCCGTAGAACGCCTCATAACAGCCGCAACATGTGCACAATCCATGATATTCCCTTAATCCACACAAGCCATCATTGTCCGTAAAAACACCGCAAAGTGTCCCACAACCCTTTGCAGAGACACGACGCCAGCAAGATTTACATCTTCACCGCTATCGTTCCAATCCAAGCCCAGTCGTCTGTCAGACGCGACTTGCTTAACCACCGAAACCGTAGAGGGTACGTCCCTGGCGCTTGAGGGCGTAGACGACGTCGAGAGACGTGACGGTCTTGCGCTTGGCGTGCTCGGTGTATGTGACGGCGTCACGGATGACACCCTCGAGGAAGGACTTGAGGACTCCACGGGTCTCCTCGTAGATCACTGAGTGAGGCTGTTAAAATCGTGTGCTTTCCTTGAACCTGAGGGCTCCTAGATAGGTATGAAAACTTACTGGCTGAGATACGCTTGACACCACCACGACGGGCCAGACGACGGATCGCAGGCTTGGTGATACCCTGGATGTTGTCGCGCAAAATCTTGCGATGACGCTTCGCGCCACCCTTGCCGAGACCCTTGCCGCCCTTGCCGCCTATAGAGAGAAGTTGTCAGTAAGAGGTTGATAGATGTGTTGTTTCGGTATCAAGTCTCGTGATGCATGGAGCCCGGTCTGGGTGGAGGTGGGCTTCGAGCGCGACGCGTCGAAGCATCATCCAACCACAGATCGACACCAATGCAAGCGACAGGAACCCGATGCCGGCAGCGGCGACGATATGGAAATATATAATTACTTACGTCCAGTCATGTTGATGGAGGTGTTTAGTTGGATAAACTAGGTTTGGTTGATGGAAGATGTTGTCGCGGTGGACAAGCGATGAAACTGAAGATGATGTGTTGATGAAGTTGGGTATTGCACGCAATTCAGTGGATAAAGGAGGGAAAGTAGGAGGTTTTGGGGGAAAGTGGGCGGGTTACAGGCTATCATTAAATACTCTAGAGACTTTAGGCAGGGCGAAACTCAGATCACTGATTACGGCGGGAAAGCACTAGTCCATTTTGGGGTGGGGTTAATTCGGTGTTTTGGGTATTTCACTAAATGGGTTGCAGCTCTTTTTTGTTGTGGTTTTTGGAGCTCGGAAAGGGCGAGCTTTGGCGCTGCTTTTTCGGCTGCGAAAGTGGTGGTGCTTTTGCTGGGATTCAGCTGGCCGAAACAGAAAAATCGGATCCTGCAGCAAAAGCGTCCCGCCCGTCCATGGTCTAAGCTTTGGTGCCTTAGCGTGGTTGATTTTAGCGCCCCGCCGCCCTCATTGGATCACTTGACCCCGCCTGGACTGATCTGGTTTTGAGAGCCGGCCTTTTGCCGATTGTTGATTCCTCGCGTCGCGTCAACTGTTTCTCTTCCGCTCCTGCGCTCTTCAAAAATTCGGTCACTCGAGGGAATCCGGTGAAGCCATGAAAAGACTTGGGGGAACCGCTTCCCTTATAGAAGTCGGGCATTCCCCATCAATCACTCTTACCCTACACAGAGCTTGTCTATCGTTATTGATATATCTACCAGGTCACCAAGTCGGAGTAGTTGAAGAAGCCTTGAAGGCCTCACTTCCAGGTTTTCTACACCTCGTGAATGTTTCGATTGACCAGAGCGACTGATTACAATAAGCTTTCCGTGTTTGCAAAGCTTTTACGAAGTCATGTTGTTCCCGCTTGAAGTCTTGAGGCCGCATAGTCGTCTCATATTATACTATGATCACCCTGTTGATGAGGTCCCTCTCACCTTTGTCCTCCGCCCTTATCCTTCCTGGCTCTCCGTCTTAGGGTTTTGCGCTCCTTTACACTTCGCCTCCCGATCCCTCATAATGATTCGTATTCATACACACAGAAGCCAACCTATGGCCCTGCCCGGATCTGCCCTAGAGGCTGATAAATACCCGTCCACCATGACTGCGCAATCCCAAAACGCCTCGCCAATGCTGAAAAAGTCCCCAAGCCGCCTATGTTCTTCCATCCTGACGTTTGTCCACCGAGTAAGGTGAAACCGCTCACGCAATTCCAAATGACACCGCTAAAATGCCAGAACCAAATGAGCCCTGATTGCTACTACCCTTGAACCGTGAATTCCTACTGCATCATAGAGTCGTCTAAGTGGTCATCCTCTTCCAAGCTCTCTATCGCAGCCTTGATCTCCTGGCTTGCCTGGGGGGAGAAACGTGTCAGTCATCAAAAACGTATTTTATGAGATGGGGTACCAGGCTTACCTTCGGATCCAGGCTGAGCGCGATAGTGAAGTGGCGCACAGCTGACTTCTTATCCCGCAAAGTCTTGCACAGCTTCCCCAGAAGGAAGTGCACACGAGCGTCGTCAGGGGCAAGATCCTTCAACACCATGAGCTCCTTCTGTGCCGCCTCTAGCTGGCCCATGGCCAGTAGCGCCCTTGCCTTCTTGAACCGGGTCAGGGCCGCCTTAGGAGCGAGTTCCGTCGCCTTGGAAAAGTACTGCAGTGCGTGAACAGTCTGCTTCTGCTTCTCTAGCACTGTGCCGATGCAGCAGATGAGAACCGCATTCGTGGGGTGGATCGACGATGCAATACTGTAGTGACTGAAAGCCTTGTCGTAGTTGCCCAGCTTTTCGTAGACCTTGCCAATGCCATAGTAGGCGTTGTAGTGGCGGCGGTCGGCAGAGATAGCATGTCGGTAGGCGAGAAGGGCCTTGTCGTACTCTTCATTCAGCACGTGCTCGTGGCCCTGCAACGTGTAGGCGTATGCAAACTTGGGGTTCAGCTGCGTCGCCCTTTTGAAGCACTTCAAAGCCTGCTCAGGATCGCGAGCCAAGGACCAAGTGTTGCCAAGCGCACACCAAGCCTGGGGAGAGTGCCATGCCGCGTCCACCAGCTCATGTGCCAGGAAGGACAAGTCGGTTTCGCTCTTGAGGTGCCATAGGATGGTCGAGTAGACCTCCATATCCTCGAGTCGCGTTGGAGCCAGAATTCGCACGCGCCTGAAATATTTCTCGGCCTCGGGATAATTCGCCTGTTCAAACTGTGCCTTGCCCATCTGCGCTAAAACCCAAGGCGTGTCCCGGTGGGATCTAGGAACACTGTCATAGGTCGAAAGCGCCTCCTGACATTGGAACTGTGAGGCAAGGAGGTAGCCTGAGCCGAGCCGCTTGAGCAGATCTAGGATCCATCTCAAGGCTTCTTCGACCTTGATCGCCTCTGATTCGGGGGGCTTCTGTGCATGAGCCGGGGCCTGCGCCGGCGCTTCCCTCGATTCTCGTATCCTTGGAAGCTCCGCCTGGTCAATGTCCATACCATTGTTCTCTTCCAGAGGTTTCCGGTTGCCGCTCACAACTCGCCCGACGCTCGACCCACTGGATCCCGGCCGCATAATCCGAGATATTGGGGGCCTGGCTTTCTTTAACTCTCGGGACGCAGCGGCACCAATAGTGGCGGCTCCCGAGTTCGGTTTCGGCACATTTGACTTTGGGAATACGTTGAGGCGCGCGCTCCTCCTCGGTTCTTCGCCAGGGTTCTGGCGCGTCTGGCCAGAATGCGCAGGGTGTCCGGAAACTGTACGTTTCCTGTCGGCCGCAGCTATCGAGAGACTAGACCCTCGAAATATCGACGACGTGCTGTCTGCCAAAAGCTCTGTCGGCTGGTCCTGTGTCTTCTCTCTCTTCTTCGACCCCACCCGATAGCTCATTCGTGGCGGGGGGTCGATCATGCCCTGGTCCGTCGCACCGCGTGCCCTCCTAGCTGGAGCTTGTGGAGGCTCTGATGGATGAGCAACTCGTGGTGCAGAAACATCCCCAACCGAGGCGTGCCCTATAGGCGTTTCCGTTGCATCGGAGCCGTTGACGTTGCCTGTACTCGCCGCCAACCGCGAGCGAGCTGCGGCTATCTTGGACAAGAAGTCGTTTTCACCCGACTCAGAGAAGATCACACTGTTGCTTGGCGCATCGTGTGATGACGAACGTGGTATACCGAAGGGATCGTTCACATCCTGAACGACGGATTGCAGAGCAGATTTCTTGTGTATCGGCTCCAGCAGATTCGTCGCAAGACTCTCCTTCTGATCCGCAGCTGCACTGCTGTTCTCGATGTCAAAGTTTTTGAGCAAGATATCGTTCGCTTTGAAAATGTTGGGTACCCTGACACTGACGCCCATGTCGCACAGACTGGTAAAGGCATCCCACATGAAGGGATTCAGCTTCAGAGCTTCCTCAAAGCTTGAAATAGCCTTCTTCTTGTCGTCATATCCACGATACAGCTTCCCAAGCAGGCAGCTGACAGCTGCAGCGTCTGCGTAGGGCGCTCGGCTGCCAGCACTATGCTTTCCAAGATTGCTTTTATTGACCCATAATCCTCTGGACTTCTCCAGGGCTGTGATGCCATCCTTGAAGCGGTCCAACTGCAGACAGGCTTGCGCAAAGACAAAAGCGCATCCTAAATGTATACCCCTGTACCCCGCGGACTTGCTGATTTCATAGGCGGACTGATGGTCTCCCAGTCTCAGATGGCAGAGGGCGACAATGTAAGCGGATTCGCCTGACCGAGGATCCTGTGCCTGTAGCCTCTCAGCGAAGAAGAGCGCATTGTCGTATGTGAAGTTGTCGAGGTGATAGAAGACTGTCTGCTTCAGCAGAGCAGTGACCGTAGCACCATTCGGCGCCATGATGTAGCACAGCAAGGAAGCCAGAGCTCGACCAGAACAAAGCAACGTATCGGATGCTATCGGCGCAGACGATCCATGGGAATCGTATGTGCTTGGATCGTCGCAGTCAACGCCGAGGGAGACCGAGCGTTCTGGTCGATTCACGCGGGACCGTCGGGTCGCTGGCGCTAAGGGTCTGAGGTTGATGTCGTGAATAACCGGGCCGTACGGTTGCGGTAGTGCAGCTGCTGCCAGTGATCGGAGGTATGGAGAAGATGCTGAATTAAAGATTATGTACTGGATACGCGTAGCGCAACTGAAGAGATATGGTGATCAAAGTTCGACGTTAACGGGCGCCGTTATACCCGAATGTGCGGACAAGCTTCAACAAGAGTAAGGTACTCGAGCGGTCTTCGTGCCGGAGGCGGCAAGGAGAACAACAGAAGTTGTGAGTTCGGAAAGGTGCAGAGTGCCGCGAAGTGCTTCAAGGTTGATGAAAGCCGGGAGACATGTCTGACGCTCGAGAGTCGAAAGTGCAGGTGAGGAATCGGCAGTCCCCGTAAGGAAACGGTGAGAAAAGGGAGAGACCTGCCTCACACTTTTGATCGACCAGGTGAAATGCGATACAGATGACCTGCAGGTACGAGAAGCAGGAAACTGGCCCGAGAACAGTCGATGGCGACTACCGTACGTTCTTTGGGCTATGAAGGCACGCAACTCTGTCCTCGCGATGTTGTGATGGGCTGCGTTCGCCCACTAGGCCAGCAAAATGATTGGCTGCGCGTGCTTCTTAGCCTGGCGGTTGGCACCCGGGCAACAAGAGGAGCCGCCTGCAAGCGCCACCTTGGGGGCGGGGGGCATTTTCAGCCACCTTTATTTAGCACTAGCCACATCCCGAAATCTAGCTCGGTTGCTTTCCAACTGCTCTCTACGTCAACTTGCATCTCGTCCACCCGCTCAGCCTTCTCTCAACCATTTTTGCGAACGAAGTACCAACCAACATATATAAACATGGCACAAAAGGCGAGGAAAGACAGGGCCAGAAGCAATGCTGTGGCGCTCAACAATCTTCATATCGGCTCTGCTGTGGTCAATGGCCTCTTTCTTCTCTTCCACTACTTCTTCAAGACTCGGTCCCTGTTCTGGTGGCTCCTCGTGTCTATCCCCAGCTTCGTCTGTCAGTTCACGCTGGAGAGAACCGGAAGACCAAGCTTCGATCCTTCTACTGGCGCTCTCAAGTCCTCGGGCGAGGATCTTGCCGCCCAGGGCCTGACTGAGTACATGTTTGATGTCATCTGGGTCACGTGGGGCACGGTCATTCTAGTCATCCTGTTTGGCAACTGGTTCTGGTTAACTTGGGCTCTTGTGCCCGCGTACGGAGCATACAAGGGTTACGGCTTGATGGGCGCCGCTAAACAGTTGGGCCAACTGAACGGCATGTCTACTGGCGCCGAGGGCGGCGCGCCTGTGGGAAATCGCAAGCAGCGACGAGCGGCCTAGGTACATGTTGACGACTCAGTCCCAGCCATGAACTCGCTATGGATTGCCTCTATCATCTTCAACTAGGGTCTAGGCCTTCTATGCTCTATGGCACTCCAGCTCTCTCGTCCACTCAGCAAGCTGGCCTGGGTCTACATCTTTCACCATCACATGGACGTGCTCCAGCGCCCTGACGCTCTGCAACGCGACCCAGTTCTTGAACCACATAACTCTGTCCTCTCCACCGGGACGGAGCTTGTCAACAAAGTAACTTTCCACAAAATCGCCTACGATTTTCCGACTCTCAGGCGTCATATCGCCCGTCTCAGGATCTGTTGCAATGGTTGTGCGAGACCACACGACGATATGGGTAATGCCCGGTCCAAAGCCGTATGGCCAGTCGTTGAGCAGGACGCGGTAGTCGGATGGGTTGTCAAATGGCACGTTTGATGCTGGTTGGAATGGGGGTCGACCCCAGGCTTTCGGCAGGCGGTGAGCAAGGAGATAGTTGGTCATGCTGCCATACTCGGTCTTGGTTTCAGCAGTCCATATCATATACCGCCTCAGGTCGGATGGTTTCCTCTTGAGGATTGCGAGATTGTTGGTCTCTGTGTATGGTCAGCTACAGGTCGCTAGAGTTTCATGGGTGTGATATGATAGATTTACCGATGATCTCCTTGAGTTCGTCCCATGAATGGTACTGATACTCTTCATCTGTCAGCGACAAGACATACTTGTCCGTATCGGTGAGTGGGAACGGCGCGTCCTCCACCGTGACTTTAGGGGAATCATCAATCCCAATAATCCCCCGGTCTCCCATCATGCCGGTCCCGATCTGTTGCTCCTGAAATAGCATGAAACCAAGGAGGTCAGGCCGATGGGAGTGAGCCCACTAGTCGGTAACAAGAAGTAGCGCCGGACAGGATCCGGTGCATTCTCTAATTCTATGACCTGACATTACGTCGTACAACATGTGTAGCAGAAACGACGACACGATTGCAATACCATAACACGCCGAGTTGGATTGAATGACCAATGAGCGAGCGCGAGACATGCCTACGTTAAGTCAACTACGGTGACACTTTTCACCGCCTAACTGTTACCAATAATCTCCCAGGATGAAATGCCGGTGCACGGCAGAAAACGGGATTGAGCGGCGGGACCCAGAAAAAATATCGGCCCACTTCGGTCCCTCAACAAGTCGAATTCCTCACCTCAGCCGGGACCCAGGTGCGGAGGTACCCTTGATCGACAGGTCCGATTCTTGCCCTTTTTTATAGCTTCTCCGACACAGAGGGGTACCATTGCTGGCAACACTATTTTTTTAACTTGACAATTCGGAGCTGTCAAGCCTTGACAACGGTCGCCAACATGTCTGAACCGGTCCTCTCCAAGAGAATGTTCGATGGGATATACATACCCGCCGGTCTGCTCGTCGTCGGCACCATCATTGTGAAGCGCGAGTGGACGCCGTGGGCCGTTCTTGTTGCCCTTATTCTTGGAGCGATCAAGGCATACCGAGTCCGTGAGTATAACTTGTCTCGGCCGAACATGCTCTCCTACACTGCAACTATACTAACACGGCCTCCTGCACAGAACCAAAGAAGGTGCTCAAGCCCGACGTCTTCCAAGAGTTCGAGCTCAAGGAAAAGACTGTCATTTCCCACAATGTCGCCATTTACCGCTTCAACCTGCCGTCCCAGAACTCGATTCTCGGCCTTCCCATTGGCCAGCACATCTCCATCGGCGCCGCCATCGAGCAACCAGACGGCAGCTCCAAGGACATCGTGCGCTCCTATACTCCGATCAGCGGCGACCACCAGCCAGGCTATTTCGACCTGCTCATCAAGTCGTATCCCACTGGCAACATCAGCAAGCACATGGCCGGCCTCGCCGTGGGCCAGACAATCCGCGTCAAGGGTCCCAAGGGCGCCTTTGTCTACAAGCCCAACCTGGTGCGCCACTTCGGCATGATTGCTGGCGGCACTGGCATCACGCCCATGCTGCAGGTTATTCGCGCTATCATCCGTGGACGTGCGGCCGGTGATCGGACCCAGGTCGACCTCATCTTTGCCAACGTCACGCCCCAGGATATCCTGCTCAAGGAGGACCTGGACGCGCTCGCGGCCGAGGATAAGGGTTTCCGGGTACACTATGTGCTGGACAAGCCGCCTGCGGACTGGACAGGCGGTGTCGGCTATGTCACTGGAGACATGATCACGGTATGTTTTCTTCTCACAATCCCACTGTTGGACTGATGTGGCTAACGTAACCTAGAAATGGCTCCCCAAGCCCGCACCCGATGTCAAGATTCTCATCTGCGGACCACCTCCTATGGTCAGCGGGCTGAAGAAGACTACTGAGGCTCTTGGCTACCAGAAGGCGCGACCGGTCAGCAAGCTTGATGACCAGGTCTTTGCATTCTAAACGAGCATGTAATATACGAGCTTGTAGTAGATGCGCTATGGGATGCGGAGTGGATATGTGGTGGTCTCGTCAACTATCGATAGAGTAACCTCCATCCTGTAGCGGGTAGAAAAGATCCTGTTTGGCACAGTGTTCACGAACAAATAGACATGCTTCGTAGACCAAAGCTAATGCTGGACTTATGACCTTGCATTATTACTTTGTTTGGCTGGTTCTTGGGGAGCTGTGGCGTGTAGGTCTCCATTTCTCATCCCTTCTCCTATTTCTGGCAACATGAAATCCATTGTTATTCCTTGGCCTCGGTACCTCATGCAGGAGTCTACAATCTGAATCTTCACCTGCACGCTGCAGTCCCACACATCTGGCAACTTGATACCTGTTCATTTAGGGAAATCGCAAGATCGTTGCGGTGGGCCATAAGGGGTCACTGATATATCTCACAATGATACGGAAGCGAGTCTCGGAGAATTTGGCAACTGCTAGACGCGGTCGGCCTTCCTCTGATCCACATACTTCCGCTGTATTGTGCGGATATAGGGCATCTATTTGGGATCTCATCTTCACACACGACACGTTGTTTGAGGTCATGATCGGGCGAGGAGAGCTCGGCAAAGGGCGATAACGCAATTCTTCGTATCGGCAAACAGCCCCCAGAACGTCAGTGGCCTGTCACGGTCAAGTCGGACAGCTTCAGAAAGGCTTGGTACTGGGTCTTTCGGCGTCGGATTGCTATGGCCGCTTACCCAGGATACATATATCAAGGCTTCTCTTTGAAGTCTTGTGTTAGTACACATCAACTTTCACGTTGCGCATGCTTAACTTGACATCAACCGTTGCGAATGACCCCTAAGCCTAAGGACAATTGGAATTTTGTGAATTCCAATAAGATAGTCTCGAGCACTTTATGTTCGTCGAGATTTATAATGGCCCTCACTCAATGCGGCCCCAGCTCCAGATATTGAGTCCAACCTTGACGCCCTCGAGTACGGGCAGTCCAGCATGCCACGTCTCTTCGTAGCCCCGACCACTTCCATCGGACCGGAAGTTTTCCCAGTACACTGCGTTCCCCGCGATAGGTTTGAAAACTGTGCCTATAGTTTCAGCATCGTCCGCCGACGGACATTCTACGAATTGGCACCACCTCGAGTCGGCTCTCCGCCGCAGCAGAGGAAACTCTGTGCCGCCGCCGACCACACTCGCATCATCGTCATCGACCCACGCCATGAAACTGCTCACTCTGCCCCAGCCGCCTCGTGCGGGATTCCAGTCAAAGTGATGGCTGTAGTGGCCGCCCGGATGATATCTCTGTACGCGAAGGCGTTCGATCCACACCTCCTCGCGCCAGCCCTGCAGCGAGCGAGCCCGCGCTTCCACGCATCTCACCGCCACCGTGCGGGGGACGAGAGCAACTTCCGAGTCGCGGACAGCCGGGTCACGGTGGTTGGAGCTGCCGTCGTCATGTGTCACCGTTGAAGGTGCGAAGATCGGATCGCTGTTGCTTGACTTTAGCAACGATTTTCTTAGATCAGAGGGACAACGAAAACGGAATCATAGATGAAGCAACATATGGAGGGATTCTAGATACAGTCCTCGTGGCCAAAATCCAAGCAAGGCAAGAGACAGAGGTATCCGTACGAACCTGATGTCTAGTAGATGTGCTCTTTCCTCAGCAGAGAGGAAACCTTCGATGTAGAGCACCAGAGGCTCTCGGGAGAAGACGTGGACTGCATACGCATCGGGAGGACAAGTTATGTCCGTCTCGTTTGCACTTGCTTCGTCCTCCAACGCAAGCAGGTCGGTATTGAGTCGGGGTCTTGGCGTGCGTCGGATTTGAGGTATGGCCCCGGGTGAAGACAACAGCTGCGAAATAGGATCGTGAAACAATACAAGGACCGCAAGCAAGCCAACAATATAGGAAAACATTGTCAACCACAGGAAAGCCAGATGCTCTTCTACAATTGCAGGGACACTTGCATCAATTCTCTCTTTCCGAATCGACTGCCAGTCTCAAATAAAAACAAAAACCCACAGTGGAAGCACATTTCCCTCACCTCACTGTGAGCCGCCGCTATAAAGGCATCCCCACCACGTCGTACCTTCCATACACGCATTTTTCAATAGCAGTCGTCATTTGATAATTTCAGGCTTAAAACATCTTTCTCTCCTCTTGTCTTTCCACATGAAAAATCCCCAAGACTTTGTCTCCCTTAATTCTACCACATCCGCCAGCCATGATTGCAGCATGCGTCGGCGACGCAGCCTGACTACAACGCAAAGCTTTACTGCGTCCGAACAGGACCACTAACAAGTCAGTCCACTTGTGTTTAGCGCCAAATCAAGGCTAACGCCGGAAGGACCGAACACACCCACTGTTGCTAACGCAAAATAAGCTGTGGGATTCCATCAGCAGCATCCGGTATAGTGTAACGGTTAACATATCGCGTTTTCAATGACCTTTCAGGCCTAAGATCCGCGGGGCTCGGGGTTCGATTCCCCGTACCGGAGAAAGTCCATCTTTTTGACCCCTTTTTATTTTCCATCAAATCCAAGGCGGTTGTGACCTTCGGTCAAATGCCAATTAGCAAACCAATAGCACAAAATGATCGACTTGCGAACGATACTGTTGCCGGACTTGCTGCACCTGCTGAACCAATGCATAAATGTATTGTCGATGCTCTCCGTCAAGGCGACGTAAGGGGATTGAGGAATATTACCACCAGATAATTAAGTGCAATATTGACATCTCATCAGACCACCCAATCAACCTTTGAGTCTGAATCTCCATGGAGAGAAGTGAAAGCATTCGGAATTCATCTTCGCACAGAGGACAAGAAACAGAAACTCAGCGTCACCATTGCGATGGAACTGTCCAGGTGACTGCGCCGGCGCTCAATACCGGCGAGACAAGGATCAGATTACTGTAAAATTTCCATCATTATCCACCTCTTCGGCTCCGAAGAGAACGCGCCCTCTCCATCCCTAGATAGCTCAACAGTCGAAGGACAAACTGCCATCCAGCAATCAATGCCGCTTCCCAGCTTCGAGCGCGGAGGTGGGAATACCCTTACTCCAAACAGCCTCAGTCTTGGCCGTCTGATGCCAAGATCAACCTCAGCCCACGATCTCGAACGCAACTTGCGAAACCACGCTTGCTCTGCCGATCGACAACACAACACAGGGAGCAAAGCAACAAAATCCCCTCGTATAGTAGGTCGACGGCGAGAATGCGTACACCGCCAAGCTCATTCGAACATGGCCAGAACCCTCGCCAGGGTCCCCTTCACCTTGGATAACGCACACGGAAGCTTCAACAGCGTCATCACCCAAGACATTGTTCCCCACCACCCGCGGGAGAGTACCAGAGCATTGGGAACGGATGTGATTGGCCCCAATTCACAGGGCATAAAAACCAACCGTGCTCAAAGGCTTGGATTGCTGACGCGCCCCAGCCAATGCTGCCATACGGGACTCATGCCGATGGCCAAGCACCCCAGACGCACCGTGTGAATGATAACTCCAGCTCTACAGGGTAGGCTTCCGACTGCTCCATCCTAGCCGGTCCGGGCAAGTACCGTAGCGTACCGAGCGTATCCTAGTAGTATTGCCGGAGCTTTGTACATGCGAGTACCTGCCAGATCCTGACGGAAAGCGGACTGCCAGTTTAGCAAAGAAAGGGCACGGGGCTTCACAGGGATCGAGCCCGGGGACGTGGCAAAAAGCTTGTTTCCAAGCTGTATAGCCTATGGAGGTGTCGGACCAGGGTCTGGGCGCCGGTCATAAGTTGCCAATGGCCGGGTCCGCTGATTATGTCTTCCGAGGTCAGAGACAGTCGAACTGGGCGCCCTCGGCATTCCTTCCGTTGATCAGATCCATAGTTCCGGAGATAGGTTGTATGAGGAATTAAGGCATCCATGCGTCACTAGCCGGTTGGCATGTGCTTGACGCCATGCGGGCTGCGATGAAGCTGAGCTAACAGTATCGATTGTCAGCAAATGACTCGCGGCTGGCAGGCAAGGGGGAGGTTAGCGAGCAGTCTAACGTCCTCTACTGGTCGATCACGGTCACAGGGTGAAGGCAGCGGTGATCCGCGGTGTAGTTGTATCACGACTCGCCCTTCAAGGGAAGATCGTATCGCGAACCTCTTGGCATTGTTCATAGCCGACACCCCGGAAAAGGGCTCATGGATTGGTAATATTAGAGCAGAAAATGCGAGGTGGTGGCAACTCTGAGGAATCGAAAGCAAACAAAACTAGGTTCACGCAGACGGCTTCGGGACGACGTCCGGCGCTGAACCAGACTGTCGGAGCAGGTTGTTTGCTTTTGGCGGCGCATTTACGGCTTCTCTCGACCCGCCCCTCCGCACTGTGGCCTGATGTCGGAAGCTTCTGCAGGGCAAACAAGAGGGAGTCTGTGCTTGCGCTCGGCGTGGCACCGCGAAACAATATCGAAAGTTCCTGATTTGAGGTTGACTCATGATGTCTCCCATCCAAGCGTCAACCTTCTCCGCGGGAAATTCCTTGCAACTCGGCTTAGTTAGTATAGCGTGTCGGTGACTGACGCATTCCGGAGAAACCCTATTGTGGCTTTGATATGGATCGGGCAACGGTGTCCTTTTACTGAGGCGACCCTCTTCGCTGCGAGTTATACCTACTATGCCAGCACATCCTTGCGTCTGGCGCAGGGTAGTTGCTATTGAGGTCGTCACGGGATGCCGCTAGACGACGGCATTGCAGTAAGCGTGACCATTGGTACAGGAGAGGTCAGTTGAGTGAGGTCAAGGATCAAATGAAGTCAAAACATAGGGGAAAGTTAATTTGTTAGTGTGTCTTGGCATCCCGCATCCGAACCCGGAAAGTGCGGGAAGTCCCACTAACCTAAATCGATCTAGACTGGTGCATTCACGACGTCGATTGCGGGTTAAGGGTATGGTCTGTACTGTACCTTACTCTAGTTTTCCGTTCCAACATCATCCTTACTCGTCCTCTGGACAAAGGCAAAGCAGGCAAGCAATCACTCACTATGCAAAGGCTCCGCTCACCTTATGAGTCACAACTCGAATAAACTTTCGTCTCTTCCTCGGCGGAGAGCATTTGCGCAGACCAGTCGACAGGTTCAGATCTGTTCATTCTGGCGGATATTCTATCGCTCGTTCGAGAAGACATCCCCTGCCCAGATTTCACCCATACCTAGTTCGAGCATGATGCCAGATCTGAGAAGCCGCTCCTCGGTACTCTTCCGCATTTCCAAGACAGTGGTTTGTTTGTCTATTACATACGAGCTGCCCCATTTCGCAGGTTCAAGACTGCAGCCGAAGGTCGGAAGCCCAGAAACTGGTCACGACAGGCTTGGGCGTTTCAAGGTTTTCCTTTAGTGACAAGGAGGGCCCATAGGCAATAGGTTCTTGGATTCGTACCATATTCCTAACACTGATGCATAGATCTGTTGCATTTCTGGCCCATCTCTCCGCTGAATGCCACGTTTTTGTTTTGGCGGTGGCTGCGGAACAAGATCCAGATCGCGTTGTACTGCTTACACGTCTGCTGCTCAGACGGCCGAATGTAGGCGGCGATGTTTGAGCTCGGGGCGTCCAGAACTGGCGACTTGCATGTCTGACCGAGGACGAATAGTCGGGAGCGGACGGGACCTCCGGACGGGGAGATTTGTCGACGCCTGGCATCCAGTGGCCAAGTATCTCCACGGTGACAATGGAAGCCCAGTTGTCTCTCGCGGCCAGCTTTCCGCTTTAGCCAAGTCTCGCATTTCCGTTCGCTGGCGCCGATTAAAGTGGCACAGATCTCTCATCTAGATTGTCTTGGATCGGCACAACACCCGGGTCTGCAGGTCTTGGTGACCTGCTACCTTGTTGGTCCACCACTTTCCAGACTCATCTCTCGCACCGATTTTCCGACAGGGAAGAGGCTATCGGCAGGGAAGAGGGTATCCGACGGTTTGGAAGCGATCTCTGCCATGAGGAGGGCCGTATGCTTGGCTACTGTCATAAGGCGGTTGTTTGTTCACTTGCCGCTCAGTTTTGTGGAGGTACCCCCAAGGCCGCGCCCGCCGTACTAGGACACCGTTATGTGTTTCTTACAGTGCATGGTGCACTCGGTCGCGGAAGACACATGTCAAACTGCTGGACCATGAAGTGATGGTCATGGACCATCGCGCTACTTCGGTCCCGAGGGTGTGGTACCGTGACGATATTAACGCATCAATACGGATTATGGTTTTCGTTAGCAGAACTTTGGACCTATGTATTACGCCATCATCCACTTTTCTTATTCCACGGACTGAATTGTCTGGCTCGTCAGCACGCACGTTGACCGCTTCTCTTGTTGCGTTGCTCTCCTGAACCTGTGGCGCAAGTTGTGTATCGCCTTGCTCTCGTTGCGTAACCTGGTGCGGATGGAGGACCCTTGGAAGCTACATGGCCAAGAACCTCCTTGGGGATGAAATTACCCTTGCCAACCCGAAGAGGACTTAGGGAGGAAGACCCTACCTGACAGGTTGCAAGGGCAACCCCTGACAAGTCCCAACTGGCCTGTATGACCACCAAACAAAACACAGATTAGTGGCCAATCCAGGGCAGTGGACAGTACGCCTTTGTCTTCTCATATGCATGTCTCGAATCGGATCTCCCTTATTGTTGGATGATGTGGTGGCCTCTCTATGCAGTGACAGATTGGAAATGTCTTGGGTAATACCAGGTGCCGGCACTTCTCCATGTCGCTGCCGAGCCACTAGGACCTACCCAGTAGGGCCGACCTACTGAGTCCCGACCTGCCGTCACCGTCTCCGCAGTAGCGGGAAGATTGCATCCGGTCTAAGGCGCAGGGGCAAATGTCGGGTGATATGTTTAGGTTCGTGCTAGGGTTGGACATATGCACGAGCGCCGGATGCGCTCAGAGGAAGTGGCGGTCTATCAGAGAAGTGATCGTGAGTCTGCTCTTCTCTAGCAGAAAGAGATGGCATGGCCGCCTTGCCACTGTTCTGAAAAACACAAGCATACCACGTGGAGTCTAGAGGATGTTTTGAGAAATATCGATTAAGCTGCCTGTAATCAGAGGAACCGTAGGAACCGTTGAAAGAACCATTGTGATATGCCACCCGTACATCATGGTCCTCCAATGACTTCTATGGCTAACTCCGCTCGCTTTTTCCAACCAAAAGAGACTGAGGGTCCAGGGTTCCCTATTCAGGGTATCAAACAACCAAGTGAAAGTGGTAGCATATGAAATCACCTTGCCGGCATATCCCGTCCGTGGGGATCGCCGCTCTATTCCAGGAAGTGCACGACCGGCAAATGGGCGAAAGGGAAAGAAGAGATCAGCATGATCCTGATTTTGGCTGTAATTCCTGGCTCGATCGCCGCCAAGTGTGTCAAGAGGCACGCGAAAGCCGCATTGCAGTAAACATAGAACGAAGAGGAGTGACAATCAGTGGCGCCGGCGCCGTTTACCCGCGTCGCCATCCATGACTTGACCATCATCAGAAGACTCATCTGAGGAACGGCGCTTCCTGCGGTTAATGATCTCGCCATTGGGAGTAGATTCGGATAGCATCTGAGGTGAAAGTCCGGCTTCCTGGCGCATACTCTTGATATCACGTCGTCTTGCATTTATGCAGTAGTTTGATATTTGTTCTGCAGAGGAAGAGAGGTCGTTAGTGCCGGTCCTGTGTAACAGCCTTCGAAACATTTTGAACAAGTGACTAGAGGAGTCAAGTGATGGCACTAACCTGGGGAGAGACCTGTCTCAGCAATCCATTTCTTCTTCGTCTCTTCATCCGGATACGGGTGGTGCAGGTTGACCTTGAACCATGCCATCATTTTCTTCTTAGCTTCTGAGGGCAGGTTCCCGCGCTTCTTGCGTTTGGCCATCTCGGCAAGCGGTCCCGACCCGTCGCCTGTCCCCAGATGACCAACCCCACGGTAACCTGCCGGAGCAACATAACCGCCGACTGAATAGGTGTTGGGAGGAGCGAAGGAATTAACAGGGCCGCTGGCACCGACTCGGTAGGAGACTTCGTCGTGCGCATCAGAAAGCCACAAGCCGGAACGATCATAGAGCAATGACACAGAGCGCGCGTGTCCGTGGTTCGTGGGTGGATACAAGCCAGTTGTAAAAGCATCGGACAGTGATCGAAGATCTCTGGTAGGCGCAGCGTGAGTGATGGTGCGGGAACTCGCAAACGGAGGGAGCTGAGTAGCATTGGCTCTTGCTGACACTGGCATGCGGTCGTTAGGATTATGAGTCTGGGCTCGCAAGGCAAGCGTAGTCATCCAATAGCCCCTTTCGGGTGGCGGACCGTAGAGATGTTGGGGCTGCTCTCCTGAATGACGTCTCCTGGCAAGCTCCAATTCCTCTTCCCGTCCATGCTCTCGCACCGCCTCCATTGGCATCCAGTCCGACGGCCAATAGTCAGGAGACCTTGTGACCGATGGTAGAACACGCGGTTCATCAGGTCGTTCATGCGAGAACGCAGTAGCTCGAGCATCACGAGCATCACGAGCATTTTCTGGGATGGGTCCCCAGGCTCGTCGAGGCGAGTAACACAGCTGTCGACTTCGTGGAGAATTCGGCAGATGACACTCTTCCTCTGAAAGCCGGCTCAGATCTGAAGCTTCCGCAGATCCGTTCCGTGCCGAAGGACACGACCTGTCTTCAATGGATATGGCGGTGAGGGAGTCGAGCGAATTCATCCTCGGCCAGCTCTCATGTCGAACGTGAGTATAGTGGCCTGCCGGAGTCGGCGGTCCGGGAGAATCGGCAACTGTCGACGGACTTGGACCCGCGTTTCTGTTATTGAAATCTGCCGGCTCCATTTCTCCAAGCATCTATTATCCATGTCAGTCATCACACAGATAGGCGAAGGAAATTAACTGCTGTGTACTTCTCGTATGGATGGAAGCCGGGGCACAACAACCTCCGCCGGTGGTTTAAGCCCATATGACGGTTGACTCCATTGTGTTGATGGGTTGGGCCCGTCACCATCACCATGCATGGGTCGCATAGGTCGGAGTACGTCCCTAGATGAGGGAAGAGTCTCCCTGCGAGGCAATGAGAACTCTCCCATCCTACCACACTGCTTACTGACAGTCTCGACTGCCAGTAGTATCAAAGCGGCAGAGGAGATAGACTGAGAAGACTAGTATCTTCCCACGCCTTATCCTACTTGGTGACAGCCAAGTGTTGGGGGATATGGCAGATGATCGGAAGAAGGTAGTCCTATATAAGGGGGGAATGTGTGTCTTGGTGTGTATTTGGCAGTAGAAAGATGGTTGGCGGCGAGTCTAGGTGGCAGTGGTGGGACGGAAAGAGGCGATGGCAGGCATTTGTAGTAGGACGGCAGGAGTGCCGTCTGACCTCTGGAGAGTCACTACACGCCAACGGAACAGATGTCGTGCGCAGCTATCGAGCAAGGATTTGGCTTGCTGTGAACTCTTGATTTTGAATCAAAGCCGATGCAAGATCAAAGGATAGTACTGGGATCCCGAGACAGAGGGAGAGAGGGAGAAGAGTGGTTCGAAGGAGGTAATATAGAAGGATGGGCTTTCCAGGTTTAAGGGGACGAAGCAAGGTGAGAGAAGAAACGGAATGATCAAGAAATATATTTCTGCGTAGGGAGATACTACAATGCCCTTAAGAACGAGGCAAAGTTTGTGGTGTGTGCTTGAACTTCCATGGAAGACGCTGCTCCAAGGGTGTCGGATAAGACGAGCTAGGAAGAAGAACGAAGCCAGTGACGGTAGACTGACAAGTCTAGGGTGCCATACCGTGGTTAGCAACGGAACAGGCAAGCTATAAGTGAGAATGGAGACCACACCTGGCGGACAGCCTCCCAAGAAGGTGTGTAGAGGACGAGCAACCCACGCCAGACTCACGTTGACAGGTTGATAGCAGTGCTGGACGTGGCCTCCAAGTTTCCACGCTGTCTGGAGAGGTGGGCCGCGGTGGAGACCATGGTTGTTACCACTGTCACTGACCAGGGCCTCCTGGCCCTTCTTGGGGGGATTGTTGCGGATACGTGGGATGTTGTGGCGTATGGATGCGTAACCGTAGGTACCAAGAGGTAGGTAGTAATCCGGAAAGGATGCCAGGGTACGTCTGGTTGGCAACCTGGGTCCCAGGTTCGAGAAACCATGAACCTGGAACAGGCTTCGTACACGGAGGTACCTCACCCATGTGTTCTTCTGTGGGGCGCCAACACTGGTAGCGTTAAGCACTTGGTAGGTGTACACCGAGTACCATTAGAGGGCGGCAATGGCAATGTGCTACCGAAGCACAACCTGGAAGCCACTTCATGGAAGAGGATAATCTTCCAGTCTTGCAATTCAAGAGCATTGGTAAGGGCGGGAAGGTCGAGGAAGCTCGATGAGGATAATAAGCATATTGTCCTGGTTCCGTTGAAAGCCCTGATGCAGCCAAGTTTGCCGTATGTTGGTGTAACTGTGTTATTGCAACCTGTAAGGTAAGGTCGGGTGCTTTTCTTTGTGAAAGAATGACAGCACAAGTGAACGTTTTCCTAAATGCAATGCATCTGACGTTGAAGCAATTCACATCGATGTTGGGCATTATTTCCTTTGAGGCAAGTGCACACCCGTGCTTTCCCTAGTCGGCGGTATCTGAGCTTTTGCCCGGACACTTTTTCTAGAGTCGGCACAACACAACTCAAGCCTCAATTCAATGAATGGAGTGGACGTGGGCTGCCGTCACATCCTCAGACTGTTGCAAAGACTTTCAAAGCACCAAGTCCTTCAAAATCGTATATACGGTATAGACGCTTGTGGCGCTTGTGTTCACACCTCTCAAATCATCTTTTGTAACATCCTCGCGCCAGTCGGCCAGAAGCTCCTTGACCATAGCGTGTTCCTGCACCGCGATGTGACCAAAGCTCGATCTGTTCCCGCCAGAACGCCGGTGAAGGTATGAAGTGAGTGATTCGCACTGACATCTTTCAAAAACCCTGACCGTTCCGCCTGTACGTGTCATGTTGTGTTGTGTGAGAGCATAGGTGCACGTCAAGAAGTCTCGGCCGTTCAGCTGCAAGTCGACATGGATAATACCGACGGTTCCTGCGGAGTTAGCTCGCCTCGGTGCCTTCAATTCACGGAGTGATGGATTCCATGACGAAAGCAGTCCTGGAAGCGGATCATGGCCAAAGAGTGATTGGCACAGCATACAGGGCTATCGCCAGTTGTCCAGCCCTACTGATCGCCAATCAAGATATCAACGCTGGACCCTGCCTTCCCCAGCACAGCACAGCTCATCCGCGTGTTTTCACGAGATCGACACACCGGGGCGGCATGGCCACTCCACACAGAGAACCGTCGTTCCAATCGGGCTAGGCTGCCCAAGACACTGAGCCAAGCCAAGCTGCATACCATCCGTCAACCAACGCGGCAGACCGTATTAGGAAGATATCTCGGGTCTGTCCTTCATGGTAGTTTCGTGATTTGTACTGTCGAAGTGTCATGCAATTCCTTTCGAAAGACACATGACAGCAAGGGGGCGACCCACCAGGGAGCCAGCCACATCTTGTGCATTTCGGTCTAGAGAGAGAGAGAGAGAGAGAGAGAGAGCATCTTTCACACTTTTCCACGTTGTCGACCTCGATTGCCAAGGATCAGACAGATCTGACCGTTGGTTCGAGAGATCGGACAAGGGGTCGGTGGTTGTCCAGCATAGTTTCAGAGGCCGCGATTGGATCCGCAGAACCGTCATCCAGCATCCAGTTCTGTCAATTCCTCATGCGGCTAGCGGCTTCAGTCGCTAGCTGCGCCTTGCAACATGTCGCCGACCAACAGCGATAGAGATCCCATGGCCGCGGTAACCTCTAGAACGAGATGGTGGGCACAATGTTCGCGGGATCGATCTCTCAGCACAGCCGCCAACAAACTCAAATCACCACAACTCACCACAGAACGGTCTGGACCTGGTGATGACGGTTCGGTGCTGTTCCCGGACTGCCCTGACTGTTCACCAACCGGCCTTGAGCTGCTGAGTATAGTCAGACGGCAGACCAATGAATCATCATTCGGATGTTGCTCCGAGGTTGCTTCCCCTACTTGCCAAGCTTCGGCCGATGTGTCGCTGAAGCAAACCACAGCACCAAGCTGACTCGCTTCTCCCGCTTCTTAACCACTGTTCTAATTCAAACCACGTCTCTCTCTTCAGACTGCTACGAGGCGCCTTCGAGTTCAAAGTCCAGTCGCACGAAGGCTAGGTTGTTAGGGGCGAGTGGGAGTCGAAGCATTGTCCGCGTCCAACATCCCGTCCGAACGGCACGAATGAGCTACGACAGGTTGTTGACATTGATTTGAGAATGCAAGCCAGTGGGTGCGGGATGGGCAAAGCAGATAACCGAGGATGCACATGAGCGAATAACATGGAAGCAGCGACCTCAATCAGCAAGCTTTCTTTATACATTAGCTTCGGTGAGATATCCAGAGCACTCAGAACTTCAGCCATATTAGGTACCTGGCGGCCAAGATCAGCCAGGCATCTCTGCTGCATTAGAGCAACTGGGACCGCCTTAGACTTGTCTCAAACATCTCACCACCTAGACACGCCATCAGCGGTGATGAGATGCACAACCGAGTACCAACTTGGCCCAGTAGTGCGCAAGAGGAAGCTGTTCCGTTCAAGAAATTAACTTGCGAGCTCGATTGTCACCATCCCAACGAGGGCGTTCTGCAGGTAACTGTCACATACGTCTAGAACCTGCACGTGCTAATGCACCCACCACGGAGTTGGTACGATCACGCTGGTATGCACGTCTTTCAGCAATCAAGATCTCTGGATCTTCTCATCCGGCCAGTCGAATAATCACCGAACCACACCACCTGAAATAATGATTTCACGACCCTTGGCACCTACCGCGGCAGGGCAGGGCTGTAGAGTAGACTTCGACTTTATGTCTAGTCTACACATTGTCTGTTCTGTTGCTAAAGTTGCGGCTTGCTTGCTGGATGCGACACGCTTATTTGCCATTCTGTGGTTTCACGAATCGGCTTCGTGATCGTCATGCTACTGCAAGTCGTTCCCCTTTCGACTGTCAATCATGCTCGTATTCAACGACATGAGGGTCGTGCAAGTCAACGGCTCCTCTCGGAAAGGGTGTGTGGCCCTGCTGTCACCATCTCACCTGGTCCGCCCAATGTCACCTTGTGCAAGACGACGAAGGCTGTAAATTCTGGAAGGATATTACCCAGTCGACAGCACCAAATACGACAATATCCGCGGTCCCGACCGATGATCCTATTCCAGAGAGGTACATATTCGTGGTCATGCAAGGGGATGGTGAATGCTGCCGGCTACGCGCCAGATGTGCTGTAGCTATCCACCAGTCATTATCGTGCGGTTTCACAGCACGCTGTCTTTCGGTTCCGTACGTCAGCCATGCCAAGGCTGGCGGTTTCCAAACCGAAGCAGACAAATGAGTCTGGAACGTATTAGGTGCTTCATCGGTGCTCGGGGCTATGTTGGCGGCCGTCACTACGCAATACAAACTGCTCGCGGTTCAACCTGAAGTGTGAGTTTCCCGCAAAATGGTTATCAAGAGTCAGGGGGTATCCCTGCACGTACTCATGTCTTTTTCGCGACAATTCCTGGAATGGGCAAAAAGCGGACAGAAGACAAAGGCCTGGTACAGTGATTTCAGCTCGGCATTTTTGGATCTCGTGGGAGGATGATCAGCCAGTTGTTTTCGCCGGACCGACAGCCGGTCCACCCCTGGAACCGAATTCTATGGTACGTATCTCCACTGTGTCGATGTAGCGCGAGAGGGAAACGGCACAACCCGTGCGTTCGGGTCGTTTCGATCGCGCCTAAATCCTTAACCAAGTAACCCAGCGGACGGGAAGCCTGATTTGAAGGGTTAGTGCGTTGTTGACCTCGATCAGTGAACCTCCAAGTACCAACCGGTAGACCACCACTCGTTGAAAAGTGAAATGCACATATCATGCCCTCAAGTATACAATTTATAACTGTGGGGGTTTATTTTGCAGTCTGCACGAGCTGACCTGTCGCAATGAACGATCTCGATCATGACAACCGCCCTGTCTCCTCGGTCTCCTGCCCTCGGGCCTGACGCCCGCATCTGAGACATATGCTCATGCGCGGATTATAATCCACCAAGTGCGGGAGCACAGGCTTGATGCACCAAACAGAACTCGGACTTGGACGGGACACAGCATCGCCAATCTTGCAGCACGCGGGCGCCGGCAGAACTTTCCAATCCGAAGCACAGAGAGTGTGGCCAAGGACGTTTCGATGACCAGGGTAGTTGCTTTCCTTTCGTGAAGCCCACTCACGACTACATGCTCTATTCACGGCCAGCGCCGAATCTTGTTCTTCAGTAGTTTACCGCCACCGACTGGTAGCGGCATCTTGGAGGATAAAGAGTGGCTTGGTAGGACTGTCACACGACGATGAACCGACCGTCCTCCATTGCGGCGAGCCCACAACCCGTACTATATTCCTGTCCTACAACCTCCTACCGCTATGTTGGACTAGTCCAGTTGTTGCCCGCAGGCAGCTCCAATGTCAAGTTTCAGCTTGCACGGGTAAACCCCACGAGTTACTGTTACACAGCTACACAACTTTCTTCCGACGAATATTCGCATTGAAGGCTGAAGGCTACCAGCATTTACTGATGTCAACTAGTTGTGGCTCCTCGGGGGAGGACAACAGCCTGTTGCCTTGCGCGCAGATTGGCGGGTTACCGAGCTCTCAACGACAACCGTTCCTGCAGCCGTACAGCAGTAGTCCATTAACACGGGATTAGGTACACCACCTGCCAAAATCTGCCGTCTGCCGGCCTGATACGGCCGTGATGAGGGCACATGACCAAGTGTTCATGGTAATTCAAAAGGTCCATACTCTTGGATGGCGAAGCCAGGCATCACCGTGATGGGGCCCTCTCTCTCCAAGTGCGTCAATGCTTTGTTAGCTCTTTCTTTCCTTCAACATGTCCACCATCAGGAGGGTGGACGTGAGGCTGTCAAGTGAAGTTACACGACGCCAAAAGACAAGAGATGGATTTATATCACAATACCAGCCGTGCTTACCTGACCCAGCTTTCTTGGGGATATGATCGAACTAACGGTGATTATATCCAGGGCTATCCACGCACTGGCACTGTCATCACCTGGACCTCACCTAGATCGTCTATGGTCTTGACTCAGATATTGAGGATACTTCCAAGAGGCCGAAGATGGGAGACGTGGCGCAAAATTTCCTAAATGCTTTGTTGGTAGGTCAAGGTGTACAGCGGGTAAAGGTACATAGCATGGACTCGCCAAGGGACTACCTGTTTGTTGTTCTCGCATCTTGTTCGGGGTGATTCCTCGGAGGGTGACTGAGCGTTCTGCGTCTATCAAGTCGCCAACTGTTACGCTCGGGGCAACAGGTCGAGTTTCTTATGCCTAGGAGGAACGACGTTCAGGAAGGACTTCTCTCCCACCCCCGACTATTCTGAATTTCTGTCCCTCTATCGTTCTCTTTTCTTTCGATGTGGATCAAGCATATGGCGGACGAACGGCCTCCGCTGTACTCCCTGAGGCCATCGCGAGAAAGCGCCGAGCGACGTACCCAGAACTCCTGGTGATGTGCCTGCTGGACGTGCTTGATTGGAATTCTTTTAGACAAGAGAAGCTCCCGAAGCGTTCGCTAAGGAGGAAGTACCCAGCCAGATGTGCATGCGCAAGATTGTTCGCTGCCGAGGGTGTATGCCGGATATTCGGTTAACTGATGCCAGGTACCTTCTTTCACATCCTTGTGCTGTTGATGAGTATCGGTACGCCTTAAGAAACACATACCATCCGGATAAGGCCATTCGACCGAGTTCACATTGCAGTAACGCCCCCTTGTCGCTCGCCGTTGCTCGAAAATGACTCGACCAGCAGATCAGCCCCCAGTCACCAGCCTAACAAGTATACATGTCCCTTCGGGATATGTCGACTTTGACAGCATGTCAAGGGTCTATTTAGCGTGAAAAAAACGCCCGAAGCTAGCGACAGGGAATGCTTCATTCCCGACTGAAGGGCATGCCATACCCAAGCCAACTTGCGCACACACAACACTGTGACGTATTCGTATCAACTATGAACTGTTTAAGCATTTTCACTCTGGCCGACTCAGATCGAGCACAGACTACCTATCGATGGTGACCCTGCCCCTGTACAGTAGTTACGGGTCTATGTTCGAGGATGGCGGCAACGGCTGCTCTGCCGGCCTCCGTCCTCATGCGTCGTCTTGAGACATCCATGAGCTGCGTTACGACGCAGCGTGCGAGGCTTCGCCAGAGTCTCTAGGTCCGGCTTGTCAGGAAACGAAGCTGTCTGAGTCTATTCGCCCTCGCAAACACCGTGGAATCAACGAGAAGGGGCTGCTTGTTAGCTTTCTTTGGACCTTTGACTCGTCTGGGAAGGTTCGTCATCAAGAATTCCTGCTCGCCATCGTGACTCGAAAAAAACTGGCGCTAGTGCAGCCCTGTCCTGCCCTACCGAGGCGGCATGCTGGTTTCTAGACCTGTCAGCGGCACATCGCTGCTGCGGTCCACGCATCATCCTTCTCTCGAGAGAGCGGCTTCATTGGGGGCTACTAGCCAAACCTGCCAAAGCATGCCTGACTGTGGATAAAGTCCGAGCGCTCGCTGGAAGGGATCATGACAGGTATGGTTCGATCGTGAGTTCGTGACGGGCTCCTTCCCCTCCGCTCCGAGATTCCTGCATGCTGGATAAGCTGGGGTGGATGCGTGATGGCGCAGATCTTCCCCCTTGTCAGTTCATCAACCAGTTATCAGAAGTTGTGGACGACTCGCGTCCGTGGACCCCAATTCAGTCTCACGTATAGATCCTGTCTCCAGGATACCTGGCCCGGGCCCTGTTTCAGCCAGGATATAAGCCCTTCGTAGGTTTTCAACGGCCGATGCGGGATGTGGATGAGATTCTGCGCGGCTTCGACTGATGCATATCGAAGTACTGCTATCTATCTCTGCAGGCATTGCTATCTCATTGCAAGCTGACAGTACTCAGCTGTTGTATTCTCTGCATTGGAGGTTCTGAGGCGAGAGACGTGGCAGCCAGTCGCTGCACAGCTCGTGCGAGAGCGCTGATACACCCACTTACACAAGCTACGGGGAAATACGTGGCCTTACAGATGGTTTTTCGTGCCTCCGCATGCGAAACATGGCAGCTACTACATAAGTTAACCAGGAGAACTATAGGTTTACATAAAACATGTAGAATGGAATGTAGTACGATCGAAATGAACGACGAGACTCGGCGCAATGCTCACGAGTTTGGAAACCATCCCTTAGTGTGATACAACGAATCTTGGAGACGCACGCCCAGCAAGGCCCTCTTCTCCAGCTCGATGCGTTCTGCGCAACATCTCCTGATGTTCCCTACCAGTAAGAATCTGGTTTCCTCGGCGGTTGTTGTGCCTTCTCAGTGCGGAGATTTCTCCGTCCCCTGGCTCTTTCCGTGCACAACGTCCGTCCTTCCAATATACTCGACATAGACGACCGAATCAGAGGAGCAGGAGAACCTGCGGGAGTAACGCATCTGCAGCTCACTAAGGTAGGCGAGGATAAGGTGTGTAGCTGATACTACACCACCCCTTCCTCGAGCAAAGGATTACAGCTTTCAAAATAGCCCAGTCCGACCGTCCATCGCTTCAACCTGGTTATTCACCATGTCAATGTCTCTTTGACAGCCGTTCGCCCCTGTCTTCACACCCCGGACCCGTCACGTCACGCCTGATCTGCATATGCCGCTTCTGGATTTTCCGCCTACATAGTAAGAAAACGAAGAGCCCACTACCGGTAACATCCAGACATCCCATTGCAGTGGGCCAGAGAGATTTGCGAATCAGGTCATGAACCCCGGCTGCCATGCCCCCGGCTGCCAAAGACGTTTTCTGCCAGACCTACTCACTAGTCCGTACGAGGCAAGGCTTGAGAACGCGACTCGTTCACCGGCCGGGACTAGTTGCTGGGCGGAGCGCTCAGGGGGAAGCCCTAACCGGCAGATTTGCAGGGAGCTTGCGAGGGCCGGTCTGCTAGCGTCGCTCGTTTCCGGTAACTTGTTGCAGGGTTGGATGAGTGACGGATATGACAACTGACAAGATCAAGCGATGAACAGCGCATGCCTGTCACGGGCTGCGAACTGCAGATATGCCCGACCTATAAGCCAAGGGGGCGATAGCATAAGACTTTATGCTCACAACCTAACACGGCGCCATGCCAAATAACCGCGGCTGTGCAAAAGGATGCTGCTCCAGTCGCGAAGCAAGAACATGTCCTCATCATGCCCCTTCGCTGCTCGGGACTGTCGGGGAAGCTTCATCAGGTTTTTACTTCGTACGGCACTCGAGACCAGGGCGGGATCGTCGCCCTTCGAAACAGATCGACAGATCGCCTAGATCGACCGACCGACGACAAGCTCCATCTTGACATCTAGACGCCCGACGAAGATATGGAGACGTTGGAGAGATGGACGAGGTTTGTGCTCGGCTTTTCAATTCGGAACCCTGAAACGTGCTGCGCCCACTGGTCAGATGACCTCGCGGAGAGATACGACGTCTATTGTCTGGAGAGTCGCCCAATCGCATCTGACGGAGTTGATTGACTCTACGCCACCTGCATCCTCCTACGCCATGTGGCTGCTGCGTCCTCCTTGGCTTGATACAAATGGCAATTGACAGATGCAGGTTGCGCTACCCAAAAGAGAAGTCTGCTGCTCCCTGATATCGAGTGGGCAGGATGGGGCATGCAAACACATGGGGTATCCTTGCTCGATCAAGTGTCTCGCAGTTTGCGACATGAAAAAGGAGACCTATGCCAACCAAAGCTTTGATCATAACTTGAAGAGGTGCCGGCGATGACACCTTGGGTCGTATATTCGTAGCCTCATAGTATTCGCTTGGACATTGGCCGAGAAGACACCGGAGGCTAAAGAAGCGGACACCGGAAAGTGACCTTCAAGTCACTAAAGCTCCAACCTAGAACCCTGAGATACAAGCCCGTTATTGCTTCCTCCAGGTCTCGTAGTGTAACGCCCGCGCTTCACTCGTAGGTATCGTCGAGCATCCGCAAGCCAAAGTAGAAATCCAGTCTCCGAGAGCCAGGTACTCCCAAGGCAGATGCCAAGAAAAGAGACCTAAACCCTTTCCCGAACGCCCCAAAACGTGATCATACGTGCACTCGTCCCATCCCAAGTCCAAAAAGGACCTCACTTCGAGCCAGGCTTGAGTTTGAATCTCCAAAACGAATGGCTGCTTGCCTGCCCCTGAACCCTGCCTTTTCGGTGGTTCTCATCTCCGTCCCCCTTTGCCGTCGCCGTCCCAGCCCCAGCCTTCTGAAAGCCAGGATCGCTCCTCAGACTCTCATCGTTCTCGAAGTCGTCATACTCATCACTGGTGGTCGGAGTCCCAAGCGGATCCCCAAACTTGTCCACCTCCACACCCCCCGACGCCGCCCTGTTATACTTCGGCAGCGGCGTCCCCGGCGTGACGGGCCTCTTTCCGCCGCCGTCGGCCGCCTCGGCCGCCGCAGCGGCCTCCCGCATCTTCTCCAGACCCCGGACGAGCGGCTCGACCAGGCCGGGATCGAAGTCGTCGGCGTCTCTCTGCTTGTCCTTCCGGTAGCTCGGCGCCGGGTCGACGGTGCGGTACGTGGGCGTCCGCATCGGCCGCAGGGCGAGTGCCTTCTTGTACAGCGCCGGGAAGCGCATCTCCAGCTCCGCCTCGAGCTCGCGCTGGTGCTCGTCCACGGCCCTCACGCGCTCCGCCTTCTTGGACGGGATCAGCTCCGTGGGCGGCGCGCGGTCTGAGTTGTCGCGCTCGCGGAGCCAGGCCCTGTACCGCTCCTCCGCCTCTTCCGATCCGGACCCGCTGGCCTGCCGGAGGCTGTCTAGGTAGTCTTTCGCCCGCCGCGTCATCTTGTGGCCGCTGATGTACTTGTCGAACGAGGACGAGAACTCGTGGAAGTGCCCCTTGAGGATGAAGCACTCCCCGCCCCAGCCCTTGCGGCGAAACTTGTCGTAGATGGCGTCCGCGACCGGACACTCCCAGCTGAACTCTACAACACGGTCGTAGAAGACTACGCAGCGCGCGTGGGACCACTGGGCAAAGGTGCGGCGGCTCTGATCGTCTGTGAAGGTGTCTTGGATCATCTCAAGCGAGGTGGTCTCGATAAAGCTTACAGGGGCGCGGAGGTTGATCGCCTCGTGGATGTGGGACTTTTCGAATGCGCTAGGCGCTCGAAGGTCAACCACCAGGACCTTTTTGGTTGGGAAAATGTCTAGCAGCTGTTGTAGTTCGCCTGGTAGTATCATCCGTGCTCCATCATTGGCCTCGGGTGGGAGGTCGTTGATCTTCAGATTTTGCAGATTGTTGTTCATCCTCTCTTGCTGACGGCGGTAGTGGAACCAAACCTGTTGCTGTGTTAGTGCTTTGTCCTTGGCGATAGAGAAGACCGAAACTTACATCTACGTCATGTGTCTCGATTCCAAGGTTCGAGGCCAAAAAGTCTGTCACGGACGAGTCCGGCATAGGTTCTTTCTGGAAGTAATCCTCTAGCCGGTCGATAACATGCCTTGCAAGTCTGGGAGTCCTCGGGACGTCTTCCTCGACGCCATATACTCTTCTGCGGGAGCTCTTGGTCTGACTGTGAATCATTGTCCTAGCAATACCCTGCTGCGCAAACTCGCCGCCCCCTGCATCTAGGCTGGATGACGATGTAGGCACTCTGTGGAGTGTCCCGACGGTTGGTGCTGAGGCGGACGAGGGTTGAGGCCGCCGTATCATGGAACTTTCTTGGGTTGCTACAAGGGGAGTCGGCATAGGGCGCAGAGGGATTCCCCCTTGTGTTTGGCTGTTCCCGGTGACTAATGACCTGCTATCCCGTGCTGTCCTCGAGACAGGGAAATGGCGGATATGCTCTTCATGTTCCTTGACGAGCGTCGTTCCCGTATAAGAAGACTGGTTATCATCTGCGATCCTCTCTGGGCCAGCTTCTGGCTTCTGCGTCGTGGCGACTCGGCTTGTCGTCGCGGCTTCAGCCCCAAACGGTACACCCGCCGTAGCCGTAGTCGTCCCTTGCTCTCCTGTTTTCTTGGATAGGAGGAGGTTGTTAGATCGAATGAACGTGACGAATGAACACGCTGGGTCGTCGGGCAGAAGGTCCCAAATCATAACCGGTAGTGATAGCAGGAGCGTAGTGGAATGGCTTTTGAAGAGGCCTTGGACCTTACAGTGCCGAGCAAGAGCCGGGAACGCTGCCAGCCACTGCTCCCACGCATCCAAATCCAGTTCCTGATCATCCTCCAGAGCTAACGAAATCAAAACGTGCGGGTTATCCACGTTCGGTTCATTGGCTCTCACGAGTTCGTTGCTCGGTGCATCTGTACCCTCGTTTCCGAACCGGCCAAGACGAGGCACACTGGGGTCCCGAGGCGGCGTCGGCAGCCTCCTGGCCTGAGGAACAAGTCTGCTGAACTCAATACTTGCTGCTTTATGATCAGCTGTCATCATGAAGTGGACCGGAGTCGACCGAGCTTCGAAACGTCTTCCGTTGATTATTATTGGTCTTGGATGCTTCAATCGTGCTAGGATCTCCGCGTGTAGCATGGCAGCTGAGAAGGTGCGGTGGCTCCATTCGGACAGGACTTCGATGAGCACATTCGTAAATGAGTATCGACCTGGGTCGGGGGCTATGGCGTCCCAAGCGGAGGCAGATATGGTCTCCGTTATACTCCGGCCGGTGGCAAAGGTAGCGCTTGCTGCTCCCGCACAGCAGTCCAACAGAATCAGACAGTCCGATATCGACCTCTCCAAGAGGATTTGTATGGCACTCCATCTGTCGAACACGTTAGAGCAGTGTACTATGTATGCTGTACCAAGACGTTGTGTCCTACTGTAGCGTGGGTGATCCTGTGCGACGAGTTGCACACCAGGTACTTTGCCTAGACTCGTCTATTCTAGCATGTCCAGCGTAATAGACGATGAAAAGCGTATCCTCAGCATCGTGCTTAGTGATCATGTCGGCGACCTTCACAGTGAGGGCGAGCTGGGCATTATCCGAAGGGATGGGAAAGACTTCGGTCTCATAGTTGTAGTTTTCCCGGAGACACTTCTCCAGATCGTCCAGCTCCGGCACGACCCATAGATCATCCGTTTGCCAGTGTAGCAATAAGGCCTGAACTTTGCTGTACCGCTGTGTTGACCGCGCCTGGTTCGGGAATGCCCTGTCGGCGGACTATGGCGGACGTCAGTTGTGACAATGGCGGCTACTCGACGGCCAGATGTTAACTTACCTCCTGTACAGCCTGAACGAAGGAATCTAAATGTTTTACATGATAGTTTACACGGCTGATATCGTGGGTAGCTGATGGTGTGCCAGCCTCAATAGAGCCATACTGCAAAGAGTCCTCGCTGTTAGCACGGGGTCTCCTGACGAGACTCTGGTCTCGAGGCATCTTGAGCACAAGGAGACGAGACGAGACGAGAAGTTTTCATGTTGAGAAGAGAAGAGAACGGTGACAGAACGACAGACATACGGTCGAATCTGTGCTGCTTAAGCTATTGATATCGGCCGGCATCCGAGTCCGGATTGGGATGAAATAGGGCGACTGTGGGTCAGTCATGGCGACGACCGAGACTAGACAGCTAGCTCACGGAGGCCAGTAAAGATTTCAAACATCCAGAGGCTGCTCAGCTCGATGAAAAGGAGAGGAGATTGTCGGTGGAGAATACAGATGGAAGAAGAAGGTGGACGAAACAACCAAGACTGGCAATCCTTAACTGGAGCGGCTATGGAAGCCACAATTCTCGGTCATACTGTCATTATAGGAAGAAAAGATGACATTCAAAAAGAATATCACGCCCTTCTGTCACCGAGCAGCCGGATGGTGCGACCTCTTGCATGTCGTCCCGAGGCGGCTGAGTGCAGCGGCGACAGCGGAGGCCGCACACACGAAGCCAACTCGGTATCCTAATCGAGCTTAGCGGCTGATCCTCTCGGTGCAGAATGCGGGAGCTGGCCAAGAAGAATGCACAGACCATGCGAGCTCAGCCTACCGTGGCACGTGCGTCCGGCAGCTGGGTGGCCTGGGGCCAACCTTAACGCACGAGCCACGGTGACAACGTACCTCTTTGGACAACGTGAAGCAAGTGATCACTGATGACAGCCGACCAATCATCACGATAATCCAGCTTCCATATAACAAGAAACCTACAGCTAATGCTATAGAGCACCTTACGAGCGCTTGCTGTTCATCTGCCCGACATGCGGCAGCGTATAACATTCATCACTAAGCCAGAAAATGCCCTCGACCCAGATCAACTCAACATCGCTGGCGGGACGCTTAGCGGCCCACCGATCTCTGCCATTCGTGAGGACAGATTGACGTTTGCTCTGGATGAGCTACCCGACGGGGTTCAGAACATCTTGAGGGAGTCTCACGAGCTGCATATCAAGTGGTCAAGCCCTACGCCATCCGAAACTCTCAGCCCTTTGCTCTCAAGGGTCCCGCCTGGGTTCCACCTCTTCTACACCCCCCGAAGCGCTTCAGCTGCCGAGTCGTGAGTCAAGTTGCTACTCGATGAAAATGCCGGTTTACTAATGGCAAGAATAGAGAAGCACTATGTTCGGCTCTAAGGACCCTATTTGGCGATATCAGCTGCCGCACGCCAAAGGTGTGTCTGAAAACCCAAGATCTCCAATAAACAGAGACTAATCTCATCAGCTCTCCTTCTCGTCACTTGAGCAAGGCCGTTTCTCTCATGCCACGTCCTCTCAATACTTCCAGCAGCTGGATAGCTTGGCGCATTTCTCTTCGTATGTGAAGAAAGCCTTGTGCCCACCCCAAGATACTGCGTGCAACGCCGAACTGGCTCGGCTTGATGATGCAGCCTCTTTGGATATCTCATATGATACCATATCGCACGCCCTGAAGTTCACTGCCACTTCGTCCTACAAGAGACAAGAGTTGCATATCACCTCAACTCCTGGCCGTAGGACAGAGGTGGGCATATTGGCAGAAGACAATCCTCCCAACCTTGAACCGTACGAGATCGGTGTCTCTGGTCTGCTCGCGGTTCTGGGCCAAGATTCAAAAGCATCGCCTACTATGTTCTCGTTTCCATCACGACATAGGCAGGCCCAGGGTGCGTTTGATGTCAAACTCCTCGAGCCTACCGGCTTGCACCCAACCCTACAAATAAGAATCAGCTCCGAACGGCCCCTGCAGGACTCGTCCTGCTCGCCGCACACTTACTTCACGCTACCGCAGTTCATCTTTCCAGACAAGTACCAGCTCTCCGACGATCTCTTCCTCAACTCCAAGAACCTCAGCGCTCTCAGGTACATCACGCAGCCGGTTGATCTCGAAGCGCCAGAATATGTCATGGACCCATGGGGTTCAGCAATGCTCCTAGAACTGTCGGATCAACCAGATCACACCCTCCAGAAGGGCTGGACCGTGGAGGTACCGCTACATCTGCGGTACCTCTCGCCAGTCGAAGGCGGATATCGCACCAAGTCGATCCCCTACCCAGTCGTGTTCTGGGCTTGTCACGCAGAAGAGGGAACTAAGTTCCCTACTAATCCCTTTGAACGAGTCAACCTCGGCTACGACGGCCTTTTCGGACCCCGTACGGTCTTCTTCCACATCCCTCCTGCGCCTGGTCTCGAAAAGCTGCAGACCCCGATCACTATCCCAGTACTCGATGCCGACAAGACGGAGTGGGTGAACGCCGGGACAGCGGTGGCTATTCTTCTCGGTTTTACTTGGGTATTGTGGAAATTATATATGTCCTATACGCAGCAAAACAGCAAGCGGACTGCAGCTTCTAAAGTTGTCGAGGACAAGAAGAGGAAATAAGCGTAACATTTGGATGCCGGCATATGTGTTCTACTTAACAAGGGCTCAGAACTTGAGCGCAAACGACTTCAGGTACTCATAGTGCGGGATGTTCTCGTTGACGCACTCGCGGATGACCTTTTGCGCCTCCTCGCCGTACTTCTTGCGCCATTCCTCGTCCTCTTGCTCCTCGGTGACGTTTTTCTGCAGGCATTATTAGCATCAATTTCATAGACCAAGATTGGACACCGAGAAAACCTCCAACGCCATGCTCCCTGGGCTTCAAGTACGTGCTCCCGATAACATCATTGTGGAACCCGTTCCACTTCTCAAAAGTCTTGACCGCGTAGTCCTGGCTCTCCTTGTCGTCCCACCGCAGCATATCAGGGGTATAATCGATTCCGACCTCCTTGCAAAACGCCTCGATCACCTCGGCCGGGTGATCCAGCAGGTCGTCCGCATCCACGACGGTGATGCTCACCTCTCCCTCGCCGATGGTCGGCTCCCCGGCCCGCGCGGGGCCGATGATGCCCTGGTCCTTGAGGTACTCGAACAGCCTGCGCAGCTCGACGTAGCCCGCCTCGCTGGGCATGAAGTGGTCGAAGCCCGTGACCTTGTCGAGGGGCGGGACCGTGCAGCGGAAGTAAGACGGCACGGCCCGCCGGGGGTGCCGGATCAGAAAGGTGAAGTGGAACTTGCGCAGGAGCGCGGTGGGCAGCACCGTCGGGTTGCCCGGCTCGGAGGTGCCATTGCTGGTGGCACCCCCGGGCCCGTCGGCGCCGTTGGTGGTGGTGCCGGGCTTGGTGGAGCCTTTGATGTTGGCGTCGTTCGCGAGGGACGGGGCGATGTGCGCCTCACCGTCGTGCGGGACAATGTAGTAGATGATGTCCTTGATGAAGACGCGCTTGCCCTCCTTCTCCAGACCGTGGAGCCGGTCCACGACGTCCTTGTACGTCTCGTTGGCGCAGCCGGACTTCTCCCTCGTCTCCGGGTCGTTCTCGAAGCGCGTGCTGAGACGCTCCGGCCCGTAGTAAAAGGCTTCGCCGAAGGGCTCGTGGACGCAGGTGAGGATGTCTCGCCTGGTCATAAAGACCTAGGTGTGCCGTGGTTAGTGTTGGATGCCGGTGTAAGTGAGGATTGGGACGCTAGTTACCCTCTCAAAGGCTGTGGAACAGGCACGCGGGTGTGTGGCCACGAAAATCGGTCTGGAAGACATGGTGAATTATGTTTACGGATGTATAGGGCTAATCCTACAGGTGAAGTCGATGTTGTAGAAGCAACGATGGAAATGCAAAAGAGCATATGACGACACTGGATCTACTAGAGTGATGGTGATCCAGGGACCAGTGATGGATGGCTTTTAAATACGCTTAGCTACCTGGCCTAACACGTCTATGGTTTTAGCTCCAGTTTCCGGGAAAGTAGCGCAAAGCTGGCAGCCACGTCTGCAGCCGATGGTGTTGGACAGCACTTGGAAGTTTCTTCATCTCGGTCCGACCATTTACTTGGTAGGTTCTACGGTCACGGTATGCATGTACGTAACCCGGCGACAACTTAAAAGCCCTGCCAAGGCGGGTTGGCGGGGGCGTGGGTCGGCGGTTTGCGAACAGGAGGTGAAGACGAGGCGAAACAGGGCTGGAATGAAGAGATTTTACGTTGTCCAGCACAAGTACACGTGAAGAGATCCCACGCCGAGATGCCAGAGAGCTCCAGGCAGGTGTGGCAGGTGTGGGAGAGGAGGAGTCATGTCCGTGCAGGGTGGAAAGAATTTAGCTAGACGCCAGAAATGCAGTGCAGCTGTGCCCGGTCGGCGTGGGGAACGGATACTGGCTTCGAGCTCTGAATGGACGGTGCGATCTCCGATTGTCGAGCCACTACGGCGCGATGACGAAGAGTATTTCCACTTACCGTGGTAGCTCCTCAGCTTCAAACGAAACTATCCAATGGTCATTGTGTCGAGCCATATATCGTGTGCTCTCCTTAAATCCAGACCAGATGTTGTTTTCGTGGCACGACGCCGCAGAGAGTCTGGATGTTTGCCTCTTGCATGTTTTTGCTGCAGTTCATGCAACTCTGCGGCTCTAATTACGGAGGTGCATAGGTGCCGCCTCGGAATCAACCACGGCATTCGGCGCCTTCGCCGGATCCGGACTTTTCGTACAATTGGCTTGGGTGAGCGAGAAGAAATACGTTCCGTGAGCCTGCGATTCGAAGCGTCAGCGACATTGCCACCGTTCAGCTCGTCTGGACTTCGCTATACACACCGAAATCACGCCAGGACTGCTTGTTCCATTCTTGACTGCACCGGCATTGCAATTAATGTCCGACTGTCCATTGCACACGACAATATCACTTGGCGACGGGTCTGGTTCCTTTGAGATCCAATACTCCGTCCCGCCGTGGTAGTAGCCTTGCGATGGCTTGAGCTGCTGTGGCACCGTGTCATTCAGGGATGTGATCCGGTAGAATGACTTGTCGGAGAAGGCGGCATCTTGATATGCCGCAAACTTCTCGTCTCCTACCGCCAGTCCGGCGAACGAGTAGGCAGTGACGTTGCCAGGTCCGAGAGCGTGGGTAATGGATGTCCCGCACAGAGCAACCTCGGCGCCTAAGACGTTAATTAGATGCATACCCCCGTGTGGCAGTTGGTTGATACCCACCGCCCAGAGAATGTCCGGTAACGACGACCTTGTATCCGGGGTATAGACGCCAAGCAGCCTCGATATCCCTGATGATGCTATCCACATTCAGCCCACAGGCCTGCTGGTAGCCCTCGTGGACCTAGAGCGACCCTGCTGATTAGGGCCACATCTAGAAGCGTAAACCAGGCGAGTTGAGCTACAGACCTTACAGTCCTGACAGCCCGAGGACCCTGTGATGTTGTACGGGACGAGATCTCGCATGCCGTTTCTTCGATTATCTTCGTCATCGTCTGGTCAGAGTGTCAGATATCATAGCCAAGCAGGGTGCTCTCGGTTGCCTTACATGTTCCCCGAAAAGACAGCTGGATGGTGCGTCAGATGTCAACATATGTTTGAACAGCGAATGTTTGGAACATGTTACGCACCACGATCCACTTCCGCAGCCCATCCACGGCAAGAAATCCCTTTGCACCAGTTGCGTAAACCTGGAGTCTTTTTGTGCCTTCAGGATAGGAGCAGTTGGGCATCGGGTAGGCGTCGGCTGCGAAATGTGCGCTGTATACCATATTATCGAATGTCTGCTGATCGACCGCAGCAGAACAGACGGTGGCCAGAGCCAGCGCAAAAGTGAATACAAGCATTTTTGCGGTTTTTGACAATCTAAAACATAAAACCGACAAGTCAGACGTAGCCAGCCAAGTGCGAAGTCCGAGGGTGACGTTGAAACCTACAGTATATACTCGAACCGCCCCTATCTACATCGCATATAATAATAAGTTAGCAACGTCATTACCTCAAAGCTCGCGCCGATACAAGAGGGAAGAGGTCTTGATAGCCGTAATAGAGACGATCTATTTAGGCGCGGCAGGAATTCTGGCTGGACTTGATGATAACTACCGGTACCCTCCACTGTGAAGTCTCCTGGCAAAGTGCCATGCAAGCCTATACAACTGGACTCGCTGATAGAGGCCTATATTCCAACGCCCAATCATACACCTATGCATAATGTATGTACAATATATTACACGAGCACGCTTCTCCACCGTCGCAAACACGTGATATGGCTACGATGTCCCGTGCTTGCCAGTATCTGAACTTGCTCCGTCCACGAGCTGCTCAAGCCGGGGGAGTATATCGCTGGTTGGGTATCCGGCTTACGATGGTATCGCATTGGTCGTTGTCTGTGCGGCCGGAGTCTGCTCGACAAGTGGCTGCTCAGCGGTGAGTGCCGGTGAGTCTGCCTCCGCCTCCTGGAGGACCGTTGTATCCAGGCCCAGCACATGCCTGACGTTTTCTGGCCACGACTGTGCGTAGGCCTGGTCGACCTCCTCCGCCCAGTAGATCGTCGCTTGGTGTAGCTCGCCCGGCTCCTCGTCCTGTGGCGGTTTCGCCCATATCCGATTTCCCTTTCCTGATCCTCCTAGGACGGCGGCAATATCTGCGACGCTGTTCGCCTTCTGGTCATTCAGCACCCTGCCTAGTTCGATGCTTTGCCCTCTCCCCGGCTTGATAAGCTTCCTCATCTCATCGATCGTCTCCTTGTCGCCCCACTCCAGCTCGTGTCGCTTCCGGAACTCGCGCAGTTTGTGCAGCACTGATCGTCCGACCTCGCCCTGGCCCTCGGGGAACTCTATTACTGCCATGGGTCTCCAGTAATCCTTGCGTATTGTTGCTGGTTTGAGCTTCTTGCCGTTGAAGGGTATCTGTCGAAGGGCTTTGTTGGCCTATCTGTCGTCAGCATCGCAGTCAGCTGAAATGGATTAGTGCTTCACATACCTTGAGGGGCGCTGTGTGAGAGTAGACGACATGATTTGAGTAGGTGTGGTTGAAGAGATATATCTTTTCGGCGTAGCTGACATCTGGCTTTGGTCCTTTTCGTCCCTTCGGAGTCGGTTTTGGGGTGGGATCTGGCTTGGTACGGCCCATCCGGGCTCTGGTATGGGCCGCCCGAACCGAGAGACGTGGTAGGCCAGCCACCAGACGGCCAATTGAGAAAGAGGTGGTCGAGTTCATGGTCATTAGAGTCGCGCGACTTGATCGCGGCTGCTAGACTTCTTCCTCTCTGCAGTTCGCGATGTCAGAACACCCGTAAAATTTCCGGGAGCTGCGCGCCGTTTGTCGGACATGATTGGTCAATAGAAAGAGTATCGGGCATCAGTTTATCCGAACAGCGGAGGAGCCAGGCGGTCGGGCCAGGCCGCCCTCACCAGCCTCACCGGCCTGCCGCCAACTCACCAGCCCCATCACGTGGACCCACTTCACCCCTCGTTGTGGCTAGTGCTGTGCTGAGTGTTTGGTTGCCTTCGATCCAATTAAGATCAGCTCACATTGTGGGGCTCCCCGGAATCGGGTTTCCAGCGCATTCTAGCTTGAGCATGATATCACTCGAATCGTCTGTTTAGAATCATCCCACCTTCTGGAGACGGCCAGCTCGGAGTAGAACATTCTCAACATCACATCACTGTGTGCTCACTGCTCTCCACTTGTCCGTTGTAGCCGATGAGATAAATATTTCCCCTCTGTGCTATGAATCCAGCATTTCCTCTTTTCTTTCTGAATCAGGCATCTTAAACGATACAAACTTCTATGAAAACAAACCCAACAAGTCTACGCTCTGCGAGTGTGACAACCCGAAGCACCACATAAAAGCTTCAAACCTCCCACGCACAAACATACCCCCATAATACACATTTATCTTTCCTATCCCCCCCCCGATATACACCATCATGACTTCTAAAATGGAATTTACGGACAGGGCCAAGAAGGCATTGGAAGATGCCATGGCCCTAGCAGAGCAATATGCTCATTCCCAGCTACTTCCAGTCCATCTTGCAGTCTCTCTCATCGACCCTCCCGCAGATCAGAGCAAGGACCAGCAGAATGGACCACAAGGAAGCTCGCCCTCTCTCTTCAGACAAGTCGTCGAGAGAGCTCATGGCGATCCGCAGCTTTTCGATCGCGCCCTGAAGAAGGCGCTTGTCCGGCTGCCCAGCCAAGACCCTCCACCAGAGTCGGTGTCGATGGCTCCGTCGTTCAACAACCTCCTCCGGAAAGCCATGGAACTCCAAAAAGTGCAAAAGGACACCTACATCGCCGTCGATCATCTCATTGCAGCCCTGGCAGAGGACGCCTCGATCCAGGTCGCGTTGAAGGAGGCCAACGTCCCGAAACCGAAGCTCATCCAGGATGCAATTACAGCCATACGCGGCACCAAGCGAGTCGACTCCCGCAACGCTGATACGGAGCAGGAGAACGAGAATCTCGCTAAGTTCACTATCGACATGACCGCCATGGCACGGGAAGGCAAGATCGACCCTGTCATCGGCCGAGAGGAGGAGATCCGCCGGGTCATCCGTATCCTGTCTCGTCGGACAAAGAACAACCCCGTGCTCATTGGTGAGCCTGGTGTCGGTAAGACTACCGTCGTCGAAGGTCTTGCGCAGCGGATCGTCAACGCCGATGTCCCCGACAACCTCGCGGCATGCAAGCTACTTTCTCTCGACGTCGGTGCTCTAGTTGCTGGCAGCAAGTACCGTGGCGAGTTCGAAGAGCGGATGAAGGGCGTTCTCAAAGAAATCACGGAGTCGAAGGAGATGATTATACTGTTCGTCGACGAAATCCATCTCCTGATGGGTGCTGGCTCCTCTGGCGAGGGCGGCATGGACGCTGCCAACCTTTTGAAGCCCATGCTGGCTCGTGGTCAGCTTCACTGTATCGGAGCCACTACTTTGGCCGAGTATCGCAAGTACATCGAGAAGGATGCCGCCTTCGAGCGTCGTTTCCAGCAGGTACTCGTCAAGGAACCCTCAATCAACGAGACAATCTCCATCCTTCGGGGTCTGAAGGAGAAGTACGAGGTCCACCACGGTGTTATCATTGCCGACAGTGCCATCGTGGCTGCCGCCAACCTTGCAGCCCGCTACCTGACATCCCGCAGACTTCCTGATTCCGCTGTCGACCTTATCGATGAGGCGGCCGCGGCCGTCAGGGTTGCGCGTGAGTCCCAGCCGGAAATCATTGACTCTCTGGAACGCCGGCTCCGGCAGCTCAAGATCGAGATTCATGCGCTATCCCGGGAGAAGGACGATGCGTCGAAGGCCCGCCTTGCACAGGCTAAGCAAGATGCAGAGAACGTCGAAGAGGAGCTCCGGCCACTTCGCGAGAAGTATGAGAGCGAGCGGAAGCGGGGCAAGGACATCCAGGAGGCCAAGCTGAAATTGGAGCAGCTCAAGGTGAAGGCTGAGGATGCCAGCAGAATGGGCGACCACGCTCGTGCTGCGGATCTTCAATACTACGCCATCCCCGAGCAGGAAGCTATCATAAAGAAGCTCGAGCGTGAAAAGGCAGCTGCAGACGCTGCGCTCAGCGCCCAACATGCCGACACTGGCGGCTCTATGATCACCGACGTTGTCGGGCCCGATCAGATCAACGAAATCGTCTCACGGTGGACGGGCATTCCCGTCACCCGGCTGAAGACCTCGGAGAAGGAGAAGCTCATCCATATGGAGAAGGCTCTGAGCAAGATCGTTGTCGGCCAGAAGGAGGCCGTCCAGTCAGTCTCCAATGCCATTCGGCTGCAGCGATCTGGTCTGAGCAACCCGAACCAGCCGCCAAGCTTCCTCTTCTGCGGTCCATCCGGTACTGGTAAGACGCTGCTCACCAAGGCGCTTGCCGAGTTCCTGTTCGACGATCCCAAGGCAATGATTCGCTTCGATATGTCGGAATACCAGGAGCGTCATTCGTTGAGCAGGATGATTGGTGCGCCACCGGGATACGTCGGCCACGACGCTGGTGGCCAGCTTACAGAGGCTCTGCGCCGGAAACCCTTCTCGATTCTGCTGTTCGACGAAGTTGAGAAGGCCGCCAAGGAAGTTCTCACGGTTCTCCTTCAGCTCATGGACGACGGCCGTATCACCGATGGCCAAGGCAGAGTCGTCGATGCCAGGAACTGCATCGTTGTCATGACATCCAACCTTGGTGCCGAGTACTTGGCTCGCCCCAACGCCAAGGACGGCAAGATCGATCCAACCACGCGCGAGCTCGTCATGAACGCCCTGCGGAACTACTTCCTGCCCGAATTCCTCAACCGTATCAGCTCGATTGTTATCTTCAACCGGCTCACACGCAAGGAAATCCGCAAGATCGTCGATCTTCGCATCACGGAGATCCAGAAGCGGCTGGCAGACAACAACCGCAACGTCTTCATCGACATCTCGGACGAGGCCAAGGACAAGCTTGGCGCTGCCGGCTACTCGCCTGCCTACGGTGCCAGACCTCTCGGCCGCTTGATCGAGAAGGAGGTGCTTAACAAGCTTGCCATCCTGATCCTCCGCGGAAACATCAAAGATGGCGAGAAGGCTCGCGTCGTGGTCCAAGATGGCAAGATTACGGTGCTCCCGAACCACGAAGACAGCGAGTTGGGCGACGAGGACATGATGCTTGACGAGGATGACGAGGATGTCATTTCCGAGCTGGCGCCGGAGTCTATGGACGAGGATCTCTACGACAACTAGGAGTCTAGGGCCCGTCAGATGAAATCCGAGCGCATGAGTGAGGACTAATGAATGATGATCCCTTTGGCCTGTACATAGTTAATTGATTGCGATGAACTTTGCGGATTTTGCCCTGGGTGATGGCATATGGGGATTCCGGTCATAGTTGGCGGGAGTTAAAAGCAGTGGCTTAGTTCATAGGAATCAAGGGACATTCTAATACAATTGAGACTCGTACAACAAGTTAGACATAACCTACGACTAAGTGATATCGTGTCTCGCTACGCATGACACACGTGTACCTCTGTCAAATAGGTAGGTATTGGGTGTCTTCTTTGCATGATGGGTACGGTCGATATATTGCTGTACTTAAATGCGTGATACTACCACACAGTGGTGTAAGTTTCATGTGACTTGTGACTGAACCTCCAGTCGATCAGCAATAAAGGGAAACAGTAATCATGACGTTTACCATCAGCTGATTGCCGGCATATCAACTCGACGTCGATGCATGAAAGCTTCCAGGTCGATATTGTCTCGAACCAATTCACCGTGAGACATTCGTCGTGGTAAGGACCGAACATATCCCAAGGTACACATCTCTTCTTGTTTATTCGTCCCATTCGGCCAGCACTTCGCAACTCAAGGGTTCACTTACATATATGCTACCACGCATAACGATCCGGCCTAGATTTAGACATATCACCACCTTCAGCACAATGGTCACGCCACAACCAGCAGCAGCAGCAACACCCTCGCCGACAACCCTCGCCCGCTTCGTCCAGGCCCAGTCGTCCGTCTACGGACCCCTGCCCTCTCCCCTGACCCCCGAGACGGCCCGTTCCTGGTCTCCGCCCACGACACCGGGGGCAGGGGGCCACCGCGGCAGGTACCTCTGGACGGACGCCTTCGGGGTGCTCAACTTCGTCACCCTCTCTCGCACTGCTGCCGCCACCGAGGGGGGCGGGCCCGGGTACTTGGCGCTCGCGACCCGCCTGGCCGAGACGGTGCACGACGTGCTGGGCCGCACGCGCGACGGCGGCGCCAGGCTGCCCCGCGCGACGGACGCGGAGCCGCTCGCGGGCGGGCTGCGGATTGGTAAGATGGACGCGGCGGGTCCCGACGGGGACGGCATGTACCACCACTACGCGACGTTGTGGATGTTCGCGCTGGACCGGCTCGGGCGGGCGACGGGGGAGAGGAGGTGGGTCGAGCTGGCGGTGCAGCTGGGCCGGGCGAGCAGCAGGTCGTTCGTGAGGCGGGAGGGGGGCGCGAGCGGCAGGCTGAGGATGGTGTGGAAGGTCGGCATGGACGGGCGGACGGTGCTGGTCCCCAGCGAGGGACACCTGGACGCCGCGACGGGGTTTGTGGTGTACCGGCTGCTGCAGCAGACCGCGGAGCGGTTCGGGGTCGGGGAGAAGGTGCTGGAGGGGGAGATCGAGGAGTACCGGGAGATTATGAGTCGGGAGGGGAAGCTGACTGCCAGCAGCGATACGTTGGACCTGGGGATGGGGTTGTGGATGTGTCACTTCTTCAAAGGGGAGGAGTGGGCGAGACGGCTGGGGGAAGAGAGCGTGCGGCGGGTGCCGGCCGTGGTGCGGGCGGTGATGGCGAGGAGCGCGAGCAGGAGGCTTGCTTTCAGGGAGTTTGGAACTTGTCTCGGGATTAGATGCTGGGGCGGCAGCGCTGAGCAGGCTGCGGAGGGTGCGGTGCAGGAGATACTGACGTTCTGGGAGAAGCACATGGAGGCCTCGACAGACGAAGACTTGAGGCCCATCTCGTTCGTCATGTACGCGGCCGCTTTGATTCCTGGAGGTGAGTACCACTGCTCTCTTACACGGCTCTAAGAACCAGGCTGACCTCGACCGCAGCTTTCGGGATGGTTTCTTGGACCAAGAGTGAAGCTTCGAGACGTCGACAACTTATAGCAGACGATGTTTCCACCAGCGTCTTGTTACACCTGGCCCCCAGATCTCCAAAATGCATGACTCGCAAGGTATCCATACCCTTTGCCCCCACAGATCTATAGCGCTTGCAAACTATGTTCCATGAATGGGCCCGGATGTAACATCAGCAGTTCTCAGGTTCGATGGTGTAGTTGGTTTATCACGTCAGTCTAACACACTGAAGGTCCCCAGTTCAAGCCTGGGTCGAATCACTTTTGCTGCCCGTCCGCTCACTTCCTCGGAAGTCCAGCTGGTGCTGCATGCATGTGGATAATGGAAGGAACATGGGAATTAGATTGAAGTATTATTCTTGTTAGCCTTTTTGTTTTTCACGCCGTATTCAGCCATTGTCTTTCCAATTTAGATCGGACAGTTGGGCATGCCGGCCTGCCACTTGGCCTTTGCATATGGAATGAGGTAGTCCTGCGACGTGAAGTTCTCCGACACGTACGGAGTAACCATGGCGCTGGTGTAACCAGCTCCCAAGAAGGCAAGTACATAGGGCTCGATACTGTGGGAGAAATGGTTAGAAGTGAGACTCGGATAGTTCGACGACTGCTGGAAACTCACAAGTCTACAAAGACAATATCCGCAACGGCAGGGGTCCCCGCCGCAGGCAGGTTGGCGACGCCCTGGAAATAGTTCGGGATACGATACGACGGTATCTTGGAGTGAGCCGTGTCGTCTCCGTCAGTGCCAAAGTCGTCGGTCGTCGTGTACCCTGGATCAAGGTCCACGACCTGACGCCGGGACACGCCGCGCGGCTCGGATTCAATGCCGCGAGCCTTGATCTCCGAGAGCGGAGCGACGATGGGGTCCGCGCAGGAGTCGCGGGGAAGAGGCATCGAAGCAAACCTCTTCTTATCGGCTCCGCCGGCGTTCAGGCCCGCGAGAAGTGTGCTTGCGAGGTTGTATGGCACGTCCGGGATATACAACCAAACGTCGCGGAAAGGAGACACGATAAAGTTGTCGTCATACGTGAAGGGTCCCTTGTACATATCGAAGCGAATACCTCCGGTGTTGCTGATTACGTATCGCACCTTGTCGGCCCGGGCAGGGTTAACGACCGAGGTGGCGAGCGCATCGGAGAGCACAGTGAAGATGTTCTTTGGGTCGTTGAAGGCAACACATGTCTGGCAGTACGAATCCGGGACGCAACCATAGAGCTCGCCAAGGTTGAGTTCCTTCCTGTATTCTGTGACGTCGTTGGTCACGCGCGTGCCCGAGTTATAGTCGAAGGCACCGTCATCCTGCTTGCCCACAGCGTGATATTCGAAGGTATAGCGGTTCCAGTCCAAGTACCGGCGGGAGTAGACAAAAGGCGACGTCGACGTATTGGTAGCCTTCCTAGTTGGATTGGCCACACCGTGCGGGTTCTTGACGCCGTTGTATCCGCTGTTGGAGGAATCAAACCCGCTCATGGAGAACCAGCCGAGGGTCTCACAGTAGCGCCCAGACTCAAGAGCGGTGCTGCTCTCGTCCAGGACGGCAAAGTCACGAATGTGGCTATGTCCACCGAAGATTTGGATAGGAGTCTTGGGGTGTACCTTCCGGATGGCGTCATGGATGATGCCAAAGGTGCTTCCGCTGGTCGAAGGGCGAGCAATGTTGTGCCCAAGGAGCAGGAAGATGTCGACCGGCTCGGTTGTGGTGATGGCCGCCTTAAACCAGTCCTGCTGCACCATCGTTGCGGCTTTGATGACCTTGGTAACGTTTGTGTTGCCGGTGAAGTCATAGAGGATGCCGAAGGCCATTATCCGCAACCCTGATACGGTGTTAATAACCTCGAGAATGAGGAGAGTCGTGGTCACCCAGAATACGGGAAGGTGGAAAGAACTCACCCTTTTGGGTCGTAAAGTACTTGTAAGTCTTGCCAATGTATTCCCACTGCCCGGTAGCAGGATTCAAGACCTGGACGTTCGAGGTCAAATATTTGTCGCCCCAATACTTCTGGAACTCGTCGAAGACCTGGTAAGCAACGTCGGTCACGTACAGCTCGTGGTTTCCTGATACGTATGCCCGGTCAGCGTCCATAGTTTCAGGATATGTTAGAAGTCCTTACCGATGGTCAACAAGTCGTAGTCAAGTTCTTGGAACACTTTGTTCGAGACCTCCCCGTCCGGAGTCGTAGCATCACTGAGACCGTCACCATCGTGTAGGTCACCTAGATGGCAGGGTCAGCAAGAACCCAACAAGGGCTGTAACGAGTATCCGTACCGGTATCGACGATGAGCATGTCAACACCCATGTTGCCAGCGGTGTGCTTCATATGCCGGGCGAACGTGACATAATCTCCCCAATCGGCCCCGTAGTTGCGCTCCTTGAGATGGCCCTCCAGCCAGCCGTGGGTATCAGTCTGTAGGGATGCTGCTCAGTACAATGCCCACCATGATTGGCCAGGCATTCTGAAATGCATACCGTGTGTAGGATGTTCAATTGGCCCCATTCCAACGGTCTCGTAGGCCCATAAAGTGCGCCTTGGGCGCCGGGCTGCATTCTCTTGACATGACGGACGTGCTCGACGTGGTTGACCGGGCCGTAGCAGCTATCACTCGATCCGCCGCCACAAGCACTCGCCACCGGGAGGATAGCGGCCAAGCCGGCCACTATACCAACTGACTTCATGGTTCTTGTCGAGCTCTCGAAACGGATGCCGCGGATGGAAGACGAGAAGCGCAAAGGCAGAGCGACAGGCAGGAGAAGCAAGAAAATGAGATTGGATATTCGCGAGAAGACCTTATGTATGTACCTAGCACGTTACGCAGAGCTTTCCCGCAAGATTGCAGCGATCGTCGGTTCCTACCTGCTGTAAACTGCATAGTGTATATAGGATTCGCCCCAGGGCCGGGGATCGTGGTGTTGCATTGGACGCGGAAGCTGCAGACAATATCGTAGCCGGAGTGCCCAGTGTAAGGGGCCGCGCACAGGAGCCGAGACCCGACCCGATCGATTGGCCAGCTTCTCCCTTGCTCACTGGATAGCTGTATATTACCCCTCATCGAATGAAGCCTTGGAACGTGGTTGAGATGCTTCGGTGAGACGTCCCGAATCGGGTTGCAGATGGGTTGGAAATGGCCCAAATGTCCGGTAGGGACGAGATAAGAACCAACGGCTACGAGTCTTGGTTCCACGTGCCGGAAGCTTGGGAAGGTGCGGTTCAAGGGACGTCTTACCGCATTCAGCAGGTGCTTCAGCCACAGTTCGCCTCACCGGGGTCATTACAGGGTGACGTCGCGCTGAAAATGGTTCCAGGCTAGCGGGGAGGTAGCGCTAGACAATGCTATTCAGTAGCTGCAGCGATAAGAGTCCTATTTAGGTTTGCGTCTCGTCTAAACTCTGAACATCAACGCGTGAAAGCTGCGTTCACTCTGATTGGTACAGGTAGCTTAGCACACAAAGATGTGAGTTCTATGGCGACACCGGCTACAATTACGCCGATGACCAAGGCTGGCGATCGCGTGGCACGACTGGGACGGACATTTCAGATCCTCTCTTGGACGGCATGAAGGGACGCCCTAGGCCGTACTAAAACAAGCAATCCAGTACAAGAAATGCTGAAGTCCTTTCATCAAGTAGCCGGTAAAATGCCTGGGAGACTAAAGCGCTTGAGAAGGCGGGCGAGGTTTCCTATGCCTAAGTGGTCACACACTCTCTCGTCAATGAGCTGGACATTGACCTCGACAGGCCAGAAGTGGCTCCGTGAGAGGCAGAGAGGAGACACAGTAGGTCATGCCTTTCCCATCGTCACCTTTTAAGCAGCAGTAAGCCATCTTGCTCAAGACACTTGAGGTGATCCCGATACCTCTTCATCAAGAACTTCAGATCGAAGGGCTCAAGCGCCTCGGCTTCCTCCCTCGACGCGTGCTCGTTAACGCGTTCAAAGTCGACGATCATAATGCCGCCATTCACGAGGCGGAAATTGTCGAGCTTCAGGTCGCTATGAGACATTCGCAGCGCGGCAAGCGCACGGAGCGCCTGGTCAAGGAGTGGCCGAAGTTCGTCCTCTTTCCAATGTGGCTCCTCGAGGCTCCGCAAGACATTTTCCCCCAACATCTGAGAGGACTAATGTACGGGTACCGTCATACTCGATCTGGCCGTAGCACGCCGGAATGACGTGGCCCTGCAAGCAGCGCAGTTTTTCATATGTGGCCAGCTCCGTGTCGAATTCTTCCCCCCAGCCCTCCTTCTCTTTCTTCAGGATGATATTTGGTGGCAGATGCCATTTTGGAAAGGCAGATTGAGCCCAGCGACGGAGAGGCGGTGGGCACAGAGAAAGGAGAGCTTGGACGATATAATCGAGACTGGAAGGGTTGATTCGGAGTCGCAGGACGTTAACATGTATCCTATCAGCCTGGGTGCCGGTAGCAGATATGCGCTGCGGCTGCCGAATCGGAAATACTGACCGGGGCAGGCAGCCGTTTGTTAGTAAAGAGATATAGAAAACCTGACATCGAGTATAGAAAGAAAGCAGCATACGATTGTCTTCTTAAGTGGAGGCCGCCGGCTGAGGGCCTCGCTATTTCTATCTCTGTCACGATCTTCGCAGTCACTCTCCCAATGCATCTTTCTGCTGATAGCAGTACGGAATGCTTTCGAGAAGACAAGGAAGGTAGTTGTCGAGGCGCGCTTGACCGTTCCCACGAATCTTCGCCAATCGAGTCCAGAGTGCACTAACAGCATAGGACCTGAAACGATGCGACTGCTTTTGACCGGCTAACATATTCGCTATCTTGTCGGTAACCTAGGTATATAAAGAACATATGATGGATTGTTGGAGACGAAGCATTCATGGAAATGATTCATTGAGAGGCCTAGATACCGGTAGCTTGTGTCTTCAAGCACCACCCAGTTGGGTTTTCGAACTTGAACTCTATTTCCCTCAAATTGATCGGCAGATACCAGGGAGAAGGTCCTGTCTCCCTCCAACTAACTTGCGTCTTTGCACAAGGCTGAGTGACATACAACCTGTTCACCTCCTCAGATGCCCCAGGCTCAGATTGTCTTTTGTCCAGGCTCACTTCGACAAGACGAGGCCATCAAAGCAACCTCGTCGCGGCACATCGATATCAACGTGACCATGAGCTAAACTCACGAACTAACAGCAGCAGCAGGAGCAGCAGGCGTAATGAGGAACGTCGTGATCGACCTGCCCGCCACCGAGCCAGAAACACCCCCGTCAGTCCCAACCGTAGCAGTTGTCGCCTCGCAGTTGTGCGTGCCATCCGACACCCACGCCCCGGCACTCGCAGGAGTCACACCGGCGACCTTGATATTCACGCTCGACGCAGAAGAACCGGTACTGATGGCCACGACAGCGATACTCCCGTCCAGGTTCTTGAACGCCGCCGTCTTCACGCCGGAACCGCCCGAGCTACCGACCCTCAGGGCCCCGGGTCGCACAAACCGGCTCCAGTTTGCCAGCGCCCACAGCCGTCTGGACACCTCGATCGTGTTGGTGCTGTTGTCCACCTTGATCAGCTTCTCGTTGGTGTTCGGGTTCGGCCACTGCACTCCCTCCCAGTAAACATATCCGCTTATTCCATTGTTCACCAGCGCCCCGTAGACATTGTTCGCCCACGTCAGCCCCTCGCCGGCGCCGCCGTTGCTGTACCACGCCGTCGTCCACCCCCCATTCAAATCGCACTGCTCGCTCAGCCACACCGGCACCTTGGTGTTCATCGTGCCCGACGGCCCGCCCGTGTACGTGTGACTCGTCACGGCCTTGAGCATGCTCTCGGCACCCGCGGACTTGATCGCGTTCGTCATGCTGACCTGGTTCCCCCACCCCTCGCTGTCGCAGCACGCGATGCCCACCTGGTCCGTCAGGTTGCCGGCCTGCAGCGTGGCGTACAGCACCTTGATAAAGTCCGCGGCCTGGCTCCCGCTGGAGCTCATCGACGCGTAGCTGGCCGCGAACTCGGGCTCGTTCAGAAACCCCAGGTGCGTGATATTCACCCCGGCCGCGGCGTAGAACTTGACGTACGCGACCAGGTAGTCCGCGTACGCCTGCCGCCAGTCGCCCGACGAGCAGCTCGCTCCCGGGACGCCGCAGATGGACCCGCCGTTCGTGTCCTTGCCGTTGGTCTTCATGTAACCGGGCGCGCTCCACGCGTCGGCGTAGAACGTCCGCACGCCGTAGGTGGCCGCCGCCTGCTGCGCGACCCACAGCTGGCCCGAGTCCTTTCCGTCCCACTGGTAAGTTGGCGCGGCTTTGGGCCCGCCCGGGTTCTTGGGCGCGAAGGTGTTCATGTGGTCCGAGGACGAGTCCGGGCTGGACCCGATGCCCGTGCGGATGATGGTGAAGCCCGCGCCGCTGGTGGTGTTGAAGAGGAGGTCCAGCAGTTGGCGCTGCTTGGTCTTGTCCGACATGTTGGTGATGAGGTTGGCGCGCTGGAAGGCGGTGCTGAAGCCGAAGCCGTCGATGGTCTGGTACGTCTTTGTCAGGTCCACGGTCACGGTGCTGCTGGACTGCCGGCGGTCAAGGTCCGGCGCCCGAGCCGGTCCGGCGGCGATGCCGCGGGTCAAAACGGCCGTTAGGAGAGTGGAGGCGAGGCGCATGATGAGCAAGCGGGTATTAGGCGTGCTGTAGGGTTAGCTCCTGTTCCCGTCTTGTTGTTAGCACCGTTTGAGAAGCTGCCTGTCGCCTGCTCTTATTATAGCTTTTGCATCCTCGTCTCCGCATTTTGTTTTTATGTTTGAGTTGCTAGCATTATATTGCCTATATGAGATACATATTAATTGTACATGACCCTACTGCAGGGTCTAATCCAGATTTGAGAGTGTATGCTGTCCTCCGCACTCTGCCCGGGCATTCCAACGATGGGTGTTTGCACAAGAGAAATGGTACATATCTGGCGGTAACATGTCTGTCGCTTCTCGTATGGTAGGTACTTGCCGGCTGCCGTCCGTGGTATTCGCACAATCAACGAAGATGCGGGAGCGAACAAGAAAGCTCCAAGGCACGACTCTCGGGAGTGCTATCGATCAACCCCAAGTCGGCGTGCTTGCATGTGTAAGGTAGGGTATAGTCTGTTCAGGTGGCTTGAACTCGACCGCCCAGGCGCGGATAAATAACACCTATATGGCCCGAAGGTGTGATAGCGTTGTAGCTTCCTGTCCTCCGGTGGTATTTAACCAGAATCACCTGCGCACAACCTAGAGGTTGGGATAAGGGTGTTTTGGACCTCAATCGTTTCATGGTGGCCTTGAAAATGTCCGGGGGCGTAACTGTGTAGCATCGCCGGGATCAAATTCTCCGAATAGGCACAGAGGCCTCCTCAAAGATAGCTGGTTCGTCGATCCTATAATTTTGCCGGAGATGATAGAATCCAGGTATCGGGGAGGCATCTCGGCTTACCAGTGCCGATTGGTCGCGAGCCTGGTTGGAATTTTTGATGATGTCGGTTCCATCTTGAATTCCTTCGTCATCCGTGGCGTCCGTATCCATCAGCGTGATCTGCTTCAGAAAACGAAACCTTGAAACGGAATGGAGTCAAACGACTCCCAATCCGCGGCAGCACCCATCAGACTCTGCCATAGACTTCCCTCCAGATCCTCCACGATCCCCTGCGTGGCATCCGTTACCGTCATGGCCCCAGCCGAAGCCGCCTTGGCCAAGTTATCGTTGAATCCCATGTCCAGCTGACCACAGAGTACATCCCTCAGCATCTTCAGCTTCTCCCCCAGCTTTTTGAACGGATCCTGAGCGAGGCTCTCGGAGACGACCCCTCCTTCTGCCCGGGTAGAAGATGCCTTCGCCCGCCGGTCGGCAATCTGGTGCATAGCCTCGATCTGCCTATCGACCAACTCATCGAACTTGAGCTCTTCGCGAATTATCTTCAAATCCCAACCAGGGAGTACGAGTGTGACTAGCTTCAAGACCGTGAGGGAGGCGTATATGAAGTCGAAGGAACACATGGCTACGAACCGCGGCTGGTCTCTGAACGGTTCAGCAAACTTATTCCTAAAGAATGCCTGGGTGGACCTGACGCAGGCCCACAGGAACCCCAGCCTGTCTGTCACGGGCAGTCCCGTGTTCTCCTGGAGACCGATTTCGTAGAGAAGTATTTCGCCTATGTACTGGTGGCCGACTAGAGACGGATTGGTCTTGATGTGTGGTGGAATGGATTCTCGAAAGGCCGCAATTTGTTGCTGGAGTGACTTGACAATAAGGGTCTTGGGCAGATCGGACGATTGAAGTAGACTGGCATTGGAGCCGAAGCTAAGGGTGAGGGAAATAGATTGAGAAAGTTGCTGGACGCGGACGAGCCACACGAGCAGTTCGTCGGTTTGGTACTCCATGCGAGATTCGAGGATCCGGCAGCAAGCTTCCAGGTAGGACGTGTTGATCAGAGGGTCTGTTTTCTTGTTGGTCGTGAAGATACTGCGACATGTGGTAAGCGATAGTTACAAGAGCGATAATCAAGATCATCAACTTACACAGTGACTAGATAGTACGTTCCAGCAAAAGCACGCATTTGTTCCAGGCGTTGTGACGAGTGCTCGGTTTCCTTCATCAACCCCTGCCCCTTTTCATTCAAGCCCAAGCTCACGCAAATCGACCTCCCCAGGTAGAGAAGGTTTGTCATCTGGAAGCTGTTAAGGCTGTAGTGGAACCACGAGATCAGAATCTGCAGTCCTTGGAGCAGATCGATACTCTTCTGTGGTTTGGTATAGGCAGCCTCACTGATGTCTTTCAGCAACTGGTTGCCCAAAGCTATCTGCCTTGATCCATCCAGATGACATGCCGCCATCATAATTGCCTTCCAGAGGAAGGGACGCTGCTGGCGAATCTGGCTGCAGCCCAGCCCCGGAGGAATGACAACAAAAGGGAAGAGATGCTCCATTGTCCTGTACTCGGCCAGAAGCGTATCGGCGTCTTCCCCAGAAGGCCATAGTGAGGCGTAACCTGGAGTGGTGACAGACACCGAGGCCGGGCGAGGGGTGGCTGCTGTGAGAGGCGTCGACGCCGAAGAACTGAATATATCGTTTGTGATATTCCAAGAATTCGTTCGTTGCCTCACATCATCAGAGATACACGGAGGCGAGGCAATGGGACCTGTAGGAGCTTGCCTGTCCACGTCCGGAAGAGCCGGCGGAAAGAGATGCCCCAGCATTACCTGACATGGTTTGAACTGCTCGAGGCTCGGTGAACTAGAGATTGGAGCATCCGTGTTGACCAGCGAGTCGGCGGATGCGGGCGGAGTTGGCACCTGCTGCTGCTTCTGAGCAATCTCGATGCGGGAGGTAAGGTCTTCCAGCCTCCGTTCAAGCTCTGCTACGCGCGTGGTCTTCGGCTCCTTCCGCCTCCGTGGCGGAGCCGGGGTCTGGGCTGGACATTGCTTGTTCAGTCGGTGGCATCTGTGGGAGAGTCAGCCTCCTTGCCAGCGCAGCTATTGAAGCAGTGTGAGAGGTTGGGATGGCCTCATCGCCATGTTTTGCTCCAGACGGGAGACCGGAACCTGTGAAGGAGGTGAACGGAGTTCTTTTACTTACCGTTCGCACTTGCTAGCGTCCGGCCCCGGGATGCACCTCGCCTTAGCCTTGGCACAGGTTGAACAAGCTCTGGGCCCCTTGATCCTTTGCTGAAATATCTCCATGCTTCGCCACTTGAACTGTTCTCGACTGAGAAGAAGTCGTGGCACTTTCAAAGACGAGAGCTAAGATTGAATCATGTTGGAAAGATGAGAAGGAAGAGGTTGAAAAAACGGCAGAGAGAAACGACGCGCAAGCCTCTGGAGAATGCCATACCGTTGAATCTGTGCCCTCTAGAGAGCCGCATTGCACTTACACGTCCTGACACAAGGATACCCGACGGAGCCCCGAGAAGAAAATTCACTCCGTCTCCGTTCGACGTTTCCAGGTTGGGATTTCGACCGTTAGTGGAGTACAAGTCCGAGAGATGCCGGTTGTGTGTAGCAGCTAGGAAAAGCCCCTCGCTCGGATGTATAATCCTATCACACAGGCCAGGTTGAAGCGGGAGCAATTGCGCCGTGCCCGCTTTCGAAGGAACTCGTCGGCTTTTTCGGTCCCATCCCGCGATTCGAGACCCGGAGGAGCCAGAGCTACTTCAATGACGTTGGCTCGTTGCTGACCCCGGCTGACATACGCGGTCCATAACCGCACAAAGTAATAGATACCTCCTTTCATGTCAGTCGAGTTCGACCTCAAACAATGTTGACTTTTATCACAGGAAGAGATGCTTGAAAAAGAGGTTGACAGGCAAATAGATCGCTCTAAAGCGATGCCGTATCTTAAATTGGTTTTTGATATCTTAAATCCTATATATCGAGATGCCAGACCTAGGTCGGCAAATCTGCACAGGCAATCACGAAGCGAAGAGGTAGAAGGCGGTCTGATCAAGCTGCAGAAACTCGCACGGCTTTGCGGAATAGTCCTGCCGGTCAACAACCATCGCTGCTCGCTCGAATGAACGTAAATGTAGACACTGGTCCGATGAGCTCCCCTGAATGATTCTTGGCAGACGATGGGTAAACGAGAGTGTTCCCACAGGGCACAAAAATCAAGCAGCAGCGCTCACGGACGCACTCACGCCCTTTGCCTCACGCTCCAAGAGCCTCTCAGTAATGCCGACGGGCTTGTTGGGGTTCGCGGCCAAGATCTCCCGTGCGGCCTGTGCAATACCGAGATGCTCGTCAGTCCACAGAGGCTTCTCGACGACCGGCTTTGCCTCGCCAACGCCGATGAAGCCGCCTTGGGCTGCCCATTCACTAGTGCGCTTGATGCCAAGTTCGGTCCAGATCGAGTCGATAGCATCGACAAGCTGGTCCCTGTACTCCTTGGTGTGGCCCGGTGTCGGCGTGATGCGCAATCTCTCCTGGCCGACGGGTACAGTGGGATAGTTGATGCTCTGCACGTAGATGTCGTGGTCCTGCAACAACATATCGCTTGCTCGCTTCGCAAGTTCCGCGTTGCCAACCAGGACCGGAACAATGTGGCTCGGGTTCGGGATGACAGGGATGTCTCTCTCACCCAGCGCTTCCTTGACAGCACGAGTGTGGAGTTGCTGCAAGCGCCGATCGCCGGCGTATTCCATCTGGTACTCAATTGCTGCCCTTGCGCCAGCCATGACAGCGGGCGGAAGACTCGTGGTGAAGATGAAGCCTGGTGCAAGCGACCGCACAGTGTCGACCAGCTTGGCGCTGCCAGCAATATAACCTCCGACGCAGCCATAAGCTTTGCCCAGTGTTCCAGTAATGATGTCACAACGGTCCATAATGGTGCCCTTGGGACGGCCTTGGGCATGTGCTTCGAAGTCTAGGTGCTCAGCAACGCCAGCACCGTGCGGCCCGTACATGCCAACGGCATGAACTTCGTCGTTAAAGGTGATAGCCCCGTACTTGGCGGCAAGATCACAGATAGCCTCGATCGGACCAACCGAACCGCACATGCTGTAGACAGACTCGAAGGCGATAATCTTGGGTACGTGGAGGGGCAAGGACGCCAACTTAGCCTCCAGATCCGCCACGTCGTTATGTTTGAAGATGATTTTGCGTGCTCCGGAATGCCGGATGCCCTGGATCATCGATGCATGGTTCAGACTGTCTGACAGAATCACACAGTCGGGCAGCTTGCTGCCCAGCGTAGCCAGGGTTGCGTCGTTCGCCACGTAGCACGAGCTAAAGACAAGCGCCGCCTCCTTGGCATGCAGTTTCGCAATGGTGTTTTCCAGTTCCACTGCATGTCGGTTGTGGCCAGAGATGTTACGGGTGCCACCGGCACCAGCACCGTACTCATCCAGGGTTTCGTGCATCGCCTGCAAGACTCGAGGGTTGCGGCCCATGCCCAGGTAATCATTGGCGCACCAAACCGTAACGCGGTCTTCCTTGCTCGCCATATGCGCACGCGGGAACTCCTTGGCGAGGCGATTGATGTTGTTGAAGTAGCGGTACGACTTGTCCTTGTGTTTCTTTTCCAATTCCGCGTTGTAAAACCCTTCATAGTTGAACTTCGGGTCAGATTGGACACCCGCGGCTAAGGACGTCTTGGGACCGCCAACTTGGTGGTTCGCCGCCACTTTGGGGGGCAAAGGAGCTGTGTCAAATCAGTAAGTGACTCCCAAGTGAGAGAGGAACATAATCACGAACCTTTGTCTCCAGCCACGAAGATCGACTGGCCCTCGACAGGGCGAGCCTGGGGGCTGCGGCTGGTGTGCAGCTTCGCCTTGCCCGGCTTGTCATGACCGGCAAAGGTCGACAGCCCAGCCACGCGGTGAGCACCGGTGACGCTGGCGCGGCTAAAGCGGGCAGACTGAACAGCCATTGCCTTGCCCATGACGGGGCAGCGGTTGGCCAAGACCTGGAGCTTGGAGATGGTCCCGCCGCAGGGAGAAGACTGAGTCCGGGTGACGGCGGTAGACATGGCGCGCAGGCTGGCTGCCGATGCCTTCTTCATGAAGGGGCACATGGCCTTCGACTGGCGGAGGACGGAATCCATCGTGACGATGCCGCTCAGAACTGGAGTCTGCTCGCAAGACGGCTTACGCACAAATCGAGGCGCAAACTTTGCTAGACGACAGACAGCAAAGGAAGCCGAGCCAGGAGTCGGGAAGCGTGTAACGAAGGATGACGACGGAGACTCGCACAAGGAAGGGTTGTTGTTGCTGGTAAGAGTAGTAGATGTCTTAGCAGAAGAAAATGCAATTGGGGATTGTCTGTCTTAAGGTAAAGTAGGAAAGATCGGGTGGACGACTCATCGCATTTTCTGTGCCGGACTTTCGGTATGTGGCTCCTCGTTTCTGTCGAAGTATTGCCCCACCCCGCCCTGACCCTTGCCGAGAGATCCAGTGTTCCTGGGGCAATTACCTTTGTCGTGATTCGTCAGAATAGATGGAAGCTGCGATCCCGGCGCAGCCCCATTATTTGATGAGTCCGGCCCTACTGCATAGTAGACCTCCCAATCGAACCATTCGCAAAGTACCTAGGTACCTGTCTCTACCGAGAAATGTCCGCGTCTTCTCTGGGGTCCTAGGTAGAGGCGACTTTGGTTCTGGAAGGAACGACTTACAAGGTACGATGGCGCATTTCCGAAATGTAAGTCTTTCCCCGTAAGGCGCCTGCACATCATCAACCTCGTCGCTGTCGCGGGTCCGTCAAGGTCCGATGTCGATACCTTACCTTGCATTATCTTAGGTAAGGTACCCTAGGGTTTCTTATTTTGGGGCACATGTCCGGACCATCTAGCCTAGGACTCGCAAATATGGATGTACCGGGATTTCGTGCTCCGTCTTTTGATATCCCATACGCATTCCGTTAGGTATCTAAGTCCGTCTACCTTAGCCTGCTGTTTGTTTTGCACAGGAGAGTATATTCCCCGGCTAAGCAATTGTAGGATGCAGTGCTTCCAGATGTCCCAAAGTGCGAATCGCATCTTTCCCAGCACCACACCGGTATTGTGTGGAATTCTTCCCAAAAGGCGCCCTCGAAAATACCGTCTGTATGATCTCGCAACCTGTCCCATGAATGCTATCTTTGCCACCTTTGCCACCTCGTCTAGTCCCTGGTCTTCATACGCTCCAAACCACCGCAAGAGCCCATTGCAGCAATGAAATAGAGATAAGGGGTATCTTAACTACAGCCCGTTTGCGCCAAAATGAATGCTGAACCGAAAAAGCCATCCAGCATGTTCCCGTAAGAAAAAACAGCCTGCGAAGAAAATGAAATTGAAAGTAGCCCAGAGGCCAACCGAACGTATCTGAGCGTAGTCTGTACGACCGTTCAGTCAATCACCAATGCGTTTTCTTCAGAGTCACCTGGCTGCGGTGCAGATGACCGCGGTCCAGACTGCTGGTCTGAGGATTGACGAAATTTAAGCGGACGGGGTCGCGATGACTGATTCTGTGTCGGCTCCCGATGTCGTCGCTGTTGCTTAGCTGGCCGCTGGGGTGCCGGTGCCGTGGCATTCTCCGGGGGCGGGGTCCGCTCGACGCTCTCGTTAGCCACTGCCCTTTGCGCCCATGCTGGAAGGTGCGGCTGCCGTTGCTTTGACTGCCGGTTAGCGAGAGCCCTCTGCTGGAGCACAGCAATGTCCCTCTCGACTATCGCCGTCCTCTCTGCCATCTCCGCTACCAAAGAGGCCCGCAGCTTTCGATTCTCCAGACGACCAACTCCCCGCCCCGTAGGTATAATCACTTCTGCAGGTGACCCTGACATTCGAACATTCGCTTGGACGTGCTGTGTCAAAGTAGTTGCGTTAGCTAGTTGGTATGTCCAGCATCTGGCTGGTGGGTGCGTACGCTGCTGTCATGGTCGAGACCTGATAGCTTTCGCCTGAACGTTGTCTCATCCATATCATCATATTTCATGACGCATTTCGACATCTCCTGTCGCTTCATTTTGCCGAGCTCCTTCGCATTGATCAGGCCAAAGAGCAGTGCCATGCTGAACCTGGAAGAATTCTCGAGGTTCTTGATCAGCGAAGAACAGAAATCCAGTAACAGCATGTCTTCCGCATGATCGGGATCGTTCTTAAGGAACGTAGTTAGTTCATCTAGAAACTCAAGTGGTACTGGCGCCATTTTCTGCAAGTCCTCATCCAGAGCGTTGTATGTTTCCCACAGCATGTCCTGGACACGGCGCAGCTTCGCGGCGGCAGACTTGCTGGGTCCTTGGTCTTTTAAAAGAAATCCCTGTCGAGCAGGTTGCTCTTCAGTAGGTTTCTGGTCGACAATTGGTAGGGCAAACTTCGTTCCCGTACCCGGAATAGGCGCAATGTTGCCAAGGGACCGTGGTCCATGTGCCTGAGATGCAGCTGCATGACCAGCGGAGGAGAAGCTGGGCCCCTGTGGCATGGGACTTTGACGGTTAGTTCTCTCAGCCTGCTGAGCTAATGGCAACTGGGAAGCACTAAATGACGGCAGTGGTTTGCCGACATCCGCCACTGTAGAGGCTGGATCTGGAGGTGGGACCATTGTACTAGAGCCGGGGAAGTCAGTTGAAGAAATAGCCGAAGCCGCTGGCTGAGAAGCGAGAGCTGCTGAAGGCAGAGCTATCTCTGGCCTTAAAACAGGGTATGCTCGAGACACCGAACTCGCTCCAGGCACATCGAGCGGCCGATTTGTCCGTAAGTGCTCCGGCACTGGGATTTTAATCACGGAGGTCTTGGTCAGTTGCTGTGTAGCATTGGGGGACTGTGTTCTTGCTGATGAGAGGTAAGACTCACTCCCTGCATGTGCCAGTCCGTGAGACTGCAAGAGCGGTGCTGAAGATAGAGCCTGGTTGAATAGAGACTTCTGCACTCCTGCTGCCCAAGCAGTAGCACCACGCTGATGGTTTTTTGCAACCCACTCAGAGATTTCCTTCCGGTCGTCGGTCGTCAGAATGGAATCATCCGGCTCCTCCTCTTCGAAAGTCTCGGTCATTATGATTCTTCGAATGCTATCTCCCATCTTTGGAGAATCGAGTAGAGAGTCGAGCACCACATCTTTGCCCGAATATGTCGAGATGTCGGCGGCCCTCGGGGGAATGTCAGGCAGCCTTCCATCTTTGGGAAAAAGATCAAATGCCCGCTTGGACCATGACAACGGGTTCTTCTTATCAACAACCCTCGACGCCAGTTGCATCTTGAAGACGGATCGATTCTGGACCGACTCCTCGAAGGTCTCACCAACGATAAGCCAGTACACAAAGACAGGCTTCGTCTGCCCGATGCGGTACGCACGTCCCACTGCTTGCTGCTCCTCCATAGGAACATACTTGAAGTCGAATATGACCACTCGATTCGCCCCGTGAATGTTCAACCCTTCGCCACCGGCTCTGGTCGAGATCAGATACACCTCCGCTGTTCCGTCGTCATTGAACCTCTTGACTGCGCTTTGTCTCTCTGTGCTGTGCGTGCTCCCGTCGAGGCGGTACCAGTTCCGCTTCTCTCTTCGAAACATCTCCTCGAGGAAGTTAAGGGTTGCAAGGTGCTGGGAGAAGACGAGAACCTTGTCTCCAATCCGCTTACACTCGTCCAGAATCTTGTTGAGTATAACCATCTTCCAAGAATGTGATATGTTCTCCACATCCCGAGTAGACACCGTGGCCAAGAGGTCGCTCTTGATATCTTCCGAGATGCTGGTGGTGGTCCCCTCGGCAGCGACGTTACCAGCTTCTTCATCAGGGCTTAAAAATGCAGGTGTCCCATCTCCTGAGAGATCTGGAAGCTGCGATCGTTCCGCCTTTTGCCGCTTCAGTCTCTTCTGGTAGATCGAAGGATGTGCGAGAAGCACAGCAAGGTCGTTGACGAATGTCCAAATGCTGGTCATACCTTTGTGTAACCGTTCCCTCACTTCGGAATCATAGACAATACGCCGAAGATACGCGGAATAAGCGGCAAGTTGGAGAGGCGTTAGGCTTAGATATAGAATAAACTCCTTTTTCTGCGGCAGGTCATCTTTCAGGGAGAGGATGCCCATCCTGTGGACCAGTGGCGAGACAGTCTCTCTGAGAACATTGAGGGTCTTTACGGCCAGTCTCTTGTCACCTGGTGTACTGTCGGCGTGGAGGCCCAGGACAGGAGCCTCGTAAACTTGCTTGAATTCCGGGTACGGCCCCAGGTAATTGGGAGCGACCCAGCTGACCATATGGTAGTAATCAGCCACGTTATTGGTCAGAGGGGAGCCGGTCATTGCAATACGACTTGAAGCCCTGAAGTTCTGAGTAACCTGGTGAATTTGGGAAGAACTGCTCTTCAGCTTATGCGCCTCGTCCGCAATGACCATGTTAGGAGTCTCCAGAAGAGTTTCAAGCAGCTGAGAGTCTTTAGAAAGCTGTAGAAACATGGGGTAGCCCATGACTAGGACCCCGCCAGTCCGTTGCCATGCGGACACGCATGCCGGTCGCTGATCCTTCGAGAGTGCGGCCTCGATCTTGTAGACGTGGCCAAGGAAACCGACTTCATTGTCAGCCAGTGGCTGACCCTCTGGGCCCTCCATAGGGGTCCAGATGTTGAGTTCGTCAATCCAGTTGTCGACTAATCCGGAAGGACACAAGATCAGAGTTCTCGATTCTCTCAACTCCTTAGGAATCTGCTTGTAAACTGCCTTGCTTTTGGAGGACGAGGCTTCAGCTATAGCGACAAGCAACGTGATGACTTGCATGGTCTTACCCAACCCCATGGTATGTGCCAGCAAACACCCTTGTCGAACCTTTGACTTTGCCACAATCTGATTCCACATGAAACGGACACCCTCAACCTGATGGTCTTTGATGACGTGTCGAGTGCGTGAGTTGATGTAGATCAGTTCCTCGTCGTCCTCTTTTGTCTCGTTGACGATGTACCTAGCCATGTCCCTGGGAAGCACGTCCGCAAGCTCTTCTCGTAGCCTGCGCCTTTTGCCCTCGAACAAGGCTTTCTGTTGGAAGTTCGTCTCCCGAATATCCGCGGCTTCAGTGTTGCGAGGAATATGGCGTTTCCGGCGTTGGAGGCGTGATACCCGCGATCTCTTAGATGGCGAGATAGGCATGTCTTCCACATCCTCAGTCTCCTCTGCCTCCTCTGCGTCATCCATGTCAGGCCGATCAGGCTCTGTTTCACCTGGAGGGGACGGAGCAGCTGGAGTTTCCACTGGTCCCTCACTGACTGAATCCTCAGCTTCCGCTAACATCCGTGTGTGCAGCCTATGAAATCCGGTTGCTGGAACGTCATGGAAACCCCTGAGCACATGTCGCAGTCGGGAGAAGAACTTTCGGAACTGCTCTGGCTCGTGGAGGTTTGCAAGTAGCCTGAAATCATCCTGTTCCAATGACTCCCTCAACGGGTGCGCAAACGCACTGTGGTCGATCCAGGATACGTAGAGCTGTACGAGGCCAATTGAAACCCTCGTGTTAACATCTGGAGCATCCACCAAAGATCCCGCTTTGACTTGGGCTCGAATTGAATCCACACGACTTCGCCATGATAACCTATCCAACTTTCTTTTCCCCTTTTCTCGGATAGCTGCGTCTAACTCTTTTCTGAGATCGGCAGGCCATTCCCAGAGCAGAGCGATTAAAAGTCCCGTTCGACTTCGGTCTTCCTTGGCCCAATACATGATCCCATGCTCTGCAATGGCAGCGATGTCATCGGCAGTGGGGTAATTTGGTACCTCAGGCGGATGTGAAGCGTCTCCCACAGCCGGAGGTTTGTGGGACATCAAGTCTGTTGGTGAGGCTAGTGAAGAGGTCGAATAGTTACCCAGTGTCCCTGTTTTGGTTGGGGTGTCGGGATCTTCAATCTGTGTAAGGTCAAAGTCAACAGCCTCACTGGCAGGGGTCTCTTGCTCAGTATGCTCCGTGGCAGGAGTGACGGGCCCACCATCCTGAGGAGGAGACTTGGCAGTGCCCAGGACGGGAGGAGGCGAATAGGTCCCATCTGCATCCACTAAAGCCCCTTGGTCGATGTCCATCGGGTCCTCCGTGAAAGGTGTCGAAGTACCCCTCTCTATATCCTCCCTCAGGGGCGTATTATCGTCCGTTGGCTCGGCTTCGACCGCATGGCGACGAACTTCCTCGTTTGGATCTTGCGTATCATCTTGTTGGTCGTTTTCGAAGAGGCTGCCTAAGCTGCCTAAGGATATACCTTCCAAGTTGAACGGGTTGATTTCCTCTTCCTGATTCTCCTCGACTTCGTCGTCAATTATGAATTGGTCAAGTCCATCATCCGAATCACTGGTGAGCACTTCCTCATCATCATTCTCCCGGTCAATAGGCAACTTCTTCTTTACGGCAGGCCGGGCCACCTTGCGAGGCTTTGACGGCTCCACAGGGCTGCTGAGAACCTGTATACGGAACCGCTCGGTCTGTCTCTGGGCCACGCTCAGTTCAAAATGCTCCATATGCTTCTCGAGTTCCCCTCGATTGGACCACTGTTGGTCACGAAGTTCCCGAGAAATCTTGTTGATCCGAGCATCTAACGAACGGCAACAGGCTGCCGCGTCGGAGATCAGGCGTTGGCGAGAATTGTGCCGGCGAGCATCATTCCACAGCTTATTGGCCTTCAAAAGCTCCCTCGGCTTCTTTTTCTGGTTCCAATCTTCCTCATATGACCGGATGGCTTCCTTGATCATTTCGTCGATCTCATCCTTGCTAAGGAAGGATTTCTTGAGGGCCTCAAGATTTTCTCTTTCTGCTTCTTCCTCTTCATATTCTCTCCACGTCTCTGCGTCGTACTCGTCATCCGACTCACCGAAGAGGGGAAGCACCGGGTCACTAGAACCATCGGAACCCGCGTCGGGCACTTCAGAAGTTGAATGATGAAGGAGGTATCTCTTCATTGCCTTGTTGACTTGCAGGCGATGTCCTGGGTGTTTGTTTCCCTTCGTGACGAAACTAAACTGTGTGGCAGAGTCTTCTTGGCCGATCGACATGCCAAGATTGAGGGTGTCTCCGAATGTATACCCGTGGCTTCCCAAGTAAGAGAATCTCGATTTACTGTCTGCATGACTGGGAGCGATGCTGGTTCCAGCCCTGACAAAGATATCGGCTTCGGTGGGTATCAGGTTGAATGAAGTTCGCGAAGGGATGGTGGTCAAAACTGTTGGCGCTATCCTCTGTTTCTTCTTGGGTGGCTGATCAAAAAGATCCCCAGGTGGCGAATGGCTTCTGTCTACTGTGGTCGCTGAGCCGGCTTCCCCAGCTGGTGTCAAGCGGGGGTCACTCTCTTCGTTAACGACGAATTCTGACGACTGGCCTGCTGCCGGGGACAGTGTGAAGCGTTGATCGTACTCGCTGCTTATCTGGACGCCGGGAGATGCTGGTGAGAGTCGTCCGAGGGAATCTAGAGCTTCTCGATCATGGACCAGTATGTCTTTGCCATCCATTGGCTCGGGCCTGGGCTGCTCGTCCAACTCCGAATCTTCGGACTGCTCCCCATAGTTTCCCCTCTTCCATCGTTGGTATTCCCCGCTGCGAGCTTGGAACTGCTTGATAGCTTTCCGTATAGACAGCTGATGAGGGATCTTTTTGATCCCAAGACTCTCGAAAAGATCCTTCAAAGAGCCCACAGTGTCTTCAAACGTCAGAAGAGCTTCCCCATCAACCTCAAATTCCGTAAGTCTCGCAGACAGCTGATCGGGATCCGGAAGCTTTTGAACTGGAGGCGCTTTCCAGGACTGGTTTGATGTACAGAGTTCTTGAACGACCCTCCCCACTCCCCAGAGGAAAGGGTCATCGTCCCTTAGCTCCATGCCTTGTTACCTGTTGCTTATCTCAGATTCAGACCTGCTCGCACATGTTACCACTGTAAGCACACTGCGTAAGTAAATGCCCAGAGATATGGCAAGAAGTTAGTTGGGATGGGGGTTAAGCGAGTGAATTGACGGCGGATGAAAGCTTGAATATTTCGTTTGCGGGAAGGATCAAGCACCCAAGATGAGGCCAAATCTTACGGCAATTCCGAGACTATTTGGACATAAATTCTTGAAAGAAAGTGAACTCACAAGGAAGGAAGGTGTTCACACCAAAGGTCGTCGAGATGGTGTTTGCGCGTTGCGGCCGATTACTGAATCATGCCTAATCGAATCCTGCACACTTGCCAACCTGCAGCTGTGCTCTTCATGCGCAGGGGACAGCGTTGGATGTGCGCGACGGGTCTCGAGTTGGCGCCCGAATAGGCCCGTAAAGGATGGTTAAAGAGCAATCTGCTACACTCCGAGGACTCTTGACTGCTGCGTTATGCGCGTCCGAAAAGGCGATGAGATGGAGGTGTGAGTAAATGTAACTGCGATACGGACAGGACGTTTGAGGCGTATAAAAACCGCCTGGCCTGATCAGAACTGCGAAGAACGTTTGTAGTCAAGCCCTCGCACCGAAAAGAATGCAAGCATGTCAGATACGAAAACTGATGCCGTTTCCATGCCTTTGAACGTTGGAAAAACAAGAAGATGAAGGATTATGGCTGCACACAACCGTGAACCCTTCACTCTCTTTCGAGGCGCGTAGAGTGGGAGGTTCAAGCGCGTATTTTGCTCCAGTGTGGGGTTGAGATTACCTTTCGTTCGTACCATATTCCTGTGGTAGAGCGTTGTGGTTAGTAAAAGGTAAACTACCTTACTACTCGCTAACCTTCATTAGGTTAGTAGCTTGAATTATACCGCGAAGTTATAGGTAGCCGCTGGCATATTTTATGGGTCTGATCTCGCGATATCGGGAGTTCAGTTCTCATCCACTGTCGCTCTTGCCCTAAATCTTATCGAGCAGCTGCCTCAAGCTTGCAGGCTCCATCTTACAGGACTCATCGACGGCTCTTTCGACGTTCTGAAGCTCTTCAAGGCGCGGAACCTCTTCTCCCAAGGAACAGATGTCTCCTCTAACAGCGAGCTCGTACCCTCCAGTCCTGGATGACCAAGAAAGTGAACGACTTGTTCAGATCGTGAAGGACTGGACAGTCGGCAACGGCCTTGCTGTAAGACCACCAGCTTCTGTTACTCCAGCTGAAGTTGATCCGCGTGGCATCCTGGCGACAAGCGCGCCGGTCACCCTGTTCCCAAGTCCCTTTCCGCAGATCTGTTTCGACCAGGCCAAAGCTGTTCAAACAGCCTACAACGAGCTTTACGCTCGGATCAGCCAGGATGAAGATTTTATCAGCAGCGTTGTCCAAGAGTAAGTCTCTATTTGCCTCTGTCGGCGTGGAATCGATCACTGTGGACCCCGGCTCTGACTTGTTCTTTTATGCCAGGGTCATTGGTGGCGATGACTTCATTGCCAGTCTTTGGAATGTGCACCTCAAGGTCAAGGAGGAGGGATATGTTCAGGTTCGCTTCCAGAATCTGTATGTACCGCCTCGAGCTTCACTGATCACATGTAGCCCCTATCACTTGGTCTCTTCAGGTCAGACTATATGGTCCACCAAGAGAACCAAGGAACAGGGAACCAGGAGAGTTCTCCGCAAATAAAACAAGTCGAATTCAACACCATCGCCTCGTCGTTTGGTGGTCTGTCTTCGCTCACGTCTTCACTCCACAGGTGGGATCCCTTGAAGACAAATGCTGGGCTCTCTGTTGACCCTCTTCCAGATTCCTCGCGTCGACAGAATATCCCTTGCTGAAGGGTGCAGGGGCGCATGGTAAATACGAACTCCCAGAAAACAAGAGCACACAGGGCCTTGCTGCCGGCCTCAAGGCAGCATACACCGCCTACGGAAGATCGTTACTTGGGCACGAAACTTGTGTTATTTTCCTGGTTCAAGGCGGAGAACGGAACATTTTCGACCAGCGCCACCTAGAATATGAGCTGCAACAAGGCTCCAGGACGCCAGTCTTCCGTCTTCCATTCTCCGAGATTCTGCATCGTACGACCATTGCAGACTCTGAAAAGCGACAGCTCCTCTACCGCCTGCCCAGCAACCCTTCCAAGGTCTTTGAAGTCGCCGTCGTATACCTTCGCGCCGGCTACGGGCCCGGAGATTACCCAAATCCCTCAGACTGGGACGCGAGGTATCATCTGGAGAGATCAGCCGCGATCAAATGCCCGACTGTCCTGACACAGCTTGCTGGGGCCAAAAAAGTCCAGCAAGTGCTCGCGACGGAGGCGTCAGGACTGGGCAAGTTTATCTTACAGGACTCGGAAGATTTTAACCGTATATGGAAGACCTTCACCAATATCTACCCGATGGACGCCTCCGAGGCAGGTCTTGCCGCTCGAAAACTGGCGATGGACCCAGAGGAATGCAAGAAATATGTTCTGAAGCCTCAGCGAGAAGGGGGTGGTAACAACTTCTACCGCTCCTCCATTCCGCCCTATCTGAAGTCGGTCCCAGAATCTCACTGGGGTTCTTATATTTTGATGGAGCTTATCACTCCTCCGCCTGTGACCAATATAATCCTTCGCAATGGACAGCTGGAACAAGGGGGCGTCATCTGCGAACTTGGCCGGTACGGAGCTTGTGTCTGGAACCAGGATACTCGCGAGATTCTTTACAACGAGGATGCGGGCTATTTGCTGCGTACCAAAGGCGACCAAAGCGAAGAAGGCGGAGTGGCGGCTGGCTTTGGGTGCATGGACTCCTGTAAACTGGAGTAAAATCTCCGGTCGAAATATGCGGAATCTTTTTACCGAGATAGAGGCATGTAAAGCACGTCAAGTACCTCATAGGGTTAAGCATGTCAAGGAAACCACCTCACCAATACGGCGTGATATCTACCCTGTCCACAGTCTTCTCTCAAAATAATCATACATTGAGGTGCTCTACTCTAAGTGCTATCAAGGCTGAATTGCAAGCATCTTGTCGTAAGCGATATACATCTTCCGGTGGCATCACATTGGAAATCTGATGAGTGGTGAGTATCTTCAATCAGCACTCTGGGCAAGGCTTGCGCAATGTTATCGGTAGACCGTGCGCATCCAAACGCCCGATCTGGGTGTCTGACAAATTTCGTGCACAAAGCATCTACCGTTGTTCGTTTTCTTCGACTTGGCGGGGACGACGGAGAACATCGATCGAGCCTGAGGCAGAGGGTCAGTTGGCATAGTCTGATGCGGCCGTGGACCAGAGGCGTCCGACTTACGCTGTACAATGTTTAGAGCTGTCCTGTTCTTGCCCTCGGCATCCTCGTACTGTTGGATTGTCGCATCACCCTCGACATATACGAGTGTTCTGTAATATCGAAAGTCAGATCCATGGGCCAATCTTGAAGACGCATTGTAATGCTATCACAGCATCGTACAGGTACACTTACCCCTTCTGCAAGTTCTGGATGAAGTCCCTCTTCGGGCCCTCCGGGGGAAAGGCTGTGACACGGAAGAAGCTGACTTTCTGGTTGCCTGCCTCGTCGCGGGGACCCGAATTGCTTGCCACGCTGTAGCGGATGAGCTCACGGCCGGTGCTGGTGGCTTGAAGCTCGGGGCTGTCGGTGAGGTTGCCGACGATAGTGATCCTGGCAAGGGGGCGGGCTGGAGTCGAGCTGAAGGCACGGCGGACGCCGCTCTGAGCAGTGATGCGGGCGATGGTTGGGCGAAGCATTTCCGGGTTCTTTGCGATGTGAACAGTCGGTATTTGATGTATGGATGTTATGTCGTTGAGACTAGCTTGGACCCTGAAAGACCAGCGACCGTTTGCGACGCGCAAGAGACGCGATTAGATTGGTGGTCTGTGCACACACCCTTTGCATGTTAAGCCACATGATCCGTGCCTCGAAGATTACGTGTGGCGCACATTTACTGTGGCTGGTGATGCGCGGCTATGCCTATGTATGATGACCCCCACTTTTATTTAACCTTATTGTGTTTATTCAGACCCCATTTGGGAACAACTTCAACTTCGTCCTCAAGTCAACTCCTGGGAACACTGTCAAAAACCATAATGAGGCCAAGTTCTTGAGACAACTCTCTATGCTTCATCAATAAGCATTATGATGGATCATTTCGAGCATATGTCGTGTGGTTCTGTGCGAGAGGGACACGGACCACAGGAGTACTGTGCACTCCTGGCCCGTGAAGAGGATGACGGGTGCAGGCGAGAACGGGTGTCACCACACATAGGCCATTGGCGGCCCATGAAACTGGTTACCTAGGTCTGGCTCAGACCAGCAGGAGGTCTTGCCATGTCTGCAACGCCTCCGCATTGCAGACAAACTGCAGGTGGTTTTTCTTCTTTTGCTGTTGGTTCCAAGCTGTCGGGACCGTCACCCCGCAGGGGGGAGGAAGTGGTCCAGTGAGCACTCTTCTTCGTGTGACGAGTCTATACTCGTTTCTGGCCTGAATAGATCCTTCAATAAACACATCCCTTCGAATTCCTCATGCCGTCGATAACTTTGCCTTCCTTAACCGTAATCTCTCATGCCATTGAGTTGAGCTGTCGAATAAACTATTGTGACGGCCATCAGCTCTTGTCTCTTCCTGCATCAGCCCTTGACAAGATGAATCTTGACTCAATAGACGATGGAGCATCGAGACGGACGAAGCAGTTCCTGTTCAGGCTTGGAGTTGAGCTTTCATCTCTGCCTTTTCCATATCACGGCCATATCAAGGACAGATACCCTCGTGAACTACTCCCAGAGCAGGACTCCCTAGGAAGGTCACTGGCAACCGACAGATCGATAGTGCCTTGCAGCAGTCTTCACATTCCGTTCGTTTTCGGAAGCTCTCTCGCCCCTTCAGGTTGATATCTCTTCTCAGAAGCAGCTTCAGCGGGACCGAGTTGTTCTGGCTTTCTCAAGTTCCTGCTCCAGATATCACACTGGCTATCACCGTCAGAGATGGCCGACTTACAGTTACCGCCGTACATGACGACGCCCGAGCTGCGGGTAGGGCCACCACCTCCTTACACGAGCACCTCTCTTCAGATCAACCTATTCTTCCGAGTCTTCCTCGGTATCTTGGCAAATGTCGCCTGCTGGGTGCCAATGCGATTGTTGTGGAAGAATGGCGAGTTCTCTGCCGCCATGTTCTGCCTCGCGACCATGACGCTCAACTTCTTCTATGTTATCAATGCCCTCATCTGGCGGAACGATAATGTGAAGGACTGGTTTGCTGGCTATGGCTGGTGCGACCTGCAGATGTATACCGTCTTCGCCGTGCAGACACTCTACGCCGCGTGCATATTCGAGATTATGCGCAATTTGGCCAGCAAGGTCGCGATGATGCGAGCAACGAGTCTGACTTCCGGCGAGAAGCGGCGTCGCATTATGATTGAGGCCTTGATCATCTTCCCCTTTCCTCTGCTCCAGGTCATCATGACCTACTTCGTCTTGGCACAACGATACAACGTGGCGACCCTCATCGGCTGCACCAACTTGTATTACAGGAGCGTGCCATACCTGATTGTGTATCACATACCAACTAACGTGTTCTCCATCCTCACCGTCTTCTATGGCTGTAAGTCCAGTATTCGAGATGGGGAGTCCAGATTCCAACTGACATGGTTTTGCCAGGTTTGACATGGTTCCGGTTTTGGCAAGTCGAGAAGGCAACCAGGACGGCTAGGGGTAGCATCAGTACCGGCATGCACGCGCGGCACCAACGCATCAGGAGGAAGCTCTTTCTGATGTGTCTGAGTATTATGGTCCCGTTCTTCCCAATGCAGATGTTCTGGCTCTACGTCAACATTGAGGCAGGTCTCGGCTCTCTCAGGCCATACGATTTCAAGAAAGTCCACAATCCGGCTACCTTCAATCTGGTTACCTTTATGACGTCCGGAGGAATGAGCTTTCTCGAGATGAATGGCAATTACATGGCTATTATTACCGTCGTTCCGATCTTCTGGTTCTTCGGCTTCACCAAGGAGGCAGTCAACATATACAGGGTGTACTGCTTGCGTATTGGTCTAGGCAGGTTCTTCCCCAAGCTGCACGAGGAATACGAGCCGGATCGGAGCAGGAGCAGCAGTGCGCTCAGGTCATGGGGTCAGAATATCTCTGGATTTCTGAAGAGTGGCAGCGGCAGCGGCAGCGGCACCAGCAGGACCAGGTCAGCGGAGTAAGAGTCCCATAATCTCTGGGAGGATACATATACTGAACGGCTGTTACTAACGCGTGCAACAGCGGATCCCGCAAGAACTCCATCCTCCCGAGCTTCCAACACGTCTCCGTGACGACGACAACAGTCAGCTCAACAAGATCTCGAAATACGGACACCATCAACGACGACCACATCAGCGTCGCACCACCAGCAAAGACGGACTCGAACCCCTGGCCAGACGTCAAGGTCCCAGAGCCGGCAGCCCGGTTCGACCTGCATCAGTCACCACTTAGAGACGACGACGCCCTTCAAATTCAACACCGCATCCCCTTCATCTTCCGCACCATGCTCGCAAATCCCATGCGCCTCTTCACCCACAAGAAAGACAAAGATCGATCCGCCTCAGAACCATCGCACCAAGTACCCCTCGCCGAATTTGGCACCGTGTCACACACACGCCACCCGCAGTCAGGCTCGGACACGAAGAGCCTCGTTGGCATTCGCATCGACAGCCGGGACGGCGACGGCGTTCCTCCCTGGACGGCAGTCGACAGCAGCGCCTCAGTGGACAGCTATCGGAGGTCAAAGGGGCCTAGCGCCAAAGTGCAGACCAGAGTGTGGTCTGAGGACGAAGAGCATCAGCTTTGGGCCGCCGCGACCGGGAAGCGGCGGACGAAGAACCAGGACCGGGTCGTGGAGGTGCCGGAGGTTGGACTCGCCGTGAGCGGCGGCGGCTCGAACGGTGTTAAGATCGAGACAAGCATTGCGAGATCAGAGCGGAAACTCTGAGCTTTGACTGAGATGTTTCCACCGGTTGGGGGACAGGGCAAGGAGATACCTGGAGTATCGAGCCTAGCAAGTTCTGTTCTCATTACTCTTACTTGCGGGAAGGAGTTGCATCTTGCATCTGCAACTGACAATGGGGACAAAGGGCGGGATGAAGGGTGAGGTCCACCGGTCAGCTTGTGGTGATGGGTTGGCTTTCTTCAATCGACAGGGCAGAGCGTCGGTCTCTCTGCTGTTCTAATTACTTACTTTCTCTTTATTAGCCTAGATGGACTTTCCTTGCCACACAGAGTGTGGCATTGCATTTCCTATGTCAGTACAACATTGCCACTGGAAATTCAAGTTTTCTTGTCCGGCGACGATTCATCGTTCCCAGCGTCCTCTCGCGTTAGACGTAGCAGTTTGCGTGCGAAACGTGCAGTCTTGCCTCCGAACACGCGATATGTTGTGTTGTTCGATGAGTTTCGCGACCGAGGATGGGTTTGTCACGGGTGAGTGATCCCCGTCTCTCACTGCGACAGCCGGAGACGACGTTAAGGTGTTATCGGCCCAAAGGCGTCTGTCTTGGGCCTAAGATGGTACGCTGATGGTTATGTACGTTTCACATGCTCGACCAATGAGGTGAAAATCACATTGTGTTACAGTCGGAACTAGGTATGCGGGTGCTGTAGACATTAGACAAGAGACAGCAGCCTCGGTACCTGGGGGAATGAGGAGAACCCCCAGCGGCGACTCGGCAGATTGAGTCTCAAGGCTAAGGCTGGTCGATCGACTCCAGCCATTGACCTCCGAAGATCAGCAGCAAGCGGTGCACCTCCGTAGTTCCTCGCAGTTCTAGGAATCATGGAACACGCTAATCCTACAACTTGGACAACTCGGGGAATACCCGCGAACTGAAGAAAATAGAGAAAATGTACCGACGAGGAGATACTGTATGAACTACCCTTCTGGGCCAACTAGGCTTTTGGGCCAAGTCACTTTACCGGTCGTCCAAAAAAAACTGTCCTCTACCTAAAGTACATGGTAGCTAGTTGGAAGTACGAGGTGCACAGGGCTCTAGTTGTCACAAATGTAGTATTACAGTATTACACTAGTACGGCAGTACGGCAGAACGGCAGTATGGCAGTACGGCAGTATGGCAGTACGGCAGAAGGGTGGTAGTTCATACGGTAGGGCTGCACCCCCAGTTTCACTGTGAGACACGCAGCAGTCGCTGCAACTCCAAGGCAATTACTGGGCCAAGAGCCTCGGTCTGAGACAATGGAAGCAGGCACGTACGAATGCGAAAATACAGCCCTTGCATGACGCTGCGAGTTGCGGATAGGTCTTTCGACTATTGGGAGGCTAGATGGCAAACTTGCAAAAACAAGGGTTGCAGAGCTGCGGCGCAATTGACAAAGTTAACAGAGTCTCCCAGCCCACCGACTGCACAAGTGTGACGAGATGATGATCTAGAACACCGAGGCCCGGGTTCTGGCTGGCTTGAAATGCGTGATATAGCTCAACAAGCAGTTACGCCATCTGCGGAAGTCGAAGTATAGCCCAATTGCATGTGCTCTGGGAACAGGGAAGATGGTCGATAATATCAGAAGAAGCAGCCGGCACCGACAGTCGTGTCGTCCCTCGCGAGAAACACGCGTGAAGATAATGGTAGAGTGGCCTGTCGGAAGACATCCGAAAGGCTGGACGCGCTGCCGTTGGAGCAATCGCGTGCTTAGCACTGTGGCGGTAGTTGGTGGGTTGGCAAGTGGCCGAGCGTACTACTGCATTATGCCGCAGTAAAGACTACTGCATAGTAGGTACCTTACGTCTTGACTTGCCTCACTTGCTCCAATCGCTGGAGGACACAAAAACTGCTCAACCTTATTTTACGATCCTATAACACGGGATCGGAGATATTCGGCAAGAAGCCAGTGTCTGAGCGAGCACGCCTCGTTCCACTCGTACCAGATTTACAAACGATATCTCAACCAGGGTTGGCGAACGACGTCCGAGCGACGGCACCGAACATCTGTTGATCTGGTAGGGCTGGGCCCGCTGGAAAAAGAGAAAATATTCTCCTTAGTGCTCGAGCGCAAGCCCCATACATAGTAACGGGGCGCTATTATACCAGGCATCAAGTCTCTACGCAGTACGTATGTGTAGAGACGACTCGAGGCACTGTAACGGAGACGAGGGCGGGACAAGCAAGGCCCACGACTCGGAGTTCATTGTCGTCCCTTCACGTTCTGGCAGCAATCCGTCGAGTCACACCGCAACTCCCAGAACGCTGGGTCTTTGGGCGTAGAAGTCGAGCGGTAAGGCGGGAAGGAATTGCTTTGTGAATGACGTACTGTCAGGCTGCAGGATCGCTTGTGAAGACACGTATTCTGTGTGCTCAAAGCACTTCAACTTCCAGCAGTCAGTGACAGATGTGGCCACATCCAATGTTACCTCCACATCCCGACCCGACGGGCAATGTAAAAAAGACGGAACCGAGAGGCTGCCGACCATGGATCGAGTGCAGCCGCTGAGCACACCGGTGAGCCAGCGCTCAGGCAGCATAACGTATTGGACCTGGAAGGCTATAACCAACCTATCGAGACTCTACTACTGCTATACTACCGGAACTTGACGTGTAAACTGATATTCAACTCATGCCATTGGCATTTCACCTGCAGTTCTTGGTGGCAGAGCCCTCATAATCGTCATGCTTTAGCCGGAACCAACAATACTTTTTCTTTTCTTTTCTTTTGGACAAACCCTCCGGCATTCTGCCTCTGTCTGGGCCTCAAGCCACTTTTCCGAGTTTCGGAGTGTCACCGACAGTCACCGGAGGCTGGATGCCGGGATTGACCCTGAGTAGACGGTATCCACGGAGCATGGTTGTAACCATAAGTCATCGTAGCAGCAGCCCACAAGACCAGTCAATACCTTACTGTGCTACTGCATAGTAGCTATCGACAGTTCGACAATCGACACATGTTCTTTGCTACTTCATGGTGCCATATTCAATTTCATGAGCATTTTCGTGCTCCCGCTAATAATAGTTGAGAACGATTTCAGACGCCGATACAGCATCACTATAGCTGTTCATGCTCTGAGCATCAACGTCGCATCGGGTGCAACAGCATGTCGGTTTTCCATTGCAGCTGCGGATGTCACTTTGTTCTTTGCAACGCTGTGATCCTGCCCATTCGCCTGTCATCTGTCAGCCACCGACGATCATTGACAGATTTCTGCCGTCGTTCGCGCCGTTGATATCGTCCCAACTGTCGGCAGTTTTGATCTCGACGCTGTTGTGCATCAACTGTCTTTATGACATTCGTCACATCCCAACGTCTCGCAGCGTCGCTCCAGCTGCTCCTTTTGGACTGGTTTGGGTTAATTGGAGTCCCACTGGCAGAACTGGCTAATTACCTCAAAAAAAGGATTTCCTTCGATGGATGTCGATCAATTGCCAGGGTCTGCTCTGGAAGCCTAACTCCATGTGATGGGCTGCGACAGGAGAACAGGTAGAAGTTTTGTATGCTCTGACTGTTATAGCTCATCGATATCACCATCGTCATCCAAGGGATTGCGCTCGCACTTACTGCATAGCACCGAAAGTCCAGCAACACATAGGACACTTAAGCGAAGGAGTCAAGCAACCAACAATGAACAAACAAGAACGGAGCACAACTTTTTCTTTTTTCTTTTTTTGGTGTGTTCCGACCCTGTGGACGTCAGGGGCACCGGCGCAAGCGGCCAGTGTGCCGCGGACCAATGAGCAAAATCCATCGAAGTTCCAACAGCTTGTTGTGGAGAGCTTACGTCGGTCACCAAATATCTACACTACGTACTGTATGTAACCAAACAGAAAGTCGATGCAGAGTCGATGCAGCGACAAAATGTTGGGAGCCATCGCAGTAAATGTGATGCAAAGATTTTATTTCCATCCAATCTCTGGTACAAGCTATGTTCCAGCATACCTAAAGAAACACAACTGGCCAGATAATGTGCTGTACGTAGAGTATGTCGAACCGGGAAGTCAATGCTCCAAGTTTAGCAATATGCGCAAGGAAACGGGAATTCACTTCAACAAAAGCGAAGCCCGGAAATGGCTGGTCGCCGACTCTGCGGTGTCTGTGCACTCATCGCTCCTTCCCGCCTGCCATGTAGACCATGGTTCCGTTCTCTAGCGTGCTCTCAGTGCAGATGCAATCTTGCTCGGCGATGGATGTCACACTTCGGTCCATTTGCACCCTGCGAGATCAACATATCTTGAATCGATCCTGAGATAAGATGCGATAAAGAAACTGCAGCAATCGAAGGACCCCTAACAGCTCAGTGTTGGGGGTGGCGCTCTGAGGGCCTCGCTGGCGTTTCCGTGGATGGGGGTTCAAGAGCCAGAGTCACTCTTTCCCCTTCTGGAAAAGAGAGACAGGTACCAACAACGGTTGTGCAACAGGGATGTTGTTCCTGCCCTCCCCATTTGTCAAGTCAATCCAAACACCTTCGGGACGAGGGACCCGATATTTTTAAGGCCGTTGTGATTGGGCCGTTCGGTACAGAAAACCGCACTTACCGCAAAATCAGGTTGCAAGTACATACATACGTACCTGCTTCTGCCGTGTACAAACTTTTACAGGAGACATTTTCGAGCTCCGAGGATGACACAAAAGTACCAGTTAAAATACCAAGGAAAAGGTGTCGTCACGTGTCGTCTACCTAGCAGGCGGCCGCATCCTGCTCTTTTTCGTCCAGCGCACGGCAGGACCAAGGTGATGAGGTGCCTCCCCATTCAATTCTCTGCGAACTTTCGAATACCACAGGAGGAAGGTACTTCAGTCGAGCACAGACGCAGCAGTCAAAATTTATTGCTAGGGTCCTTGTGAGATGGTGCCAGAGAGGGGCATTCTCATGCAACAACTGCCAGCTGGGACTGCGCTATCCTACGATCCCTTCACCCTGCTGCCTTATCTTTCACATTAGAATATCCCGCAGCGTGGGGAGCAAACAACAGCTTCCCTTTCTCTTGCAGACTGCAGCTCATACTTGCAAGCATCATCGTTCAGCAGCGAGCAGGCACCAGGGTCCCAGGGGCATGGCGTCGGATCAGGGAGGTCGACTGCTTCAGGGACCTCGATGGGTACCGCCACTTGTCAGTCGAGAGGAGACCGGAAAGCTAGCGCCAGGAACATATCAACCGTCTCGACCGATGTGTAGTATGACAACTCCGAAGTATGACGAGCGACAAGCTGAAATCCAAGCAACGCTGTCCCAGGCACTTGACATCTCACAACGAACGATCGAACGACAAGGCACTTGTGACAGTGCTGAAACCTGCTCTCTGCTCACCAAATCTCAGCGTGGTCGACTCAGAACAGCTTGCAGTTGCTTCCTACCAGATGTGTGTACCTATCGTAACCTTGTCGTCCGAAGCACACAAATTCCCAAGGCTACTGCACGCTGATCGATATTTCCCGGCGTCTTCGCACTGAAAGAGCTTGTACAAAAGTGCAACATCCCACAAGAAGATCGCCTCCCGGTCCTGGACACCCGTTGACCACCGAACGACTCTGGCTCCTTGCTTGCAATGGCATCTCATCCTTGTTCCGTTTCTAGAACGTTGTAGCGACTGGCCAAGGTGGCACTCAACAGTCAACACCTGTAGCCTGATAGTCTGGCGGTACATCGTCGTCCCCCGGGCCGGCAGGTTGCTACGCCAGTAGGCCAGCAAGTCTGGATCAAGCCACCGCTTGCTTTGTTTGACATCGTATGTGGCGAAACACAAGTATGCGTATCGGAACGAAGTGAACGACCCCTTGGTCGACAAACCAAGTCAGGCAAGACCAGCGTCGACGCTGCATTAGCATTTCAACATTCATTCCGCACGAGGGCAACTCTGTTCAGGGCCCAACGAAGCACTAGGCACTTGACAGCTCAGGCTGACCGTGTCCCTGGCTACCCGGAAATTCGTCACGGCTTGGTTGACGTATCCGAATCCTCCTCGCTTCCGGCCGCTTTAAACATGCACATCAAATATGCTCTAAATTGGGTAACTGCCAAAGTCCCACGGTACACCAACAACTCGAGCTTGAGGTGGTAGCAAATCTGGTCGACCTTCTCTCGCTTCTGCACGTCCATTGACCCATTTGAGCCGACACGCGACAACGGTATAACCTTGCAGAGACTTAAGTTGTTTCCGCACGATATCTGGTTCGAACCGCTCGATATTTTGCCGGACAGCAGTCCCCCGGATTCTGCTCCCGCTTGCACCCAGTAAAGTACTGTGGTACATACTATGGTACACTTAGCGTCTGGGATATCGTGCCGACCTGCTGCGTGTCATTACGCTGCTATACCTGACCTTGGGCCACAGATGCAGGAGTTATTTGCATTCCAAAGTTCTCTCATTTTCGCGGATTGTCCGTTGGTTTCTCTTCAACGTCTTGACGGAGCACCTTCCTAACGGATTTCTAGGCGATATCAGCACTACTTTAGGTACAGGTCCCCAGTTCTGTGTCTGACTCCCAGTAACGTTGGAGCAACGGGGCACTACCAGGACTACGCAGTAGAGAAGTCTCAGTGCAGCTAGGGTACCTCACCTCTGGTTGGTGTCCCTGTCAACCCCCGCCGGAAACTAACAGCTTTGACCCCACCACTGCCCAGGGCGCGCTAGAGATATTCCTCATTGAGCTTCGAAGAAACAACCCTGCCAGTACCTGCTCACAACAGGTCCCCTGCTTGGCTTTGGCTTGGCTTGGCTTGCGGCCGTCTAGGACCGTCCCTGGCGACTCCCAGAACAGGAAGCCTGAGGAAGGGTACCCAGGAGAGAAAAAAGAGTGGGAAGCAGGCATGAAGCAAATCACTCGTAATATATTGACCCTGTCTGCCCGTCACATCCCCCACAAGTCCGTGATTCTCTCATTCTTGACTTCCTCATCGTATGCATTGTGCTGTGCAATTCTACGGCTGCCAGACCTCGATCCCGTCTTATTGCTTCACACCGTCCTCCTTGGCTCTCCGTCCGTCCAGTAACAGTGCGCAGCGACGCGGGCCATCCGTCGCGACCACAGCTATCCACACGACCCAGCGGAGCATCCGCTTGCGACGCGGGTCCGGGGTCCACATCGGCTTCTTACTATCAATTCTTCTCCTCCTCGAGCCAGAAGGGTAGATCCCGGCACAGCCAGGGCCTGCACGCCGCGCGAAACAACCAAGTACGGGGCACCGTACCACCAAAGGTTGCCTTGGGAGTTGATGTGGTAGTTGCCTGTACCCACCGATACAGCTTACCACAAAGTAACACCGCCCACTTGGGGCGCAAGTAGCCCAAGATGAATGGCATCTGGGCATTTTCTTCCCTGCCGGTGTACGACTACGGTCCAGGACGGACAGGGGACCACAAGACAAAGCGTACCAAGGCCCCTAAAAGTTCCAATTCCTCTGACGACCCTGACCCCATATCACCAAGAGAACTTCCGTCATTCTCTCCCGAAAGACCTCTGCCCTCATCCCATATACTGACTCACGACGACATGCCATCCGACTTCATGGGACCAGCAGTCGATGGACCGCCATCTCCCGAAACCATTCGGGCCCTTAGCAAGCAGATGAGGCGGACATCTGTCTTAGACAAGCACCAGAGCCACCAAACAAGCTCATCCGGGTCGTCATCGCTGCGATCTCTTGCCTCCGGGAATCGCCCTTCATGGGAACTCGGCTTTGAAGGAGCCGCCACTCTGTCGCGCAAATCGTCCGGGAGGTCGACGGCTAGCAGCATGCCGACCCGCGAACGCCCAGATAGTGTGCAGATATTCGGGAAGACCCTCTTCAACCGGCGAGGCAAGTTAAGGCGAGAGGCCAGTGCCCAGAGCTCGTCTGCGAGCTCTCTCTACTCGGCGGAACTACCTAGCGAGCCCATGCCGGCCCCAACGTCCGTTCCTGCGAAAGAGTTTGGCTCCAAGATATTTGGTCGTCGCAAGACTCTCAAATCGGAAGCTGCCGATGCCCCGGCCCTCGAAAGGAAATATCAGATATCCGGCCCATACTACTTCCAACACGTGACGCATACAAACAACGACCATGCACCAGACACCCAACGGACGAGCAGGGTGGGGTCCGGGGCAGAGTACAATCCAACCCAGTTTGCCGACTTCTCATCCGAAGCTCTTCCTCTTCCCGAGGCCAGTGAGCATGCTTTCCTAAGTCGGCCACCGTCTTATATGCCCCAGACCTCGCCGGCGTGGTTGGTGCAGCACACACGCTCTCAAGATCAGCTGCGAGTCCCTCCTCCGCGGCCGCCAAGGTCTCCAGTTGAGCCTGATCACGCCGTTAACCGCCCTGTTCCACCGCCACGCATCTCTAGCCGCATCTCAATGCGATACGACGGCCCTGACCCGGTAGCGAGCACGGAGCTCAAACGACCCCTAACCAGTGCAGGCTTCCGTCATCCTCGCCCCTTTGGATTTCCGGACGAGACAATCTCTCCACCGACGACATCGCCCAGAACTGCAATTCCAGCAGATGATGCGAATTGGCCGTTGCCCTGCCCGGCGAGTCCGATATACGAGACCTCACTCGCAGGCGTCCCCGAGGAAGACGAGAATGCGCCTGCCGGCCGTCCGTCTCGAGCTAGTATGGCCAGCAACTCGTCGTCACTGAGGGCCAGTCAGTCGGTCCCGCTGCTTCGGCAGCTGTCGCTTTCACAGAGTCCCAAGAGTCCCAGTTTTCGGCGGCCACCAAGTGCTGCGTCCGACACGCTAGGGCGCTTTGATCTTCTTGCCGCGCAGAGAGCTCTGAGAGCGGCCTTGACTGAGGCGACTGGGGCTGACGAGGTCGAACGCGAAAGCTGGGAAGAGGACATCGATTACTGCTACGAGCATGAAGCCGAAGCGGACTGCGACTTCGCTTGGGACCGACCCTCGCTGGATATCAGCAGGGATGATGGTGATGTAGTGACACCTGTCGAGGGCGATAGCCGACAGAATTCGCGAGTCAATGTCTCACCTGCGATGCTCACACCGGGGCATTTGGACATGCCGGCACTGAGCCCTTCCAGCCAGGTGTCAACGATAACAGCTCAGGAGGCAATCACTCCTACAGCGTTGGGGATGCCCAAGGCCTCCAACTTCTCCCTTCCTAAACGTGATGGTACTCAACTGCAACGCTACCTTCACGTGAGGAAATCATCGGATGCATCCAGCTTCAAGGAGTCACACGGATTCAACCTTTCACCCTCACTTCTCATTCCGGCGGACTATCGCGAGCAGATGCAAGCCCACGAAACTGAGAAGCTCGGCCCACATAACTTATTCAGAGAGGTCTCGTACGAAGAACCGACGCTGACGATGGACAAGTCGGCGCTGTTCATCTATCCCCGCACCAGCGCCTCGACCACCGGGAGCAACGAAACCGACCGCTCTCGTTACTCGGACCGCCACATCTCAACCACTTCCGCCTCGACCGACTTCACCAGGCTGACCATGAGCACCACCTCGCTCAACATTGAGAACTACATTCCCAAGCCGGACATGGACGTGATGCCCCCTCCGGTCCCCGTCGAGGAGGTCCCCGTCGTCCACACCCGAGCCAAGAGCCACGGCGCCATCATGCCCAGCCTCTCGGAGTCGGAGGAGATGCAGGACGAGCCGGGCCCGCTCCGCCGCGACCTCAGCGCCAGCGACCCGAACCTGGTCAGGCTCGCCAACAAGTCGCCCAGCAAGCGGAAGGATCCGCTCCTCGCCCGCCGCCGCGCCAGGACCGCGAGCCTCAGCACGCCTCCGCCTCCGGGACAGTACGCCCTGTTTCCGTCTGTGCAGATCTCTGGCAATCGTATCTGACAAGAGGCGCGTTTGCCAACTACCGCCCATATATAACTATCTTTTTCCACCAACGTCTCTTTTCTTATGTCAGTGTGTAGGGGAGCGTCTTGTTGCATATAGCCGCATTGCTGTTTGGAGTACTTGTTCGGAATATTTTCAAACGGTTTGAGGGACACTTGGGACGAGGCGTCTTCAGGACCCGTATGGCTCAGGTTCTTTGTGTTATTTTACCTTCTGACTTTGTGCGGGCATTTTTCGGAGCGACATTAAATCGGCAGGCAACTGGACCACAAAATATTGGGAGGATTGCGAAAAGACTTTAGGAGTGGTCTTCGTCCCTCCGAGGGCGTCGGATTTGTTATCATGAGGTTTGAAAGATGATGTCCATGGCAGTCACAAGTGGAAAGGACATGAGACAAAAGTTGGGGGTTGCAGCTGTACTATCGCAGGGAAGAGATCACATAGCAGAATGGACGAGTCAGGGACCGTCCTCGCATGGGTGTGAATGTATATATTGTAGAGAGAATCAAAAGAGGTTGCGAGAGCTGTTTAATGTGCGTCCTGGATCCAATTGAGCTTTCCCACACAAATAGCTCCATCTCAGATCGACTGAGACATGTCCGTTCGTTGCTCGCCAAGATCGTCCAACATCCACCACCCATTCATTCATGGGAACTAACACAGCGTCCAATCATCGCCGCTCACCACACCACTTAGCCTCTCTTTTGTCTTGTCGTTGTCTCAGGCCTGTGTATGTACTACGAACGTACATATTGTGCACCCAGCAAACCGGCACCAGCGGGGACGCCATGTTCCGAGAGGACCGAGACATAAGCCACTGGCATGCAGCTCTTGGATAAATGCAGCATCGTCACATGGTCCGGGAGAGCGATGTAACGACATAGCAGGCCGCATATTCGGGCGGCCTCGCGGGGAAGTGAGTCGTAGCTGGGAGGTTCGATCGAATTCTGGGGTGGCGAAAACGCAGCCTGCACAAAAACATCAGGAGACCTACCGCATGACCACGACTGGAGATGGGTCACGTGTACTAGTATGTACAACATAGCCCCTTTTTTATCTCTTGTTTATTTTGGTCCCCCTTTTTCAACATCTAGACCATGCCAGCCCCTTCTATGCCTATGCAGAAGCTTATGTGATGTGGTCAGTTACAACGTCATGTTTCGAGCATGTGGTATCGATTATCAATGCCCACCTGCATGTTTCTGCACAATTCTTCGTCCCGGGCTGTCGGAGTCGCTTCACTGCCGTGGCCCTAGTACGTCTCTGCCGTGACCCCTGGAGAAGAATCTCTGGAGAAGAATGTGGCAGACACTAGAACTTCCACGTTCCATCGCCACTACGGCCGCGCGTCTTCTTAACTCGCCTCCGCAGCAGTAACTGTCACGTACGGCCATAGACATCTGAGAACTCGGGATCCCGTCCGCTCTCCCCAAGATAAGCAGGTGATCGCCAGTCTAGTACTCGGGTGGGTGACCACCGGGG